>CAXKVW010000044.1:0-1200000 GCA_964058825.1 Carex arenaria | reverse complement strand
ATGGTATACGTTGTTTCTTTGTTTTTATTTTACTAGTATTGCATATCAACAGGTAAAAACAACAAGCCCAAAAAAGTACTGTGTCAGGCCTAACACTGGCACTGTCTCCCCCAGATCCACATGCGATGTCGTCAGTATGTTTCTTTTGTCTCTCTTCCCTTTTTTCTTTTTTATTCTTTGTCTTTGCAATTTTGTTTGTCCTCCCTAATATTGTTGGTCTTTTGGTTATATGAAAGTTACGATGCAAGCACAGAAAGAGATGCCTCCTGACATGCAATGCAAGGACAAGTTTCTCGTACAAGGTGTAGTTGCTACCCCTGGTATTGCTGCCAAAGATATCACCCAAGAAATGGTAATACCAATTTGTTTCATTTTTTTTCACTATCTGTGTCCGCATGCATGCACTCCACATAAATACATTTATGTACTACTTTTAGACTAAGTATTTGATTCTTCTTTCAGTTCACCAAGGAATCTGGAAATAAGGTAGATGAAGTGAAGTTAAGAGTGTTGTATGTTGCACCACCTCAGCCTCCATCACCAGTTCCAGAAGAATCTGAGGAGGGATCTTCTCCAAGGGCTTCCGAGGGAGAAGCTAAGAGCCTCAATAGATATGCCACTGTGAGTTTTTGTCTCTTGAGTGGGAATTTTGTTCTATTGTAGTCTATTACGCTTTGCAAATTGTCTGGCTGATTATTTATTTTAGAGGTCAGGTTGTGACCTATGAGTGCCATATTTGACCTTTGTTATGTTACGGCAGTTTGGTCTGGACCCAGCATGTACTGCTCAGAAATTATTCGATACCGCTTACATGTTATTCTCAATTTTTTTAAATTTGTGTTTAACATAGTCCCTATCATACGCATGGATGTTTCTATAATTAAGAGTCATCTTTCTGAATGGGTTGGCTGGTGCATATCTGACCTTGCTAGAAAATGGGCCTGGCATGTATTGACCAATTGTTTAATGGGGCTCAAGCAGTGGGGGGTGGGGAGCGGAGAGTTCTTCTTAGCGGTGTAAATTTCAAACAAAATGGCTAGAAAAATTAACAAATTTGATAAATTGACAAGGTGTTTTGTAAATTTCAGTGGTGTCGTTTCACCCCCACCATCTCCTATGTGGCCCTGCCACTGGGCTCGAGTTAGCAGTGGTTAGGAGCAGGATTGAAGTATGGTACTGTATGTACAAAATATGTTGTTTTAACAAAATGCAAATCAATTGATTAATTTTCTTTGAAACAGTTAAGGAGGGCCCCCATGGAGTCAGAAGATAGTTCTTCCGAGGTTTATCTCTCTCCCTGCCTTGTTTTTTTCTTTTCTACTTGTGCTGTGTGCATGTAAGCACACCAAAGATAAAACTTTGTTTCTGTGATCTTATCATTACTTCTATCATTAAATATGGAAAACACACTCCTAGTTAAGCAATAATGCACTTTTTCATTAATAAAATATCAATTGATTTGCTAAAAGTCAACTGCTTGCTTTTCTGCTTCATTTTTAGGTTGCATCGATGATTTCAAGGCTGTCAGAAGAAAGAGATGTGGCTATTCAACTAAACAAGGGTCTCAGACAGGAATTGGTGAGTATTGATCCACAACACTATCCTCTATTTCAGTTGTACTGTACCACCACCTTTTTGAGACATGAATCCAGCATCAATGCCCAATGAACAATATTCTTTGTAGCATTTTTGTTTCATTGTCAGAAATTGATTTTGAAATTGACTTTAGGTCACCTGAAAATCTCGAGCACGAATTGTGATGCCATTAAGCACCTATTGGATGACATAAGAATAATGGAATATTTTTTTTTCCTTTTTTGTGAAAAGAAATATATCGGGTCTTTCCTTATCTGTGCAGGAAACTTTGAGGCGGGAAGTAGGAAAACAACAAGCTGGCAATTTCTCATTCATAGTTGTGGTGCTTGTTGCTCTCCTTGGTATACTGCTCGGTTATTTTTTCAAAAAGTAACTTTTTGCATTCTTAATTTTTGCAAGGAAACAGAAACTGTTCCTTGTTTCTGGTCAAAGGCAGAATGAGAAATCCCTGTAGATTACGCTTAAAAGTGTATGGATACAGGCACAGAGTATTATCAATTGGGTTCTAGTGTTTCATAAAATTTTATTATAACCTAGTATATTTGAGATTTGATCAGGTATTTGTCTAGGATCTTTATTAAGCTTGGTGAGCTAAGCTTCACTGAGCTGACTGCATAACCCCGAAATGTAATTTGACCTTGGTATAATTTTCTGGGATGTTTATTGTATCGATTACAGGTTGAGTGTTGTCTGTTGGTAAATAAATCAAGTAGTGGATTAATTTTTTAAGTGGTCTTGGATGATTAAGTTGTGAACTTGTGATACATTTTTTTTATTAGTTTCGTAAAAAGTAGTTCTCTGGGTCCCGCAGTGACCACAAAGACCCTTTTTGTTTATATACAGACAAATGTCTTTGTAAAAGATAAAGCAGCACTGTCTAACTGTAATGTATGCTCTCCTTAACCAATATTCTGTAGTGCATTTTGGCACTAGATATAATGTTTTCTGTTGCTTATTACTTGGGCATTTAGTGAAGATATCTTATTAGGGTAAAACTACCTCCTTGCTAGCTACAGGGTGACACATAAAACATTTTTTTTGGGAAATTTTACAAATTGTCCTACTTTTCAAAATTTTCAAACAAAATACCACTCCTCCAAAATAATTAACAAAATACCCTTGTGGGGTCCCCATTTTCCTTTTTTTCCCCCTCTCTCCCCCTCCCTCCTATTTACTCTCACTAAATTTTAGCACTTCTTTTCTCATTAAATTTTAATGAGCACAAAATATGTAACAAATTTTTCAATTACATAGTTAATATATATTTTTCAATTAGGCAACAACCAATGCTAATCAAGATAAAATATAATCAAGAGACTTACAATACAAAATCAAATCTTAACTGCATATGCTTATATTTGTACTTCATTTCAACTTTATCTCTCTCATATATAAAGTTCAAAATATTATTAAATTACAGTACCAATAAAATAAAAGAGTACAAAACATAAAACATGAATATAAATTGCAAATCATAAATTTAACGGTTTATGTAACCTTATGTGTCCAATATTGATAAGTGTTAATTTTACATATTATTTAATGCATAGTTAGGTCTTAAAACCAGTTCTATTTATCATATTTAGTTGCATATTTATTTGTTTTGGCAAGAGGTGGGATGTTGGGAAATTTATTATTGTAGATTTCAAACACAATAGTATATAATAATCATTAAACAAGTCTAATTGAAATCACATACTGGAACTCTGAGATCGAGTACTTTCATTTTGAACTTTGAAAATCACGTACTGGCCTGCTTGTATTATACTTTTATTTGTCCTTTGGTTTGCAAAAAAAAAAAAATCATTGGAAATCTTTTTCACTTCAAAGCTTATAGATATATTCTTGTTAATTAGATTTCACAGAAAATGAAAATTTTTGGCTCTTTCTTTGACTCTTAGACCTACATATGAAATTATTTAGACTACGGATTGAAAATGATTGAAAATAACACAATATTAAATCCTTTTATTTGACTACAGATTTGTAATAAAAAAATTAAAAATGATTATAAATATAATCACGTATTAGATTTCAAGCAAACAAGAACTAAATATCATAAACCAATAATAAATTGATACAAAATTTGGTGAGAGTAAATAGGAGGGAGGGGGAGAGAGGGGGAGAAAGGGAAAATGGGGACCCCACAAGGGCATTTTGTTAATTATTTTGGAAGAGGGGTATTTTGTTTGAAAATTTTGAGAAGTAGGGCAATTTGTAAAATTTCCTCATTTTTTTTCCTACGGGCTTTTTTGCCAGCTACATCAAATTACAATATTACGTTTTTAAAACATTCATAAAAAAGGAAATGAACAATTTGAAAGTACCAATTCATGTGAGGTGATTCGATTTCCTTCCTTTTTTGGTTAGATCGTAGTCGTCCTTTTCCTAATATGGTGAACCAAATGATTTGTTCTACCATTTGATGTCTATTTTCTCTCTTTTCCATAGCTCGATTATCTCTCATCTATCATCTCTTCCCTTCTCCTGCCATTGTTCTATTAGCCAGCTCTGATTAAGATTATCATTTGAAAAGGTAGAGCTGCTAATGAGCGGGCTTCAGCTCAAATTCGGTCCAGCTGAATGAGAAAGCATTAAAAGCTCATATTCAGATTCCGCTCGGTTTGGAATAAAAGGCCCAACTCGGCTCGGATTGATTGAACATCTTAGCGCCTCTCAAACTCGGTTCATCCCAATATTCGGCCCAGCTTGTTGAACCCCAATATTCTGATTTTTTTTTTTATTTAGTAATTATAACTTAAAAATTAAATAAACCAGCCAAGAATACGAAAAAGTTCGGAAAATAGCCTCCACCGGATTGGGAATCCGGTGGAGCAAGGTTGGGCCGGCCCACACCGGATTGGGCATCCGGTGGAGCTATTTTTGCTCTGCCACAGTGCTACACACGGAAGGTTACACAGAATTTTTCCACACCGGTTCCGCAATCCGGTGGAGGTCCAAAATTTTCCTACCCCGGTTTCCCAATCCGGTGGAGACCTCAAAATTTTTCTGCACCGATTTTGCAATCCGGTGGAGCTATTATTCTGACCTAACCTCGCGCAACTCCTTCTTCCCTCATTCCAGCAGCTTCTTCTTCCTCTCTGTCTCGTTTTTCTCTCTTTTTTTTCATATTTTTCACCATTTTAAATCCAATTTGAAGAATTACCGTATGAATAGATCGCCACCGCCATTGTACTCAGCAGCTTCTTCTAATCATTATTGTAAGTTTTTTTCTGCTCATAGGTTTATATTTAGTGTTGTAAAATTAAAAAATAATTAGAGTTAAATTTGTGTTTGTTTTTGTTCAGCAAAATGTCTCTGTTATTGATCAATGTGTATTATGGTGGTAACCTCCAAAACACTCAAACCGGTGTTGGTTATGACATAGGGGCTGCATTTACATTTACCGTTTCCGATTCTACTAGTTTTGCTGTTGTAAGACGGCAAATATATGTTGGACTTGAATTGCTTCCGAGTCGAGTCAAATTGACAATCAGGGCACGTTTGAACACGGGACCACCTGGATCGTACCATTTCTCTCTATTTCGGATAGAAAATGAGGAAACTTGGGATGCCATTAAACAAACTGCACCTCAAGTAGCCGGATTTAAGGTTATAGAATTGGTAGCTGAGGCGCAGCAGCGTACAAACCAAACCAGTTATGATCCGTGCCCAGATAGTTTGCCTGGAGGGAGCAACACACCGTCGGTTCAGACCGACTTTGATCCTTACTCGGGCAGTGTACCCGAAACCACAGACACACCTGTAGTTCAGACCGGTGATGACCCTAATGACCAATCAGACCCAAATGCATGTTCTGATACAAGTTCTTTTGATAATGATGATTCGGCTGAAGGGCAAGACTCAGATATGGACGAATATGAGGCTGAAAAGAATGCCCAAGAAATATTGAAAGAGCGGCACAAGTCGATTCCATTCATCAATCGAGGTCTTAGGCATCCATGTTCCTCATTCCACGATGATGTGCCGATGCCATACACAGATCGTGAATTTCTCAAGGAAACCCCCAGATTAGATGAAAAATTTGCTGAAGGTCAAATGTTCGAATCCAAAGCCAAATTAATATCAGAACTTGCAGATTTTCACCTACCCAAAAGTATACAGCTAGACACCCTAAACAGCAGCAAAACCAAATATCGAGTTGAATGTAGATATTCTAAATGCAAATGGAAATTATATGCAACAGTAGTACCAACAGGTGCATGGACAATTTCCACCAACCCATATGTCCACACATGTTTTGGAAATGCTGAAAAGTTGGATAATGCACAAATGACTGCTAGAAAAATTGCTGATATTATTAAACCTGGTTATCAAAAAGATCTGGAGTTAAGCATTAAAACGGTCAGGCATTTAGTTAAGGTGAAATTTGGGACAGTAACACCCTCGTATAACAAGTTGTGGAGAGGTAGGGAACTTGCAATGGCTGACATGTTTGGGAGCTGGGAGAAGTCTTACGAGCTGCTGCCATTGCTTTTGGGTGCCATCAAAGAATCTAACCCAGGTACACAGTATCTACTTGAGCATGAACCATCGAACAAGTATAATATTAATATTTTCAACCGAGTTGCATGGGCATTTGGGCCGTGTATTCAAGCATGGCCTCATCTCCGACCCGTTATCAGTGTTGATGCTGGGTTTCTATCTGGAAGATACAAAGGTAAACTTTTTATGGCTTGTGCTTATGATGCAGAGCAACAATTATTGCCACTTGCCTTTGCAATTTGTGAAGAGGAGTCACTCCCCACTTGCCTTTGCATGTGCAACTCTCTCATCATCGTCTCCAGCTACTAGTGGATGCACAAATTTGGTCCGCAACCATTTCAGTTTAAGCGAATAACTAGAGATGGCCAATCGCGCTTTATCTGTGTTAGGATCATACCACCTATGTTTATATGGCATTGTCGTCTCCAGGTCATTATAAAAATCCGTAGGATCAGCTCCTAGATCATACTCTAAGTATGGGTTCCAATCGGTATCGCTAGTGCCAGTAATTGGGTAGCCTGCCAATTAAAAGAATTATACAATCAACAATTTATTTCTTAAAATAATTAATTAAAATAACCGATAAATAATTTTAAATAGTTAATTACCCTTAATCGGTAAGCCCCATAAACATGCAACATCTTCCAACGTTATTGTTACTTCACCGACTGGTAGATGAAATGTATTTGTCTCCGGCCTCCACCTCTCAACCAGAGCAGTAATCAAATACGGATCAAGTTTGCAATCATTAAGACGAGCAATTTGGTATAATCCTAAATTCTTCAAAGCATCGTCCATCCGACTGTTGTAAGCAATAGTAGGACGGTGCCTATTTAACTGGAGTGGTTTTACATTAGGCTGCAAAAAAAAATTAAACCATTATAACTCCTTCAAATACTTCATATAATGTTTATTTCAAACAAATAATTAATAAATTTAACAAAAATTACCGTATCACGAACTGTCCATGCTCTGTGATACTGTGGTGGTAATTTCAACAGCTCCGGATAATTCGGATTATCCATTCACCCTGTTAGAAAATTTAACTATATGTAAGTCCGACCTAAATTAACTACATACCATACTATTGAACTACATATTATTAAAAAAATTATTTTAACCATACACAAATTTATATTATATTATACCAAATAATAAACTTCACATTTATCTAATTTTACGCAAATTATACTACATAACACTAAAATACACAAATTTATACTACATTATACTAAACTACAAATTACACAAATTAAACTACATAACACAAATTAAACTACATAATACTAAATTAAACTACATAACACAAATTACACAAATTTATACTAAATTACACAAATTAAACTAATTATACTACATAACACAAATTACACTAAATTTAACTCTATTACACAAATTAAACTAATTATACTACATAACACAAATTACACTAAATTATACAAATTAATACTACAATTACACTAAATTGAAGCCAATTGCTAATTCAACACTAAATTACACAAAAAATACTAAATATACTAAACAAATTCAATTAAATGAGTTATTTTATTTAATTCGGCCAAAATTAAAAAATATAGAAAAAATCATATTTTTACCTTGTTAAAATAGTAGATCGAAAGAGTTTCCAACTCGCTTGGACAATCCGAGAATTTTGAAATAATTGAATGGAAAAATGATAGAATATTTGAAAAGAATAAAAAAAAACGGTTTGGAAGAGAAGAGGAGAAGGAGAAGGAGAAGAGAAGGAGACGGAGAGGAGAAAGATGGAGACAGAGAGGGTATGCGTCGCGTGAAATTTGGAAAATAAGCCTCCACCGGTTTGGGGAACCGGTGGAGCAAATATTTCGGATTTTCTGTGGCGGAGTCTATGATGGGTGGAAAAATGGTGTTAAATTGGGTCCACCGGATGCCCAATCCGGTGTAGACCGGGGGTCTCAAGCTCCACCGGATACGGAATCCGGTGGAGGCTATTTTTGAAAAAAAACTCCCCTGTTGGCTGTTTTATGTGATTTTTGGGTTACAATTACTAAATAAAAAAAAATCCAATATTCTTCACACACCGCTAATCCGCTGAGTGCGTATCCTCTGAGATATCTCAATTTTTACGTGACCGATGTGTTCGGGAAATGGCATCCTCTGCGGAGTTTTTACCTGCGGAGCTGTACGGTTCTTTTAATCTGGACTGTTCGTTTTGATCGGACGGATTAAATAAGATCATAGCACGAATCTCAAAGCAAAATTAACACTGCCCCCTCCATCAAATCGCGCACTCACCGGCTGGAGATTAAATCTGGACCGTCCGATCAAAACGAACGGTCTAGATTAAAAGAACCGCACAGCGCAGCAGGGAAAATCTCCTCAGAGGATGCGAGTCCACGTGTTCGGTGCCTATTCGCGCATAGGGCATGGGTCAGTATTATTTGTACTTTGAGATTCGTGCAAAACTATTTAAACGGTAAAGATTTTCTCTAAAGTCACGTAAAGTTTGAGATATCTCAGAGGATGCGAATTCTAGTCCGCTTGCATGTGTGCTGAAGCACTTTCGATCTTC
The DNA here is from genome assembly GCA_964058825.1 of Carex arenaria. NCBI lineage: Eukaryota > Viridiplantae > Streptophyta > Magnoliopsida > Poales > Cyperaceae > Carex > Carex arenaria. Next base: position 1,191,347 of record CAXKVW010000044.1, on the reverse strand, counting down.
TGTGGCTTAAAATATCTTGCCCTGTCACGTTCTTTTTCCCTTTTTATACTAGCACCCATAGTGCCCAGGTTTGCGATTTATTCGCGTATAATTCGTGTTTAATTCGGTTTTCAGAGTTTGCCACACCGAACCGCGTATAAAACGTTGACCGAACGTTTGACCGAATAATTCGCGAATAAAACGCGTATAAAACGCGAGTCACGAATTATTCGCGAATAAAACGCGAAAAAAAGGCACAAAAAACATCTGCAATTTGGGCCGGCCCGCTAAATTCAAACAAAAAGCATAAAAGCTGCTTGAGTGAGGCTCTGAGCCGCGTTAGCCGCTGTCCCCTCAAAATTTGTTCCAGATCCCCTCCAATTAGTGTAGTACACGCGTTTTTTTTTTCCTTCTTCGTTATTGTACCGAATCATTTCCGAATTATACCCGAATCACGAATTTTTGACATCGCCGAACCGAACCCGAATAATTGATTTGTTACTATGCTAGCACCCAGTAGCACCTCAATTCATATCTAGAAATGTTTTTTACTTAAAAGAAAACGATGGTAAATACATATTAGTTGATTTAGATATGTGATATTTTCATAAAAAAAACACTTATGTTTGGTTTGTTGTATAGGTTAAAAGTAAAAAAAATGAAATTAAAAGATCAAATTGTAAAATCATAAAAAACTTAAAATTTTATAATTTGAACATATCATTAGTTAATTATTGGATGTAATATTAATTTTAGAAGTTAATTTGCATAAAAGTAAATTGAAAAGGTCAAAATTTGAAATAATAATTGAATAATTAAAATTTTGCACTACACATATGGCTAGTTATAAAAATTGCAAAAAATAACCTCCTTGTTGTTCTATGCAATCATCTACTTAGTTTGTTTGACTAGATTTGCAAAACATATAATTGTTAAATTTTACGGTTTCTTGACTTGAGATATTATGCAGGTTCATGATATAAATTGCCATATACATTAAGGATGAATCATCAATTGCTACACATATCAAGGATGAGTCATGACTCATGATGAACCAAGGAATGGATTAAAAAGACTTGATTCAAGATTAGATGTTAATTAGAAATTTGTGAAATTGATAAACTAAGCTTGAGATTGAGGTTATTGACCTAATCCCTTACAACGGCTAATCCATCGTTACAACAGAATAAGTAATCGATTTATTTCATGACAACGGCCAATCAGGTATTGTAATGAAACAAATCATTTTGGACTCCAAAAACTTACAGGGAGTTCTGTTGTGACAACCATTATAACGGCCAATGACGCAAGTGTTTTCAATACAATACAACTAGCTAAGTGGGACCAACCGTTACAACGGCTAATTGACCATTATAACGACAAATAACAATATTACGTTTTTAAAATAGATATAGAATTCTTCATTATTGTTCGTGCATCAAACTTCAATATTCTTACAACAATCTCAAGCATACTCCACCATACTCGATCCTGTGTAAGAATTATAGTGATTTGTGTGAGATCTCTTGTTTGTTCAAACATTAGAGCCTATTGTGTGCTTGGGCTGAGTGACTTTCCGTAGTTTGTAAGGGCTCACCGGTTTCACCTTGTACTCCTTTCTCATTAGGTAAAGAAAGATGCGCCATCAAAAAGGCCGTGAAGCTCTGGAGACGTAGGCGTTAATGTTGAATCCGTAAATATATCTTATGTCAAGTGTCTCTTAACTCTTTTATTTACTTTACATACGCTTACTTATTTTAAGTTTCATGTTTCTGCTAAGAACGTACACGCGATATTTATATTTATAGTGAATATCAAACCATTTAGGGTTAAAATTTTAGAAGGCCTCATATTCACCCCTCTATGTGCTGTTAGGGACAACACTTCTCTCTTGTGGCCATGATGCTTATTCAAGCTCTGAGTTTAACTCAAATTTTGAGTTTAGATCTGGACCGTCCAATTTAAATCCGCATAAATATTATTGGGCTTCGTGCATTACACATGTGGACCGGATTAGCTCAAATTCTAATCGGATGGTCGGGAGCTAAACTCAAACGATGTGTCAATGTATGAGATGCGTATTTGAGGAGGAGAGAAGAAAGAGAGTAAAGGAGTGTAGATTTGAGTCTTATAGTGATATTTAGTCAATAAATTTGAAGGGGAAGTATTTTGTTCTATATTTTCGAAGCAAGCACACTTCATAAAAAAAACCATATAAATTAAGACTTTATTGTGACAAACCTCTTGGTTTCAATAAGTTGTATTACTTGTTCTGATTTTAAAATATTGAATATCAAGAGAATTCCTGATTTGGGTCTTCTTTCTTTTTTCATAAAAGGAATAGTCAAATAATAAACTTGCGGAGGCACGAATTAAAACAAGAACTCAACACGTACTTATATGAAAGCACACACCATTAAGTTGACAAATATCGGTACAATTTAAAATAACAATTGGAAGATTTTTCTTTAACATGCAAATTACAACTGTTCAATTGCTTCCTGCGTGTTGGCCCCCGAAATGGGAAATGAAATATTTCGTTGTCTAAACTTTTTGCTATGTCAAAGGCTCAACCTTGAGAATTTTTTTTATAAACCACAATTTAAAAAAAAATCATTTTATGAAATCAATATGATTACTTTTTTTTAAAAACCATAAGAACTGAAATGTTATTTCGGTCTGTCATTTTTTTTTCAGACCGAATGGCATTTCGGTTCCATGTAGTTTCACAGCTTTTCATATCAGCGTTTCACAACTTTTAAATAGGACCGAAATGTCATTTCGGTTCCGAAAAAAAATAATGGCAGACCGAAATAGAATTTCAGTTCTTATGGTTTTTGTAAAAAATAAAATAATCATATTGGTTCTATAAAATTATTTTTTTAATTATGGTTTATAAAAAAATTCCAACCTGGGGTTTCATTGGTACCCCTGAAATAACTGCTATTTCTTTGTAGTTTTAGGTTTAGCGATGTGTGCAGGAAAATTCATATATTTTTTTTTGCGTGCATATTAACAGTTTGAAATTTTTAGTACACTTTGATTCCTCCTTTTTTTTTCGCTTTTTTTTTTCCTCTCTCGCTTTTTGAGAGGATGGGATCATGGGGGTAGTAGGATCCGACTCTGCTGCTTTTCTGAGAGAAAAACAGCCTGTTGCTTTTCCGATCTCAACCATTCAAAATTTTCAATTCGCGTATCTCGATAAAGCAACTTTTTCAAGCACAAATCTCAACAAATTTGAATGGCTGAGATTGGAAAAGCAGCAGAGTCCGATTCGGAGGTAGTACACCAGCTCAAAATTTTAGTTGCCAAAATTCGACTTTTTATAGCAATTGCTGGATATGCATATCCTTTTAGATATCAAGTACATTAATATCATTGATTCGCTACGAGAAATGAATCTCTGGTCATCATAAAAGCCATAAAAAACCATATCTCTCGTGTTCTTTACAAAATTATAAACCACCTCTATTGTCTAAAATTTGTGCTGATAACAATAAAATAAATATAATTAGTTATATCGTTATTTGATGATTTTAATAATGAAATTCGAGACAAACTTAAAATTTTATTATATTTTGAGAGCTTATATATATATATATAGAGAGAGAGAGAGAGAGAAGTTGGCTAAGCTCAAAACGTTTATTTCTAGTCTCAAGAACAAACGATTTGGTTCTCTAATTTTCAAAGTCTAAACAGTCGATCCAAACATATAGGTATTTTTTTTTTGAAACCTTCGCTGAGGCTGCGAAGTCGTGAGGGGGAATCAAACTCTCAATCTTTGGGTACAACAATCCTAGAACTTTTTCCTAGCCAACTGTGCTACCTCCCCTTTCAAATAGACAGGTATTTAATCTATATTAAATTGTGCTTGGTGACCAAATTTTATATTTTTTGGAATTTTTTTACTATATATTAAGATGGTTTGAAAATCGTTGTTATTATTAAAATTCTGAACCATTGAAAAATAACGATTTTCAAACCATCTTAATAAATAGTAAAAAAAATTCTAAAAAATATAAAATTTGGTCTCCAAGTACATTTTAATATAGATTAAACACCTGTCAGTTTGGATCGACCATTTAGACTTTGAAAATTGGAGAACCGAATCGTTTGTTCCTGAGGCTAGGAACAAACGTTTTAAGCTTAGCAAACCCCTCTCTCTATAGATATTCTTTTGCATCTCATAAAAACACATTTTATTTATGATTTGAATGTCATATACAATACTTTAAGCATGCATAAGGGCAAATATGATATTTTTTTTTGTTAAAATAGAGAGAATCAACTACGATATCTCCAAACTCTTACCTACAGCTACGATAATCACAAATAATAATTAATTTTCACAGATAATCCTCCAAATTTCTGATACCACAATCAGCCTTAATGTAAGTTTTATATGACTATTTTGTTTGTTTGTTTCATATAACTATTTTGTTATATTTATTATTTTTCATAACTCGATGTATGTATTGAAATTGATAGCACAGCTTTAATAAAAAATGACAAAAAAAAAATGATTTAAGGATATAATTATCTCTGTGAACTAATTAATAATTTTACTAAAACAGATAAAAAAAAGTTAATTAAGGATATAATTATGATGAAATCCAGGGATGACTGCTAGAACAAAAAAGTTATGAGGACTGACTATCATTTCACCCAGAAAAAGAAAAAGAGAGAGAGTAAAACTACAGTGTTCCTAAGTTCACCAAGCTCTTTTGTAAACTTAATTCTAAAATTTATCAGATTGGCATCAAACGATGAATCCAAACAGTTGAAATCCTTCTACTTTACGAGTGATGTGTTTACATGCAAAAAATTTAAAATTTAAAATTAATTTTGTATAGAGTCAAGTGGTCAAAATAATGCATTAAAATTAATTTACAAACCTTCTAATTTTGACCACTTGACTTTATACTAAGTTAATTTGAAAATTTGAAATTTTCACATATAGACGCATTACTCATAAGGTAGAAGGATTTCAACAGTTTTGATTCATCGTTTGAAACTAATTCGATAGATTTTAGAGTTGAGTTTACAAAGAACTTGGTGAACTTAGGAACACCCTAGTTCCACTAAAAAAAGGACTATCATTTGGTTTGGTTCAAGGAAGAAAAAAATGAATTGATGAAACTAAGAGTAGAACTAGGGTGCTCCCAAGTTTCCGGGATTTTTATTAATCGAAATAAAATTAAATAAATATCGAATAAGAGGAAGGATCTCAGTTTATTTCTAAAAATAAGTAGATCGGTGATGAAATCAACGTTCCTAGGGACGGAATAAAAATACACGTCCCTCTTAATGGTAATCTCTCCCCGCATTACTCCTTAACCCAAACGAAAAAAATTTCAGGGACGGGATAATCATTCCCGTCCGTTAACAATGACAAAAAAAAAAACTTAGGTTTGCTTTTGGTTAAATAAAAAAAATTTAGAAAAATTATATTTACTAAATTATGTTTCAACTATAAAAACAATTATTTATTTTTAACTAAAAAATAATGATTTAGTTTAGTAATATTTTTAAAAATAAAATTTAACATTATAGACACAATTTATATTTTAGATATTATGTCTATAAATATGATGGGATTTGATTTATGTTTTAGCTACATCAAATGACTTGAAATTCTATATCGCTGATCTTGATACATTATTAATCAATAGTTAATTGCATTAAATTTGAATTTAATTGGTAGACTATCTATGTGTTTGATAACATAGACATATTTTTTTTTAATTTAATTTATTGAGAGCTCTATTACATTAAATGACTAAATTATGTTTTTTCCAAAAACTTAATTTTTTTTTTGAGAACTCCATTACATCAAATTAACTATTGATGTAATGGAGTTAGTGCAATTAAAAAAATGACACTAATCTAATCACTCACCAATCTAACCACTAATATAGTCATTTGAAAAATAAATTATTGTTATCGGACACATAGATAGTCTACCAATTAAATTCAAATTTAATTCAATTAACTATTGATTAATAATGTATTAAGATCAGCGATATAGAATTTCAAGTCATTTGATGTAGCTAAAACATAAATCAAATCCCATCATATTTATAGACATAATATCTAAAATATAAATCGTGTCTATAATGTTAAATTTTAAATATAAATTTTATTTTTAAAAATATTACTAAACCAAATAATTATTTTTATAGTTGAAACATAATTTAGTAAATATAATTTTTCTAAATTTTTTTTATTTAACCAAAATCAAACCTAAGTTTTTTTTTTGGTCACTGTTCACGGACGGGAATGATTATCCCGTCCCTGAAATTTTTTTCGTTTGGGTTAAGGAGTAATGCGGGGAGAGATTACCATTAAGACGGACGTTGTTGTTTATCCCATCCCTAGGGACGTTGATTTCATCACCGGTCTACTTATTTTTCAAAATAAACTGAGATCCTTCCTCTTATTCGATATTTATTTAATTTTATTTTGATTAATAAAAATCCCGGCCTAAGTTCACTAAGCTCCTTTGTGAACTCAACTCTAAAACCTATCGGATTAACTTCAAATGACGAATTCAAACCGTTGAAATCCTTTTACCTTACGAGTGGTGCGTCTATATGTGAAAATTTTAAAGTTTCGAATTAATTTAGTATAAAGTCAAGTGGTCAAAATTAGAAGGTTTATAAATTAATTTTAATGCATTCATTTTTTGAAAGCCTTTTGACCACTTGATTCTATACAAATTTAATTTCAAATTTTAAAATTTTCATATGTAGACGCATCACTCATAAAGTAGAAAGATTTCAACAGTTTGAATTTATCGTTTGAAGTCAATCCGATAGATTTAGAATTGAGTTCACAAATGAAGTTGGTGAACTCAGGAGCACCCTAAAACAGGTTCCCGGACAAACTTTTTTAATAAGTCGAAGTTCAAGGTATGAAATTGTAATTATCCCACAATAAAAATAAGAAAAAACAATACAATTCCAAGCGAAACTGGACTCTCTCTCTCTCTCCCCCTAAAAAAAATACTCAGAACCTCTTTCTTTCGAGTCTTTTCTCCCTCTGGCTTCATCTACCTCGCCAAAAGAAGAAAAAGGTCAGATGGCGCATTTTCTCACATCAGTCCATGTTTTCTTTTGATTCTTCTATTAATTCGCCTTTGGTCATAAAATTCGTTTCAGGTTAAGAATTTTGAGCCGTCTTTGTCAGATCGGATCCGACCATGTCTTGCACGACCCAGTTGATCCGCCACTCCCGCAAGGTTGTTTTCATCTTTATTTTCTTCCATCTTTTATCCCTGAATTATACTCTCTCTTTCTCTGGTTTAACTTGAAATTTGCCGATGTAGCAATGAATTACCATTTTGTATGTCAATTCCTAATTCTTTCGGATTCACTATCATGTCATGCTTTTTTGTTTGGAAAGATTCGCCTAGTTAGAATGATTATGGATTTTACAATTAATTTTAATTTCTGTTCCTTGCCAAGATGTGCGTTTGTGTGTTGTGGTATTGGTATATGCAAATGTAAATGTCTGTTGCTAAAATTTTGCTCAGTGGAGATTCAAAATTGGATAACTAATAGGATCGGGAATTTTAAAATGAGCATGCTGTATTCTTATCATCGCATTAAGTGCATGAAACTTGTTTAGAGATATTACCTTCATCCAAAGCTCACAAGGAGGTAGATATCTGTGAAGTTACTTCGTAGAGTTGAACGAGCTATCTTATTTCATACTGGATGCAATATACTACCACCATTATGCAATGGACACTGAAAAGATTTTGTCGAATTGATTATTTTATTTGAATTTGTGCAGCTAAGGAGTGCTCAGAACCTTTTGGAAGTTGAGAGTGTTAGCTTAGCCCGATACTTTTCAAAAGATGCTAACACCTTCGTCAGTAGACATGGTGTGTACATATTGGTTATGGCTGATACAACTGGACTAACATTCTCAGTTAAAGTCTGTACTTATCTCTAATTTTACTCTTTGTTTTTGTCTTCCAGAAATATCAAGTCTCAGGCCAAATGGGTTGCTTGGAAAAAGAGATAACTTATTCAGATTTACTCCAGCTCGTACTTTCAAGGTAGGTACATCAGGAACAATATATATATAGCTTCACCTAGCATAATTTGTCTTGAATCCCCAAATAATCCTGTTCCATTTTCCTATGTGGAGTTAAAAATGAGGAATATTGATTTTTGGCATGTTTCTGAAGGATATGAGTAGGGCAGGGTGGAGATGATATTTTCTGTAATCTGGAGAATTATCATGACAAGTCATATTTTTCAGGGCTATACTTGATTTTTTTTTTTTGGAGTTTTGTAGGAGTAGAAATGGAATTATGATTTAGCTTTTTTCACTAATCTTATATATTTGCTTGTTGAACCCAATTAAGTGTTTTTGATGACTAATTTTCAATTACATATTTTAGGTCTCTGTGAGCAATGCAGGCAACATCACTCATTTCAGACAACAAGCTGGTCTAGGGTTCAACAGGTACGTGGCAACTTCTCATTTCTGTCTGATTTCATTAGCACATCGCTGTTATGCTGATCATTGCAAATTTTTTTAGCGCACGTGTTGCTTCTGTCAGACATTTCTCTTCATCAGGTGTGTTCCCTTTGTTTATTTTATTTTGCATTCTTTTTCCATGTTTTGCGTAGTTTTAACCTCATCCCCTTTCTAACGTTTGTATTGTATTATTGCAGATTTACCTCCTCATCAGGAAATAGGGATGCCTTCTCTTTCTCCCACCATGACAGAGGTGTGATATTTCTTTTTTTTTGAAGTAATAATACTTTCCTACATTTACATCATTTTCACTTTGCTAATTTTTTTGTCTGCACCTTTCTCAATTAAATCAGGGTAACATTGTGAAATGGTTTAAGAAGGAAGGTGACAAGCTTTCGCCTGGCGAAGTTCTCTGCGAAGTCGAGACTGTGTGTTGCTTGATCTAAATTTTAATACAGTAAACGATTACAAGAGGTTTATTCTTTAAATCTGATTTTGCTATTATTTCAATCAGGACAAGGCAACGGTTGAGATGGAGTGCATGGAGGAGGGTTATCTTGCTAAGATACTACAGGGTGATGGAGCCAAAGAGATTAAAGTTAACGAGGTTAGTTATTCTCTCAATATCCATACATCTAATTGCAATGCCAAACTATTATGTAAAGACCTTGAGGTTTAAATATTGCTTACGGGCCGCACACCTAGAAACTCTCACATAGTACTAAAAACATGAAATATTTAGTATGGACTATACAGATTATTGACCTGTTCCTTTCAACCATCCTTTCAAAATTAACTTCCCCAGTAAGGAATTTGGGATAATTTCAGAGAAATAATACAAGAAGAGATACGATAGCTTCCATGCTTTATGAGAACAATATAGAAATTAACCTCCACGGACATGATATCGTTGAGGCTTTGTAGGACACATGCAAAAGAAACCCTAAATGATTTTTCTTTTGAAGCATATTTTTCCCCCTTAAATATAGATTATTGCCATAATGGTAGAAGAAGAGGCAGACATCCCTAAATTCAAAGACTATCAAGTCTCCTCCTCTCCTTCTGGCCCTGCTGAGGCAAAAGCACCTGCACCGTCAGAGCCTGCCCCACCTAAGGAGGAGAGTCAGCCTCAGGTCCCTGAACCGAAACCCGTTAAGGCTGAAGAGGCCTCTCTGAAGGGTGACCGTATTTTTGCCAGCCCTCTAGCAAGAAAATTGGCAGAGGATAATAAAGTATGTTTTTTACTGTTTGTACTTGTTTATTTATATATTAGCTAAGGCTGTGTTTATACAGGCTAAAATGTACATGGTCCAGATCAACTCGGTATAGTACCAAATCATTCAGGTACCACATTTATGATGCTTCCATGCCTTCTCTTTTACCCCGTAAGCACCAGCTGATCAATGAAAACATAAAAAAGATAGCCGAAAAGCATCTTGTAGGTCTGTCCAGTATCAAATAGGGGCAAGTCTAGTAAGGTTCAATCACCAAAGTAACTAACTGCTTTTAGCATGAAGAGTGCAAGGTCATGTTTAGCTAAATTAGGGATATTTGTATGGTATAGGTACCACTATCAAGCTTAAAGGGTACAGGACTTGACGGTCGCATTGTGAAGGCAGATGTCGAAGATTACTTGTGTATGTTTTCTTCCACACAATCAAAAGCCGTTCTTTGGAACTTTTACTTTATTTCTTGTTATAGAATTTTTTTACTCTATATATGCCCTAACTTAACACTGCTTTCTTTTGTGCTTTTTACTGAATGATTTCTTCTTTTCTTTGAAGCCTCGGCAACAAAGGGGGACGCGGTGAAGGATGTGACTCCATCTTCCACACTGGATTATGCTGACCTTTCAGTTTCCCAGATACGAAAGGTCTGACTGATCTCCCTTAACTTTTTCTATTATCTTTTGTTGTTATTATTCTTTTCTTTTTTCGAAGTGTCACCTCACCTGATGGTCTCAAGGCAGTTTGGAACCAATTTAAGATTGCTTTTGTGGGTGAGTGGAATCCAAATGTTTGGAGCCTAGAATAAACCTTGATCTGTGGCTAAAACTTGGACCAAACACCAGAATGTAACCAGGAAATATCAGAAAAATTAACCCAAGAGAAAATTTACAAAAAGATTTGGTCAGTTTACAACTGTCAATATTATCCCGTGGACAGCATATACAGAAGTTCTTTACACACGTGGTATACCTTTGCAGATTACGGCAGCACGGCTCTTACAATCTAAGCAAACCATCCCCCACTACTACCTGACTGTTGACAGTTGCGTTGATAATCTGATGAAGTAAGTGTTGTATATACCACCATCTGCTCTAAATTAATTTTTATAGTAAGTTGTATATTAATTTAGACATTTTTCTATATTTTTTTGCAGGTTGCGTGGAGAGTTGAATGCATTGCAAGAATCCTCTGGTGGGAAGAGGATATCTATCAACGATCTAGTTATTAAGGTCTTTTAACTCTTTATATTCCATTTATACTCAATAATGAAACTGGTATAGATTTTTGAATAGGCACGTCGTGCTTATTCAACGAGGTGAATTCATTAGAATAATTGGTGAAGAAATTTCCAGAGTTAGGAAATTAGCAGTAAAACTAGGACTGCAAACTAATCAAACTCAAAAGAGCTGGACTAAGCTTGAGTTTGATTGGTATTATTATCAAATTAAGCCAGCTTCAAATAGTAACACTGTTATGATATGAAACTTCTTCTCGAGTTTGATTCATGTAAATTAAGCCAGCTTGATTTTTATTTTGATAGTAGCTCACCAAAATAAATACTTAAAATCTCATCTCATCGGTTCGTTCTACTTGTGTGTGAATCATCTATGGGTCATAGCTCGACCTTGTGGCCCAGTATTATATTTTCAAAATAATGTTGCAAACTCAAAGATCCAATGCATAGGATACACAGTTGAATTAACTAATGGATAATACATCAAAATTTCAACACATAAGAAACATATCAAATTATTATTTCAAAATGTGCAAGTATCAACATAAGAAACATATCAAATTATTATTTCAAAATGCGCAAGTATCAACATAAGAAACATATCAAATTATTATTTCAAAATGCGCAAGTATCAATGATTTAGTAAATTCATCAATATATAATCTACTTGTCCAAATTAATATTGCAAAATGCCTAAAAATACAATAATTTAAACAATTAATAATATACCAAGATTCAATATGCAAAAGAGTCTAATCATGATTTCAAACTCTGATCCATGATCAAGTTTGAAAGACACTTCATGGGTTCATGCATCAAATTGACACTTTCTGATTTACGCTCTGAAAAAGGAGTTCCAGAACATGCTTCATGGCTTCATGCCCGTGCATCAAATTACACAAAGTTGACAATTTGTCTTTTGCATCATAAGAATGAAAGAAAAGAATAATATAGTCTCAGTATTTCTATTTACCCCTGATATGTTGAGAATCCAGGCCTAAAAGAATAATAATATTCCAGCTCGTAATATTCAAGCTTAGAAAGAATGAGCTGACCCAACTTGAGTTCAATTTGTCATCCCCAAGTTGAACCCAATTTTTTTTTTTCTGTTGTTTATTGGTGTCGCTCTGGTACTAACTACTGAGGACCAACAATGACCAGTTAACAATAACTTGAATTTGATCTCGAATATGGTATATGTATAGGCTGCTGCTTTGGCCCTCCGGAAAGTTCCCCAGTGCAACAGCTCTTGGATGAATGATTTTATCCGCCAGTGAGTCATTTAGTTTTCTATATCCCTAATAAACGATCAATATTTGATTGACATTGTGCCATGGCAACAGATAACTGAGATACTTATCCTGACATAAATATATTGTGGGTTTCAGGTACCACAATGTAAATATTAATGTTGCTGTGCAAACCGAACATGGTTTGTTCGTTCCAGTTGTCAAGGTATGGTTACTTAATTCTTCTTTAATGTTCATTTTCATACTTAAAACTGTGGTCACAGGGAGGTGCAGGATAATTCACGGCCCCGACTGATAATTCCAAAAAAAAAAAAAACATAATAGTAGGATTACTATGATAGAACTTATCATAATACTACTAGAAGGTTGGTTAGATGAATTAAATTGAAATGTAGCACATTATTCTAAACCCTTGGAAAATTTTATTTTTATAGGATGCCGACAAGAAGGGTCTGTCAGCAATAGCAGAGGAGGTGAAAGTATTGGCTCAGAAAGCCAAGGAGAATAGCCTCAAGCCCCAAGATTATGAGGTATGTAATGGAGTTCAGAATATCCAGATATAATGGATTGGTGTGTGATATTTGCCGTCCTTGTGGAATATCTTTTATTTTAATGGGGGAATTACATATATACCACTCAAAATCATTGAAATTACATATGTACCACTCTAAATTCTATAATTACGTATTTACCATTCTAAATTCAAAGAACTCACATATTTATCCAATATAATTTTAGCAAATATCAAATATACCCAAAATTCAGATTAATTATGTTTAATATTCTATAAACTATAACTAATCAAGGATTAACTTAGCACCCTCTTCTTAGACTTGTTCTCCTGTACATGAGATCTGATTCAGACTTTCAATAACTTGCACAACTGCTTGAATCAAAGAATATATTAATAAAAACTTTTTTGGTTATCATCAAAGTCCGTAGGTCATACCTTCATTAAATAAACCAAAATAACACATTTAAAGCCCATCATTCGTTGTTATCTCCTCTATTTCCCTTACCAACTAACCAATACCAGTAAATACTAGTATAACTTTTAGATTCTCTTTTCATCTGATACACTCCCCTAAGCACATGCATGCAAGAATAAGATGTATTCTCCTTGAGCAGCCTCCATATTTGAAAATTTTCTTCATAAGCTCTCCAATCAGCGGTTACCAGTAAACCAAACATTTAATAGCTTGCCATGATTGAATTGTCAGTGTAAAAAATGCACTCCCCAATCTCCTTTTGTATCACAGCTTGAATGGCTTCCAAAAGTGCCCTTGCTTCTGCACTTATGGGGCAACATTTTTGTTTTGTGATTTAGGAAGTACCATACCGGTACATGTACCAATCTCCTGTGCAATCAAATTACTATGATTATATTATACAAATCTCCTATGCATTATCTTGTATTGATTTTTATTAAATAATTATTCAATTACTATGACTCACACCATACATTCATTTACACTATACTGGTACATATGTCAGTTCGGTTTTTTTTTTTTTTTTGAGAAACAACTCTTAGGCATATATTACAAACCAGAGAAATAATACACTGCACATCTCTAGAGATGAAAGAACAACGCAGTAAAAACAACACACATTTAACTCTAGAGAAATAAGCAACTATTTCATTAACCAAATTAAACATTGTTTGCAGGTCCCATAACAAAATCCAACGAGATCTGACAAGCACATATAACTATCATGTTTAACAAAAATTAGTTACTGTAAATAACATCACCAAAAGAAGATCACAAGGAGACACCGCATGGTAACTTTGATATCAAATTTCAGAATTTAATTAGTACCTAAAAATCCTCCTTTTTTCCATCGACAACGCCGTTACTTGAGATTGAAAAAGTGAGAAATTTATTGATTTCAAAGAGAACAAAAATGGTACTGTACTGATGAAGCGAGACTCGATCGTGAGTTATTAATATCAAGATTAAGGAGCTTACTCGTCGATTGCGGGTGATTCTACTCCGATATCTCATCTTGGTCTCTCTTCCTCTTCCTCATATATCATCTCTATAGACCGACTTATTATTAGAATTGTGTTGGAAAAACAAGAGGGAGAGATGAGGAGATTTTAGCACACGGGAAGACAGAGGAAAGGAAGTAATTAAGTTGTTAATTATATTTTATATAATATTATATGCAGTTAATCTCAATTTTTGATTAAGTGGATAAATATGTGAGTTCTTTGAATTTAGAATGGTAAATACGTAATTATAGAATTTAGAGTGGTAAATATGTAATTTCAATTTTTTTGAGTGGTATACATGTAATTCCCCCTATTTTAATTAACTAATTTGATCCTTCACCTCTCTGTGTGCGTGTGTTTATGTAGGGTGGCACATTTACGGTATCGAACCTGGGAGGCCCATTCGGGATCAAGCAATTCTGTGCTATTGTTAACCCTCCTCAGTGCGCCATCTTGGCTGTTGGATCCGGTACTCATTTTTCTTTTCTTTCTCTCTTTTGGAAAGGGCATTAGGTCCCCCTCATACTTGTCTTGCAATTGTTTAGACTCTAGACCTATAATAATATAAACAAATTTCATAAACAAAGAAAAATTCCAGTTTTGTACCTGAGCATCAATAGTATATAGTTCAGTTATTTTTGGCTTCACAGATAATGCATATCTAGGTATCATATAACTTATTACAATTGCATTTTATTTATAATCAACTTGTTTAACATGTGCCTTTTTTCCATTTTCCTTTTATACAGCTGAGAAGAGAGTGATCCCTGGTAAGGGTCCAGACCAGTTTGAGTTTGGTTCCTTCATGTCTGTCACATTGAGTTGTGACCACCGTGTCATTGATGGTAACCCCCCCCCCCCCCCCCCCCCCCCCCAATCTCTCTCTCTTACACACACACAAGTATGCAATGGAGTTCTCTCTGACTAATATCTGGTGTTGATTTTACTAGGTGCTATTGGAGCCGAGTGGTTGAAGGCATTCAAGGGATACATTGAGAATCCTCAATCCATGTTGCTTTAAGCAAATTTATTTTTCTTAAGAAAAAAACAAATTTTTGTAGATCCTGTCTAATAAGGCTCGCCTCGGTTTTTCATTCAATTGTTCTTTTTCCTTTACAAGTGTTAATGGGCATAAATACATAGCACGGCATAACCTGAAATTGACAACCATAGAACCAAGAGTTCTGAGTCAAGGTACAAATGGTGAGCCATTTTCTTTGCCAAGGTACAAATTATGTTCTTTCATGCTCTTCTCATAAAGCAGATATGTTTTTCCTTTTGAAACTGTCTAATTTCTTTAGTGATTGTTTTCTTGTGTTGTGCGTTCTAATAAGTTGAATGGAGATCTAATTGGTAAGTACTGCTCTTGTAAGTTTAATTGTAGTACTTCATTCTAAGATCTATCCAGGGCCAGAGGCATTACTTATAAAGTTGATGCAATTGAGTATGCAATTGAGTAGTATTTTTATATTTAATCTAAGATTAATATTATTGTTTGCTTAATTTACTTTTCATCAAAGCCTCCGTTCCATTAGGGAGAGAGGCTGCCTCCTGCACATTTTGATTTGGAGATAACAAAACACGTTAGATTTGTATACAATGATCACCTCTTTCTCCCCTTACCTCTCCTCTGCTTTTATTATCTTTTTAAGGAACACGTCCTTCGAATGTGTCATCGTTTTTGCATCCATATAGATTAAGTGTTGACTTTATATAAATTTGCACTTAAAAATATAGTCGACACATGGTTTCTAAGTGGCAAACGACCCAGAGACCAAACTTGTTCTTGATCCCATCTACTTGCGTAGCTGTGATGCTGTCCTAAAGGCCAGCGAAATAACACCTCAAATTGCAAGAGGAAGTTTCTATTGATTTCAGAAATACATCTTAGAAAAAAAGAGATCCAATAACAACATAGAGAATTTAGAATGTTATACTCCTGAGTCCTGAGACTAGAAAAATTGACCTGTCAAAGTAAGAATGGTATCCTCGCGCTATCGACATCTTATTTAGTTTCGGTATGCCTGTCTTTTTAGAAGTGAGCTCTACCCAGGTTTCCATCGGTTTAGTTGGTTTAAACCAGAATAAAAATAGATAACTCAAAATTATATTAGGTTTTGAAAATTATATCCGAACTGACTGAAATAATTATATTAATCAAAGTAAAACCGAACTGAGCAAACCTAGCTGAGCAAACCTAACTAAAGTTTAGTTTGTTTAATTGAATAGAAATAAGAAAATTAATCATAAAAATAAACATTTTTTGTTTTTTTTGAAATTATTTCAAGATTGATTAAAAAATGTTGTTTGGTTTGTGCTAACTGCTTTTAAACCAAAACTGACACCGGCCGACCACGGAGATACACAAGGACACACACTAGTTCAACAGAAAACACTCAAAAGGAGCAAACTCAACTCAAAGAGATAAAAGAGGAGATAAACTCAACTCAGAATTTAAAATTCGTAATATTTCATAAGCTGTTTTTCAAAATAAGCATGGCTTCTCTTATAGCCTTACAATGATCTCCGAAAGTCACCTAAACATTAATACAACTTTAACTACTTTTTATCTTCTCAAAATACTCTTAATTGTCTTCCTAGAAATTCCAAAAGAATCTGGAAATAATTAATCTTTGACCATAATTAAAAAACACACTCAAAACTCTCACCTATTTAATTAATAACACATAGCCCAAAACAGACCACTTATCTTGACACGCCATTTTGACCATGACGCGTTATTATTCTGAAAAATCTCAAAATATAAAAGTTATAGAACATTTTGTAAGCTTTCTATAGAACTTTGAATCACCTTAATCCGAGTTCGTATGAGCCAGAAATGACTAAAATACTGAAGCGTGTCAAACAGTTGCTGATCTGTCACTCAATGGCGGGTTTGGACCAAAAAACAGTTACTGCTAGATTAAATTATGTTTTCTCTAAGCACCTGGATATTTTCTAGGCCTGTTGAAGTAGGGGTGTCAATGGCACCCTTTTACCTGTTTACCCGACCCGTACCGTATCCGATAAGACGGGTACGGGTAAGATTTTTTTTTCGTAAACTTGTCGGGTACGGGTAAATATTTTTTTTCGTTATCTAAATGGGTAAGGATACGGGTAAAGCCTATTTCGTATCCGTTATCCGATCGGGTAATTATAAAAGAAAAATTGTATATATTATCGCCATTCTTATATAATGCACGTAGTTGTCCTGATCCGCCAACGACTGAGATTGAAGTATAAATTTTCAAATTTAATATCAGCCCTCCATTCACATAATATGTCATCTTTTGATTAAATGCATCTCTTTTATGTATAGAAGTCTAAATTTAATTAAAAACCTATTCAATACACATAATGCCACATAGTATATTAATATTTAGTTTGAAAATTAAATTACCCTAAATACTAAATCAAATTTGCTTCTTCCTGATTCCTTATTACCTTGATATATTTCCTTGTTAAACACTCCAGCTATGCCCGACTCCCCAAATTAAATGCCCTCCTTCATATTTCCTTATTCCCTTGATATTTATGCTCCAGCTATGTCAGATTCATTTCCTTATTATCATATTTCCTTTATATCTCCGATTCATATCTCCCATTAACAACACCCTGTCGCTGCTATCTTTCTTACTCCTTGCTGGTTCACATAGAATATTGGACTCAATTAAGTACCAATCAAGTTTATTTCATGTTTGGTAAACTTTCTGCATTTAAGTAACTATATGGACTCGAATCATGTGTTAATTCCTACTTTATTGGGTTTTAGACAGATTATGATACGGGTTAATTGGACTGTTAGATTATTACAGTTTCAGTTAATTACAGTGAGTTACGAGCAATTAAAATATTAATTTCATATGTAAATCAAGCATGTTGGGTTGTGTCTAGATGGGTTTATTGAAAGGAACAATTTAACCATATATTAATTATTCATGATTTATCTTTGATGGTTTCATGTCTGTGGAAGCTAGCTATATGGAATCAATTTTGTGTTTCGTACTTCTTGTTTGGATATAAATGATGAATTTTATTTAACTTTATTCCAAATTAATTTACGATCAAAGGTTTGAAAAAATTGCATTTTGATTTTGATGTTTTGGTCCAATTCTGGATCAAAGATTGATCATGTAAATTGTCTTTCCCAGGTACTTTTAAGCTGCGTCAAATTGAGCTAATCAGATAGGATTGTTAAAAAGCTTAAGCTTTATCTTTGGGTAAAATAACCATTAATGTCCAACTTAAGGCATGAATGAGTGCTTGCTTTCGTTATTTGATTCTGGAGCTAATCAGATTCCGACTGATTACAGTTCAAGAGCTTAAAAAATTTTCTGAGTACATTATCAATAAGGTACTGTTTTGTAACAGACAATTACTGTCTTGTAATTTCCTCATTAAGTTGGGTATTTTTGTAATGAAAATGACTTTGTAATTATTAGTTTTTGAGAAGGGAAAAATTGATGAATTGTATTGATTTTTTCTGCCTATTACATTGGGTGTACATATGGATATATAGGCTATTGGTGAATATAGCCGTTATACAATTGCCTAATATGTTGGATTCTATATAGTTGCCTAATTACAGAAATTGATTAATTAGGTATCTATTTTAGCTCTAGTAGCTGTAATTTTGATTCCTGCTGATCTATTTCCTAAACCGGCTTATGATGATTTTCTGAGGCTTGGTTCCTTATTTCTCAACACTCCCCCTCAAGTTAGGTTCGAATATGTTTATAGAACCTAACTTGATCAAAATTCTTTGAAAATTCCCTTTATCTAAAGCTTTAGTGAATATATCCGCTAGTTGGTCGTGGCTTCTCACAAATGGAGTCTCTATCTCTCCAGCTTGAACTTTTTCTCGTATGAAGTGACAATCCACCTCAATGTGCTTAGTTCTTTCATGGAAAACTGGATTTGACGCAATGTGTCGTGCAGCTTGATTATCACAGTACATTTGCAACGGTTCTTCACATGAGACCTTCATGTCACACAGCAATTGCTTGAGCCATACTAGCTCACTTGCTGTTGATGCCATCGCTCTATATTCTGCCTCTGCACTTGATCTTGCAACTACATTCTGCTTCTTGCTTTTCCATGTCACGAGATTCCCGCCTACAAAAGTGCAGTATCCTGTGGTTGATTTTCGATCAAAGTTTCCAGCCCAATCTGCATCAGAGTAGGCGAGAATATTATTAGTATTATTTTTCTTCATCTATATCCCTTGTCCAGGAGATCCCTTTAGATACCTAATAATTCGGTTCACTGCATCTAGATGAGTGGTCCTTGGTGCATGCATGAATTGACTTACAGTACCAACTGCAAAAGCTATGTCTGGTCTAGTAACAGTTAAATATATTAACTTACCAACCAATCTTTGGTACTGTCCTATATCCTTTAAAGGTTCACCACTTTCTGGTTCAAGTTTGTTATTGGTATCCATAGGGGTATTAGCAGGTTTTATACCAAGTTTACCTGTCTCCTTTAAAAGGTCAAGGGTATATTTTCTTTGAGAGAGCAACAAACCTTTGTCAGAGTGAGCAATTTCAATACCTAGAAAGTACTTGAGTATTCCTAAGTCCTTAATGTCAAACTTGTTTTTTAGGTTTCTTTTAACATTATCAATTTCTACATTGTTATTTCCAGTGATAATTATATCATCTACATAAACTAGAACAATTGTAGTAGAAGTATTTGAATGTTTAATAAACATAGATGAGTCAGCAGAACATTTTATAAAATTGTGAAGTAAAAGAGAGTGACTAAGTTTGGCATACCATGCACGAGGAGATTGCTTTAAGCCATAAATTGACTTATGTAATTTACATACTAGGGTTTTGTCAAATTCATGTTTGTGACCTGGAGGTAAAGTCATGTAAACCTCCTCTTCTAAAGTACCTTGAAGGAAAGCATTCTTAACATCCATCTGAAATAAGCTCCAACCCAAGTTAACAGCAACAGATAAAAGAACTCTAACTGTGTTCATTTTGGCAACCGGAGCAAATGTTTCTTGGTAGTCAATACCGTATGTTTGAGTAAAACCTTTTGCAACAAGTCTAGCTTTATATCTTTCTATTGTACCATCACTATTGTATTTTATTTTGTAAACCCACTTGCATCCTACAGCCTTTTTTCTATTTGGTAAATGCACAATAGACCATGTGTTATTTTTTTCAAGAGCCTTGAGCTCTTCTTTCATTGCTTGGTCCCATATAGGGTTGTTTTGTGCTTCTTGAAATGTGGTTGGTTCAATTTGTTCATTAATGCTTGTCAAAAAGGCTTTGTGTTGTGAAGAGACATTGTCATAAGAAACATAATCTTGAATTGGATACCTTACAGTGTATGTGATGTGGTCACGTAACCTGGATGATGGTTGTGTTGGCCTATTTGATCTACGCGGAAGCGGAATTATATCTTCTTGATCTCCCCCTGTGTGTTGCTCCTCTGCCTCATTTGTTTGTTCGTCATTTTGATTGTCTCCCCCTGAGTGCAACTCCTCTTCATCTGTACTTGTGTGACTTGCTTGAGTTTTTGTACCTTCAAAAATTGTTAGTTCTGGAAGAGCAAAATCATTTCTAGGTTGCTTATCATCTTCTTTTTTATAAAACGGTACTTTTTCAAAAAAAGATACATTTCTAGATATATATAATTTTTTACTAGTAGGATCGTAACATTTATATCTCTTTTTTTGAAAAGAATATCCAACAAATATAGCTTTTACTGCATTTTTATCTAATTTATCTTGTCTTTTAATATGGACAAAACATGTGCATCCAAATACTCGAAGATGATCTAAGTTCATTTTTCTTTTGTTTAAAATTTCTAATGGACTTTTATTGTTTAAATTTGTGCTAGGTAATCTATTAATAAGATATATAGCAGTTAAAATAGCATCCGACCAAAATCTTTTTGGAACATTTGATTGGAAAATCAAAGACCTAGTAACTTCTAATATGTGACGATTTTTTCTTTCTGACACGCCATTTTGTTCAGGTGTATGTACACATGTTGTTTGATGAAAAATTCCTTTTTCTTTTAGGAACTCAGAAAAAAATTTATTAACATATTCGGTACCATTGTCGGACCTAAAAATTTTAATTTTGCTATCATATTGATTTTCAACTAGATTTGAAAATTCTTGAAATTTGGAAAAAACTTCATTTTTTGATTTAAGAAGATATATCCAAGTGGTGCGTGAAAAATCATCGATAAATGTAACAAAATATTTAAAACCATTGTAGGACTCTATAGGTGCAGGACCCCAAACATCAGAGTGTACAAGTTCAAATATTTTTGAAGTTTTACTAGTAGATAAAGAAAATGGAAGTCTGGTTTGTTTTGAAAAACGACAAATCTCACAGTGGTTTGAATCTAGATTTGAAAAAGAAAATAACTTATTTAAAACATTATCAGAGGGATGACCAACCCTCCAATGCCACAGTTCATTTAGTTCTACATTATTATTAGCAACAAGAGCTTTATTTGAACAATTTAAAACATAAAGACCATTTTCTAATCTTCCTTCACCAATCATCATCCCGGTCCTTTTGTCCTGAAATTTCACAGCTTGAGATGAGAAAATAACATCACAATTTAAATCATTTGTAATTTTACTAACAGACAATAGATTAGAATTAAATGTTGGTAAATGTAATACATTTGTAATATTTTTTCCACATAAATTTATTGTTCCTATATTTTTAATAGGTACTTGGTCACCATTTGCAACAGTCACATTTTGTAAGTTTTCAATTTTTTGTACATTATCTAAAATTTTGATATTTCCTGTCATGTGATCAGTTGCTCCAGAATCAATAATCCAATTTTTATCAGACTTTTGAACAAAATACGAATTAATTTGAGATGCAATACCTGTGTAACTACCTGTTATTCCCAATTTATTTGTTATCTGGGCCACAATATTATCCAGCTGGGCTTGAGAGAGTGTTGGGCCTGCTGGTTCGGATCCGGGTGCAGCTATTGATGCGGGTTCGGACCCAGTGAGAAAAACAGCGGACCCATTCAGAGAAGCAGCGGATCCATTCAGAGAGGCAGCGAACCCTTTCTTCTCCCCTCCGTTTTCTCTGTTGTCGCCTCCCTTGCGAGCTCCGCCACCCCTTTCTCCCTTTCGCTTAGGGCGGAGGTGCGGGTAGAGGAACCAACACTGGTCTCTCCCGTGTCCTTCCTTCTTGCAATTTTCGCACTTTACAGTGCTGTTGGCTCCCCGCGTCTCCCCCTTAAAACTAGGGTTTCGGTTATTGACAAGGAAGGCCTGGTTTTCGGTGCTTGGTTCACTGTTCATACCTTTTCTTCTCGACTCTTCTCTTTGCACCGTGGCAACGATGCTTGAAAAGGAAGGAAGTTCGGGTGCTAACAAAATCTGGGCCCGGATTGGTTCAAAACTCGGATCTAAACCGGCGAGGTAAGTGTATCCTCGTTCTTGATCTATCCTTTCTTGTAAAATTTTTGGGTCACTAGTAGGTGGCAAATAAACAGATAGTTCATCCCATTTTGCTTTCAAATTCCCTGTGTACTCAATATTTGGTCTATTGTTCTGTTTGATTTGAGAAATTTCTTGCTTGAGCTGAAAAATGTGTGCAAAATTTTGTTGGTGCCCAAACATTTCTTTTATTGAGTCCCACATTTCTTTGGCAGAATTTGAAAACAAAAAGCTTTGACTTATACTTGGTTCCATGGAATTGAGGAGCCAAGAGCATACTATATCGTTATTCATTTCCCACCGTTCTAGTTCTAGAGGGTCAATTTCACCCTCTTTTGGTTTTTCAGGTTGCTTTTTTTTACCATTAATATAGCCTATTTTACCTCTGCCGCTGAGAGTCAAGGAGACAGACCTTGCCCAAGACAGATAGTTGTTACCGTTGAGTAGAGTGGCTGTGAGCCTCAGGTTTGGATTGGCATCGCCATTGAGCGACTGTTCACCACCTATTGTTGCTTCTGCCATTCTTCTTTTAACGGCTGTGTATTCTTGATTCTAGGGTTTTTGTGATTTTTGTTCTCAGGTCTTTCAGACCTGCTCTGATACCATATTAGTTTTTGAGAAGGGAAAAATTGATGAATTGTATTGATTTTTTCTGCCTATTACATTGGGTGTACATATGGATATATAGGCTATTGGTGAATATAGCCGTTATACAATTGCCTAATATGTTGGATTCTATATAGTTGCCTAATTACAGGAATTGATTAATTAGGTATCTATTTTAGCTCTAGTAGCTGTAATTTTGATTCCTGTTGATCTATTTCCTAAACTGGCTTATGATGATTTTCTGAGGCTTGGTTCCTTATTTCTCAACAGTAATATAGGGGTTTTCCAAACGATCTCTAATTTTATATATCGACAGACTGATTTCATTATTGATGTTAAAGTTTAGCTATGACAGGAACTGCAACTAGAATTGATTTTAATTTTATGTACCTAGGGACATTTCTTTAATAATGCTAAAGAAATTGCAAATTATTCATTCTATCGAAATAATAATTATCATTACAAGAGTTTTCTGTAAAATTGATGCCTAACATATAAGTTGGATTTTCTTTTCATATTCGTACCCATCTTGTAATATATACTCCGTTGCAACGCACGGGCACAATACTAGTATATTAATAAGCATTGAAAATAATACTTTAATTAGTTTACTTGTGCTTAGCATAGTAAGATTTTTTTTTTCAATAAAGTACTATGCATGTGTCAAATGAATGTATATATCTTAATGTCTTATTTAATAAATAATAAAAATAATTATTATATTAGTATTACCCGTTATTTACCCGCTACCATTTCGTTATCCGACAACCATAACGGATAAGGGTAGGGCACGGATAAGATAATTTGTAGCGGGTACGGGTAAGAACAATTTGTAATGGGTACGGGTACGAAAATACTTCCACCCGACCTTTACCGTACCCGTTGACACCCCTAGTTGAAGTGTCCCATATGAGATGTCACTAAACGATAAGGCCTATATGCTTCATGAGTATAAGAACAGTGCAATCTGGGCAGTGTCATTCTCCCCCGGTTGAAAAGAACTCGTCCTTGAGTTCGGCTCATCATCTTTATATCCTTGTAGATTTCTTTGCAGTAGTACAATTTCAGAACAAACACAGTTAAGGAACAATTGGACTGCAATAAATTCTGGGCACATAATGCTAGCAAACCACCATACTTCCATTGCGCTACTCCTCGCTCAAACAAATTTTCAAGGAAGGGAAGGGCGAGGACTTGAACTTGAGCGATGTCGGTGTTGAGCTCAAAGATTGCTTGCATTTGATTGATCATCTTGCACCCTTCAAATTGCCATTCCACAATTGGGAGTTCGAAATGAAGCATCTTGTCGGGAAGTTTCTGTTTTGTTTGCACCACAATGATTTGTTGAAATTGTTCGCCAAATTTTGTGCTATACACAAAAGTATTGCTGACCACCAACCTGAAAATAAAAAACTCAAACAAAAGTTGGATTAGTCTCATTTGGACAGCGAGATGTATCACCCATTGATCATCTTGATTGGGACCTCCATGTGGTCTTTGTTGGGGGTTTTGGAACTTGTGTTTGAAACAAGTTTGAATGCCAATCTGCCACTCGAACCTAGTAAATTTTGTTCAGCTCATGCAACTCACACTTTTGCTAAAATCGTCGAGGTAAGAACAATTCATTCGGTATTGAACCGACATGTCAACAACACTTGAGTGTAAAAACCGGTATAAAACTGCTATGCTCTTCACACACATGAGAAAAGACACATCCTTCAAAAGAAGAATAACCACACAAAATATTTTTTCTTTTTGATCCAGTTCTTTTCTCACAAAGTCTCTATTTTGCTAACCAAGTTCGGCATTTTTCACTTCTGAATTTTTCGGGTTCTCATCAAAATAATTGGTATTTCTAAACCCGTTATGAATGAATTCTCCATCATGTTGCCACGGTTTCTCCAAAACAATGTGACATGCATTTCTAGAATTTTCAACATACCATACCACATTCTGGTATTCATTTTCAAAGCAAAAGTTCAATAAAAGCCGCTGGTCTTCATGCACCAAATTACCCTTTTGCAACCAACAAAGTTTGAGTGATTGAGAATAATGTTCTGATTTTGTCACTACTTTCTCAATCCAAACTTTTGACACCAAAAATTCAATATTCCCACTATCAAAAATAATTTCACATACATTGCAATGTGAGGTGCAACGTGTATAAAAAATATTGTTGCGAAACCATATCTCATCTTCTACCGAGTTAGAATTTCGGGTACCACCATAACCCACTGAAATTTCATCATCTTTCCCCTTAAAGTGCAGCAAGTTTTCTCCACTTTCTTGTGTTTTAAACTCAAAATAAAGCCATCTTACTTTCATGTTTTGCTGTCCCAAAAGTTTGTGTCTAGATTTGGATATTTTCATGAAAGGTTTCGGCACTTTTGCGTCAAGATTTTTGCTACACAAACTCAAATCTATATTCTCAATAATCATTATGTTCATGGCAGGATTTGGAAAGGACAAACTATGTTGGTATAGTGTAAGAAATTCACTTTCATTAATTCTCAATACACAAAAAATAAGAATAGAGTTGTGCAAACCACAATCGGATAGTCTAATGGTTAGTTCCGTTATCTCCTCAAATCTGAAATCAAACCGAGTGTCACAACTTCTAAAAATTTTAAAGTACCTTTCGTTTGTTATTTCCCTTCTCGGTTTTAGAAAAGGATCTTGATATCCATACCTTGAAACTTCATTTTTAAAGACAAACAAATCGTGGGTTGTTGAGAAAGATGGAACCTCCAAGTTTGTGCTCGTCACGGTTGAGGGTACTGGTAAATCACCGATAAGGTCTTCTTCAAAGTTTGGAGGATTGTCAAATGACTCTATTTCATTTTCGGGTTCACCCATTAAGTTGTTGAAATCATTCTCATCATCAGGATATTCGTCAAAATTGGTGGAGTTTCAAAAGACATGCTTTCAACCTCAAAAACACTACGGTCTAAACCAGAAATTGTTTTCACCAAACAAGTTTTTGAGTTATGTCCATCACAACCACACTTAAAACATATTACACTCCTTATTTTGGACTGAACCAAGCTAGATTTCTTTGACTTTATCGGGTCCTTACGGGTCTTTTTGGTTACCATAACAAACGAGTTAAAATTCTTAGAAGACCCATTTTTGTCAGGCTTGTGTGAACATGGTTTAAGAGAACAAAATTCTTTCTTGCTACTGGGTTTTTGCTCTTTCATTTGCTTTCTGACTTTTAAAATATATTTTGGTAAGAAATAATGCGAGGGAAAAAGGTTAAGAGATCCTCTAGAAAAATATTTCTTACAAACTTTTCTCTTAAGGATTTTGGAATGGTTGTTTCTCTGCTGGAGGTGAGGTGAAGGAGAAACATTGTCGCTGGAGATGTTGTGAAGGCGGTGGTGACAAGAAAAGTCGGTGTAGCTCGCAGATTCGTGCCTCGGTCGGCAGTCTCGACTCTCACGAGTTATGCTTGTGGAAGAACCGTGCCTCATTCGGCGATCGCGATTCTCACAAGTTTTGCTTCTCGAAGATCCATGCCTCATTCGGCGGTCTTGGTTTTGATCGGCAGCCTCCACTAGTGAAATACGCCATAGGAGTTGTTGGACGTGCTGTCTCAACTCGTTCATCTCAACGTCTCGTCGGTCTTGGTCTTCAAACTCAGGCCGATTGCGTGTTGCACGACACACCATCTTCAACCTCGAGCTCTGATACCAAATGACATGGTCTAGCCACGGAGATTCGCAAGGACACTAGCTAGTTCAACTAAACATCACTCAAGAGGAGCAAAGCTCAACCCAAAAGAGGATAAGAGGAGATAAAACTCAACTCAAACAGAATAAAATTCGTAATATTTCATAAGCTCCTTTTTCAAAATAAGCATAACTTCTCTTATAGCCTTACAATGATCTCCAAAAGTCACCTAAACATTAATACAACTTTAACTACTTTTTATCCTCCCAAAATACTCTTAATTGTCTTCCTAGAAATCCCAAAAGATAGCTAAATACATCTGGAAACAATTAATCTTTTACCATAATTAAAAAACACACTCAAAACTCTCACATATTTAATTAATAACATATAGCCCAAAACAGACCACTTATCTTGACACTCCATTTTGACAATGACACGTTATTATTCTGAAAAATCTCAAAATATCAAAGTTATAGAACATTTTGTAAGCTTTCTACAGAACTTTGAATCACCTTAATCCGATTTCGTATGAGCCAGAAATGACTAAAATAGTGAAGCGTGTCAAACAGTTGTTGATATGTCACTCAATGGCGGGTTTGGACCAAAAAACAGTTACTGCTGGATTAAATTATGTTTTCTCTAAGCACCTGGATATTCTCTAGACCTGTTGAAGTGTCCCATATGAGATGTCACTAAACGATAAGGTCTATATGCTTCATGAGTATAAGAACGGTGCAATCTGGGCAGTGTCAAAAACAATTAATATACATTATGTCGTAATTTTTTTTTTACTTTTGGTTCGACGGGAGATGGGTTTAAAGTTTCTCGTTAGTTCGATCTAACCGGTTTTATAAGTTTCTAAACCAAACAATTAAATCAGTTTTAAAAAATCAACCGAACCAATCCATTTAACCAAAACTCTCCTGGTTTGTTTTAAAACCGATTAAACTGATCCAATGAACACCCTGGTTCTACCAATTTAATGCGAGACTTAGTATTCTATAAATAAATACTTGGCATGCAACTCTTCTGCGTATAAATATATACAGTTATAAATACTGCTGAAATATCTAACAAATTATATTATATATGCTGTTACTCAATTCAATTAAAGAGAGGTATCTTATCAAGTCGTCGATTTAAAGTTAAACATTTTTAATTGGAACAATAACCAACCTACTATTAATTGAACTACTGAAGTGCCCATGCGCGACCCTATTTTTGTTTAATACAGCAGATACAGGCCTCCAGTTGGGATGGGCCAACGGAAGCCGATCCAATTCGTCGACCGTTCACACACAATACAGGCCCTGAGATTCGAATGGAGAAAATATTGAAGTTGGATCTGTAAAAGCCCGGAGGTTTTTCTTCTTCCTCTTTGTTTCTGCGCACACTCTAATAAACCCCACGGGAGAGGTATAGCAGCTAAAGGCGATGGCTCTGGCGCGATGCGGCCGCGACACACTCCGCCGCTCCATAAATGCCTCCGCTGCAACTAGATGCGATCGCATCACAAACCCTTTGTTGTTCTCTGGACATGGCCTTCGCTTTCGCAAACTGGAAGTCATCCTAACTACGGTACCTCCAATTTACGCTGAATTAGATCCCTTTTCATTTTCTTTTCTTGTACAATTTGTAGCATGCGAACTCTGTGAAATAATGTTTTTTTTTATTTAGTTCAGAATTTAGTGACTCAATCTCAATTGGTTTATGAAAATGGACAGACAATAGATAAATTGGGAAAAGCTGGAGAGACTGTGAACGTTGCTCCAGGGTATTTTCGCAATCACCTCATGCCCAAATTGCTGGCGGTGCCTAATATTGACAAGTACGCCTTCTTAATCAGAGAGCAGCGCAAGGTTATTGTTCTTCTTCTTGTTCTTATTATTTTCATTGAGTCATTATTTCTATTTTTTTTTCATTGCTAGAGTTTTATATATTTTTTTATGGGTCAATTTTTTGTTTGTCTTGTGGTTTCTGGGGGTTCATTGCTGAATTGGGGCTTAATTAATTCTCTGAATTCAGTTTTGGCAAAAATATCTATCTCATATTTTTTTGTTTAATTTCTGTACTGGACAGCTATATCAAAAGGAGGAAGAGGAAGATAATACGGTGAAAGACACAAAGGCAGATGATGCCGCAAAGGTTATTTATCTACACCCTCAAATTCCCTCTGATTATAAAAATATCTAATATCATTAATTTTCCTTTGTTTCATTGATCACAGTTTCTTCGTCTAATTTGTACTTAAATGTGCTCTCACTCCTTTTAAGTTAACTGAGGAATTCCTTATCCACGGGTTTTATCTTTATATGTATCTTGTGTAACTTTGTTTAATAGGAACAAGAAGCGAAAATTAAAGAATATCAGATGGCGGCAAAGATCCTTGATAATGCTTGCCTGGTCAGCATACTTAATACATGATTGATTACATTTCTTTCCAAGAATTCTCTACATATGCAAGTGAATACTGTTAATCCTATTAAACCATGAACCATAGGTTTTGAGGAGGTATATTAAGGTCGACAATGAAATACGAGATCCTGTAACCAAAGAAGAGATCGTGACTGAGGTACTTCTCTCTGAATCTAATGTCTTTTTGGGAGGGTGATTTACAAAATCCATTTTTTTACTATACCTACATACACAGGGAAGTTATGACTTCGCTTTGGTATTTTGTTGAGAGGGCCGACTATAATTGATGAGAAGGTTGTTAAAATGCTTTCACATATATCACAATGATTTCAAGAATTGTGTGGGTTCAAATAAGAGTGTATAAACAGTGTATTGTATAAATAGGACTCCCTGATTTTTGCCCTTTAATTATTGCACCTGGCCCAATCCAATCTTGGATTCCTTTTTTTGTTGTTTCAATTAGTCAGCTAAACTATTGTATGTGATTTGGGTCAGACATCTTAAAACTGGTTGTGGTTGAAATAACCTCTGAATTGTTCTTATTGGTTTAAATGGGTTCTTAATCAGCTAGCACATAAATGGTGTGTTGCAGCATCTTTCTGACAACCAATATGTTGAAAATTTTACAGATGTGGTTAAATTGAAGATGTTATACATTGGGCTGATATAGAAATTAAAAATAGAAAAATTGTGGTCTTAGAGCGCGACATTAGTATTTTTAGGTCTTAACTCAACCAGCTTGTTAACTGAACCAACACAATGTTCATATGCGGGTTGATCAACACATGTTTTTGTGCACCCACAAAGTTCAGTTGTCTGATTGAACCAAGTGCAACTAACTAACACCTCATGTCTGGCTTCCCTCATTACATCTATAAGGTATGCTATTCAAGTAGAGAAAAGGGTGTAGACCGGAAGACTAAATAATTATTGTTGGCTTCTTGGTTACACTTTCATGTAAATAAATATTTTTTTATTATCCTTGTTAAATCTGTTTTTATGTTTCTGATAACCTTGCTCTCTCTTAAGGTGGCAAGGCAATTAATGGTGAATATAAAACCAGAGAACTTGCACCTGCCAAACACGCTCGATTCTCTGGGCGAGTATGAGGTGCCTCTTCGATTGCCAAGAGATATACCCCGCCCTGAAGGAAAGATACAGTGGACGTTAAATGTGAAGATCAGGAGAAAATAAAATGTATTGTAGCCTGCACGAGATATTTATTGTTTCCTGTAGCATTTTTTTATTATGCCGTCAGAAATTTCAACTTCATTACTGGAACTTTTTTGGGGAGAACAATCAACTTTCAAGTTCTTCTATCCATTTGATCTATGTTCGTTGATTTTAGAAATAAAAGAGAGTACTAATGTGTCCTTTTAACTTTTTGCCTGCCTTTTAATAGTGCGGTGTATTGCGTAAGACAACGGCTTATTACTCTTCTATATGTTTTCCTCGCCTTGATTTTACTACATTTAGTTGACTTAAATCACCTTTTGTTGATACTTCAGATATGCATGATGAACTGATGATGTTCACTTAATTTGCCATATTTGTTTGTACCAGTACTTGAGCCATATACTGCAAATACACTACAATATTTTTTTTGTTTCCTCCCAGGCTCAGTTAATAGCCATGAGCCTTACAGAGAATTAATTTAAATCTCGACCATTACTGAGGGGGGGACTAGGAAGATCTGGCAACTGTACTGTGAAATACATACCGAGAGAGAGTATTAGTTTTCTAGGAAACGAGTGGAGCTACACAGGCACAACTTTTCCTTTGTTTTTACTTTTTAGGATAGCAAATATCTGTAAGGTTAGAAGATCAATTTTATATAAAACTGATGAATTGATGTAACCAAATTTTACTGGTATGAATAGAAAGCCTACGGGCATGCTTGAACGAAAAAAAAAAAACAAAGATTTCTAAGAAACGAAAGAGTATCAGTTTTAGTTTGCAAGCACATTGTTTAGTACAAGCATGTTCTGGCATGCACATGGTTCAGTGATGTGCTAATTCTTTCAATCAAATCCAAAAACGCCTAAATAAATTTGCAAAAAGTGGGAAACCAGAAGCAAAGAAAAAATGAGAAATTAACTTGTCATTCCACAGGTGGGATACAACTAAAAATAGTCGAACACTAGTATCTAAAAAAATAATAAAGCAAATCTCAAGCAGACTTGATAGCCTGAGATGCGACAAATGGATGTCCCCCAAGAAATTATCAGATAAGAAGTACATACACATAAAAATCCTAGAGCTACAGTTATCAAATAATGTCAATTTATGAATTAAATAGACAAAAACCAAGAAAGTTAATGGTGGCATCAGCTCAAGGCAAGAACATCAGCGCCAGAAAGAGCAGCATGAATGTGAGTATTTTACTGCTTGCCAGTACCGAGGATGATGCAGATGCTAGAGAACCATGAGGTACTTGTTGCCTGAAATTTAATTAAAAAATTTAATACACATGTTTTTCTTTTTTATGGTACAACAGTCTTATCTGTTTCTATTACTAGAAACACCTTTATCCATATAAATGGCTTACTTTAAAATGGAAAACATGTGGAGTTTCATTCAACATAATTTTGTTCGGAGATGTTTGTGCAACAAGCAAAACTTACGCCAAACTTTGCAGGGGCAATGTGTGCAAAAGAACCAGGATGACAAATACAAAATCTAGACAGCAACAGAAGAACACTACATGCAAATGCTTCCTTTCATATATGAATAAAAGAAATATGCACTATACCCTTCTTTTCCAATTGCTCGGGAAATTACCTAAACGACCCTCCTCTCTCTCCCTCTCCACTTCCCTGCCTCCCAGGCTTGCCCAATAAACAAGTGAGAATAAGGAATATTTCTGGGGGGGGGAAAATTGATATAGCTTTCTACCCTATAATCTTACTTTTGTTTGTCTTTGAGAAGACCACAATAGAGGATATTGCCAGGAGCAACCATCTCAGTTACATTATACCCACTTGGGTCAGGGACATTTATGTAAACTTCTTGCCCTAAATACCATGTGTCCAGGTTTTCTACACGCAAGTTCCATATTCCAACATTGTCTAGTGACACCATAATTGCAGTCCATGCACCAGGGAAGACCTGTAAATACACACACAGCAACACAAATTAAATTTCATGTGTTCATAAGTTTTTTATCACAAGAAAGTATAGCTATACAAAGTAGTCAAAATTAATCTGTTGATGTATTTTTATACTTAACAATCAAACAGCATTATTTTAACAATGTCTTGCCAGAAAATCAAGAAACCATTCAAAAATGAACAGAGAGACTGACAGAGAAACCAACAAATTGAATAAACAGAAAATTACCTGAATTGTACACCGAGAGACACCATCCCATTTGTTATAAGTGCCTCTACTATTCTCTGTCCACACCCCATAATCCATTCTAAAATTTCAAAAAATATACATATAAATAAAAAGGAACAGTAGAAAAAAGATTTGTAAACACATTTATTGCCATAAACAACTGCCTAAAAGAGTAGAGCATCTTTCACATACCCAACAACAAAGAAGGCGTATCCATCCAGGTGATAAGTCTGAACAACTGTATTATTATTCTGAAAAACAATTTCCATGAAGCCCTTATATGTTGCATTAATTATGGAAGAGCTCATTTTCGGTGGTCCACTAGTTGGACCAGTTGGGAAATCGGCTGTATACACGCCTGACTTGTCATACAAATCGGCAAGTCTCAATGGTGTCTCAGGCGGTACGTAAGAGATCCCATTCAGGGTGGTACGCAGTTTACCGTTGACTTTTACTGGTGGTAAGTTTTGTAGTACATAGACATGAGTTACATTAATTTGCCCATAATGGAATGAGCCTTGTGGATTTGGTCGAGCAGCACCAGTACTGACATTTGTCCTGTAACAAAATATCAAATAAGAAACAAGTATATCGCAAACTGTACTAGCTCATGAAATAAGAACAAATGAGAACTTCTATAATCGCCACCTACCCAAGTTATGCTATCAGATTTTAACTTTCCTATGTGTCTATGCCTAGTATGAAAATGACATCATGAGAAATAAAGAAAATTAGAATCTTGACAGCTGCTTTTATATATGGCCCCTCCAATATAATGCAATGATTACAATTTGACCCAATAGTAGTAGACTTAAAAAAGAACAAACACCAGCGAAGATGATCAATAAGCAAATTATTTGCAAAGGACGCATGTAATCCAGAAAAAAAAAAGAGGGTTTCTCATGCACCTGATAGATCGGGCCTGGTTCATGGACCAGGTCTTGTCGTATACATCATTAGGCCCTTCAGGAAGAGGCCCCGAAGCCTTCCCTTTTGAATTTGAATAGTGCAGAACACCAACACCTGTTACCCGATCCCACACCGAATCATTAACAAAACGAGCACTGGCTACAATGTAATAGTCACTGCTTGCATTTTGGTCCATGGTGACAAGAAAAGAGTATGATTGGCCAACATGTATGTCTAGATTAGTGTAATTTTGTTGTACAGTATAGGTGCCTTCAGTTTCCGCCATGAGGAGGTTATGGCCTTGTATCCGAAAGTTGATGCTAGTTGAGATCCCCACATTGTGTACACGGAAGCGATATGTCTTGCCTGAAATTGGGATCAGTCAGAGCAGGAAGAAACAACTTTTTGTTTGGCTAGCTTGATTTTGGTGTTTACTCATACACTATACCTGTCAGACCTTAGTTGTGACAAATATTAAATAAAATTGCAACATTCGATGCTTAAGGAGAAATTTCTTTTGCGTACCTGGCTCAACATTGATTGTTTCATAGTCGATACCAGATGGTACAAGGGAGGTGTTATACTGGAACGGCCCCTTCCCATTTATTAGGACACCATCAGGTACACCGAGTGCCATTCCATCATCTAACAGCTTCCTCAAATCCTATAGAAAGGAAGAAAAGTATTCTTTCATAACTTACAAGTTTATATAAATAAAACTTTCTATGCATCTACTTGACAAAAAGTTTTCTCATACCGTGTGGTTCTTTTTGTACCAGTCCCCCATGAAGAGTGTGAAATCTCCATCTGGCGTGCCAAATGGCACTGAAATGATAGCCCGGTTATTTACAGTTATGCCCCCGTACCCCCCAGCTGCTCTCTGGAAGTTGAGTGAGGGAAAGTAGAAGAAACTTCCAATTTGATCCTTGACTTGAAATTGGTACGTCCAGTTCCAGCCTGAAGGAATGGGGCAATTCGTCCCTAAAACCCCATCTTCCCAACAATTTTTCCTCATTTGGATTCCATCCCTGATTTGCAAATTTTAAAGAAATCCAGATAAATTTAGAAATCTCAAAATTTTCTTTTTTCCACTTTTTAAGAGATGAACAAGTGAAAATGTAACTTTAACCTTACCAAGTAATCAGTAAAGGCTCATCCAAGCTATTCAATACATTAACCACCACATTGTAGTTGGTAGTTACATTCATCACCGGGCCTGGGAATTTCTTGTTAATTGCTATCACCTATAAATATAATCCAGCCATAAATTTAATTAAACTAGGTGCAAAGTTGAAAACTTAAGAAAGCCTTTAGCGGGATAAATTAAAAAACCCAAAAACAATATTCCTCTTACAATTAAAATCATACAGCGTCAACTTTCAATTGGATGCTAAAATCGAGTTAAGTATGCTTCTCTTAACAGTTTTATTTTCGTATTAGTATAGGTGTATAGCAGAATTCCATTTATTCGAAAAAAAAAACTTTTAACTATGCAAAAGTCCAACGCGCAAGTTCGTTACTAAATAAGGATTAAATTGAAACTATGAACAGAAATCTCCACTTATACTCCATAAGCCAGTCGAAACTATCACTAGGATACACACATGAACATTTCATTATTTTTGTCAGCAAAAGGTTTAAGAACCAGAAACAACTGGAGATCACCTTTTGAGGGACACCGAGAGGAGAAGCGGTAATGTAGGAGACATCCCAATCGAAGTAAGCGAAGGGATCAGCGGCATTTGACTGCCAGGTCAGCACCGCCGCCGTCAGAACCGCCGCCAACACAACCCGCCTTGTCAGCATCGAGCCTCTCTCAGGTCAAAAAGAGAAGACAATATAATGTAGGAATAGTGTGCCTCTTTTCTTTATCTGCGTTCTCGGCTAGCTATTTTAATTTTTAGCACATTGATTGGTCTATCAGAGAACTCTCTCTCCCTTTTGAATCCTGAGCAGCAGCTGCTAATACTCTCTCTCTCTCTCTCTCAGTCTGAGTATTGTAGTGGGTTTGGTAGGGTTTTAAGAGAGGTAGTGGTGTGTGTATGAAAAGCAGAGCAAGACCAAATAGTAATAAAAGTAGTCAAAGATGCAATTTTGGACAGCTTGATCTCCTTCCTTTTTCAGGGCTCTGCTCCGTCGGACTCACGAGAGCAGTTTCGGTCCGATGCCCATCGGACGCAAATTTGGATCCGATGGGCTTCATAACCGTCCAATCTGCTTCAAGATCCGTGCTCACTGATATTAAAGAAAATGTGCAAGGATCTTAAAACTGATTGGACGGTTATAGAGTCCATCGAACTCAGTTTGAGTCCGATGGGCATCGGACCCAAGAAATGGGAATTTTTTTTTTGGGCCAGAAAATTCCGAAATAGGAATGTATAAATTACGCCGTGCACCTTGGCCTTTTTTATTTTCTAAGGTACGCACCTCCTTAAAAGTGGCTTCTCATAGTACAGAACAAGAAATGGGAATTACTAATTGGCCAGAAAATTCCATAAACAGAAAATGTACCCCTAATATTTCTTCATTTTAAGTATTTTGTATTCCTTATGATGTCCTTTTTATGTAATTTATTAATGTCAGTTTATTTGAAAATGTAAGAGAAAATGTTATTTTATAACTTCTTTTCTTTTATAAAAGATACAACAAACGATAAAAGCATGGAAATTACAATTTGGCAAGGGTCACAGAGGCGAATTCTTAAGAATTATTTTTATTTAAAGGACATCATAGTAAGATTTCCACCGCGGAGCGCGGGATCCGAATCTGCTGAAATTCAAGACTCATGAACAGTGCTCCTGAAATTCTTGCAATTCAAATCCAGCCGTTGAACTGTTTTGAGATGCGTGCGAAAAAATCATCTGTTCCGAGATACGTGCAGAGAAAAAGTTGAACGGCTGAGATATTGAATTTCAGGAATTTCAGGGATTTTAGGATTTCAGCCGATTTAAATTCCGGAGCGCGTGCCATCGATCGAACTTCGCAAAGCTCGATATAATATTTTAATTTTTGAGATTTTTACAAGAGTTTTAACAAACGACTGAAATTGTATATTACAATTTTATTAGAGAATAATTATGGTAGCGATGTGAATTAAAATACAATGAAATTAATGACAATTTTGTTAGAATAAAATATTTCAAGAAAGAATATATGAAAAAGTTAAGTATTAACCTTTTCACGGCGGTTTAAATATTTTTTATTTTTAAATTGTTCATGTATTTACTTTAAATATTCAATAAAAAAATAATAAAATAAAATATTTCAATGCGATAGTGTTTTTTCTAAATTCGCATAACTCAGACTTTGTGCATATTTAATATTTATTGGAACTGTTTAAATTTCTGTAAGAGACGTTTAATAGCGAAATGATACCGGGGTTTACCGTATTTTTTTTAAAGTTTAAATTCTGCATAAATGTAAATATGCATAATGCAAAATTCACAATTTTAATAGCTATTTTATGCATTGTGCGTAACAATTCAGACTAAGACAAAAGTATATTCTTGATAATTGCTAGCCATCCTTAATATTTTACATAAAATTAACAGTATAGACCTTATAATTTATATAATTAGAAATTTGAATTACGAACACTT
Organism: Carex arenaria; assembly: GCA_964058825.1. NCBI lineage: Eukaryota > Viridiplantae > Streptophyta > Magnoliopsida > Poales > Cyperaceae > Carex > Carex arenaria. Next base: position 1,154,186 of record CAXKVW010000044.1, on the reverse strand, counting down.
GTGGTGGAGAAAAAAAAATTACAAACATTTGAGTTCGTTTTTTTCTTACGCATATGATAATTTTATATTAGAAATTTGCTGGCATTATATTATTTCTTAATTCCAACTCCAACGCAAGTTCCGTTGTAATTTGACAGTGGTACCAGCTAGGAATTTTTTTAATAAATCATAATTAAAAATAATAATTTTAAGAAACTAACGTTATTACCTTTTTTTTTTTTTACAAAAACTATAAGAATTGAAATATCATTTCGGTCCGCTATTTTTTTTCCGGACCGAAATGACAAAACAATATTTTTACGAAACTAACATGATTACTTTTTTTTTTACAAAAACTATAAGAATTGAAATATCATTTTAGTCCGATATTTTTTTTTCGGGACCGAAATGGCATTTCGGCCCAATGTGACTTTATGTGGCCGTTAGCATTTCGGCCCGATGTGACTTTATGTGGCCGTTGGTATGAAAATCTATAAAACCACACCGGACTAAAACGATATCTTAGTTCTTATAATTTTTGTAAAAAGAAAAAATCATGTTAGTTTCATAATTTATGATTTATAAAAAAAAAAAGTTCACCAGCTAGCGCCACTGTTTTGCAACTTCATCATTTCATCAATCAATTCACCATTAATTACTCATCGGACTACGACTTAACGGTAACAATGTTCTCTTGTACTGAAAATCTACATATTATATTCTATTAAGGACTGAACTAGAATTAAATATTTAAAAAATAATACATTAATTAATAAGATGAGTGTGAAACGGAGCAATTAAGTCTTCGGTTTCGTCTCCCTTGAAAGCGGTGCCACATGCTCCATCTTAAAAGCGCGTCAAAATCTGCATGTTCTATGAATCTATGTTATGTTAATTGCTGATTGGACGAGGATTAATTTGACCAAAGAGCCGTTAATCCATTTAATGATCCACAAACCTTAACGGTCGAAATTAGGTCTATATTAAAAGGAGGCTTAATTTTCTTTTCTCTCCAAGAATTAACGGCTACATTGAAATAGCCTAAAAATTGTCCGGATTGGCAAGGAATGAATACAGACATAATAGAGTAGAATTAGGGTGTTCCTAAATTTACGGACAGAGATCAACCTGCTTCCCGGGGGCAGGATTTTCCTGCCCCCAGTGAGACTGACAAGTGGGTCCAGACGGATTTATAAATTTAGATATTGATTTTTAGTTTTGGCGTGGTCCACGTTTCAGTGACTCAGGGGCAGGAAAATCCTGCCCCCTGGGGGGGCAGAGAATTCAATCCCTAAATTTACTATTTGTTTTTAATTCAATTTTAAAACCTATCAAGTCGACTTCAAATGATGAATTTAAATCGTTGAAACTCATCTATCTTACGAGTGATGCGTTTATATGCAAAAAAAATTAAAATTTTCGAATTAATTTTGTATAGAGTCAAGTAGTCAATTTAAAATTTAGGAATACCCTAGTTTCGCTCAACATAATAAGATGAGCTATAAATAAAAATAAAACACCTACATGTAGGGGGTGTAAACGGAGCGGATTCGGAGCGGATAATGCTGATACCATATCCACATCCACATTTCAATGAGCGGATACGGATACGGATAGCAAACATATGTCAAAATGTAAAACCAAATCCACGTTAAACGGATACGGATACAGAGCGGATACGAATACGGATTTGGAACGAATAATTGTAGGATAATTGAGTTATATGAACTTTAAGATATAATAATAATTAATAAAGTTTAAATATGAAAATAAATGAATAATTGTAAGTTGACGGAGAGATTGATATTGGAAAGATGGGAGATATAAGATATTGGAAATATGAGAGATATAAGATATTATATTCATATAATATATAAAGAAAATAAAGTAGTAGTATATAAAAGATAGTGTGGTGTAGTGGTTTGGCTTAGGAGTTTAAATTCCAACTCCACAGGGCAAGGGTTCGAATTCCACTGGAAGCATAATTTTCTTTCTTTTAGATAACGGGTCCGAAAATATTAATGGATAGCAGGTCCGAAAAATATTCATACAAAAAAAAAATGAATTTGGATACATGCGGATATCCGCTCCATTTAGGGTTCGCGGATATTATTCGAATCCGTATCCGGAACAATTTGCTATACACAGAAATTATCCGATTCCGTTTAATCCGGATATGGATCTTGTTCGGATTCGGAGCGGATTATCCGGCTCCATTTTCAGCCCTACCTACATGTCTAGGGTCAATTTTATTTTAAACAACTCCAAGTTTATGTGTAAATAGTTAATCTGATGATGTAATTTATAGGAATACGAGATATTATTTTAAAAAGAACTTTTCATTATCTTTCTTATTTATATTTCAGCAAACGAAAGTCTCTAGAATTTTAGAAGAGAGTTTGGAGGTCAGTTTTAGCACAACTTTGACAAAAAAAAAAATAGACAACTTATTGTATTTTAAAAAAAATTCCTATATTTTAAAAAATATATGATGCCATGATGGTATTCAACCATGCGATGTCATTGGATAATTTTAATTGGTTTAAATATTTGTTCGATTTTATTTAATGACAATGTAATGATGTATCTTTAGATTATTTTAACAGAGCAGCTTTGGTTTCATGCCGCACACAACTAACAATATTGTATATGATTAGTGTGCTGTATGAAACAAAAACTGCTATGTTAAAATATTTACCCCAATTTCAACACTAGAGCGCGTCCGTATCTCGCAAAGCAACTCGGAGTTTGAGCTTGGATCGAAAGGTAATGTTTGGTTGTGAAGTAAGTAGTGGAGTAAATTCTTTAATCTATCTTTAAGGAGTCAAATGAGGAATAAATTTGAAGGAGTAAGATGAAGTAGCATTTGAGTTAATCCGGATTAAGTTACTCCACCTAGAGCCACCTCTTTAGGTGGAGTAACTTACTCATAAGTATTTGTGGGTCCCGCAATTAGAGTAACATCATTTTATAATTTATTTCTCTTCATTAGCTTATTCCACCAAATTTTAACTAAACTCTAACCAAACATGATTATTTTAATCTATCTTAGCTTGGAGTAAGAAATTTAATACGGAGTAACCTTACTCCACAACCAAACTGTTCAATCATAATCTGGCTCAATCCAATCCAAGATAGAATATACGGGTTCTCTTTAATATTTGTACAGATTGTGATTAGATGATCCGGATCCAAACTAAAATTTTGAGTTACTTCAGCAAATTTGAATTTACGAGTTCTCTTTAATAACAGTAACTAATTGTATTAAACAAAGTGCATAACATATCTCAGATCCGACCTTAGCTCTATCTGAATCAAATCAATGACAAATTCAAGCTGAAATAAAGATTTAGAAAAAACAAACCCGTTAAAGGTTGAATGAGGAGAAATAGTGCAGAGTTTTGAGGAGAAAAATGGAAATTAGTGAACCTTGCGCTATGGCGAGGAGAGAGAATGGGAAAGCAGGTAATGGGGAGAAACTATCCAAGCCGTCGGTAGAAGAATCGACGGTGGCCTTGTCGTAGCAGCTCAGTGTGCTCTTTAGTAGACGACACGTCTCGTCAATAAGGTCCTTCATTTCTTCCACATCACATAATTTCAGGTTAAGCAGCGACAAAGGCGGAAACAAGCTCAGCGGGGACAGAGCCGGAGAGCAGGTTGCAAAATTCTTTCAGGGAGACATTGCGAGTGAAGGGAGGGGAACGAGAATGGCGTCGCTGCGGAAGCGGTGGCAAATTTAATTTATTGTAGGCGGAGGCGGAGGCGTAGGCGAAAACCAAAGTCTTCAATAGCGACAGAAGGAACTCAAATTTTAGATTATGATTTGAATTTGATTAATTTTCTCCGTCAACATTCAGTTTTTTCTGCGAAATGAAAGACATTTGAAAGCTTTCAATTCCGAAATTTTTTAAAATTTTTGAAGCATACTCCGGCAATAAAAGAATAAATGCAATTGCCAAAACTGTCAAATAAGTATTTGTAATTCTATTTGCAATCTACGGTTTGATGACAAGTTTTTTTGCGTTTTTTGTTTTTAAAAATATAATACTGTGAGAATAAATCAGTAACCCGAATTCCATAAAGACGGGAGATAGTTTTTTTTTTTTTGAGCATGGACGGGAGATAGTTATTAGCGCATGTATTATATATATAACAAACAGCCCATCGTAAACGGCAGCTATCCACGGCGCAATTCGAGGAGCTGACTTTTTTTGTGCGGGGCCATGGCCCATGGCCCATTTGTGTCTGGGCTCGGTCTTCGGTGGTCACCGCTTCACTGGTTGTTTCCACTCGTGATCACATTGCTTGGAATCTTGGACCAAGTAGAGGAGCTTAACGGGTAGGGTTTCTGTGCTGGTGAATTTGGAAACCGCTAATTTTTTTTTAAACAAAAATGGGAATAAAAGTAAGGGAACGCAGCCATTAGTACTGTGCACAAAATGTCCAACAGTATGGGTTGGTTGATTAGCAAACCACTAAATTTAAGAACAAAAAAAGAGCAATTTTAATTTATGTCTAATTTTATAATATATTAATCTGATAATTTGAAAAATAATATTTTTAATAAAAAATAAATGATACATGTGTTCTCGGTTATTTAAAGTTGAGGGCTCACCTGAATACCGATACTGATTATATTGACAATCTTGATAGTAATTTTTTAAATTTATCTAACCAAGGTTAAAATTTAGAAAGTAAATTTACATACGTCATTAGATACATAAATAGCTTAACAATTAATTTTCATATAATTTAAATATCGTTTTGATGATGGATCAAGGATCGTTAGTTTCATATATTAAATTTCATCATTTTTTAATAGACATACTTTGTGTATAATTATGAGTAGAACCAGATCGTTTTAAAATTTATCAAGTTATTTTGTGAACTCAACTCTTTTGTGAATTGCTGAAATTCATTATTTTACGAGTGATGCACCTGCATGCTCCAACTGCAACACCTCTTTTATTGAATTGACTGTTTGCCTTAGCTGTAACACCTCTTTTATAAAATAAAAATACTTTCATCGCCGGGAGCATTTTTTGCTCGCCTCAGAAGGCGGCAAAATTACTTCCATCGCTGAGAAAAAAAAAATGTAACTTGGTAATATTTAACAAAGTATATAATTTACACTACATTTTAAGCTTACTAGTGGATCAATTGACTCCACCTTTCTAAATTTTCAACAGAAAAAACTGACTCCTATGCGACTCGTGTCTAGGGGTATATATGAGCTAATTCGGTTTGAGCTAGGTCCTAGCTTAGCTTGTTAATTCTGGACCGAGTTATAGCTAAGCGAGCTAGACCTAAAATCTAAGTTTGAAATCGTAACAAGCCAGCCCGAGTTAGCTCGCGAGATGATGAGCTGTCTCACTAGGTCTTGCTGGATCTTGTTTTAAGAAAAAAAATTCTACAAACTTTTTTTAATCAAGTTGAACCAAACTAGACAGTATAAAATGCATACAAATTCATACAAATTCACAAATTGATACTTAGCCGAGCTAGCTCGTGAGCTGGCGAGCAAACTAGACCTCAACTTGAACTTATTAATTTTGGACTGAGCTAGTAACGAACAAGTTCGTCAACAGCTCAGTCTAATAATGAACGAGTTATATGGGAGTCACGTTACTTCCATCCTTTTTGCCACCCCTACTCGTGTCCAAAGCAGCGTTCAAGCTCTCTCGGCCGTGCTGATCTATTGGGAATTTGGGTCTCAAAGCCCGAAACGCGTTCTCAGTCGTTGATGCGATTTATGAAAATAGACAGATATCAGCTAATGGATTTCGTCACTCCTTGATTCCAGCTGGAAACGGGCCGAGTTGCGGATCAAATCACCTGAGAATCCAAGATCCGACAAATATGTTATCAGGAATTACGGGCCGGGCCTTTTTTAATAGTGTGAACCGAACATTCAACCCCCTCCCTTTTTTCAATAAAAGGAAACCCTTATCAGGAAATAATGTGTTTAAGATTTTTAACCAAATCTTTTAACGTTATAAATCATCTCTTTAGTTGAGTCGACGTGACAGCATTGTATATTAAAAGAGATTGACTAATATGTTTTAAGTAGAACTTTAGCCGAAGTACAACCAACTCGTTTTTTTAATTTTTGAAGTCCAAAAAGTTAATTCAAACGGTTAGATGTGATCTCTATATTAAAATATGTTTGGAGACCAAATTTTACATTTTTGGGATTTTTTTTACTGTTTATTAAGCCACTGTGAAAATCGCTGATCTAATGGTGATTTCTAGTTTCATTGTTTAGTTAAGCCACCGTTGGATCAGTAATTTTCAAAATAGCTTAATAAATAGTAAAAAAATTCCAAAAAATATAAAATTTGGTCTCCATACATATTTTAATATAGAGATCACATCTAATGATTTGGATATATTTTTTAAACTTCGAAAATTAAAAAATGAGTTGGTTGTACTTCGGTTGAAGTGCTACCGAAAGCATATTAGTCAATCTCTGTGTGTGTATATATATTTTTTTGTGTCCACCACTGACTGTTAAGTCAGCCTATTAGTTGGCAAGTCAGGTCCACAATATTTAATTATTTATGATCAGATTGAGAATTATTTTAAGATAAAGATTATGTTTAGTCGTTCCTTAAAATTAAGAAAATTAAATTATTTACTGTGAGTTAAATTGGCTCAATTCATTTATGTTTGATGTGAATTTAAAACTAGGTGGCGATTAAAGTACATTAACTTGTTTGAAATTTCTAAAAACCACATACTAAATTAAAATAACATAATTGAAGTAACAATAATGATTATGATAATTACAATAAAATAATAATGCCAGTAAAATTAATAGCAATAATAATATAATTATAATGTCTAGAGCTAGGATGTTCTTAAATGCTCACCAAGTCATTTGTGAGTCAAACTTCAAAAAATATCTTTTGGAGTTCAAAGGACGAATTCAGATCATTAAAAAATTTATAATTTATAATTTTTAAAATTTTTATTTATAATTTTTATTTATTACTTGACTTTATATTATGAAAATTTATAATTTGACATGTAAACATTTTTTTACGCTTCTTTTGTTAAGTATAGCATTATAGCATTATGTTATGCCCTCTGGATAATGAAAAACGAGAGTGAGAAAGACGGAGTTGGAATTGTTGAAGACAACAGAAGTACAGAAAAAAAAATGATTCTCATTTACAAGCAAAATTTTTCTTTACACATTACATTTTCTTGCCATACCTTGACGGATGCAAATAATTTACACTGGAACGAAATTGAAAAATGATATAAACACATTGGGGAGGAAGAGGAAGGATAAATATAAAAATAGGAAAAGATGAGAAAAGAATAGGATATAAAAAAAATATAATCGAAGGGAAATTAAAGGGGCTAAAACCCTGGTTCCCCATCATTTCCATTATAGGCACGATTGTACGAAGAACTCATCTCCCAAATAGTGACTAATTTTGCGGTAATGGGTCCTGCTGTAGCATTGTTAAATAGATATATTCCAGCTGCATCATCTATTGCCTTTGTAGGGTACACCCGAGATGTTATGCATGTGCGACCACCTTGTGCGAAGCCTTCTACTATTGAGTGATCCACCTATTAAAAAAGAGTAAAGAGATTATTCTTTTTATATTGATTTTAAACCACTGGTAATAGTACATAGTACTGTTGGAAATGGGAAAATCATTAATACTAATTCCCACTGTTTTGAATTACAAAGACATGTGTGCTTGTTCTTGGGTCAGAGAAACTTGATAATTGCATTGGTTACAGAAGATTATACTTTTGTGGGTTATTACATTCTTGATTCAATTGTAAATTTAGGGTTTCAGCCTGTGAAATTAAAAATTGAGGTGCATATCAACTTTACAAGGTACTCTGTCTTAAATCTATAACCAGTGATGTATATGATTTTGGGTTTTTCAGATTTTTAATAGAAAAAAAAGCAATAGTAATGATTTCTTTTCCATAATTTCTTCTTAGCAAGTAAAAGGGATATAATTGAGATCTGAAGAATTGTTGACATACCAATATCCTCACTGTCAGAGTTTCACCACTAAGCACTGGTACAACATTGCCAACTATTCTCTTGATAATATCAGTCGCCTTGGATGACCTACATTTTAACGAAAAATTTACACTGGTAAATATTTAAAACTGCAGGAATTTTGGAGATGTTTTGTGCAGAATCATTATGGGTATTTATCACCAGCAGATACATACCTGCCTGGTAATAGGAAAACACAGTAAAGTACCAGAGAGCTTTCAACCCAGTGTTGAAATCATAAGAATCGCATCAATGATTTCATAAGAATTTTTTTTTTGCAGATACATAAGCAAACATTTCTTGATTTGCCTTTCTAAAAAACATAAGGTGATTTTTCTTGATGTGGTGGTTTTGAAACAATCGGGGAAACAATACCTCGTTTCATCCTGACAAAAATGTGTCTTGAGACTTCCATCTGAATTTCTGGAGATGTAAAAATACACAGCTGTCTGCTCGGTTAAACTTTTATCAGCTAAGACAAGAAAACCGAATGGACCGAGTAGGCCCCTTCCAGCAGCTCCTTGACTTGTAATGCAGCTATATTCTTCATCGGCCTCCATTGCCTTCGCTAATGTTGTGTTCTTTATCTCGAACTCAGCTACTATGTCGAGCTGAACAGATATGCAATTGTTTCAGTGAGTATTTTGTATTAATAAATGGACCGAAGTAGTATTTACAATTTTCAACAATCTTAGTATCAGAATCTGTAAACCCTCAAGGTTGGTGCATGTTTTGCACTTACTGGTAAGTACTAGTACTGGTACCAATAACATCAACAGATCTAATTCCTCATACTTTTAATAATTTTTCCATGGATTTGGTTAAACTGTATCACATTAAGTTAATAAGGTCCAGGTTCTGTCCTAGTAAACAAAAGATTGTATGTGGCGCGTACTTGTGCAGCCCTGGAGGCACTGAGGCGAAAGTATGAAGCAGTGTCTATGGTGATGTTTGTGTAGGTCGTGCCGTTCATCCTCAACTGCTCCACCTCCTCGACAGGCCACTGGAGAAGATTGCTTCTAGTCTTAACATCAAACAACACTGTTCGTGGAATTGACTGCATTTTGAAAGCTGCATATTAGATTATAATCTTTGCCACTAATGATACACAAGGGGAAACAGATTTGCAATAACAGTTGTTTTTGGAAGTTGCTCAAAGCAGGTACTTTCAAGAAGAAAAAAATATTTTGTCAAGGAACAACAAGTTGTTAATAAAAAATGCATAACCCATAGCTAAGCTGACAGAATATTAGAACAAGCCGCACATGGAGGTAACACATGTCACTAAAAGAACAAAAAAAAGGTCACTCAGAGATCACAATTATTGTACTGCAACAACTTCAATTGTAACCAAGATGTTATGATCGGGTTCAATAATACACCAGAAACTTCCAAACATTATTAGATACAGCCGAGAACTAAGCTCCCAGCGTAACTATCAATTTTTTGGCCCAAGTGCAAACATGTGCAAAGGGCAAATAAGAGACTCAGAAGTACCAATGGGCATCTCTTAGTTTTTCATTGACATATTTAAAAAATATTGTACCGGAATTATTCACAGAAAAAAAATATATAACAAAAGGTGATAAATTGCCATTACCATCAATGACGCCCAGCCTTTTCTGATGTCAGACTTCTCACTATCTGTTTCCCCAATCCACCCCCAGAGAATGCGCCTTTGTTTCACTGGATCAAAGAATGTCTTTGATGCATAGAAGATCCCCCAATCATATCTCAACCCAATTCCAACATCGATGTCAGCATTGTCAGGCTTCCATTTGTTGTTTATGGCATCATAGCTATCACAAGTGCATAACAAAATCAGTCTTTTCTTTTTCTTTTTCTCTTTTTGACATAAATCTTATTTAAAAGTGTTGCTTAACATGGTACCGGAGGGGAGATTCTGAGCTTAGTTTTCAAAAAGATTAGTATTGTCCCCGATAAACATAAAAATATCATTTACCAAGTTTACCTTGTTATATTGCTACATTATTTGAGGAAAAATGGAGACCATTTATTTCTTGACAAATTGATAGAAATTTGTTCGGGTAATTTTACAATGTTTAAAAGAATAGATGGGACCTTTCTGTTTTCTCAGAGGTTTAAATGTTATTTTAAATTTGTGAACAATCTAGATCATGAAGTCGCTAAAATAAGAACTAATAATTCTAGCTACTTGCACCTGTTAAGCACGAATATATCCCCTTTTTTCTGTTATGCATTTTAATTTATTCGCTATATATTTACCTCCCAATAGCATAGTAATCATGTCTATCATCATCCATGCTGGCCTTAAGCACGTGTCGTATATCATCCTGACTGTTCCCCATGGCTGCAAGCACAGTTGTATCTATTGCCTGGTTGGCTGAAGTGCCAGATGCTGCGACAGCATAGAAGTCAACACACTCCCACATCCCAGTTTCGGCAACCTTGTGAAGGAGTCCTGGGACCAGCTCGTACGAAATGAAATCTTTTGTTTTGTATACCAGTGTTATACCAGAATGGTTATCATCTTTCGAGCCAATGGCAACTCTCCATGTGCTGTCTGAGTTATCAAACCTATATCAGATTAAAGTGTTAAATTGCATGATATCATTCAATTAATATAAACCGTCAATATAATATTAGATATCTTGTTTTTCTAGTTAGAAGTACTTAGGTTAAACTAAGAAAATATATTAAATAGGTCACATACAATATTTTAATTAATACAGCTATTGCTTAATCTGTAATAACTGATGAGCTCAAGTAATTGTGATTATTTGAAGTAAAACAATTATGAAGTATTTCTATGTTAAAAAAAATTACATGTGAAATGAATTGACTAATTAATGATCATACCAGGCAGTGGTGGGATCACGGAAGTCTGTCGGCAACAAACTGCTTGGGGGCGTCAAGACCGGATTGCCTTCATACTTGGTCCAATGACGAAGCAATGGGTCAGAAGGGTCAGACGGCTTTGCTAGGTTCTGCACCTGAACTGAAGCATTGGTGGAACCAGTATATAGCATGTAAACCTCGCCGCTGGTACTGACTGTGGCAGATCCAGTCCATACACCATTGGAATCGTACCACTGATCTCGTTCCATTGCCAATGGGAGGTGATACCAGTGCACCATGTCGTGTGATACGGCATGTCCCCATGTGATGTTGCCCCATACTGCTGCATCGGGATTGTACTGGTAGAAGAGGTGGTACCAACCCTTGTAATATACCGGACCTGCAGACAATTTTTTTTTGTGTTCATCCGTATTAGCATTTTTCCTTGTTATTATTTTATTTTATTTTTTATTTTTTTGGTCTGTGTGAATGTTACATAGCGAACTGTTGAATATATAAAAGGCACCAATTCCTGGAAAGGGACAAATGACATATCACCAATTTAACAGGCTTACCGAGTCAACATAATATCCAATTACTTTATGTGAAAAAAAAAATACAGAAATGTTCAAAGTAGCTGCTTTGGTTGTTGTAATCAAACATATATATGTTTAACACATAACTTGTGCAGTTCCAAAATTTGGAGAAGTCCGGACACAGTTCCAGAAGAGTATGGAATTCGAACTTCAAAAATTTAAAGAGAAATATTTGAAGTTTGAGTTTGATTAAAAAAATATAATTTATTTCCCAGTTTCTAGCTGTCGATAGAAAGCCTCTCACGTGGGACAGCAAGGAAATGATGAGATGGGACCCAAATATGTGGTGCACCCTTCCTCTGACACTGGATTTTGACTTAACTTCCGGATAGCAAATAGTTATTAAGCATAACCATAAAATGTATTTTTTTTCCCATTTTCTTCCAAAAATGCCAATCTTGTGGAAATAATTGTTTTAAAAATACTTTTTAGAGAAATTAATGTAAGTAAATTTCTTAGGGGCACCCGCAGAAGCAGAACCTTTTATTTTTTTTTTGGAAGGATGTACATTTACATATACTTTTTGAAGAAACTATATTCATGTGTTGTGTATTATGATAAATTTCCATGTTTACAGGGTTAAATGAGTGTTTTTCTCAGGGCTACGTATAAAACATTCCATTAAGTGGGCCCGGTGCATAGGGATTCCCGTGGGAGGAAAAGTCCAATACAGAGATCCAAGGGGACCCATATGCTATAGGTCCAACTGGTAGACAAGTTTACTCAATAATTAACGGTGCTGCGTGTATGAAAATGAAAGCATATCAGCATATGGGCTAGAGGGAATTTATTAAAAACCATAAATAAGAAAAAATATTTTTACTGAACCAACTTGATTACTTTGGTTTTTATAAAAAACTATAAAAATCGAAATGCTATTTCAGTACGATTTTTTTTTCCGAATTGAAATGCTACTTCGGACCGAGCCCTTTTTACAGATTTCGAAAAAATAATGTATTTTAGTGTAAAACTTATGAAAACATCTCAGACCGAAATGACAATTCGGTATGAGAAAAAAAAACTCTTCAGACCAAAATAGTATTTCGGTTCTTATAATTTTTGTAAAAACCAAAGCAATCAAATTAGTTTGATAATTTTTTTTTATTTATGGTTTCTAAAATTTTTTCGGGCTAGAGAGGCTGCCACGAATGACGAGCCCACGACCCACGTGGCTCGACCTATATACATTATACGTACATAAAACAACAATGATTTGTTGGTTTATTTTTTATTTTTTTGTTCACACTCATCTCATGAATGCCTTTTCAATCCTTCTCCATTTGTCTTGTTTTGGTTTCTTTAGCTTAACAATAGTTGGTGATTTACCTCCCAACATTAATAATTTTTTAAGCCTTTATTTAAGGAGATTCGGAAAGACAGTTGGAATGACATAGCATCGATCTATTGTTTAATGCATTATGTATTAATTAACAAATTGGAAACAATTGCATTCTAGTTTTATCCTAGCTTGGAATAAAAATATTGCAACTAACAACCTATACTGAGCTTGGAGTATTATGCCTTGACTAGTATAAACTATAAAGTGGCCTCTTTTCTTTTTGCGACAGTTGGTGCCTTTGATAACAAGTGACCACTGACAGACAAAATGTGATACATTTTTTGATGAAATTTTTTTTCCAGAAAGAATGGAGGTACTTGTCCAAAATTTAATTTGGAAGAGCATGTCTAATATATGGGGAAAATATTTGATAAGAGAAAAATGAAAGATTAAGATATATCGATAATGCAACTAAATTAGCCAATTTAAGAAGTCAATTATACAAGGTCGTCATGTAAGTAAATTATACAAGCTCGCCGAATAACAAATTAAGAGGACAAGAATACATACCATTTGGATCTGATAAACATAATGCACGCGCCAATCACCATTGCAATCCAAAGCCAGCATCGGAGGCACGGAATGGCAAAATAAAGCAAGATAATTTAATTTGCAATTCACTAGCTAGAAATTGATAGATATGGAGAAACCTGAATCATTCATTCGACTTGCGGTAAGACGATTTGAATTGCAAATTATAAAGAATTAATGTCATTCTCTCGCAATTAATTCGCCTCAGCACAAGTGTTATTGAAGATTCTGTATATAATTAGAAGTTTAAAATTCGATCCAAATGAGGGAGGAAATACGAACCGTTCATCCAGTTCTTCTCTGGCTGGAAATGGAATCCGGTGCGCTGCCACTGGAGCATCGAATTGGACCATGGGAAGCCCCCGCCAGGTCCACGCACAGCTGACACCTTCTCTGACACGCCATCTGACGGCCCACGCGACATGGCTGGTTCGAGAATCGTTGGTTCAACTTGTCCATTTGATTTCAAAAGGGTAGGTTCTTGATCTGCGTCGGTTTGAGGTGAAAGGTACAATGCAGCCCCTGAGATAGAGAGAATAAGGAGGAGGAAGGAAGCGGCGCCGGCAATGAGGAGGGGACGCCGCCTGGAAGGGGAAGAGATGATGTCGTTGGAATCGGTGGCTGTGGTGGGGAGGGGCACGTAAGATGACTGAATGTCGCGCGGGTCCATTTTTAGTACGCTTCGTTCCTGATTTGAAATTCAAGTGATTAATGCGTGACGCATCGGGTGCCGGTGGCCGTTGGAGAGGAAGGGTTTATATAGTGGCTGGTTGCCTGGTTCGGTTCGGGGTTATTTTTTCCGCTGGTCCTCTGAAAAATCATTAATTTTTACCATTTTAGTTATGTTTGTCGAAAATCGAAATAGAGTGTAATTCTGTTGCATTTTGTGTCGTAACGGAATTTAACGCTGATATGATATTCATCAATTTTGTGTCATGGAAGACACGGCACGGCTATTCATAATTTTGTGTCGTACCATAACGCTATTTTAAGTATAAACTCTTTTTTTTTTTTAAAGTTATCAACAGAACAGAACTGCACAAGTAAAGAGATGGAGATAAGATTTGGAGTTATCTATTAAAATATAATTTAGTGGAACAAGTTAGTTGAAATTACTTAACTATTTTTTCATGAGTCCAGATAGTATGACATCGGTGTCATATGACACCAACTCTAAAATTAATTATATATAGTTCAAATGACTAATTCAAACCGTTCAAACCGATTTACTTTATGAGTGGTGCATTTACATGCAATTTTTTTATATTTTCAAATTATTTTAGTATCAAATCAAGCGGTCAAAAATGTTTAAATATGAATGTATTAAAATTAACTTAAAAACTCACACATTTGACCACTTGACTTGAGACTAAGTAAATTCAAAAAATTATAAAATTTGCATGTAACGCACAACTAATGAAGTAGATCAGTTTGAACGGTTTAGATTTACCGTTGGAAGTCGAATCGGTAGATTTTGGAGTTGGTGATATATAGGCTGAAATAACACTGATATCATACTAGCCGGACTCTTTTTTCATATATAATTATGAATTTCTCATCAGTTCCCAGCTCTTCCCAAACTAAAATAGAAACATTCGTTAATTAGTTGATTTGCATGGTAAAACTATAACTAGTCATTTCAATTATTGATAATTTGATATACATGCACAAATTAACAAAAATTTGGTCGTTGAAGACATTGGTAGAAATGTTTACAAAAAAAAGAGGAAATATAATTTTAATTGAGAAAAAAATAATAAAGTGTATATGTACAAATTCTATTGGATGGCGATACTATAAAAGAAAAAAACTGAATGGTTCAATAAATTTATTGGAGAAAAAGTGTACCGATGATGTTTTGGTAATATACTAATATTTATAGTTTCTCAAATAATATTCCAAATTTTCTTGGCTCCTTTTACATATTTTTCACGTGTTCGAGCAGAATTAAAGATGAATACTTGTTTTTTATACTAATCAAATATGCCACGTTTTCTTAAATAATCAAATAGTATTATTATTTTTATGAATATTTGAAATAAAGAATTTGTCAGCCGATTATTAGTAATCATAATAATTTTTAATTGTTATTGTTGTTATTGTTATTATGAAAATTGTGTTGGGTTCAGTACTCTTTTAGTGTTCATCATGAATTAGTGCATCCAATATATAATTTTTTGAAGAAATATGTTGAATATGTAAACGCTTAATTAATTATCTTTAATAGTTAGTTATTTTTAATACATTATAATAGATAAATAAATAACCGTACAACTGATTGCAGTGGCGGAGCCACCATGTAACAATTGCCTACCCCAGAAATTTTAAAATCGGGTATAAAGTAGTATAAATATGTTGGCATGCCTACTCCTGAAAATTAAATTGCTTACTACTGTCTTTTGATGATTCGATACTGCAATCCAATCGAATAAATTAAATTGCAAATTGCGCCTGATAATTGACGAAAATTATTGAGTGTTAATGTTTTACTTGATTTATGTTTAAATTTGATTTAGAATTTGGTGAAATTGATTAAAATAATTCAAGTATATAAGTTAATTTTGTCCATTGACCTAGTAACTCAGTAACCTGGAATTTTTTGACCACTCCTGATTCAAATCCTGACTATGCACGCCACTGAAGTCTGATTGTTGTTAACATTAAATTATTACTTCTAACAAAAATATTGTTCCTAGTCGTAGTTGGTATATATAACATGTGGTGTTTAGAATGTATGTTTTAGAATTGATCAGAAGATGAATAGTACCGTGGGTTTGGTTGAATTTTATAACTCGTTGCCAATTTGTCATCCCATTTTATATCAACAGACTCAGCATTAAAGTTGGTAGATTTTCTGTATTGAATCATTCATTATTCAAGAGGCAGCTAGGTCGCCTACTGGCTATTTGTATAATAATGTTAGAAACAAATAAAATTCAAAGATTGATTGTGGTTGGTTGCGAATCAAATTGCTTCCGGTTCATTCATCAATACGCGCATGCCACGTGTTCCAATCAAAAGTACCAATTTTGTAGGTGCCTGGGTTATAAAATAAAGCATTTTGATTTCTTTTGAATGAGACAAATATAAACTTTGTTCAAATGGCCTCGGAGACAAATTCGTCCGGAAGAGTAGAAAATTCCGAAATTTTTATATTTACCATCAAAAACAAATAAATTACGATTTAGTGAGAATTTCATTTTTATCATAGACGCAATTTGTTATTGAGGCTATTAAAAAAGTGGCCGCAATCTGTCGTTGAGACCATCAAAAGAATCCAATGCAGCAACATGTCGTTGCAGCCACTTTTTAGTACAATTTGTCGTTGAGCTCATGATAAATATAAAATTCTCACGAAATCGTGAGTTATTGATTTATCTTTTTGTAACGGTAAATATAAAAATATTAGTAGAAATTTAGTTGTGAAGCTCCAGGCTTCAACATAATTAATTTAATTTAATTAGAAGTTTAAAATAACGAATTCTGTAAATTTGATTATTTCACAAATAATAAATTAGTATTAAATAGTTATCAATAAATTTTACAAATTTATTCGTGTCAAAGAAAATTCGTTGATAAAAATTTGAGAAAATTTAGAAGCAAAATAGTTGGAGAGGGGAGAGAATGTGCGGGAAAAGATTTTAACAGAGTGATTTTGACTTCATGCAGCGCACAAACTATAGAATCAAAACAACACTGTATATGGTTAGTGCACTGCATGAAGTAAAAACTACTCTGTTAAAATCGTTACCCGAATGTGCACCGCCAATAAGAAAATAAAAGAAATTAAGGCATAATTAGAGAGGAGCTGGTTGTCTGTTTGTGTATTTGCTAAACATGATTACGCATCTGATTTAGTTTGATATGATTGCTTAAATGGTAATTACTACCACGTCATGGCCAACCGGAAATAGCGTGACTGGTGGGGCCATTTGTAGATTCTGGAGATGAGTTGGAATATTCACCAGAAATTGTGAATTAGTCCTTTGTTTTTTTAATATTGTGAAATACGTATATGATGATTTTTTTTTTGTTTCTGACATGCATAGTAATAATATATCTGATTTCTGAATTATTTCCGAATTTAATGAATTTTATCAGCAAATATAACATTTATCGCATAAAATTATTAAACATACAATTTATTTATTTATACAAATATCAATAATTTGATGTATCATTAAAGTATAAACAACAAATTATTCTTGAATTATATATGTATTATAAATGAATCACGAATTTTAGACATCATTGAATTATTTACGAATCCAAACTTTGTCGCTATGCTAATAGGTCCTTTATTATGTTGTTATTTTGTTTGTAGGGGAAACGAAAGCTTGAGGTGTTTTGTTGGTCATCAGTCATTTTAGGGCTTTGGATACAATGACAATATTTTTCTTCCCCATTTCTTTTGAAGTTTTTTAGAAACATTTTTTTTCTTTCCTTATACTGCCAATGAACTATTTTTCTGTCATTATCCCATATTTTTTTTTATAATAAACAGATTTTCTTTATAAAAGATTATAGAATTTGTGCGGAATAAGAGCCTATTTGGCTGCCATCCCGCGTGTTACTGTTCACGCGGGAAAAAAAAAATTCAACTGAATTTTTGTTCCCGCATGAACAGTAACCAGCTGTTTACTATTTATCCGTTTCTGTGCCCATTTCTGTTTCCGAACTGCAGGCTACAGCCGAACATGCCCTAATTGTAACAAATGGGTTAAAAACTTTGTGTTATTTTGGATTTAAAACTTTTAGAACCAGAGACAAGTTTTATTACTACAAGGTAGACGGAAAGAATCTACTGACACTGACACATGAAAGGGGAATATTTTATTTTTTTCTATACTTTATTGTTCAACTATACTCCTCCCCAAATTCTTTCCTTTTAATGTCTCAAAAATTTGTATACAGATAAAATCAATTAATTTCAACTTGGAGGCAACCTGCTACTAATAATTATCTCAGAGCATAAGAGGTCTAAAATATGCAAGGTTAAGGTTTTTTTTACCAAGAACAACAACAACAATCCTTATTTTTTTTTCCAAGGAACTTTTTGAATATGCAAGGTTAAGTTTTTTTCTCACGGATGGATTTGACTATCCTCTAAGTTTGTTGTTATTGGACAATATTTGAAAAACAAAAAAAATAGAGCTTAGGTGGGTCCATAACACTGCTTGAACTTTATTTGAAATCATTATTGTTAATGGACTAAATATGTTAGAAAATAAATAAATAAAATTATAAATGGAATAAGTTGTGGAAGGGAATAATTAAAGAATGACCAAACTGCACACAACTTTAAAAATTTAGACAAAGTCAAGTTAATAATAAAAAAACTATTTTCTTAATATCAGGACACCATTTTTGAATATCAGTTTTTGTCTAGTTACACATAATAACATAGTTTGCGTGGAATGTTGTGAGTTCAAAACTCAAATATAAGATCTTCTATGGATATTCAATAAAATTTGAAAGACTGGACCTCTAACTTTTCTATCTGAAAAAACAAAATAACATTTCTGAAATTTGGAATATTTGATTCAAAAGAACGGTTCAAATGAATCATCTTTTTGGTGCTTTAATATGCTCCACATCTTTTTTCTCTATTTTCAAAGTCTAAACAGTCGATTCGAACTGCTCAATATGATCTTCATAATAAAATATGTTTGGAGACCAAATTTTATATTTTTTAGAATTTGTTTTTACTATTTTTATAGATAAGTACAAAATCACTGCTTTAAGGAAATTCTGAACCATTCGATAAAATCTAGCAATCGAGTCAACACGTAAGGGGACGCAATTAATTAGGGTCGTCCTTTTTAATCTACAAAAAAAAAAAAAAAAAAAAAAAAGGTTGGATGGAACAATGGTACTAAGTATACGTGGCATTTGGAACAATATGTACACAACTCCTATCCACAAATAATTGACATGTCATCAAGGAAGCAATAAGTTAGTTAAGATGGGGACAGATAGTACCAATAATTTCGCTTTGGTGTGGCTATTATTCGCTTGCTATCTCAGCGGGGACCAGCTTGGGTCCGATGCCCATCGGACACAAACTGAGTTCGATCTGTTCCATAACCGTCCGATCTTTTTTAAAATCCGCACACACAGATATTAAAGCAAAGTACACACAGATCTTGAAGCGGATTAGACGGTTATGGAACTCATCGAACTCAGTTTTAGTCCGATGGGAATCAGACCCAAATTGCTCTCCTCAGCGCTGACAATGAGAGAAAGCGAGTGTGTTCTGTAACTGGAAGTCTCTTAAATCAGGCGGTTATTATCGAGTTTGGTTGTGTTAATAGTGGCCCAAGAAGCCCACGTGGCAGGTCTATTGCATGATTGCCAATATAATACTAGAAGGTTGCCACGTGATTGTAACTTGTGTTCTTAAATCTTAAGTCACATTATTGTCCTTTTGTTTAATAGAGAGATGTTGCTTGGGGAAATTATAAGAATATTAAAATTTAATTAAGGTGAGTCTCTCTCTGCTACAATAAGAAAACGTGAATAATTATTTCATTAATTCCATTTTATAATGTTATTTGGTGAAATAGTTTTTTAACAAAAAATATCAATTAATTGTTGTATTTGGTGAATCAGTGATTGTCTAATTGACTATGCAAACGACATTATCTTTTTCTTACTTCATTAAAATTTATTGTATAGAATTTGAAGTTATTCTTTTTCTTATTTAATAAATGAAATTTGAAGAGTCTCTCAATCATCATAATCCTTATAAAATTTATTGTATAAAAATAACGGTTCATAATTGTTTTTTTATATATATTATTTATTTATTTATTGAATGATCAAAATCAATTTCAGAAATTTTCTTCGAGGAAAAACAATGCACTGAAAGAAATTTCATACGGTGACCGCTATCGAAAAAAATACGGTGAAATAAAAAACATAAATTTTAATTTTAATTTTTTAATTTTTATTATTTATTCTGCTTGAAATAAAAAAAAATACATGTGGCAGGAAATTTTGACTCCTATCGAAAAGACATAAATTTTAAATTCAGACGGATGCAAAGTATATATTTTGAATTGTAGAAATAAAATATTTCTCTACTAAAAAGAACTGTTGAAAATCAGGAACTTTTATCTTTTATCTTTTTTTACTTTTCTGATATACTTTTCTTTACCTTCTTAATCATAAGCATGATAAATGTAGTATAAATTTAATCAAACTGAGATATTATTAAGCCAGATTACCAAATTGCTTCCAAATTATTCAAGTACACGTGAAAAATATGGGCACAAATATTATAGAAATGTCATTCAAAAAATATTAGCTTTTTAAGGAAAGGTTATTAGGCGCGTACGTCTTTATTTTAAGCAAATATTTAAGCATTGACATCCAACTTTTTTTTAAAATATGAAATAAGTCATCCATTTTAAATATGTCAAGAGATCACCTGTCCGGGGGTAGGATTTTCCTGCCTCCAGTGCAGCTGACACGTGGATCCAGACGGATTTAAACATTTAAAAATTAGTTTTAGTTTTGCTGCTGACATATGACCCATATATCAGTGACTCAGGAGCAAAAAAATCTTACCCTCAGAGGATTCTGTTCCTTTAAATGTTCACAAAAAACTGACATTTGGGTTCGCTAAGAGACATTATATTTTTATATACATGAGGTCTATAGTACCAACTACCAACGTCCATTAAATTTTACGTAGATGATTCTTTATTAATTACATGACTAGAGGCTATGTTTTAAAAGACACAATCTTTAACCACAAACTAAAATAATTTAAAATATTTTTTGAGAAATTGACTTAATTGTAATATATTTACAACTCGTGATTCATGACCTAGGTGCCTGAATTCACAATTTTCGGATTGACATCAGCCGGGTCCATGCATGAAAACCGACCTGACCGTATATAATTTATGAACATGTGATCGTTATTTGAAAAATGCTGAAGCTCATGAACAAATTATGATCATTATTTGAGAAATTCCTGAAGCTCATGCAGCGAAACAAAGCCATGTTCGATGACAGATCTGCGTTGGCCAACAAGTATATAGCTGTAGACACACACACACACACATATACAAAACCTTTTTTTATAAAATATGAGCATGTTCGGCAGGCCATTGGAAATAGGCATAGGCGCAGAAATTGAACTGAAAAGTACTGTTTACATGAGAAAAAAAAATTCAGTTGATCCCACAGGAAAAGTAGGGCGGCCGAACAGACCCTAAAGTTAGGAATCAACTCTGCTGCTTTTTTGAGAGAAAGGCAGGGTCCTGCTTTTCCGATCCAAACCATTCAAATTCGTTGAGATTTGTGCATGAAAAAGTTTCTTTATCGAGATACGTGAATGTAAAATTTTGAATTGTTGAGATTGGAAAAATAAGACCCTAATTTTCTCTCAAAAAAGCAGCAGAGTCGGATCCCTAAAGTTATAGTAGATGGGCTAATGTATATCACAAATTAAAGCTCTTGTTTTAATTCATGCAAATGTTTTGAAATTCAAGTCCAAACAGTTGATCTGAAAGGTTCATCATGATCTTTATATTAAAATGTATTTGAAGACAATTTATTTTATATTTTTAAATTACTTGCTATTATTTTTATAGGTACAAAATTATTGTTTTTCAAAAAATTATGGACCATTAAAAAACAAATTTATACCTATCTAAAGATATAGTATTTATTTTAAAATGTAAAATTTAATCTCTAGACTTTAAGTACATTTAATATAAAAATTATATTAAGCGGTTTGAACCAACTACTTAGACCTTAAAATCATAAAATACAAGCGCAAATTAAAACAAAGACTTTAATCCACAATATACATTATCCCATCTCTAAGTTATAGTAAGAAAGTTAATATGGATATAAAATTAACTTGTTGGTCGGTGCATAATTTTTTTTTTATTTTTCTTTTAGATTTTTTATAACATAACCTATATGGCCTACAGTGTAGCAGGGAGAGTTTGGAGGTATTGACATAGTGACAATATACGCGAGTTATTCGCGAATTCAACATATTTTATTCATTTTTTTAACCGTTTCCGAACTAAACTACAAATAAAACACAAAAAAACATATAATATGTTTTATTCGTGAATAAAACGCACATGAATAATTCAAGATAAAAACGCGAAAAAGAAATTTTTTTTTGTTTCCTTATTGTACCGAATTATACCCGAATTCTATTTGAATCACGAATTTTTGACTATGCCGAACCGATCACGAATTTTTGACTCTACCGAATCGAACCAGAACTATTAATTTGTCACTGTGGGTATTGACGGGTAATAGTCAAGGACGAAACTAGAAAATTGAGATAGGAGACGCTACATAAATAAGTGGTGTAATTTAATTTTATGAGAGGGACTAATAGTATAATTTTTTGTAGAAATTAAAAATTTTAAAGGATAAAATTAACAAATTCAATTAATAACAGGGGGTGCTTAGAGCATCTGCATCTCTGAAACTCTTGGAGTTTCAAATCTGACTTAGCAGTTTCTAAACCAATTTCAGGGATGTAGATGGATTTCATATTTAGCAATTTTGTTCAATAGTTTCTAAATATGAAATTGTTTCAAAACTTTGACATGGCAAAATAATCGATCCGTATTCGCTCAATTTTAATACTGTTTTAATTAAATGTTAATGTGGCAATTAAGAAACTCTAATTTTAATTTCAGAGATGTAGAGATTTAGAAATTCAGAGAGCCTAAAATTTCTAAAATTATGTTAACAATTATTTAGAAACTCTAAGAGTTTCAAAGATATAGATGCTCTTGGGTAAGACTGATTTTGCTTGGTCTTCTACCATGCCACATGGTACTAGGAAATACGTCTGCTTGGTTCAATGGTTTAGCTCCGTCAAAATTGAAAATTGGCATAAAAAAATGAGCCGATAATTAAGAAAAATGCACATGCATGCTGTTGTGAGCGGTGGTTTCTGAATTCTTGGCAGCCAGCCATTTGACATGTTCAATAGGAATGCTTGTGGATAAAAGTATAAAAGTTTGTTACTCTTTTTTAATTGATCGGTGTCGTGGCGTTACGTACTCTGTTCCCTTGAACTGAATTTGTCATTTTCTACTGCAATTATGATAATGGAGCAGTGTACACCTTAAATTCATACTTTCAGAGTAAATAAAAGGCATTGGTTGCCACTAAAATTTTTACATCCATTTTTATTTTGAATAATTATTTTTATCCCCACGCTACAGTACTCGTCACTGTACATTAAAAGCATGATGTGTTATGGTCCCCACTAATTGCTTGGTTCTTCCTTTTCAGTCCCCACACTCGTTTAGCATCAGCCTTTATAAATATGAATACTTACAAGATAAGAAATTGATACTTACAAAATAAGATATTAATACTTGTGTGCATCACTTGATATGATCACTCCTTTTTTCAGTCTCCAATGGTCCCCGCGTCAACCTTCCTTAAATGAAGTAGTGGGGACCCCGCATTCTTGCATCAACCTTCTCCAATCGTCCCCGCGTCAACCTTCTTCTAACAAACATAGTTGACCGCATAGATGTAAATACTTCAGTGCATAGATATAAATCCTTGTATTACTTGATATTAATACTTTCATATAACTTATATAGTGTAATATATTCATATGTAAAAAGCACTTGCAACATTTCTTTAACAAAAATAGTTGACCATATAGGTATAAATGCTACAATACATCGGTACAAATACTTGGAATACTTGATATTAATACTTTCATATATCATACAGTGTCATATATAAAAAATATTGCAAGTGTAGGTATAAGTACTTGTGTGACGACGATCTTGAAAATATGTCATCATGGATCTCATTTGAAAGATAAAATTGCGTAGAAGACGTTAGTGGTTTTAGATTTGCAAAATTTCTCATAGATCGTCAGAAATATGAACAAAAATGAACGAAGAAAAAAACCCCACCTCTAAAAACGTGTATGGCCCCCCATCTAGTTTGAGTGGTCCCCACCATGCATTTATGGTGTGGGTACTTTTGAGAAATTTAGATGGAGAAATAATTATTTATATAAAAGTTATTCATCTTATAGATATAAATACTTTCGTGTATAGGCATAAATACTTCCGTGTATAGATATTAATACTTTGGAAAAAAAATCAGTACTGGAGTTTTTGCGGTCTCCCAAGTTGTTATAGCAGTTATGGAAGTTATGGTGCAGGTACAGTACGGATACTGTAGCGTGGGTACTGATATCAGCTTCCTTTTATTTTTATCTCTAAAGTTTTGAAAGATCTCATGATAATTTTTAAAATTTTCAATATAAATCGATCTTGTGGTGTAGTTGACATGTACCATAAAAGTAAATTAAATTTTTATAAGCACCTAAATTAATATTATATGGACGCCAAACTTAACTATCATGGCGAAATTATTGGTACTATCTGTCGCCACCTTAACTAACTTATTGCTTCCTTGATGACATGTCAATTATTTGTGGATAGGAGCTGTGTACATATTGTTCCAAATGCCACGTAATATTCAGTACCATTCTTCCATCCAACCCCCTTTTTTTTTTTTTTTTTTTTTGTAGATTAAAAAGGACGACCCTGATTGCGTCTCCTTACGTGTTGACTCGATTGCTAGACTTTATTGGATGGTTCAGAATTTTCTTAAAGTGGTGATTTTGTACTTATTTATAAAAAGCAGTAAAGAAAATTCTAAAAAATATAAAATTTAGTCTCCAAGCATATTTTATTATGAAGATCATGTTGAGTGGCTCGGATCGACTGTTTGGACTTGAAAACATAGGTAAAGAATGTGGAGCATATTGGAGCACAAACAAGATGATTCATTTGAACCGTCATTTTGAATCAAATATTTCAAATTTCAGAAATGTTAAGTATGCCAAACTGAACTATGTGTTTTTCTTACTATTTGTGATTTAGTATCCCATTCTATACCAACAAATATTAAAATATTAATTCTTCTTTTTTCTTGGTCTTCGTCTAGTATTCACCTGTAAAATTATTGTCGTTCGTTTCATCAAAAACTGATTTTGATTATTATAATATATAAAATATTCAAATAAGTATACTAACTTTATTTCAATTGTAAAATTAATTGCTCTTCGTCTATATAATATGTAATACTATTAAGTATGAACTATTAAATAATGTTACCTTATTTTTCTTCTTCTTATTTGTATGATTGAAAAAAGTATAGACTTAAATTAGTTGTGATTTAGTTGTTATTCCAATTCTTCAATATTGATCATATTGATAATTGGTAGAAATATAGAATATAAATTTTCATAAGAAAAAAAAATACTATGTAAGATAGCTTCCACTATAGCTATGTTATTCGCAAAAGCTTTTTCTTTTTTGTCACCCCGTTATGTTGCTATGATCGCTATTTAGAACCTTGGCCGTTTTAGAGTCCACGTAAAATAACACATAAAAGTCATATTAATTTCATTATTTTGTAGCATTTTAGACACATCAAATACATTTGTAAATTAGAGAAGAGGAATGAATAAATCTCAATTAATTTATTAACATGGGTAAGAAAAGAAAACTAGATCGAACATTTAATACTAAATAGTATGTGTGACATGACTTCGCTAAACATGTTCAGACACGATTTTATTTATGAAGTTTGAATTACGATGAACATAATATGATAAATACTTGTAAGTACTTTTCATCATCCAAATTATTAATGATGCGTGACAAATCAATGTCTAAGTCCAGATGTCCAGAATTGATGAATTTAAATGCTAGTATGGACACTATGCCATTATAGACAGAGACGGATGCATATAGATTGAATGGGGTCAATTGACTCCAATGTTATTTAAAAAAAATTGGTATTTATATATATTTTAGAACAAAATGTCATCTTTTTTTTTTTTAGAAAACTTGGCAGAGGCTACCGAGAACAAAATGTCATCATTACGGTAAAATTGATCTCCATTTTAAGTATAAAAATGCTATATGATAGATACTCATTCACGTTTGTGTTGACTATATGCAATCTTCTAAGTATTTTGTTTGACATAATTTGCAAAACATACATTAGTTGAATTTAAGCGTTTACATGATTGAGTGAGTTTGTAGGTTCAAGATCTTAATTGCAAGATTAATATGAAGAACCATGATTTAATTGTAAGATTTAATATGAAGAACCAAGAATCATGAAGATTTTAATTGCAAGACTTATTTGAAGAACAGAAGGAATCAACAAGACTTTATGAAGCTATAGATTTGTAATAATCAAATAGATAAGTAAAGCATATTCGAGATTGTTGATTTCTTGGATCAACTGTCCGGAATGGAATAAACTGTGAGGAACAAATTAAAATATTAAATCATAAAAACACATGGAATTCTAGTTTGGTTCCATCCACGATGGTTGTAATTCGCTAAAACGCTTATCAAGTTATTTGTGAGATAAATTGTACTAACCGCCCTGAACGAAAATAGACATTCATAACGGTTAATATTAATTTAATTATTGCGGAAACCCTAATTTTAATATTTGTACAATTCATTCGGAACATACCACTTTCGTCCAAACGGATCTAGAAAATATGGATCCCCCATTATAAAAGGAGTTACCCCACTTCATATTTGATTAAGCTAGTGGCCTCTCATATTCAAAAAGCATTTACTGTGCATTTTTGAAAGCTTCCATTATTGAGTGAGCTTAAACTTCAATATCTTTTCAACACTCTCAAATTCACTCGACTTATCTTCTTTGAGATATAGTTTAGTATCTAGAATTTAGTTCTAGAGTCTTTCCATCCTAACTAGTGTTTCCTGCTTGTAGGGCATTAAAGGGACTCATTAGCTTGAGCGCTTCTGCTCACATATATCCGTAGTTGTGTAATGATTCCATTGGAACTCTCCAGTTCAAGCTTCTAAGCTCACCTTGTATATGAGTTAGGCCGTGACTTCACACCTTCGTTTGGACTCACGTATGACGAGTTGTATCCTTTCTTTTTGGATAATAGGAAAGGGGTGCTGACAAGGTTGCTCTATTCCGAAGACGTAAGCATTTTACGCTGAACTTCGTTATCATCTTGCATGTCAAATTTCTCTAACTCTACTCTATTTACTTTTATTTGTGCATGCTTGCTTGTTGTTTATTTGACTTGTTAGTTTAGAGGGTAGAATCGAAAAACGTCCGAGAGTCTTTAAAACTTCCTATTCATCCCCTCTAGGTACTGTTAGAGACTACAGTTTGATCTCCATAATTTGAAAGTTTGGCTTCATCATTTCTAACTATATATAACTAAAATAAATATATTCACTCATTTTGACTTCAAAATGATCAAATTAGTGTGCTACTGTCATCAGAGGCGGATTCAGAATTTTTGTCCGTGGGCAAAAAAATAGCTAATCGGATTCAAACCCACTAGCTATCTGGTCTAGTGGCAAAGGTATGCTCTCCGCGTGAGAGGTGGTAGGTTTGAAAATATAATAAAAGAATTCCTTGTGGATATTAAATAGTTGGATGGCTTCACCTCCGACCTTTACTAAAAAAAATCCACTAGCTTATCGGTACTAGATAAAAAAAAATGCTCTAATTTGTAATTTTCAATGCTCTAATTTCTGATTTTCAATGATCTGACTTCTAATTTTAATTACCAATCATAATTCAATAAATTTATCATAATTTTAACTATAAATTTAATACTTATTACAAATCAAAATTTAAGAGAGACAAATAAAATTTCAGGGGAGAATAAAATTAGTCTAAACCTATAGATTTCCACTAAATTTTAAAATTCAGAGAAGGAAGTTGCCCCCGACCTAACTGTGATGACATTTAGCCTAAAATTATAAAGATTCAGAAACCATTCAAAAAATTTGTGGTCAAAATGAAAAATAGTTACTTTAAAAACAATTAATTTAACAAGAAGTGGGGTCCTTAGTGATTTGCTCCACACTTTGGAGTTTATGCCAAATGTTAGGAAACGATTGCCAAACTCAAATGATCTTGCTATCTAAAAAACAACTAGAATTCAATTGCAAATCATAATTTGAATTCTCTGGCTAGAAGAATTTAAACGCACTTGACTATTTGTTTGGTTATAAATAAATATTATCTGATGATGGTAGTCAATCTGGGTTGATAAGATAAATACAATGTTTTTAGTTACTACACATTGAAATTTTGAGTTTCTTAATTAATTCACCTGAATTTTTTTTTTCTCTCGTTGACAACATATAAGTTGGGTCTATAATATAATAATTAAGATAAGGAAATATATATTAATAAGAATTATTAGATGCACATGTGGGGGACCGGAGAAAATATTCAATAACAAATAGGACCCGCATCTGGATCTTTGAAAATAGTTTCAGTTGGCATATTTGATTCGCATGTGAGTTCAATTAAATTTATAAATTTATAAAGTTTTAAATTAATTATTATCAAATTAAGCAGTCAATAAATTATGACATTGAACGCATTATGAATATTTTTTTTTACTGCTCGACTTTATACTAAATTAAGTCAAAATTTTATAAATTTGACGTGTAAACGTATCACTCGTGAAGTAGTTCGGCTTTTACTGTTTGAATTTATTATTTCACGTCATCCTATAAGTTTTGGAGTTATTTGAATATGTGTGTTCGGATGAAGTGAAAATATTTGAATATGTTATTTTTGAGATTAAGCTATTCAGGATATCTAGTTTTATGTTTGATTAAGTTTGAATAGTTAGAACAAGAAATTCAATCTTTTATCTTATTGTTAATGATTCCTACAAAAAGTGAAATTTACCTATTCTAATAAAATAAATAGAAACTTGACTATTCTAGATGTGGATCCACACACAACGGTGAACTTAAGAACACCTTAAGAGCATCTACATCCCAGCAACTCAAATGAGTTTCTAATAATTGTTAACTACTTTTTAGAAATTAAGATCTTTAAAGTTTCTAACTCTCACATCTCTGAAATTAATTTTAGAGTTTCTATTAAGTCATAACAGCAACAAATTAAAAATGAGAAATAATTTGAGCCAATCATTTGGCAGTGTGGAGTTCATAAACAGTTTTTTAATAAAAAAAAATTATGCAGAGTTTTTAAATAAAAAAAACTCTCCCACATTTCTGAAACTTAATTTGAAACTGTCATATCAGATTAGAAACTCAAATAATACTAAAAATGTAGATGCTCTTAGTTCTACTCATTTTAATATCTTAATCTTTATAAATAAGTATTATATTGTAGTCCTTAACTTAAGGTCAAATATTATTGATTTTTTTTTCTTCGACCATATCTTAATGAATTTTGATTTCAATATTGGCACCGTCGGATTTGTTGACAGGTGTCATTAACAGGCAAACACAAAGACCGGTTCCTAATTATTAAGCTTCTAGAAAAAGAACATAGAACTAACTTATGAATCTCATTTTCATAGGTTGTTTTGCTTTCTTTTTCTCAATTAACACCCATGAATAAACAAACGGGTGTGGGTTCTAAATTTTGGATGACCCAAAACAGATGATGATCCAACGGTACAGGAAGTGGATTGTGAATCTTCTTGAAATTTAGCAAAAAGTTCTTTGTATGTCACCATCAAAAGGCAATAAATTACAAACATTATTGTACTTGTGTCTCTTGCTTTGGTTGGTGGAGAGAATTCATCATACAATCAACCAACACTTTTTTTTTCTTCTTTTCTTTTGAGTGGTGGTAATTGCTGCTTATGTGTCATCTCAGTATATGTCGATGTCTATTGCACATGGGGCTGAATTGTCCAGAGCATTGGCTTGCAAAACTTGTCTAGTATAATTAAATTATGAATATATTTCAATAGAAAAAAAAAGTTCAAATGTCTTTATAATAATTTAAGATTTAAAACTTAACTCTCAAAATAAAATCGTTAGATATGACCTGTATCATTTTCATTAGCACATGTAAAAGATCACGATATTTTGATTTTGTTTATTAGTATTAAGAGCTAGCAAAAAATATGGATAAATTCTGAACGTTGATTTTTTAACTTATAAATCATATAAAGTTAAAATTGAAAAGTGATAATTTTTTATGTGCATGTAGTGAAAATGATATAGGTCATATCTATTGATTTTATTTTGACATATAAATTATAGAATTTTTGTTATAAAAAAAATTAAAAATCAAGGACATAATAATAAATGCACAAAAAATAAAAGCATTTAAACCCTCCTTGAAAAAATCAAGAATGTCAGAGTAGCCCCTTCAAGTACTAAAGCAAGGAGGAGAAATTAAAGATTTTTTTTCGTCACAATATCACTTAGAATAAAAGGAAAAAAGAAAAGGCTTTGAATCTTTTCTAGAACTCGAATTTTATTTAATCTACCTTAATCATTTCTCATGCAAGATACTATAGACTTTGATCTAACTATATTCTGAGTATAATGTGGTGATAGTTTGGAAACTTTATGACATATTTAATTCTCATTGTTATCTATGGAAAATATTTCAATGCCACTGTGCAAAATAATTCAGTTTTAAAATATATTTTGCTTGGACTAGGGGCTGAAAACAGAGCGGATAGTGATAAACTATATCTATATTTTTTTTCATTTTCCGAATACAGATACGGAATGGATATCAGACATATCAGACTGATACGGATACGAATTTGAATCAAATCGGATAGGATATTTATTAAAATAATATAAAATATTAAAGTTAATAATATTTATCTTATTATGAATAACATAAATTAATATATACTGTAGATCTACTATTCGGATACGGACAATTAAAACGTAAAACCATATCAGTATCCTTATCCATACGAATATTCAGATATTGATATCTATATTTAAATTTTCGAATACAGATCAAATACGGATCGGATATTATCCTTACCGTTTTCACCCCTAACAGGGACACACATGTTATTTGATCTCTTTGGAGGTTGGGAAAAATAATGGTACCGGAATGATTAAATTGTGATCTGACAGATGGGTTTGATTTATTGCACTCGGTGGTTTGCTGGGAAATTTGTCGTCAAGAGCAAATCAAGGGGAAAGCCCTCGTGGGCTCACTGGATTGGATTAGACACCAATAATGCACTATTCTATCCAATCAAGAAGCAGAAATAAATAAATAATACAATATTTATTAATTATAGAGAAGGGTAAAATGTCTTACTTTTTTATTTCATTTTTTTATTTTTTAATAACAAAAATTATAAATTTATGTCATTTGACGAAGGGTGAATTTTATGTTAAGTTCCGTCATTTTTTTTCATGCAAGTGATATGTATAAAGTATATATAGTATATTTTTACTTGTCTGATTTTAAAGTTATAAGTTATTTTTATGGTTGTCAATTCTAATGTCATTTGATAATCCATCAATAATCATTAAATAGGAAGATGGTAAATATTAAGTCGCTTGGTAAATGGCGAAACTTGCATTAAATTTATTTTTTATTCACATGTATGATGTAAACTAGTGTTATTAGAACCGGACTGGACCAGTTGGTTCGACTGGAAACCAAACCCGGACCCCTATCCGGTTCTGTTCTTCTGAAGGATCATCTAAGTTACTGAACCGGTCAAATCCGATTCAACTAGTCGGTTTTTATTAAAAAGATGTTCAATAAAACCGATAAAAACCCCGGTTTAAAATCTCATTCTCCTTCAATTTCTTGTCTTTTTTTTTTTAAGGAGTAAGGACTTCAAATCTCCTTCAGCAATAGTTTGTTTGAAATATTCTACTTCAACTTCCTCTCTGTTGTGGCTTTCTCCTTCCAAACTTGAACTATTCTCAAGACTGGCTCAAATCTCGTTCTCAAGATTTTGTTTGAAACAACATCACAAACGAAGCTACTAAGATCAAGTACTTTAAGCAATTTTATGGAAGTTTTGAGTTAATTGTATTGAATAGATCCATGCATTTAAGGTGTTTGATGAAATGTCCGAACCAAAGAGCATTTTGATCGTAATTATTTTGTAGTTAGAGAGCACAATTGACGCAAAACCAAAGTGAATTAGGCTCAAATCAAATAGCTACACTACTAGCTCCATACAAGTCATTGTCATAGCTGCAATAATTGTCACGATGGCTACCCCATTGAAGGCTCAACTTAGCTCATGAATTGACTAACGCAGTTAAATCACTCAATCTTTCAAAGGTGTATGCAATTAACATACCGAAAGACAAAGGCATCTAATATTTATGTAGCTGGAACTTAGCAGTTCAATAAGTTTTCTCTTTCATGCATTAGGATTTTAAAAAAAATTTTACCAGTAAATGGCGCTCCAACACAAACATAGTTTAAGCTTTTATGATCTTAGGTATTTAGTATTTTCTGGTATTTGCTTTCAATGTATTGGGGCTTTCTTATCAACAAGGTAGTTCTTACTTTTACGGCACTAGGTTTTCATTTATGTTTTCTGTAAAACTAGACCTGTAATCTTGTACTCCATTTAAATGACAAGTTGCCCGGGCTTTTCTCAAAAAAAAAAAAAAACTGTGCAGGTTTCAAGCTGTTTCACTTTGTATTTTTATTGCAGTAGAAAAAAGTTTTTTTTTTTCAACTGTACAAGTTCTAAGTTGTTTCAGTTCATGTTTTTATTACAGTACGGAAAAGTAATTTTTCTTTAGCAAATTGCACTAATTGTTTTATTACACATGGAAGCAATAGTCAAAATTATCATGTGTGCAATATACGTTTACCTATGAAAAAGGCATCAACGGTCATGTCTTATGAAAAACCAATAATTGAACTGGTTGACCCATCGGTTCAACCAGTGAACCGTTCATCCAGAGCTTTACCGGGTTGATATCCGGTCCGATTCTGATAACATTGATGTAAACAATATATAGATTACACTCTAATTGTTATATTTTCAAACTATTAGTTATTAAAATAATCGGTTTAATTTATTATTAATAAATCTACATCCTAAAAAAATTTGACTAATAAACCTTGGCAATGCTGAGTTCCTTTCAATTCTTAATCTTTCTCTGGCACTAGCTGAAGTAGGTACGGTTCCTATTTCTTAAAAAAACTCATAATAAAAAAATTAAAAAATTGACAAACTTTATTTACACATTCCAAAATATAGTCTCAATCCAATACCGGTTAAATCTGAATCAAATATCTGTATAAAAAGGAACATGTTACCTTTGTTAAATTGCAGCTTTAGTGACTTATTCTTGCAAACTATAAGAAATTCTTGAAATTAAATTGCTTGTAAAGTAGCAAAATAAAACGAACGCTGAATGTTCGAGAGGTGCTATGGACACCACCAGATTTACTTACACAGCACGCGTACCAAATAATTTCGTTTGCCGTCACGTGGACAATCTATGGCATTTCAGTTTCGTCGCCTTTAGGTTGAGAAACTGATGCCTTTAACCTTTTACCACCTTATTCTTATTCTTACATGGAATGTTCGGTTGGATTAAGAATAAACTATTTGGAATAATTTTATTGGTGTTTGATTATATTAGAACAGTTAGAATAGCGAATTCAATTTTTTTGTCTTATTAGAATAAACTATTTTTAAGACTTTTGAAATTTGGCTATTCTAATCAGATAAACAATAGTTATTTTTAATTTGGTTATTCTAACTATTTTTGTTTTGCAACCAAATAATGCTCTACAAAATTTACCGGTCATGTTTTGATTGTGGAGTGACGATGATTAAATTTTTTACTCTATCTTACTTTATAATTTTTTTACATTTCGTTTGATAGTTTAATTTATAGCTTAAATTAATCTGTCTAGAGGAATAATGAGTTGAAAAATAAGTCTTTTGCTTATGACAATGGGACCTTAAAGATAAAGTAAGTATAAAGTAAGTTAATCCACATACTTCGGATTAACTCACATCTTACTCCATCCTACTTCTCTTCTTTTACTCCTCGTTTGATTACTAAAATTTGAAGTAAGAGATTTACTCCACCTCCTACTCTACAATCAAATATGATCACATGACCAAAATTATCTTACCTAATATTTTTGTTTAAGCTTGAACCACGTTTTAATAAAAAAGAAATTTCATTGAATGTAATTAATTGCCACCAAGCCCAATTTTTATTTTCATTATTAATATTCAGAAAGAATGTTAGGGTATTATTTAATAAGAGAGACACTAAGAATAACTCTTTCAATACATTTTTTTTACCCAAACACACTATCTAATTTTTCTATTGTTGTTCCATTATACACTTCGAACTATTATACTAACATCACTATTTCATATTTCATCAAACGGTCGTCAAATTATAATCAAGCAAATATTTGAACCGCGGTACCAAATAAACCACAGGTTCAAAATGTTCAAAGGATCAGCTACAATACCTACCTCAGTTGAGTTTATAAAAAGAACTGGATCACCTATCTCTTTGTGAATAGGAAATTTCTATCTTGAAAGTCACTAACACATAGGTTCAGAATAAATTTTGATATTTAAATATTACATATAATTTTGTCTTAAAATTTATTCTGAATCTACGTATTACTGACTTTGAGAATAGAAATTTTCGGACTGGAGATTCTGTTCCTTTATAGAATCATATTGCATCATTCTCTAATATGATTGTGGGGACTCCAATAATGTGAATAAATTATCCAAGTGTTCAGATTTGGTCCAATTGCAAATCAACATCAAGAAAATTTTGGAAAACAAAAAAAACAAGGCGCGTTTTTGGGAAGTTAGTACAGCTTGACCGAACTGATGATTTTTTTTAAGATAAAAATGAAACGAAACTTTTTAATTTTAAATATTCATAAAGAATATTCCAGCATTTTTTTATATCTAAATACTGAAAACATCAGCTAGCAACTTCAATATATTTCCTTTTATTTCAATTAAAAATATTATACATAATTGCTTATCTATATGCCCAAGTGGCTACATGTTGGGAGCAAAATAAGTCATGATAAGATTTAACACCAAACGTTTATCAACTGAGCAAAGTTTAAAGGCCTATTATTTTATTTCATTGACTTGTACAGTTATTTATTTTATGTTTTTAATCTTTAGGTACTTCATGTTCTCTGACAGCACCTAGAGGAGGAGAAAAGGTAATCTTAAAGACTTTTAGACGTTTTTTGGTTTCACTCTTTAAATTAGTAAGTCAATCAAACAACAAGTAAAATGTGTGCAAATAAAGTAAATAGTGCATAGTTTAGAGAAATTTGACATGCGAGATGATAACGGAGTTTGGCGTAAGATACCTACGTCTCCAAGGTAGAGCAACTTCGTCGGCACCCCTTTACTATTACTCAAAAGAAAGATACAACTCGTGACACGTGAGCCCAACAATGGTGGGAAGTCATGGCCTAATTCGTGTACAAAGTTGAGCCTATAAGCTCGAGCTCGAGAGTCCTACGAAGAGGATCATCACACAACTAGGATTATATGTGAGCAGAAACGCTCGAGCTAGCGAGACCCCCCCTATAAGCGAAGAAGTTGCTCGACTATAGAAAGGAAGCACTAAAGTAGAACTCTACACTATTGAACAAGAACCAATACTCTTAACTAAATCTAGAAAAGATTATTCAAGTGGATTTGAGATTATCAATGAAATATTGAAGTTTTAGTTCTCTCAACGAAAGAAGCTCTCCAGAACATGGAATTACTGCCTTTTAAAATTAGAGGCGGCTTTCTTGAGTCTGGAGTGAGAGTATTAACTATATTTATAAAAGGGAGGCCCAAATCTAGGTATTTGAACTATTCTATTCGAATGATATATCTTCCTTATGGTACAGATAGTTCAAGTGTATTGCAATTTGAATTTCCCCTTTGAACATTACACTTTCTATTCAATACGTTTAGGTTCGTACAGAACGGATAGTGTATTTTCTTTAATTATGTATTTCTCGAGTAGCGTACAGTACAGATGGTAGCTGTTCAAAACGGAACACCAAAGGGGAGTCATCTGACTTGAAACATAACGTTCCGTTCCGAACGATAGTCAAACGGAATAATTTTTCATTACTGTCATGCCTCATAGCCATATCCCACTCGGTACCGTGTTAATACATTCCGTACTAAACGATTTGCTTTCACACCGAACAGATAGTTTCTGAAATAAACAGTTTTAAATTTACTTTACTTATATATTTGATATTACAATATATATTCGTGATCTTCGTAAAGTCTTGTTGATTCTATTGGTTCTTCAACTTTAATCTTGCAATTATAATGTTCTTGAACCTGCAAACTCACTTATACAATGAAATCGTTAAATTTAATCATAGTATGTTTTGTAAATTAGTCAAACAAGATAAATAGAGAATTATATATAACAACACTTCATTGTTTTATTTTCTATTTCAAAAGCAATTAATGTTAATCAAGAGAGAGATTAGATGCAAGTAGGTACGGTTCCTAAATAATTTGAATTATATATAACAACACTTCATTGTTTTATTTTCTATTTCAAAAGCAATAATGTTAATCAAGAGAGAGATTAGATGCAAGTAGGTACGGTTCCTAAATAATTTCGTACCAAATAATTTCGTTTGCCGTCACATGTGGACAATCTATGGCAGTTCTGTTTTGTCGCCTTTAGATTAAGAAACTGATGCCTTTAACCTTTTACCACCTTATTCTTACCGGTGGGAATGTTTGGTTGGATTGAAAATAAACTATTCGGAATAGTTTTATTGGTGTTTGATTGGATTAGAATAATTAGAATAGTAAATTCAAATTTTTTGTCTTATTAAAATAGACTATTTCTAAGACTTTTGAGATTTATTTATTCTAATTAATAAGACAAACAATAGCTATTATTATTATTTTTGTTTTGCAACCAAATAATGCTCTACAAAACTTACCGGTCATGTTTGATTGTGGAGTGGCGATGATTAAATTATTCACTCTATCTTACTTTATATTTTTTTACATTTCATTTGATAATTTAATTTATATCTTTCATCTGTCTAGAGGAATAATATGTTGAAAAATAAGTCTTTTGCTTATGACAATGGGCCCTACATATGAAATAAATATAAAGTAAGTTAATCCACCTACTTCGGATTAACTCACATCTTACTTCATCCTACTTCTCTTTTTTTTACTCCTCGTTTGATTACTAAAGTTTGAAATAAGAGATTTACTCCACCTCGTACTCCACAATCAAATATGATCACATGACCAAAATTATCTTACCTAATATTTTTGTTTAAGCTTGATCCACTCTTAATAAAAAAAAAAAGAAATTTCATTGAATGTAATTAATTGCCACCAAACCCAATTTTTATTTTGATTATTAATTATTAATATCCAGAAAGAATTAAGAGTATTATTTAATAAGAGAGACACTAAGAATAACTCTTTCAATACATTTTTTTTACCCAAACACACTTTCTAATTTTTCTATTGTTGTTCCATTATACACCTCCAACTATTATTCTAACATCACTATTTCATATTTCATCAAACGGTCGGTCAAATTATAATCAAGCAAATATTTAAACCAAGGTACCAAATAAACCAGAGGTTCAAAATATTCAAAGGACCAACTACAAGACGGATCCGACTCCGGTGCTTTTCTGAGAGAAAAGCACGGAGCTGCTTTTCCGATCCCAACCATTCAAATTTTTTAATTTGCGTATCTCGATGTAGAAACTTTTCCATGCACAAATCTCCACGCATTTGAATGGTTGGGATCGGAAAAGCAGCTCCGTGCTTTTCTCTCAGAAAAGCACCGGAGTCGGATCCCTACAAGACCTACCTCAGTTGAGTTTATAGAAGGAACCGGATCACCTACTTCTCTAGGAAATTTCTGTCTTGAAAGTCACTAAGACATAGGTTCAGTGTAGATTTTAATATTTAAATATTATTTATAGTTTTTTTTTTTTAATTCATTTTGAATCTACATATTATTAGTGACTTTGAGGACAAAAATTTCCGGACTGGAGATTCTGTTCCTTCATAGAATCATATTGCGTCGTTCTCTAATATGATTGTGGGGCCTCCAATAATGCGAATAAATTATCCAAGTGTTCAGATTTGGTCCAATTGCATTATTGCAAATCAACATCAAGAAAATTTTGGAAAACAAAACAAAGCACGGTTTTGGTAAGTTAGTACAGCTTGACCGAAATGATGATATTCTTTTTTAGATAAAAATGAAACGAAACTTTTTAATTTTAAATATTCATAAAGAATATTCCAGCAATTTTTGATATCTAAATACTGAAAATATTAGCTAGCAACTTCAATATATTTCCTTTTATTTCAATTAAAAATATTATACATAATTGCTTATCTATATGCCCAAGTGGCTACATGTTGGGAGCAAAATAAGTCATGATAAGATTTAACACCAAACGTTTATCAACTGAGCAAAGTTTAATGGCCTATTATTCTATTTCCCTTTTCTTTTATTTCATTGACTTGTACATTTATTTATTTTATATAATTAATTAGGTACTTCATGTTGTTCCTAACGGCACCTAAAAATTGGTGAATAGATAGTCTTAAAGACTTTTAGACATTTTTCGGTTTAACTCTATAAATTAAAAAGTCAATCAAACAACAAGCAAAGTGTGTACCAATTAAATAAATAGAGTAGAGTTTAGAGAAATTTGACATGCGAGATGATATATAACGGAGTTCGGCATAAAATGCCTACATCTCTAGGGTAGAACAACCTCGTTGGCGCCCCTTTCCTATTATCTCAAAAGATATGATACAACTCGTGACACGTGAGTCCAATAAAGATGGGAAGTCACGGCCTAACTTGTGTACAAAGTTGAGCCTAAAAGCTCGAGCTGGAGAGTTCTACGCAGAGGATCGTCACACGACTATATTTATGTGAGCATAAACGCTCGAGCCAACGAGCCCCTTAATGCCATACAAGCAGAGAAGTCGCTCAACTGTAGAAAGGAAGCACTAAAGTAGATCTCCACACTATCTAACAACAACCAACACTCTAAGGAAGTTTTAGCTCTCTCAAAGAAGGAAGCTCTCAAGAACACAAAATTACTACCTTTTGAAATTAGAGGCGGCTTTCTTGAGTCTGGAGTGAGAGTATTAACTCTATTTATAAAGGATCGGATCTCCAGGTCTAGGTATTGAACTATTATGTTCGAACAATAGATCTTCTGTATGGTACGGATAGTTCAAATGTATTGCAATTTGAATTTCACCTTTGAACATTACATTTTTTGTTCAATACGTTTAGGTCCGTACATAACGGATAGTGTATTTCCCATAATTCTGTGCTTCTCAAGTATCGTACAGTACAGATGGTATTCATTCAGAACGAAACACCAGAGGGGAGTCATTTGACTTGAAACGGAACGTTCCATTATGAACGGTAGTCAGACGGAATAATTCTTCCGTATTGACACTCCTCATAACCATATCCATTCGGTACCGTGTCAATACATTCCGTAATGAACGGTTTGCTTCCATACCGAACGGATAGTTTCTGAAATCAACAATCTCAAATTTACTTTACTTATCTATTTGATATTACAATATATATTCATGATCTTCGTAAAATTTTGTTGATTATATTGGCTCTTCAACTTTAATCTTGCAATTATAATGTTTTTGAACCTGTAAACTCACTCATACAATTAAATCGTTAAATTCAATCATTGTACTTTTGCAAATTAGTCAAACAAAATAATTTGAAAATTGCATAGAACAATGAAGTTTTTCTATTTCAAAAGCAATTAATGTTAATCAAGAGAGAGATTAGATGCAAATATCAGGGAATGAGACAGGCGAACAGGGTGAGGCAATGATTCTCTTGATTATATGTTCACCTTTGTGTAAACCAAACATGATTTAAATTTAAGATCTAATATGAGATTAAGCACTTTACTTCTATTTTGATTGGATGCATGAATTCAAATATGAAAACCTTTAGTTCAAATTTCATGTTTATCAATGACTTCAGGAATAACACGTGATCCAGCCCATTTTCTCTGCTCAATTTTAGGGCGTGTTCAGTTGCCAGACGGGAACGGAAATAGGTTTGAGTTCGGGTCCAATTTGAATGACCGAAATGCTGATCCTGTGGGAAAAAAAAATTCACTCAGACTGAATTTTTTTTTCCTCACGGAAACAATGCAGCCGAACATGGTGTTAATCGATACAAAGACCGGGTTTAATATTTGGTTTAAAAATAATTCGACGCGATATCGAAAAATATAATTTGGACATAAGGACATGTTTTATGACTTTATCAGGAACCTTAGGCTGCTTGACTGGAGTCCGTATTCCCTAAAGTAACTCAATTTTTTTAGTTTTGATGCGGACCGTCCGATCAGAAATTCGGGTCAATCCAGCCCGTGGTGGATCACACGGGCCCCTGTTAGAGCAACTTGAACGGTCCGGATCAAACCTCAAAAATGGGTCACTTTAGGATCCGAATTCGCTTGACCGATTGGCAAAACTCAAAAGTGCAAAAAAAAAAAAGATTGGGCCGTGAAGAGAGATGTGGATATAAACCAGAGCCCAACTGGTGATCTTAGCAATGCTTGTTTCCTCAGCAACACATTAAGCAGGCCATTTTGGAGGAGTTGAGACCCAAATCTCAAAACTACATTCACCTCATCAACGGTTTCCCCATAAATACATAATACTAGGTTGGCAATTGGCAATTGGCAATTTAGGCTGTTCTGGTCCTTGTATGTAATGGTCGAATATATTTATATATACATTGCATGGATCTCCGACAAAAGTTTTGGTAGCAAAGCCCACGGAGAAGCACACAAACTTCACCAAAAAGGAGCAAGAAAATCAAGCACAGTGATACATGTTCACTCTTGCAACAGATTTTAATGATACACACATGCAAATTCAAGTCATATAAGACATACAAAACACAATTGCTGAATTGCGGTAGCAAGATGCAAACACTTTATCTGGTTCACATAATTATATATAAAAACTAGCTTTCGAAAGAGAGAGCAGAGTTATTTTGTTGACTGCAGGGGCCATTTAATAAAGGGCGACTTAAATTAGTATAACAGAGCTAAACGCTCACCATCTATAATCATTAGACCACAACTTACACGAGGTGATTATGAACCAATACATATAAGAAATTAAATAAACCAAGGAAAGAGATAGCAGAGAGGATCCAACCATAAATTCCAACACAAAAGTACACTATTTCAATGCGAGTCTCAACAAACAAAGCCTAGATAAACAGACACACCGTGAAGCATGCAGAAACGCAAGTCTTAAACCCTAAAATACATAGCACTAACATAAATGATACAACTCAACAACACATGACAAAGACGAGATGACAAGATCCATAGTGCCGAACCCCCGGGTACTGTTACCCAGTTACCCAGTTATGACCTTTATTAAATAGATCCAGAAAACACACAAACTCCTGAGCCCTAAAAATCTCCCTTTTATTCTTCTTTCTCAACAATACGGACGACATTGGAGACTCCAGAGTGCATTTCGTCAGAGATGGGACCCTCAGGAAGGTCAAAACGGCATCGCCTCATAAGGTTAAACTTGCTGCCTGGTGGCTGTGGGTCCACTACCTCCAGCATTGCCTCAAGCTCCTCTAGCATTGATTTCTTTGCAACACGCACCATGTAGTCTGGTCCCTGCAAAATATAATAGGGGGAGGGGGCAGTGGTTAGATTCAAAATTCCTTTTGAGAAGGATCATTTTTTTTTTAATCAAGCCCGTAGTAGGCATGCTAAGGATTTCTAAATTGGTACTGAACTATGTGTTGACTAATACAGCTAATTTTTGGACAAGTCATGAACCGTTGATTTGCATCGAAATTTCAACTGGTGCCACCCTTCATGCAAATTCATAGCTCCAGAGTAACAGTACTGGCAGTCAGGTACTTTAAGGGATCCCAATTGATGGGTAAAGCTGAGACTAAACAGTACTAGAGAAAGGACGATCACAATTAATTCATGCATCAAACACACACAGACATGCACATAACACCTACAAGCTCACACATGCATGCCGGCATGTTCAAGTGAACGAGTAAAAGAGGGAGATACCTCAAGGTCCTGAACTGTGAGGAGGAGAACCTT
Organism: Carex arenaria; assembly: GCA_964058825.1. Lineage (NCBI taxonomy): Eukaryota > Viridiplantae > Streptophyta > Magnoliopsida > Poales > Cyperaceae > Carex > Carex arenaria. Next base: position 1,111,909 of record CAXKVW010000044.1, on the reverse strand, counting down.
GATCTTCTGAGAGAAGGTTTGGCACTCTGCTGCATCACAGGCTACACGGCGGCGGTATGCAAAGTTGTAGAAGAGGTCACGGATCTCCTTTAGTCTGGCCTTAGCAACTGCCATCTGACGCAGGCACCGCAGCACCTGGGACCGCCTTGCTAGGTGGGCCCGGTAGTTCAGCTGTATCAACATTGCCGCATCTTGTGGGGACAGCTCCTTTCTCTTTCCCTTGTGACAGCACCTGTGGAATGCCTGAGATCACCGGGTTTGAAAACATAAAGCTATGATATTAGTAAATTGCTGCAGACGATGATTTCAATTTATCTTGGTTGACAACAAAAGCAAGTAGCAGCTCGTTTCATCGCTCAGAGTGTTTATAACGTAATGTTCCTCATCTGTTATATATTTTTTATTTCACGAAAGTTGATGTCCCAGTTAGTATCATATAGCAGAGAAGTCATATATAACAATTGTATATTTTTTATTTAACAAAAGTTGATGTCCCAGTTAATATCATATAGCAGAGACAAGTCATATATAACAACGGTACCCTCTTTGCTGGTTCGGAATGATCAGGTATGTACAAGAACCACAGGTAAAGAAAAAGTACTGCCTAATATTAGCACTACGCAAATGATTCTACACAAGCATATTGAGATCAGAATGTTACAAAATTAAACTAAGCAAAATGTGAATCTGCATAAATATAATTTGAAACATTTCACTAGTTCCATCAGTAGAAATAACACCAAGAATTAATCACAATCCAAATTCAAAAACTCGCAGCATAAGAGTTTATACACAAGGGACATTATTCTCATACACATAAGCAGATATCAAAATTAAGAAAAAGCATAAACATAAACCTCTTTAGAAAACACTTGTTCTGAAAACCTTTTCAGATATGAAGAAAAAAAAAAAAAAAAAACAGGTACAACACTGTAAACCCCTCAAATGCTACGAGTGGAAAGGTTAATCCGACTTAAGAGTGACATCGACATCCCTGCAAAACCATTTGAGGTATCTAGTTAAAAATGGTGACTTCAAAAGTTAGGAAAATCAAAACAGAGGATTCCAGTAACACCCCCCCCCCACACACAAAAGACATCTCCCTGCATTTGCTCCATGTTTTACCCTCAAATACCTCTCCTTAGTCCTTCCCATTTCTTTGTTGAAAGGGCAAGGAGAGCCCTTTGGTCATTTGAGAAAATGGTGACAAGAGATACTGGATATGCTTTGTGGGTGAATATAGGATGCATTCAACGTTGATATTATGAAGCTTTGCAAGGAATAGGATAAATATGACAATCCCACCAGAAGACTCCTACTACTGAAGATTTTGCTATGAAGCTTTCGAAGACTACTGTGTATTTAGTCAACTTAAAAATATGAAGTTGGATATATATTTATGCCATAGGACATGTTACATCAATATAAACCTCAATTATCTAAGCTGTGTAACTTATGGAAACATTTTTTCACACGTACATTTTGACTGTTTGTATTTACATGAGATTAAAACATTTTCAAGTTTACAGAAGGTAAACTCTTGTGAGATCAGATTTCCTGAGATATGGAAGCGCTGCACCTCAAGTGTTAGCAAAGCATAACATAACAGTCAGGCTAGCATACCTATTTAATTAAACCAAACCTATATTAAATTAATTAAAATACCCATTTTCTTAACCATTAATTAGTTTGTTAGCCAAGTCAATACTGATAAGGATGGCACCCAGTCAAATATATTTAAGAACATCATTATCAAAGCTAACTATCAAAGTCCCTGCAAATTTAATGCTTCTCATATATAGAACGATTAACGCTAAAAGACAAACACCAACCGGAAAAGAATGTTTTTGCGGCACAAGAATAAGTTAGAATTAGTGAAGATTTGAGTCACAGGGAAGATTTGAGTCAAATACAACGAACTGAAGTCAAATACAAACACCAACAGAAAAAGAATAAGTTAGAATTAGTGCCAAAACCCTGAAAATTTGTACCTTACTCATGGCGGCACAAGCGGCAGTGGAATCCTCGATCTCCACCACTCGAACTGAAGAATGTTTTTGCTTCTTCTCCTTTTTCTCTTCTTTCTTCACTTCTTTCTTCTCTTCCTTCTTCTCCTCAATCTTCTCCTTTTTGTGACACTTCTTCAGCTCCTCTCCGAACAACGACTCCTCACAAGTGTACTTGTGGGCCCACGGCTCGTGGCACCCCTTCCCCTTAATTTCCTTCGTCCATTTCACCTTCCCATCGCTCTCAGCCCTCCACTTGTACTTGCGATTGAAACCATCCTCCAAAGGGCTTTCGACCTCGGCCTCGTACAGGTAGCTCCTCTCGCCGTTCTTCGACTCAGCGACCCATTTGTACTTGCGATCTCCCTTGATCTCACTCGTCCAGGTGTGCTTCACCTCCCGTTTAAACGCAGGGCAATGACGAGAAGCCCCGAGCTCGAGGGAGGAGACGCGATCGCTGAGATCGAGCAGATCGAGGGAGGCTGGGTTGTAGTACGGACATGAAGAGAGCGGCAAGCGGTCGAAATGGGTAGGAGGGGCGAAAAGGTCAAGATCGGAAGAGAAATGTTCCAAGGCGTATGAGGAGGGAAGGGGAGGGAATGGGAATGGAGGGGCGAAGAGAGCTGATTCGCGGTGATAGTAGACGGACGAAGAGGAGACCGGGCAGGAGGGAGGGGTGGGGAAGGTGAAGAACGGGTCGAACGGGTCGAAGCGATGGTGAGAGAAGCTCATTGTGAAAGCGAGAGGTGAAGATAGATGTGTGAGAGAGACAGAGCAAAGCCAAAGTGAGATGCTATTTAAGCTTGGGTTAGATGAGGGAGAGGAAAACGAATTCGTATCCTCTGCAGTAACTCAAAAGGAAATCTTTTTAGTTAATGCATATGGACCATCTTATTAGCTTTAACATTCGTACGAACTAGATCCGCACTAATTTTGAAGATCCCCTGTGTTAAAATTAGACGGTCGGATTGTCTCCATTTATAATCAGACAGTCAATATGCATTAACTCAAAAGATTGCTTTTTGAGTTAATGCAGAGGATACATGTTCAAGGAAAACGACTGATATATCTCGTGAGAGAGAGAGGGGTAGCGCCGTAGCGGATTAACTAATGGGAGACAGGCAAACATGACTAGAGACTGGAGCTACAATAAAACAATATTAATTAAAGATCCAGCACTGTAAATAGGAAATTATATATTATTGTGTAGCGGGTTATAATCAGAGCGTGTTCGATTCGATGGGTAAGGAGATCTTGTCTTTACATATTATCCTCTAATTAGAAAGTGATAGAATATCTATAAATGGACTTAGTTTATTCGTTCGGATTAGAAGATACTAAGTATGTCCGATTCCCATCGGATCCTTTTTGGGTCCATTGAGTTCCATCACCGTTCGATCTGTTTCTAAATCTGTGTACAAAAATTAAAGCATACACACGACAACTAAAGCGGACTACGCGTATTTTGATGTAGATCGGACGGTAAGTGAGCCCATCGAACCAAAGTAGGTCCAACGGGCATCGGACCTACTCTTAAGTTGGATTAGAGGATGTCAGAGACAGGAGAAAACGGACACGCGAGGGCAAGTGAGATCGGGAAAATTATATTTTAGATGAATTTTGCGATAGAGCCCTTAAATTTATTTATATATATATATTGGAAGGATCCACTTACAACATTTGAAAGTTACAATATTTTACAATATTCGGTTTTACGATTTTCAAAGTCCAAACAATTAATCTAAACCGTTTAATATGATCTCTATATTAAGATATGTTTTGACATAAAATGTTATATTTTTTGAATTTTTTTACTATTTGTTAAGTATTTTACAAAACTATTGCTTTTTAATTTTTTTTTACTATATATCTATTTTGGATCCAAATTAATCATTAAGTTATGATAGTTAGAAATTTCTTAAATATCAAATAATTTGGATCGAAATTAATAGTTAAAATTTTGAAATTAAATATAAATTAAAACATATTGAGCCCATGTATAGATCGTGTATCTGAATTTTGCATTCATTGTGAATGGATGCAACAAAAATGGTGCATCTGAGTAGGTGCAGCCAAAATGATGCTAATAGGTGTGAACTAGACAATAATAATTGAATTTTTATTGAACCATCGGAATGGTTTTGGGTCTAAAACCGTAAATGGAAACCACAGTTTGAATGTTTTTTTTTATTTTGTCAAACAGAATATAGAATTCAAAAAATTATCTTTTGGATATTAATAAAAAGGGGGAATTTCATGTATACCCCTCAAAAACCTTGAAATTACATATTCCCCCCTCTAAAATTCATAATATCCTATTTACCCTTCTAAATTTTAAGAACTCATAAATTTACCCAATTTATTAATTTTTCTATTAGAACTCATTACAAATTTATAAATTACCCATTTTACCCTTTGTATAAACATAAAAATCCTCCCTCCAGCCTTCTCCAGCCTTCCATTTTGCCATTTATCAAATGGTTCCAGATTCCCCTCTCTTCTCTAACATCACTCCTTGATTCAGAAACATATTAGCTAAAGATTGTGGCCCAACCATGCTTAGGCTCCGGGGGAAAAGAATTGTATTAGTTTTCCTTCTTTTGATTTATGTTTATGCACGTAGTCACACAGTACTGACGAATAGTTGCATGGTTAAAAATTAGATTATGCGAAGATAGCCGAAGGCCTTGTAAGCTTGGAGCAAATATGCGTACGAATCCATATCCAATGAACAATGATTATGGTGTTACGTCCCGATCGCAAAAATGGGCGAACGGGTCAGTTTTGACCCAGTCAGACATGTGTTTGGAAGAGATGAAGGAGCTGGGCAGTTGGGTCAGGATGAAGGGGGTGCGGGCAGCCATTTAATTAAAATGGATAACACTGCGACTGGGACCCATGATATAAATGCAGACCGGAGCCTTGGACAGATCACTCGCTGAAGGATGGGCCCGTGATGCTCAGAACTGAAGGGACACTCGCGAAGAGAACTGTCCATTTTGCGAATTAATAGAACAACGTTGATATGGCGCTGATGCGTCATGCCAAATGGCGCAATGTCTTTGAATATAAAGGTCTGTTAATTCTTTTCTCTTGATTCTTTTTCCATTAGCTTCGCCTATAAAAATTCTTTAATTGTAACCAATCGGATTATGAAATTGAGTAAGAAATACTTGGTTTTCACCTCTAGTTTTTCCTTTACTGTTATCTTCCAAATTGAATCAAATTGCATCTTGTTTTCAATTCCCGTTGTTCTGAGCTTACTGCATCGTATAAGTAGCATATGTTGTCCCCTGATTTTGGCGTTCTATGCTAGAACATTCAATTTGCCGCTTCGGGGCTGCCTCTACGAGTTTATATTACTTATTCTCTCTTTTATTGAGTAAATATGGGGGTCATGCCCACCTTCTATTAAAAGGTGAAAGTTACATGCGTCCAGTAACTTACTGGTAAAAACAGAAACACATGCTCAAAATAATTTAGCACAAAAGAAAAAAAAATGCAGTAACGAAATACAAAGTAACTGAATGAAAATAAAAAAGAAAGAAATGAAATGCATATACTAAGGATGGGCTCAGTGTCATAACTTAATTAAATGTGTTTGAGTTGCTGCAAAACTTCGTATACCAATTGATCTTATTCTCTGAATTTTTTCAAAACAGTTGATCATAGTCAGAAGTTAATTAAATGTATTTGTCGCTGGAAACAATTGATCTTTTTGGAACTTATTATTGTCGATTCTCTGCATGGAGTGTTTTCTTGCTTCATAGTCCACATACGAGTTGCTTTGATGCAATAGTTATCGATGAAGCAGATAGCTAAAGGATTGTGATTCCTGCAAGGCTAAATCAATAGAGAGGGGGAGGGAGGGTTTTATTTTTTATATAAAGGGTAAAATGGGTAATTTATAAATTTATAATGAGTTTTAATAGAAAAATCAATAAATTGGATAAATTTGTGAGTCTTTAAAATTTAGACGGGTAAATATGATATTTTGAATTTTAGAGGGAGAAAAACATAATTTGAAAATTTTTGAGGGGTATATATGAAATTCCCCCTAATAAAAAATTCAGTTCAAATGAACTTTCAAATTGGCAGAACAACATGCAATTACGAAATATGCGTTTCGGGATGTACATATATGCAAAGAAGGTTCCAGAACGGTGAATAAACCATTCTTCTTTTTAATTAATTGTGCGGTAAAAGGGATCTCGATTTCGCGCCGCACGTGATATACACGACAAAATTGAAAGAGACTTTGGTCGTGCTAACTGCATGAATGATTCTAAAAGGCAGGGAAAATTCCATGTAAATTTTCAAAATAATTTTTTTTTATGAAAACACTGTAATATTTAAATTTTTTATCAAAAATTAATTCTGGCTATTCTATTTATTTTTTATTTATTTAATATGTGATTTATTTATTTTAAAAATCAAATTGATAAGTATACCCTTTCTCTTCATCTCTTTCTCTAACCGTTCAAATATACGGAGTACTGTAAAACTCAACAAGGATTATACAAACTGAGTCACAGACTTTAATCCTTCATTCTCGTGATGTCAAATCTGTTCGGCAAACTATTGGAATAGAGAAAAGGTAAGAAAAAATAGAATTTGAAATAAGTTTCAATTCTTCATTATTTCGATCATGTTCGGTTGATGGTTAAAGAGCGAAGAAGTATAGATAAATGAGCCAAACTCATTTCTTGAAAAAATACTTATTCCTTTATTTCATCTTTCATGTGGAATAAAGAATTGGTTATGGAGGATTAGAGAAGTCAGAAGTGATTAAAATATAAAAAACAGAGTTTGACTGTAAAAATTTAAATCTAATTCTACTATTTTCAATTCTCCAATTCCTTCTTCTTTTCTTGTTCGGAAGAAATAGAGCATTTTTTCCACTCTATTTTTCTATTTCACTATTGGGATCCGTTTGAGTACTTCAGATCGCAGTAGAGATGGGCTTTACAAGGCCGATGGAAGAAAGAAGGAAGTTTAGGGTTCAGAATATTTATTTTTATACACGCGTAAACCCTTTATACGGGCGACAATAGAAAAAAATGAATGTTCAGCAGATCATCGGAAGTTTATGCTCCCTTTAACATAAATTTATAACTTCGAAACAACCTAGCTAGCTAATTAAGAAGGAATTATATCACGCTTGATGTTCTCCATGAGAAAATCCATCGATATTTGTCCATTGGTCTATTGGTGTGTATAAAAAATGACATGTGCTCAGCACTTGAGCAGAGACGAAGAATTTCATTAAATAAAGATTGCAATTTTATTGGAACCTGGATACGGAATGAGGATGTGAAATTTTGGGTGATTGGACCAATTTAGTTATTTCAAAGAAATGGTAGTCGTTTCTGGGTGCGTATCCTCCGAGATATCTCAATTTTTGCATGACCGACGTGTCCAGTGTCTATTCGGAGAAACGTAGGGGGCAGTATTATTTTAGCTTTGAAATTCGTGCATAACGTATTTGAACGATTGAGATATTCGAAAAAGTCACGCAATGTTTGATGTATCTCAGAGGATGCGAATTCGTCATTTCTTTCTTACAGGAAGCTCTGGAACAAGAGATAAGAGCAAGTCCGATGGGTATCGAACCTACTTTTAGGTCCAATTAGCTCCAACACCTTACGATTAGTATTAATATTTGTGCGCATGAAAATTGAAACAAACTTACACGGATTTTAATTAGTTCGCACAAATTATAATGCAGATCGAATGGTCATTACACTCATCGAACCAAACTAGATCTAGGCATCGGACCTACTCTAAATTCCTGGGACCAAGCAGCCTTATTTTGTCCATTTATCGTACAACCTTCGTTGAATGGCTATGTAATATTATGGTGGCGTAAGGCGGTAAAGAGAGAGAAAGATAAGGAGAGGATGATATATCTGTCAATTTTAGTTTTAAAATAACTTAATAATAGATTGAATATATAAAAGAAGATAAAAGAAATGATTATAAAGCCACAATCATAGATTTCAAAAAAATAATTTTATAGAAATATTGGATATTATGATATTTTAATAGAGAAATCGGTTATTTTGAAAATTTGTTTGGATACACTGAAAAATGTAGATTCGAATTGAATCGAGCATGTAAGTTAAAATTTGTCAGATTTTGAGTTATCTCAGGTCGAATATGAGATCGAGTCGCCCGATATGTTAATGCGTTTGATTTTAAGTTCTCTTAATTTTTAAATCGTCTCTCATCGAATTGGATCTAATTTAGTTGATCTGAATTTTCAAAATTATTGAATTTATATTCTGAGTCTAGAGATATATCATTATTATTTTTCTTTTTGAGTAAAGATTGAAGATCAAGTCATCCAACTATATAATATTTTTAAAATATTCTTTTATTTAAGTTTCGAATTGCAACCTTTCACACAGAGAAAGATATCATAAAAAAAATTAAACAAATCTCCGGCTTTATTTTTAAGTGCAGATGGACACAAAACAATATTTTTTTCTTGTTTGATTTTAGTTTTAATTTCTAAAGTTTAATTAAACAATCCGAATTACTTAATCTGATCTCAATAATAAAATATGTCATCAACCGTGCTTTACTTGTTAAAAATTTGCTATCATTATTATTGGACGGATTGAAACGCTAAAGTCAAATGTTATTTTTTCTGTAAATAAATATAAAAGAATTCAAACAACATACACATACGCCATTTGAAATAATTAAAATTTGTAAATTCGAGTTGTCCGTGAAACATGCGGATATGTTTTTCAAATCTTTAAAATTTAGAAGATAAATGAGTTTTAAAATTCTTAAGTGATGCTGTCTGATTTTATATTATTAAATCGGTGCGTTGAGATTTCACAGATATCTACTAATTAAACATCTCCATTTGCAATCAATGGAGATGACTCGCTTCCAGGTGTCTTACATCCTCTGAGTTAACTCAAAATTTGAGTTTATCTACGAGCCGCTCGATCATAATCCGGTCCACGTGTGTAATCAATCGGACGGTCCGGATCTAAACTTAAAAAATTATTTATTTCAGAGATTACGAATTTCCTGAGAGCAAACTGGGTCGCCGCGTTTTGCACGTTCCTTTCTTGGACTTTAGTTACGTGGTCATGGGGCTCCCAACATGTAATTATTCAATGCATCTTTATTCTTCAATATTCTCTTAAAACGGATGGGCCCACTACGCACTGGCGAAATACAAATATAATATTATGAAGATCATCTGATTATGGATTTATTAGGTAGATTCCTTTGCTATGGGGCACATATATGTAATCCTGTGTGGGTTTTTTGCCTAGCCTTTTGCCTTCCTTCATGACCTGTTAAGAAGGAATTTTTTTTATAAACAATAAATAAAAAATATAATTCTATAAAACTAACATGATTTTTTTTTTTTTACAAAAATTATAAGAACTGAAATGCCATTTCGGCCTCATTTAAAACCTGTAAAACGCTGGTATGAAAAGTTGTAAAATCACATGAAACTGAGATGTCATTTCAGTCCGGAAAAAAAAATAGTGGACCGATAATGGCATTTCAATTCTTATGGTTTTTGTAAAAAAAAAAGTAATCATGTTGGTTGCGTAATTTTTTTTAATTATAGTTTATAAAAAAATTCGTTAAGAAGACCTGTTGATCTCCTATATGATATGTTATTTCTTTTTGCCTTCTTATAAGACTTGTTGTAAATAACGGTATGCATTCGTCGGATGGACATTGTACTGTTAAACGATTAATCGGTATGTAGCTGATTATTCAAATTTTAAAGGATAATTTTATATTTAAATTAAAATTATGTGCATATATTTATAATTGTTAAAAATGATTAATTTAACTCATCAAACTCATCAAATAAACTTATTTTAACTTAATTTTATTATTAAGTAATAAAATTTTGTAAAATTAATTTTATTATTAAATAATAAAATTTTGTAAAACTGGTATTTGACAAAACTCAAATAAGACAAAATAAAGTAAAATACATATAACAGATAAATACATAAATAATGAATAATAAAACGATCAACTAATTAGTTGTATGAATGGAAGCAGGCAATTTATAACGATATGATCACTGGACCAAACAGTCGTTTTTTACAACACCAGTCTGCTTTGCCCTGTGCTAACCAATGCAGCTTTGTGATGTAGGTAGGGATGAAAATGGTATGGATAATATCCAATTCGTATTCGAAAACTTAGATGTGGATATCCGAATATCTGTGTAGATAAGAATACTGATATGGTTTTACGTTTCAATCATCCGTATTTCAATTATAATTCTTCAAATGTTATCATCTATTTGAGAAAACAATTATTTGTAAGTAGTATTATCAATCTTTTTTAAAATAAATAATATATAAGATTTTATTTTAAAAAAATGCAGCCAGAATGCATATATTTCATGTTATTTGTGTGCATTGATACATACGTCTAACATTTGACAACTGGATTCACATCTACTGCGATTCAAAACTGAGGAACAGTGTTCCTAAAATTTCTGTCTTTTCAAATCCAGTCGTCCAATATTTTTGTGCACTCATCTCAAAACAGTTTATTTTTCTGTGCACGAATCTCAAAATAATTTAGCAGTTGAATTTGAAAATACAAGAATTTTTGAAACATTGTTCACAGAAAAATTGCAGCAGATTCAGATCCCTGACAACTTTACAACATAAATACACGTCTTGAATTAAAAAATATTGAAATCACAAGTCACAACCGATAGAAATAGAAATTATGCAAACGCGGCTATAATATTAACAGACATGTCGAACTTTCTTTTCTAAACTAATCCGAAAGACAACTTAGACGCATTGAAATCTTTATTAAATTATTCCGAGAGCACCGAAGATCTGACTCGAAATCGGTAACAAAATTGAAATATTATCAAATTTCTTTATTGAAATGCAGAATTATGTAATTAATACAGCAGAGAGATCTGAACTTTTATAGTTTCCTAATAAAATTGGCGAGGTTCCTCATTTTTATCAAAAAATTAAGTAGAGAGATTTGACATGCGGTGCACGTATCATGAATTTCGTTTCTCTTTCTCTTCGTTGCCCATTCTATTATTGGTATCTAAAAAAATAGAAACTAAAAGACACCCAAACTAGATCTCCGCATCTCAAATGCATTTGAGCTTGTCTTGTTTTTATATTTTATTTTATCAGGAGAAACTTACGAGAGAGAGAAAAGATAGTCGGGTGAATCAAAATTCAAAGAACCTAACCAGTATAGACCAGGGGCAGCGGATTTTGAGTTTTAGTGGAGATTTATCGGTTCTGACTGGTTTTGCTCCTCTTGAAATTTTGTTTGCCCCTCTGAATGTTTAATTGATAATGTGAGTTAAATTTATAGTTAAAATTAAAAGATATATTTTTTAAATATGATTGATAATTATAATTATAAGTTAGAATATTATAAATTACAAGTCAGAGCATTATAAAATATAAAAGTTAAAACATTTTTTTTTTTTTTATCAAATACTCAGTTAGTTAATGGATTAAAACCGATTAGCTATTTAAATTCAATTCAACATTTTTTTTTATCTCCTGACGAAAATCCTGAATTCGCCATTGTATAGGGCTGTAAACGGAGCGGATAATGCTAATACCATATCCGTATCCGTTTTTCAACAAGCGGATACGGATACGGATACGGATAGTAAACGGATATCAAAATTGAAAACCATATCTGTCTTAAACGGATACGGAACGGATAATCCACGGATACGAATTCGAATACGAATATGGAGCGGATAATTGTCGGATATTGAGTAATTCTACTAAATTCCATAATTTTAAATTACCTAATTTGATTACCTAAATTGACAAAAATTTAATAGACTTTTTAAATTTGCACAGTGATGATTATGCATGACTAATTGCTTATTGGTTCAGAGAACCAATCCATTATTCTAATAGATTATATGATTTTTCTACCAAGATTATTTGACTTAAACGAATATATATGTTTTTTTGAAATTTCGCAAGGGTGAAATGAATTGAAAGTTGCTGAAAGATTAAATTTCGGATCTGAATATATACGGATATCCGCTCCGTTTACATCCTCACGGAATTATCCGTATCCGTATCCGCATTATTTTTCCATATACTAAAATTATCCGTATCCGTTTAATCCGGATACGGGTAATAAGCGGATTCTGTTACACCCCTACCCCTGTATCTATGTAAAACCATGTTAATTTTTCTCGAAGAGCCACGTGTTAATTTTTCTTTCTGACAACATTACTAACAATACCATCCTCACCAAGACCAAACCAGTTTAATAAGATCGGAACCCTACGTTATTCAGCACAAATCAACTCCAATTTTGCCTCTTTAAAAAATAATGTCATATAGCCGTAACCACTAATCAACCTCTTACTATTTACACTCAATCTAAGACAGCAGCACTAACCAACACCAATCCAACATAAACTAACTTGGTATCACAAACAACGTTAAAAGTTGAGAATCAACCTCTGACCCTGACCCAGTGGTAAAGTAATATTCACCGTGTGAAAAATTGCAGACTCAAAGTTTAGATTGAAAATTTTATAGATATCAAATAGTTTTTGAGTGAGTCTATGGAACTATGCATATCACAGATTGATCCAGAATACGGATTAATATTTTCGTTTTCAAAATTCCAACGGTCGATCCGAACCATTTAGTACGATTCTCACACAAAATGTACTTGCAGACTGAATTTTATATTTTTTTAGAATTTTTTTACTATTTTTTAACATAGGTAAATAATCACTGTTTTTGGATGGTCTAGAATTTTCAAATCAAGTTATTTTCTATCTATTTTAAAAATAGTAGAAAAATTCTAAAAAAATATAAAAATTGGGTCGACAAGTATATATTTGTATCGGAATCATGTTGAACGATTCAAATTGATCGTTAGAATTATGAAAACGAAAATATTGATATGTATTACGTACCAGTCTGTACTATACATAGTACCATAGACTCACTTATATTTTTTTTTATAAAAACTTGACGCAGCTGAGAGTGTTAAATATTAAATAACTGAGTGACATATCCTTCGGACTTGAATAAAATAAAGAATATCTTTAACACCTTGTTTGCATGGAGAGTAGAGGAAGAGAGGGAATTGAAATTTTTTTTTCATCAAATCATGTTTAGTTGACAAAATTATGTTAAAATTAAGAGGCGTAAAAAATTAAATTTATTTTGTCTCGGCCTAGAATTATTAAACTACGTGAAGAAGCCCAATTTCTAATCCCTTCAGTCTGTCGTGGGTTTAAAGATCCGGCCCGTTATCAACGTATGCCCTAACTCCCACCTCTCAAGTCTCAACTCTAGTCTCCAGCAACTGTAGGAGTTTCGCGCGCCTCGGACCAAAAGAGGTCCAAAAACCCCGTCCCCTGCCTCTCTCTCCCCAGCAACATCTCTGTCAATGGCGTCGCTAAAGAGGAAAACCGTAGCAACACCTTCCTCCGACTCGCCCCAACCCAGTAAGATAGCCAGAGAAGACGAAGAAGAAACGGCGCCTCAGATTCAGTCGGACGAACCAATCACCTGTCTCCATGAAGTGTCGTACCCGCCGGGATATGCCCAGTTGCGGTCGGACAGGAAGGAGAAGGGAAAGGAGAAGGAGAAGCCTGCTAAGGAGTTCCCTTTTCAGCTTGACCCCTTCCAGGCTGAAGCCATTGGTTGCCTTGAGATTGGTGAATCCGTCATGGTAGGCCCTCACCTTCGTTTCTTTTACTTCAGTGGTATTTATGCCTTCACTGATTTTATTTTGTTCGTTGGTCATTACTTATACAATGACAAAATATATTTGAAATTTTGTTATGACCTTTTCTTTTGGAGGATTCTGTCTTCACTATTTATATTCTGAAATTTCTCAGGTCTCAGCACATACATCAGCTGGTAAAACAGCTGTAGCTCTATACGCCATTGCTATGTGCCTGAGAGATGGGCAGCGGGTGATTTACACCTCCCCTATTAAAGCATTGAGCAACCAGAAATATAGAGAATTCAAAGAAGAGTTTGGTGATGTGGGTCTCATGACTGGTGATGTCACCATCGATCCCAATGCATCTTGCCTGGTACATTGTCAATTTATTCAAAAATCGTTTATTTTGTATTTTCCTTGTCTCATTGTTTAGCTTTACAGTCGCATGTCAATTACCTTGGCAAATAATCGGGGCTCTGTGGGATGACCCTTTTGGAAAAAAATTGAAAACCCCGGGGATTTCATGCTTTCGAGAATATATTTATTTTATTATGGTTACCCAAACATTACAAATTAGGAAGATCAATTAAATCAACCAATACTGTACCAGAATCTAAGTTTTCAATCCCTGATTTTGTGGTTGGGAAATCGTGAAAACTCAGGTGATGACAACTGAGATCTGGCGAAGCATGCAATACAGAGGATCAGAGATAATGCGAGAGGTCGCGTGGATCATATTTGATGAGGTGCATTACATGAGAGATAGAGAGAGAGGGGTGGTATGGGAGGAGAGTATTGTCATGGCACCTAAATCCTCCCGTTTTGTGTTTCTTTCTGCTACGGTACCAAATGCCAAAGAGTTCGCTGATTGGGTTGCCAAGGTTAAATCCCTCTCCTTTAAGTTCAGTTTTCTTCTGAGGATAATGGCCTGTTATGAGTAAACACCAACTATACCAACAGATTTAACCAAAGGAAACAAACAGGCCAAATAGAAAAAGCAAAATAATCTATCGGTACAGATTTGTATTGAACAACATGTGTGGTACATAGATTGACAATATCTGACTGATACTATACTGGCACTAGGAGTGAGCGATTACATACCAATTATGCAAGACAATTATTGAAAATTGATGGATGCCACCTGGCAGAGGTCCAATATTTTTCCAGGTACATACCAGTACTGTACATTTGCTACCTTATGCAGTACCGTAACTTTACTCTGTACCATACTTTCTTTCTTTTTATAGTACTGTACATGAATAATGCATGACAAAGGGCAATTTGGTCAGTTCAGGTGCATCAACAACCATGCCACATAGTCTATACTGACTACCGGCCAACGCCCCTCCAGCATTATTTGTTCCCTTCTGGAGGTGATGGTTTGTACTTGGTCGTGGACGAAAAGGGGAAGTTTAGAGAGGACAGCTTTCAAAAAGCCTTAAATGCTCTTGTACCAGTGGGGGACAAGGAGAATAGCAAGTGGCAAAAGAGTCTTTTGCCAGTGAAGGGCGGCGAGCAGAGCGACATTTTTAAGATGGTGAAGATGATTATACAGAGGCAGTATGACCCAGTTATACTCTTTTCTTTTAGTAAGAGGGAGTGCGAAGTTCTCGCAATGCAGGTACTGGCCTTTTTTTTGTCTCAAAGAGTGGTTTTAGTTAATTCTATAGAAGTTTGGTTTTTCAACATGGGTTATTTACCAGAAATGAAATATCTGTTGCGCAAATTTGCTTTGATATTCTTTTTAACTGTTTACGTTGCTAATATATATATATTTATTTTTTTTGCAATTGTAGATGGCTAAGATGGACTTGAACGGTGAAGATGAGAAAGAAAATACAGAGACAATATTTTGGAGTGCAATGGATTTGCTGTCTGATGATGACAAGAAGCTTCCTCAGGCAAGAATTTTCACATAATAGAAACTTTTGTGTTCGCAATTTCTTTTGTCTCTGCTTAGTTGTAATAGTATGATATTACCAAAAACCATCAGGTGTCAAATATGCTTCCTTTGTTAAAACGAGGAATTGGGGTTCACCATTCTGGTCTGCTACCGATTCTGAAAGAAGTGATAGAGATTCTCTTCCAAGAAGGGCTTATCAAGGTCTGGTATTTTCTTTCTTTTTCGTTGCATCTTTGAGTTGTATTTTACATTTTGTCCACTCTTTTGGGTAAATCCCATTTTAACCTGTCCTTCACCAATAATTTAATTTCAGCAATCTAAATTTTCCATGATACTTTAATTTCGCAAGCTAAATATGGTTTATTAAGGCTCAATTATGAACCTTCTTTATAACACTTACGCTTTCGTTATATCGTCTCCACCTGCTGGGACAGATACAAGTTAGCCATATGGGGGTCAATTGACTCCCATCTTTTTTTCAGAAGCTTCAATTATGCTTAGTATTTTCCAATATTTTATATGGATTTTATGGGCAAATCTAAAATCTATCTGAAGCTCTTGACACAAGTTTAAGCAACTGATCTCATACTTAAAAATAACAACTCCCAATTAACAATTACTGTGCCTAATCTATATACTCAATTCTTGTGTCTTGAAATTCGTTCTTTGCAGTGCTTGTTTGCCACAGAGACATTCAGTATAGGACTAAACATGCCTGCAAAGACCTGTGTTTTCACAAGTGTGAACAAATTTGATGGTGATAAATTTAGATACATTTCTAGTGGCGAGTACATACAGATGAGTGGTCGTGCTGGCCGGCGTGGTATTGACAAGCGTGGTATTTGTATATTCATGGTTGATGAGAAAATGGAACCTTCTACAGCGAAGACTATCCTAAAAGGAAATGCTGACAGCTTGAACAGGTTCCCATACAATGGTTCGCCTAAAAAAAGATTACAAGTCTTATTTTGTTTTATTTGGCATGTGAAATTATTTTCTAATTACTTCCCCGCACAAAATTAACAGCGCATTTCATTTGAGCTACAATATGTTGTTGAATCAAATGCGGAGCGAGGATGGAGATCCAAAGAAGCTCCTTAGGTATTCTTTTTACCAATTTCAAGCAGATCGCTCTCTTCCTGATCTCGAGGTATGCTTTCTTCGAAGAACCACAAGTTGTAATTTTGTCAATGAAACAAAATGTTCTTGTCTATAATATGCACATTATCTTAAGTTGGTATTTATTAGCTTTGAAGAAATAATTTTCTTCGTATGACTTAGAAAATAGAGAGAGGGATAGAGAAAACACCAATTATTTGTTTTTTAAGAAATCAAGTAGACAAAAAGAGGAACTGGGAACAATTTTAGTGTTTCTTGAATAAATTGTAGTGGGGGAGGGTTATTTGGGATATTTCGAAAGTGTCATACATTTGATTTGGTTCATTCCTGTAGAAACAAGCCAAGGAGCTGGAAATAGAGAGGGATTCGATGGTTATAGAAGAAGAGGAGAGCTTAAAAGACTACTATGACCTACTCAAGCAATACAGAAGCCTGAAGAGTGAAGTATGCGAGATTGTATTTTCTCCAAAATACTGCTTGCCTTTCTTGCAACCAGGCCGGCTTGTGCAAATACAATGCAGCACTGACAATGACATACCATCGTATACTTCCCAGAATGGCACTACGTGGGGTCTCATAATTAATTTTAACAAGGTCAAAAGCCCCGGCGAAGGTACAAGTGGCAGTCTAATATAAATTTTTTTTAACTAAAGTGGAAATTTTCTAACACAAGAACCCAGTTGAATGTTCTTCATTGCATATATATACATTTTAAAGTGAAATACCTACCCTCTTATTCTTTCCATAGAAAAGTGAGAAGTGAACATTACTTTGGCACCGTTTTGAAAATAGAGACACCATTTTATGTGTGTGCGGTTGAGGTGGGGGAATTAGGTAGCCAGAAGTACACAAAGTATTGTTATTATTACTTATTGTGCTGGTAGTATTCCCTTAAGAAGTGTACTTCTTCATATTTGTTATTATTACTCATTTTTTGGCTTAACTTGCTTCCATAAAATTTCTCTTTGCTAGATAAAGGGCCAGAGGATTCCGAGTATACTGTTGATGTACTCACACGAAGCACATCGAATAAAGAAGCAGGTGCAAAGAGACCTGCCAAGATTGTTTCGGTAAATGACTCCGGTGAACCTGTTGTAATTTCAATTCCTCTTTCCCAGGTAATTATCTCAACTTCTTTTTCTTTCCTAAACTTCTTTAGATTTGCTCATCTCGCAACTAATAAATGCATTATTCTATTTGTCTAAAGATTGACAGCCTAAGCAGCGTAAGATTGTTCATACCAAAGGATCTATTGCCACATGAAGCTCGAGAAAATACTCTGAGAAAGGTGTCAGAGGTATTGTCGAGGTTTTCTAAAGACGGGATCCCTCTCCTTGATCCTGAAGAGGACTTGAAAGTCAGCTACCTCTTTTAGTTGTTCTTAAGAACTTTTTAATTGTTTTTAATCATACGTGCCTTATTATTTTTAAATCCATACTCAGGTAAAATCTGGTTCATACCGGAAGGCAGCAAGGAGAATAGAGGCACTTGAGAGCTTATTTGAGAGGCACGAGATTAGAAAGTCGCCTCTTATAAACCAAAAGCTGAAGATTTTGCATGCTAAGCATGAATTGACAGCCAGGATCAAGTTAATCAAGAAGACTATGCGCCAATCCACAACTCTTGCCTTTAAAGATGAGCTCAAAGCCCGCAAAAGGGTCCTTCGCCGTCTTGGGTAAGTGTTCTTATATCTACATGCTAAATCCGAGTAATGTTGAAAATGGAATATTTAATTACATCTTAGTTCCTTTTCCTTTTAGTCTGGATGTAAAATCGCGATAATACGGGTTTAGTTGTTGGCAATACCATGTGAATCAGCTATGAAACAATTTGGTCGAATTATTATGAAAATGCTTACAGATTGTAGCCATTTCTATGCAACAATTTGTTGATTCTATTGCAAGAGTTGCTCAATCAGCCATATTGGTGTAGGTACATCACAAGTGAGGATGTGGTAGGGTTGAAAGGGAAGGTAGCATGTGAAATAAGCTCGGCTGATGAGTTGACACTGACTGAACTGATGTTTAGTGGGGCATTCAAGGATATATCGGTTGAACAAATGGTGGCGCTGCTATCTTGCTTTGTATGGCAGGAGAAATTGCGTGATGCACAGAAGCCTAGAGAGGAGCTTGGCTTTCTATTCTTACAACTGCAAGAGATTGCAAGACGGGTTGCCACTGTCCAATATGACTGCAAGGTAATTTATTTATTGGTTTCTATTGAAAGAAGCATAATATACTAAGTTCGCCAGAAGTTGAAAGGCTATAGCATTGCTGGATTGCATGCATATTACATTTTTTGTCGCTGGTACGCTCTTTTTGAATCCAACACTATTGATGAGGATTGCGGCTGTTTTTTTCGGTGCTACAGAGCTGTCCTTCTACAAACAGAATAATACCTGCATGAAATCCTATACTTGTTGATGACTTGAAATGAGTGTACTGTGTTATCTTGCCTTTGTTGTGAAAAAATGCAATCAAATCAAACAAGGTGTAAAAACATTAAGTAAAATTTAAGGAAAGAAACTTTTACTCAAAAACTAAGCATGGAAAATAGAAGTTTGACAACCCTTTTTTTTTTCAAGGGTCATGATCTATGTAGCACAAAGACACCTCAAATCATGTCGCACCCGTGTTTACCACGTGTTCAACACAAATACATGCATGACATGCGCTGATATGCTTCTGACATGGTCAAATAATGTTGTTTGTTGTAAGATCTAAAAATTCCAATGCAATTTATAAATAAGTTGAACGATTTACAATTTGATAAAAAATTATCAAGCAACATAATATGTGAATGTTTTAATATAGTATTTATATTCTTTTAGTTTAAATATATTTTTTTATTAAAATGAAGCTGTGTCGTGTCCATATTTATGAAAAATGCTGTGTCATGCAGTGTCATGTTGTGTTGTGTCCGACACATGTCTCTGTATCCGTGCAACATTGGTCATGATTTCCTCAATCATGATCCATGAAGAGCGTGAGATGGGTATCTTGGCTTTTGGTTAAAGCGAGTTTTTGAATGTTTATACTGTATGGTTTTAAGACAAATGTTGATCTTATAGGGAATACATGTGATTTTCTTTCTGAGGAATGCGCCTCTAAATTTGAGTCTTTTTTCTAGGTTCAAATCGACGTAGAGGGTTTCGTGAACTCTTTCCGGCCAGACATTATGGAGGCGGTTTATTCATGGGCCAAAGGTGCGAAATTCTACGAGATAATGGAAATAACCCAAGTTTTTGAAGGCAGTTTGATCAGAGCTATCCGACGACTGGAAGAGGTTCTCCAGCAGTTGATCACAGCTGCGAAATCGATTGGAGAGACTGAGTTGGAAGATAAGTTTGAAGAGGCCGTTTCCAAGATCAAGCGGGATATTGTTTTTGCTGCATCCTTGTATCTATAATTTTATTCGGTGCACATCATTTTTGTAGAAGAGTTGTTTTATTATTAGTAGGTATTGAAATTTTGCTGGCTGGAAATTACTAGCCTCTGTTGTATTAGTAAAAAACAATTGACAATTCGGTTTTTATTGCTTACAATTATAACTTATATTAGTAGGATTTAGAGGCCTCAATTTTCCTTCTTTATTATGGTTCTATTTTTGAATATTTAAGAACAAAAGGTTTAAAACTGAAACATCAATTAAGTGTTATATATATGAGCAAAGCTAGGGTGTGATGTGCTCACCAAAAGAGTTTGGTGAGCATAACTCTAAAAGTATATCGGATTTGCTTCAAATGATGAATTTAAACTGTTGAAATCTATGTACACGAGTGATGAATGTACATGTAAAATTTTAAAAGTTTCGAATTCATTTGTTATAAGGTCAAGCGGTCAAAGAAATAGACATTTTATAAGTTGTTTTATATATTCATTTTTTTCATAATTTTTTTGACTGCTTGACCTTATAGTAAATGAATTCGAAACTTTCAAAATTTTGCATGTAAATGCATCACTAATGAAGTAAATGGATTTCAATAGTTTAGATTTGTTGTTTGAAACCGATTCAATATACTTTTGAAGTTGTTCGCACCAAATTAATTTGGTGAGCACATCTCACCCTAGCTTTGCTATCTCTCTCTCTATATATATATAATCTACACTTCTATGGACGTGCATATTAAATCTTTGAAACATCAATTAAGTGTTATATATATGTGATCTACACTTCTATGGACGCGCATATTAAATCTTTAGCATTTCGGCATTCATTTACCCGCCCCACCAAAATCACATGGTGGCCCACGGCCCACCACGCGACCAAACCCTCTACCTGGACCATGGTCCAGCGGATCCCATATAATAAAGAGGAAGGCAGGAAGCACATGAGATATTTATACCAATTCCGAATAAATACTATGGCTGCTTCATGGACTGCAGTCCTGGCATTTATCAAAATTTAAGCCATCGAGAGGGGAACCATCTTAATGGGCCTCAAATGTTTTCGGGAAATCTATTTGGCTCAATTATAAATCATTTGGTACATTTGGATGCACTCTAAAATAGCTAGAATAGTAGATAAAAATAGTGATTTTCATAATAGTGTGAAAATAATACTATTAGAAATAGTAAAAATGTTGTTTGGATTGTACATTTGAAATATTGAATAGCTGTAACTGATAAATAATAGTGTTAACAAGGTGTTTATTAAGAGAAAAGATAGGCAAGTGGGCTCTCAAATGAATTGTTACAACGTAGAGATAAAATAAGTGATGTCAATTTTATCATTTCGGAACTGTGTTGACAGTAATAAATATTTTTTTTCTCTATTCACACTTTCAAATAGTAACTATTCCAACATTTCCAAGAAATAAAAAATAGCAATTATTCTCACTATTCCGAATAACAAAAATGTCGCATTGCTATTCCAAATAGCAGCTATTTTTGAATAACTTACTATTCTAGCTATTCTTCCACCATCCAAACACACCCACAGAATTAAGCCTATGATCTTGTCCACAACAATATAATAATAAATGTTTTGCACAATCATCCAATCCAAGGCAATAATTCTTTCTCCTTTTATTAAAGGTGACGGGAGATCTTCTAACAAATTAACAATAAACTATTATTAGCAAAGAAGGTATCACTAAAAGAAAAGAATAACGAATGATTGGATCAGACAACAAGGAGAGTGTAAGAGACGCCAACTATTTTCCGGCCACCTTTTTTGCTTTTCTCCAACGGTACACTTGCTTCCTTTCTCCAACCGTGTCGAATAACAACATGATCAGAGTCCGTGCGTAACTACCGAACCAACCAACCGGGCACTAGTTAGCTTTTGTGTGTGTCGTACTCGGTAATAAGGAGAAAGGAGTAGCTCCGATGTTCATCCGACTTATTTTTTAGTTAGTTCAACGAGCTTGATGACCGTTTGATCTATCTTAAAATTTGCACACACGAAAATTAAAGTAGACACAAATGCAAGTTTAAAGCAGATCAACAGTGATTGAACCCATCGAATCGAAGTAGGTCAGACGGGCATCGGACCAACTGTAATAAAATATCTATCAAATCCGAATTATTTTTGGATGAAGATGTGTTGATAATTTTGACAATCACTCAAATGATTTGTAAGTTTTAAATTCGGTAATTAAAATATAGTTTATATTTTATAAACATCATATGTATGAAATATAAGTTTCACGCTTCGTCAAATAGCATAAGATTTACAACGATTTATATTTAAAGATATTTGATTGAATATAAAAAAAATTAATACATAACTAATTTATAAAGAAAATTTTTCTTTTTCTTTTTAATTTTAATTTTAATTTTTTTTTTGCCAGGATCCTAACTTTATTTATTCATCACCTTACTGAATTAGTCTCAATTCTAACACACTATTTATCTCATAATATTTGTTAAAATTACTTACTTTTTGTTTATTGGGTGGGAAAAAAATAATTATTTTGGTATGGTATTAAAAGTAGCAACAATTTGTTCTTGAATTATATTTTAACTACCAAATTAAAATCTTTAAATTATTCTCAAATGATAAGCTTCTGACTATTCTATAGGCTTCTACATCTACCTAAGCTTAATAAAGTCCTTGCTTTATTTTTTTTTTCATAAAACTTGGAAAACGCCAACCCTCACTGTAGTTCGATTGACAACGCAACAATATCTGGCCAACCTTGGTTAAATGCAAACCTTATCTTTGCCCAAAGAAAAAGAAAAAAAAATGCAAACCTCATAACCGGTGGGTACATAATTGGGATTCAAATCTGCTGCATTCCGAAAATAGAAATGGGCACAAGAACGGATGAACAATAAACTGTGTGTTACTGTTCACGTGGGAAAAAAAAAATTCAGTGAATTTTTTTTTCTCACGTGAACAGTACATGCGGGCTGGCAACTGAACATGCCTTTAGATTTGAAAAAATAAGAATTTTAGAGTACTGTTCATATATGAAGGTAATTAAGCAGATTTGGATATGCTTAATTGTGATAAATTTGCTAGCAAAATGAGATTTATTTTCATGCTGTTGAATTGAAAAAAAACCAAGTTAACAACATTTTACTGTACAACAGGGAACTAATAGTAACTTTCAGTTATACGAATGAAAGCAACAATAAAGGAAAATGACAAGCAGATTAAGCAATTGATGGGCTTCTCTTAACGAAAGATTATTAATATAGCTTTTACGAGTACAATCATTATTCATTGCTTTGGTTTAAGCTTGCTTGTACGTCACATTATACTTGTGTCTTTGAAAAAACAGAAAAATATTCCACATAATATGGGGTGGATCTATGTATAATCCAGGAAATTATTGCTAACAAACATAAACACCAAAAAAGTACAAACACTTATGATGAACTCTCTAGAGAAATAAATAAATTTCTCTCATATTTGTTGTCTACCGTGCTTGTTACACAAAAAATCTCTTTTCCTTAAAAAAAAAATATGAGTGCTCAGTCACCTCCTGTAATTTTAAATTTTTTTAATAATATATATATTGAAATTTAATATAATTTTTTTATTTTTATATACTTCAGCTCCTATAAATTTTCATGTGTGTGCTTGTAGTATAGTGGTAGCTAGAGTTCTAATTTGTAATTGTCGAGACTTAGAGTTCAAACACTGGTCATGCATTTTCATTTTGAATTTTAGCCTCTTTATTTAAATTTTCTAGTTATGCTCTTGCTCGTAATTTCAAAATTTTTAATCATATATATATATATATATTTTAATAGTTTAGCTGCTCATAAGTTATTACATATGTACTTGTAGTCTAGTGCTTAGAGATCTAATTTGTTATTCTGAAGTTTTAAGTTCAAATCTTGCTGTATATTATTATGCACTTTAAATTTAGCATTTCCTATTTACAATTAAATCTGAGAAAATGTAGTCAGCATCCAACTAACCTAAATAAATAGAAAACCTTTATTCATGCACACCAAGCATGGAAACAAAAAAGAAGAGGAGAGATAAATGGGAGTAGTTAGATGCATAATTGGGTAAAAGGACTTTATGAATGCAAAAAATTGAAAGCTTACCAAATAAGTCTCATGTCATTGAAAATTGCATCACTCATTCAATTTGCCTTTTTTAATTATATCAACTAAACACTACATCAATTTCAACTAATGCTTCCAATCGACCTTGAATAGGAATTAGTTGTTGCATCATGTCAATTGCTTTCTTGTCACCCCTAGTTATAATCATATTTTATTTGACCCTACTAAATTTGGTTAATTATTGTATGTATGGATTAAAATTAACCCAAATTGGTAATAAGCTACTATATATTTATATATATATATATATATATATATATATATATTGAGCGATGGAGATTCTTTACAAAGTGTTCACAAGTCAATATCTGGTGTCACCTCTTTAATTTAGATAAGACATAAAAAATATATTATTGAAAAAAAAAATCTAAAGTTCAAAGGGCAAATTAAGAGAATTCGGATCTCCTGGAATGTTCTTTTAACTCTGATACAAATTTCAAAACGGACTCTTTATATTTATAGAGGAGGGTTCCAATGCCTCATCTTCTCATATCTTATTCATATCTCATGTTATATATCTCTATTTTCAAAGTCCAAACTATCGATCCGAACTGTTCAACATGATATTCATGCTAAAATATGCTTAGGGATGAAATTTTATAATTTTTGCAATTTTTTTTACTATTTTTTAAGATAGATACAAAATTAGTATTTTTTGAACGATCCAGATACAGTGATTTTGTATCTATCTTAAAAAATAGTAAAAAAATTGCAAAAATTATAAAATTTCATCTCCAAGCATATTTTAGTATGAATATCATGTTGAACGGTTCGGATTGATAGTTTGGATTTTGAAAATAGAGGTATATAACATGAAGTATGAGGAGATGAGGTATTGGAACCCTCCTCATATTTATAATAGGCACCAAATTTCTTTTAGCCCAATTTGAATTAAATTCAAACCGCTCTTTATATTTATAATTAAGGTAAATTGCAAGTTAAACATCCTTGCTAGCTAATTCTGTATCTGGTCTGTAATCCTAATAATTAAACTTAATTAACAGCTATCATTCGTTATGGAAATCAAACCAACACCAAGTAAAGCAAAAACATGGTAGATGCGCAGTCTGATTCTAGCTAGGTGGATACCTCAAAAACAGTATCTTCTTTTATTAATATTTCAATTTAATTTCAAGCATGTTGAATTGTCTTCGTGGGGCCATGAATTGGTTGCAGGGATGTTGTTCTGAGTTCCCAACTCCACACGCAGATATATACTCCTAACTATAATTAATTAATTAATTAATAGATTGACAATATATATATATTTTTTTTTGTAGTAACCAATATTCTAGTGCTACTGCCAACCTTTATTTTTATTTTTTAAAGAGCTGGATACTCTATGGCGTTCTTAAGCTTACCAAGCCTCTTTGTGAGTTTTCAGATTGGCTTCAAACTACACATTTAAACTGTTGAAACGGATTTACTTCACGAATGATGTGTTTACACGTCAAATTTATAATTTTTTGAACTAATTTAGTATAAAGTCAAGTGGTAAAAAATAATGAAAAATGAACGTATTAAAATTAACTTATAAATCATCTTTTTTTTACGCTTGATTTTATACTAAATTAGTTCAAAAATTTAAAAATTTGATGTGTAAATGCATCATTCATGAAGTAGATTGGTTTCAACAGTTTGGATGCGTCATTTTTTGAGTTAAGCTCACAAAGAATCTTAGTGAGCTTAATAACACCTTAATTCTACTCATTATTTTTCACATAATAAGTTCGCAAATGTTTCGGTTATTCATGAATAACAATGATTATTTGTCAGACTAATGGTCACGATTAGAATTTAGGACAAATTAGACTATGAATTATAAGCCTTAATGCTTTTTATAACTATACAAATATTTTGAGAATGAATTAATTTTATAGGCATGTTAGTCTAGGAAAATAGTTGACAATATTAGTATGTCGAGCTAGACTTTCACATTTCTTTCAAAAAAAACAATAAACTATGATCACCCTATTATCTCATTTTTTTTTATCAGAATATTTAAAAAAAATTGAAATTAAATTTTGATCAAATACAAAGTTTTGTACCAATGAGCGACCAGCAACCCACGAAAGCGTATAAAAACAAATTACAAATAAAAAGTCTTGATTTAAAAATTAAAATTCAGCTTTCCTTGTCCGATTTAGTTCATTTTGTCTTTGCATTTATATAAATCCAAAGTTGTGATTAGGCGGGGGTCACATGTACATGTCAATTGTGAATTGTGACAATTGTCAGATAATTAAAGAGAGCAGATTCTGTTTTGATTCGAGAAATTACTTTTTATTAATAAATGACGATTTTGTAGAATTGAATTAATGCTTCTGTCTGCATACATCTGACATTTTTCTTGCTTTTTCACGGAGCAAATTTCTAACCATATTGAAATGTGAACTCTATAATGTGTTGACGAAAAAAATATGGGTGGGTTTGATATAGGGGTGTTTATTTGATTCGGTTTATTTGGTTTTCAATAAAATTGAAAAAAAAATTGGATTAAATAATTGGATTTTTTTTTATTTAGATGAATTGGTTCGGTTGAATTTTTGAATTACCTCTTTTTTTGTATTTTTTTAGTTTAAATATTTTAAAATTGTAATGACTGAGTCGATCAAATTCCATAGGGTTCAAATTCACCAAAAAATATATATTTACCACCTTAATATTTCAAAATTCTAACAATACCATCAATCTCTTAAAAATTCAAAACTTACCATGGGCGCACCGTGGAGATGCGCATGATTGAAGATCATAATATTTTCTGTATTTATCTAGAATTGACTTTTGAACCGGAATCAGTAACTTAGATTCAAAGTATTTTTTTTTTCTAATAACACACTAAAAATATTTTAATTTTTCTTACAGCCGCGAAAAATCCGACCTGAAAAATATTGATCCGAGTTATTTGTTGCAGTCTTTCTAATAAATCAAATTATGTAGTATTCTATCTAATTTCAAAGAAATATAAAAATATTTCTAATATTTTAATACAAAAAATAAATAAATTATAACATTTTTTTATAAAAAAATCTTAGAATTTTATCATCATAATAATTGAAAAAATGCCGTGGCTCTTAACCGATGAATTTGTAATCGGTTTGGGAAAATTTTAAATTCTACTAAAGAAGTAGATAAATTGTTAAATTTAATATTAATAAAAATTTAGTGATATATCTGCATATACACGGATGCATATTCAAAAAATGACAAGGACTGTATGAAATTTTAAATGCGACTACAGACTGCCTCGTCACTTATATATATATGTCACTGTAGACGTGTGTAAGTCTTCTATAGATACAGTATAGAAACAGTTACGCTGATATATGGCACTGTAGTTTGACCCGTAAATAAATGTATTTTGTTTGGTAATGTGGCAATGAGATGCGCTTTCCTGCCGAATCACTTCAGACAAGACTGAAACTACACGAGGCTTCGGTATCTTTTCTTTCCTTTAATATTCTTTGCTTGTGACTGTGCATGATGACACCATGATGTTTGTGCCCAGTAATCCTGTGATTTTCTTTATACCATTTCTTTTATTTTATATAGATAAATTAATCGTAATTAGGGCTGTAAATGAGCTGGCTCGGGTCGAGTTGGGCCTTAGCTCAGCTCGTTAATTCTGGATCGAGCTGTTAGCGAGTTAGCTCTCTAACAGCTTGTGAGCTAAAATCTCAGCTCAAACTCATAACGAGTCAGCTCACGAGCTACGAACTGGCCCGCTGGGTTTGGTTGGACCTTGTTTTAAGAAGAAAATAAATTTTACAAATCATTTTTGACTGAGCTGGACCAAGCTTGACAGTATAAAATACACACAAATTCATACAAATTCACATATTGATGCCTAGCCAAGCTAGGCCCCAGCTCAAACTCGTTAATTTTGGTCCGAGCTGTTAGCGAGCCAACTCGATAACAGCTAGGTCTACTATCGAACGAGATGTTACCGATCGAGCCAGATGTGAGCCACGAGCTACGAGCTTTTTTGACAGCCCTAATTGTAATGCATTCTCGCACCACTAGTTAGACCAGTGTTATAAATAACAGCATACGGTTGTCGGACAGATAAAGTACCATCAAACGATTAATTGAATATTATTGGCCATAATCGGAAATAATTGACTGATTAGTCGGACAAATCCGTGACAGTTTGATCACTGCCAATGACTAATCGGTTGATTAATTGACTTAAATGGATATTTTATACAACACTGATTAGGATTAGGGAGTCTAATATAAAATTAGGTCGTTTATTAACTGCCGTGTTCTATCGTCAAATTAAAGCAAAACAATTGAGAAAATAATATCTAAAGGTGCATCTTTCATGATAGCAATAGCAGTATAGGATTGGTTCACTTTATAACCTTTACCTGAGTACCTACCGTGCAAAATTTAGAAATTAATATGCGGGGGTCAAAAAGCAGAATGAACATGGTTCTAGTCGGAAAAATTGCCTAAAAAAGTTTGGCTCGAGCCCACAAAAATCACAACTAAAAGTAAAAAAGAAGAAGAAGAAGAAGTATGCTGATTTGATTGATTTTGATTTCCTTTTGGCATCGCCCGTGTGGCAATACAACTTTGATCCCTCGTGAATCGTTTGTGATTTTAAAACAAGTCTCGAAAATTTAAATACATATATGCCCTGCACAGAATGCAGGGCTGAGAACGGTATGGATAATATGAAAATTCGATCTGTATTTGAAAATTTAGATCTGAATTTTTATGTGGATAAAGATACTGATATGATTTTATTGTTTGTACTATCTGTATCTGAATAGTAGATATATACCATATATTTTAATATATATTATGAAAAATTTATATTATTCCACCATTATAATTAGATAACTATTATGAAACATAATATTTTTTTAATTATTTTAATAAATATCCGATTTGATCCGGACCCGTATTTGTATTTGTCTGATATCTGCTCTGTATCAATATTCGAAAAAAAAATATGTATATAGTTTTACCACTATCCGCTCCATTTGGAACACGTATCCTCTGCATTAACTCAAAAGATAATCTTTTGAGTAAATGAATCTCAACCATCCGATCTTCTTTAACATTCATACAAACTAGATCCGTACTAATATTAAAAGCTCCTATGTTAAAATCAGACGGCCCGATTAATTCCGTTCAAAATCAAACGGCTAAAATGCATTAACGCAAAAAATTTCCTTTTGAGTTAATACAGAGGAAACGTGTTCCTCCGTTTGCACCCTTAATTCTAAGTTCTAACTAACATATTGTGATCATATGATCAAATCTCCGCGGTCATAAAGTATTCCCATAATAATCTGATTTATGATTACTTGCACAGTTGCACCTATAAGAACTTGCAATATCACCGACACAAGTCACACAACAACTTTTGTCGTACAAGTTATTGAGTGGAAAATAAAAGGCAAAATTATGGCCTATGAGCTATGAAAATATATTCTTTTCTTTCTAGGAGCGAGGCTACGGTAATATGCATATTACGAATATGAATTCATATTTTTATTTGATAATTTAAACTGTTAAAAAATATTTTCACTATAAAATGTGCTTCGACATCATATTTTATATTTTAACTTTTTTTACTATGCTTTTAAATAAGTAGATAATTGTTGTTTTTGAATGGTTGAGAATTTTTTAGATCAACTAATCTTCTACCTGTTTAAAAGATAGTAAGGAAATTTTAATTTTTTTTTTTTTTTTTTACCTTCAAGTATATTTTTATATGAAGATTATATTTAACGATTCAAATTGACTATTTTAGTTTTATAATAGAAACATATCAATAGTACGGGTCGATCTGTAATATAATGCATCCATAAGCTCACTCCTCTTCGCATTTGTAATTGTAAAAAAATAAAATAAAAGATGATATCCATCACTGGGCTGCAAACGAATCGAACTTAACCCAGTTCGAACCAGTTTTGAACCGAACTGGTTCGAAATTGAAGTAGGCTTTAGAACTAAAAAGAATAGTTTCGAACCGAGTCAGACTCAGTTCGAGTTCGATTCGAAAATTTTCAACCCAAACTGAGTTTGATTCGTTTTAGAACCGAACTGATTTGATTCGTTTCAAATCAAACTCAATTAAATCACAAACTACGAGCTTTTTATGCACCCCAATTAATCCATCACAAGTATTCTTATTGATATTTTTCTGATTGACTTAAACACGTTGCCAATTTGATAGACTTGTCATTGACTAACGCATTGCTGAATGCATTCATACCGAACCAAATTTTGGGTTGAAATGTATACTCTTTTGACTTATTGGATTGATCGAATTCTAGTTTCTACATGCACCAACCATGATACCAACAGAAAACACAATAATGGACCCCGTCTTATACCCCCGAATTCTAAATACTTGCGTTCGATTGTCCCTTTCAACTGGGCTACATAAAAAAAAGATAACATATTTTTATTGTACTACAAATGATTTCCATTTATACTTTAACAAAGTCACAATTCGTCAATTATTTTCATACATGTTGAGTGATTTGGCTCTCACCAACTCCCATATATATCATAAGTTCAATGAGTGAGGCTATGATATTAATATATTATGCATAACGAATATTGATCAGTATTATAGATATTTATCTTTAAAGTTTAAACAATTAATATGAACTGTATACATAGTCTAAGAATCAGGCTTTGATGTAGTAGCAAAGACACGTGACTCCTATATGAGAAGTCTTGAGTTCGAAACTCACAAAGTGAAAAAATTCTCTGTAATATAAACAAAGATTTGAAGGAAGCTGGTAAGCTAAACTTCCTTCTTTCATTAAAAAAAAAAAAACTGTACACATGATCAAGGGCGGACCCACACGATTCTGGGGGGAGGGGGGGGGGGGGGGGGAGGGTTGCCCTCCCTGGATTTTGAGTTTAAGTGGAGATCCATCGGTTCCGATCGACTTTGCCCCCCTCTGGATGTTTGATTTGTAATTCGGGTTAAATTTAGAGTTAAAATTAATATAAATTTCTTGAATTATGATTGATAATTAGAATTATAAGTTAGAGCATCAGAAATTACAAGTCAGAGCATTAGAAAGTATAAGTCAAAGCATTATTTTTTTTATAGAGTACTCAATTAGTTAATGAGTTTCAACCCAATTCGATATTATTTTGCTCCCTCGACGAAAATTCTGGATCCATCCTTGCACATGATATTTATTATTATCAAGGTTCTAAATAGCACGCTATAGCGGTTTCAGACCATAAAAGCTATGGCGCTATTGATGCTATTGTGTGCTATATCGCGCTGTAGCGGCGCTATATGGCAATAGTGTCGTTTTTTCAGCTGTTCCGCTATAACGCGACAAACGCTATTTAAACCTTTGATTATTATAGATTGTTTTTTTTATTTTAATGTTCAAACAATCGATATGAATTGTACACATGATCTTTTTATATGAAAAATGTACTTATGGACTAAATTTTGCATTTTAAAAAAATTACAATTTTTTTACAAAGGTAGAAAATTACTCGATCTAAAAATTCTAGACTATTCAAAAGTATTGATTTGCTACCTGCATATAAAATAGAAAAAAATTTATAAAGAAAAACGTAAAATTTTGTTTGTAAGTATGTTTTCAGATAAAGATCATGTGGAATAGTTGAGATGAACTGTTTAAACTTTAAGAATAAATATATTGATCCACAATACAGACCAATATTTACTATGCATATACAGTACCACAGCCTCACAGCCTCACAGCCTCACTCAAGTTTAAGCCAACATGCAAAAATATAACATAATTTTTCATCTCCATGCTCCTCTCGTTTAAATATGAACACTATAAAATATAAGAGTCGACTGATATTCAATCAACCATCAAAATTCAAAAATAAAAGGCAGTGGTGCCTTTTTGACTAAACAAAGTCAATGCTGTGATATCTGATACACTGCATGCAGTTTAAATGCATTTCTCTTCTCAAAATAACAGTGTTAGCGTTTATTCGTTCCGAATTTTTTTTTATTTACCATCTCTCTCTCAAAAAATAAAAAATCCATTAATCATTTTTTGCTGAAAAATTTCATATTTACTAGGACCGTAGTTTAAAACTACGATACCAACAATATATTTAATATTACATTGAGTGCAATAATTTGGTAGTTTTTAACTATTGTATCTTCCTGTTAGTATTGCAGTTTCAAACTGCGATTCAGGTAAATATGAATTTTTTTAGAAAATATGAGTACATATATTTTTTTTAATATGGTAAATAAAAAGTTTCGTTAACCTAACTAAATAGTGACATGCTGACATTATTTCTTTAAGTTTGAACAGTTAAAATACACTCTAGAATAGTTAGAATAACTACTATTTGAGAATAGTAGATAAGAACAGTACTAATCTAGAATAGTGCTAACTCAAAACTATTCAGAATAGTAAAAAAGTTGCTTGGAATGCATATTGGAATAGAGTTTGGAGGGAATGAATAAAGTAATAATTGATGTGTTATTTTTTTGTTGGAACAACGCTATTCTGATTTTTTTGGAACAGCAAAACAACGCTATTTAGCCTGTTCCGAATAGCATCCGAAGTTGTTTGGATGAACCTAATTTAGAATAGCACTGCTATTCTAAGAATAACACTATTCTCAGACGATCCAAACATAGCCTCAACGATAACTTGTCGAAGAACCATCTGCATAACACATCGCGGTGGTACATAAACAATTAACATAGCTACAAATTTGAAATTCAATAATTTTTTTAACAAAATTCAAAATTCGTAATTCGAATAAAATTCAAAAATAATTTTACAATGGATCAGATATAATTTATAATACTTGTGAAATTCACAAATAATTTGTTATTAATTAAAAATAATTCAAAAGTTCATAAAAAATATATTAATTCAAAAATATATGCTAGAAATCATACAAACAACTACTTGAGCGCTCAACAATGGGGTCCAGATCCCCTAAAGTAACTTAGAATTTGAGTTCGGATTCGAACTGTTCAATTAAAATTCAGACCAATTTGACTCAAAATAAAATTTATGAAATATCTTTAATATTCGTGTAGATCTTGATCAGACGATTCAAATCTTTAATATTTGAGGAGAGCGGAGCGCTAGTTTAAATGAAACATTTCCTTTTGAATACACATGAAATTCAAATACTCACGTTTTAGTTTTAAAAAAACGGCTCTAAAATCATCTATAACATTAAAAAAAAACCAATAAAATCGTTCTATTTTGATATATTATTTAATAATTATTTCTTTAAATGAAAACTTGTCTTACCCAATAACCAGTTAACCACTATGGCCCCACGACATGCTCTGCCCATAGACTGTATCTTTATGCGGTAATTTAAAATCAATAACAATCCTCTGCAAATCTTTTTATATCGTTGACAGAATGACAGCTGTGCCTGTCTAAACTAGCACAGAAATTGCTACTGAGTCACCGAGAGCATGTGAAATCGGCGGAAAATTGAGGAAAAATAGCGAAATAATAAGAGAAAGAAATGTAAAGGAGAGCTGAGCTGAGCTGACGCCATCGGAAATTTTTTAAAACAAAAGGATGTACCAGTATGGCAGTACCGCGGCATTGTCGCATTCAGATCAGATGTGGCGCACTTGCGCGGCACTGGTAGGTGCACTGCACTATCCAACGAATGAATTATTTTTTTCAAAATTTGTACGCTGCTTAAATAAAATTGAAATCGTCCATAGCCCATAGGCCGCGGGTCCGGATCCCCTTATGTAACTCAATTTTCAGATTTTGGATCGAGACCATCTGATGAGACGTTCCATCTCGCACGATTAATCTCGGAATGTGTGCTCCATCTCAAATCTGGCGCTCCATCTCGTGCGTTCATCTCGAATCGAACGGTTCCGATTTAAAACTCAAAAATTGAGTTACATTGTTGGATCTCAATTCGTAGGCCGCACAGTAAGTGACTGAATGATTGATATGATATCGCTTGTATGATTTATAACTTTCGATGTTTGGTTAACTTAGAATTATTCAGTTTGTGGGTTTCAAATAAATAGTGTAATTGCATAATTATGTATCAATAACACGATTATAATAATAATTACACTAACTATTAATTATAAAAAAACTATGATTTAGTTTACGAGGAGGGAGATTAATAATCTAACTTTAGCTCTTAAAGTAAAATTTATCAGGGTTACATAGTTAGAATTTTTATCAAGGGTGTGTAGTTAGAAGTTTTATCGGGGATAAGCAAAATGTTTTACTAGTACTACTAGTAGCTTGCGGACTGTCGTAAATTAATCGATTCAGATTGTGAGCTGTCTAGAAGTAGACAACAATCTAATTATACATAAACTTATATTTGATTTTTAATATTCATAAATAAATAAATATCTTCCCTAATTCAATGCAACTCCACCACTAATTTCATGTCGAATCAATGTCTCTTTTTCTTACTTTCTCTTTTATAGAGCAGCCGCACTATCAATCTCTTGAGTGTTTAAGTTGAATATCCACAATTCAGAGTTCATCTTCTTATCTTGTTCTCAATTTAATTAAATATTGGAACTCTCAACTCGTGTACACACTTCAAAATTCTAATTGTCCATGATCCTCTAAATTGATTATTAATTAAAACTTTTTTTATTTAATTTAGTGACATATCACATGTCAATCTCTCCTTCAAATTATGTGTCGATTCTTCCTTCAATTCTTTTTACGATATATAACTTGTTAGTTTTCAGGAAAAAACAAACAAACGAACATAAACTTAACCCATTCAAATATTTTTTTTTTCTTTATTGTTGTTAGTTCTATATTATTTATCATACGTAATATTAAAAAGTAAT
Source organism: Carex arenaria (assembly GCA_964058825.1). Taxonomy (NCBI): domain Eukaryota; kingdom Viridiplantae; phylum Streptophyta; class Magnoliopsida; order Poales; family Cyperaceae; genus Carex; species Carex arenaria. The sequence continues at coordinate 1,076,830 of CAXKVW010000044.1, read as the reverse complement.
TATTATTTTGTAGTATAGCTTGTGCAATAATTTATAATATATCTATTGAGTAGAACTAGAGTGTTTTTAAGCTTACCTAGTTTCGTAGCAAACTTAACTCTAAAATTTACTATATGTATTTTAAACGAGGAATCCAAATCATTAATATCGACCTACTTCACAAGTGATACGTTTACATGCAAAATTTATTTTAAAATTTATAAAATATGCATATAAATGTACTACTCGCGAAGTAGATCGATTTTAATGGTTTGAATTCATTATTTGAAGTCAATTCGATATTTTTTAGAATTAATTTCACAAACAAATTGGTGAGCTTAAGAACATTTAATTCTACTTTTTTTTTCACATATATGACATATTATATATTTTATGGTTTCTATGGGAATATTTAAATTCCACCATCAAATTGGTGATGTTAAGGAAACAGGAAAAGTTTTAAAAGTTAACCATTAATTAAGCCGACATCAAAATATCAACAGATCAACGTGCTTTATATGCAAGTCTCTGTTATGCTGGCAGCCTCAAAAGTTTGTAAAAGTATAAAAATTATCCCACTATACCAAATGTCTCCACCAGAAAGGTGGTAGCATCTATCTATCTATCTATCTATCTATATATATATATTTTTTCCTTGATATTCGTACTTGTGCATAATTGTTTGCATTAGCACTAGGCATTATTCAATCATGTAGTGCCTTTATTCATGGCTAGTGAAAGATTAATTAAGCTGATAATGTATTTAACGAAAGTGCTTTGAAGCTTCAGTTGATGTCTATCTTATCTACACTCAATCCGCTATGTAATAAAACTCACAACATGATAATGTTTGGCAATTTGTTAAATGTTGATATTGTACGAAGATATTTTTTGATAATGACCGTTTACTGTTAAACGCAAATTTGAATATTTGAAGACGAGATACATGAACTTCGAAGCAACGCAGACTGCATGATTCGTGTCTGATTAGTTGAGATTCATAATGAATTAATGATTAAAACAGACGGTACAGATTCCTCATTCTACTGGATCTGATGAATCCACATGGTTCGAGGATCCGAATTGGAACAGATTAGGAAAGTACATGACGTACAAAACATTAGTTGTATTCTTTTATTTTTTATTTTTTTATTTTTTTAAAGTAGGGAAGTAGTGGTTAAGGGAGAAGACGTGCCGTGTGGAAACGAACGGAGAGGATTTACAGGAAGATTTTTAGCTGATTCAAGAGAAAGATACACGAATCTTGAAATGAGTGTGCTGCATGATTCACATGCATTGTGCGGTCTATGAAAAAGAAGAAGAGTTGTAGTAGTGAAAAATGAGAAATACAAATTATTGTGGGTGACTTTGAATAGGCGAAGAATAGTCACTAATTCGAGTTAGTACTATTTTGAGTTACTATTTTTTGTTTGAATATGTTTGAATTAACAAATATGAACTATTCTTTGTTTGATTGTATTTGGATTAGTAAATATTAACTATTATTTGTTTGTCTTTTGTGGATTTTCTCACTATTTTACCAATCTAACAAAATATTGAATTAACTACTAACCCAACAAAATATTCTACTAACGGCGTGCATTTGGATGAGTGAAAAATAGTTTTTTTTTTTTAAATCTTCGCAGAAGCTGCGAAGTCGTGAGGGGGATCGAACTCTCGACTTTTGGGTAAGCAACAATCATAGAACTTTTCTTCTAGTCAACTGTGCTACCTCCCTTTTTCGAGTGAAAAATAGTTACTAATCCGAATTAGCACTATTCTGATTTACTATTTTACGTTTAGGTGTGTTTAGATTAGCGAATAGACAATGAAATTGAAATTAGCTCTTATTCTCAAAATTGAAATGTTAAATTAGTTCTTATTCTCAAAATTGAAATTAGTTCTATTCTTGTTTTATTTTTAATTTCTCAAAATTTAAAATTAGCTCTATTCTTGCTCTACTCCTTTGTATTTATCTAAACGTTCCCTGTATTTTTTTGGATAGATAGAAAAAATTATGGTGTCGGACTGTCGGTAGAATAAACGTAGCGGCGTGAGACTGGTCAAAGGTGTTGGCTATGCGTTTGGCAACAAATAACAGCCCTCCGGCCTACGGGCTACGGGTCCCTTTCAATAGAATGAGGAAAAAGAGAAAAGAAGAAGAAGAAAGGCAGACTGGTACTAGTAAGGATATACATATCCTAATTTTTCAGGAATAGAGAAATGCTGTACTCTAATTGACTTCTAGGGAATTTATTAATTTTAACAAATTTTGCTCATGTATCTCAGGAAAAATGTAAGCCTATGGGCATTGAAATAAAATAAAAAACCAAAAAAAAAGAGAGAAGAAGAAATATTGGCCACAAAGAGTGCTTAGAGAACGGTCAGGATGCACTGCGCAGTACGGATGAGGATGAGACAACGCACCACCAATCGATGGATATATATATATATATATATATATATATATATATATATATATATATATATATATATATATATATATATATATATATATATATATATATATATATATATATATATATATATATATATATATATATATATATATATATATATATATGTATGTATGTATGTATATATGTGTATGTATATATGTATATATGTATGTATATGTGTGTGTGTATATATATGTATGTATATGTATATATATATGCACTGCGCAGTACCAAGTCCAAATTGTTGAAATCCTTCTACTTTACGAGTGATGCGTCTACATGTGAAAATTTTAAAGTTTCGAATTAATTTAGTATAAAGTCAAGTGGTCAAAATTATTAGAGTTAAAAGTATAAAAGAACTTAATACTCCTATGAGCACCCTAATTCTATTATATATATATATTTATATATATATTGAACAAATAAGATTAATTATTTGAATTATAAAATTAAAAATATTAATTTGTAGTGCGAAATAATCCGCACTATGCATAATACAACAACCTCACTTAAAGAAGTTACACCAATTTAACAAATACTTTTAAAAGAGGACAAAGATAATAAAAAAAACATAAATCTTTCGACTAAGATAATAAATAAACGAAGCAAATCAACTGGTCAATGTAAAAAAAATGACATGGTACGACTAATTTTTTTTTTAAATTTCATCGCTTCCTATGGTGTAAATTTTAATAGATTTAACTCATATTTTTTTTTTGCGTATAATAAAGTTACTAAAAAAATAGATAGAAGACGAATGAGTAGGGCAGCCAAGAGTCGCTTTCTTCATTTCCCCCGCTAAAGAGACCACTCTTCGCATTTCCATCATTTGTTTTATTGATTAATTCTATCCTATGATAGATCATATACATAATTAGATAAATATTATATTTATAATATATCATGTTATCATGTGGACATTTTTTATCCATAGAAAGAGTGCCTCGTTTCTATTAAATAAAGTAAGATCGGATCCGATCCATTGATATTTTTTAAAACTGCCCAGCAAATTTGCAAAAACCAAGTTTTATTGATCGTTAATAGTGATTCTGATCTATAAAATAATTGATTTTTTGCGATACAAAATTCTTTGTATCTACGGATACAGAAAATTTGGTACTGCAAAAAATCAACCAGTTATGAATCAGATCTTAGAGCATTTGTATTCCTGAAACTCTCAGAGTTTCTAAATAACTGTTAGCAGAATTTTAGAAATTCCAGACTCTCTGAATTTCTAGATCTCTACATTCCTGAAATTAAAATTAGAGTTTCTTAATTACCACAGTAGCATTTAATTAAAATAGTATTAAAAATTGAGCGAATAAGAATTGATTATTTTGCCATGTCAGAGTTTTAAAACAGTTTCATATTTTGAAACTATTGAACAAAATTGCTAAATGTGAAATCCATCTACATTTCTGAAACTGGTTTAGAAACTGTCAAGTTAGCTTTGAAACTCCAAAAATTCCAGAGATGGAGATGCTCTTACTAATTTGATAGAAACGATATATTTTTGATATACTCTTTGTATGTGCCAATTTTATAATTTCTTTGGATTAAAAATTTCCTTGTCATGTCATACGGACAGAGGAAGATGATGTATCACTGACAGATAACAACAGCGAAGGAGCCCTCTTTTTCTTTTTTGTTTGATTGGAAGTAGACCTCTTTCTCATACAGTCATACATACCAAAGTTTATACCAGGATTTTCTGCGACAACAGACAATTCTGAGAAAGAATATAATTGGAAATCAAATAACTATTTGTTTGAATATGTACAAAATAACTAGTTTTGAATGTCTAGAATATTTAGATCTAGTATTTTTTTTATCTATTTAAAAAAATAGTAAAAGAATTTTAAATAAATGTAAAATTTGAATTAGGAGTAAATTTTGATATGGTGAATTGGTGATCATGTTGAATGGTTTGAATTGATCTATTTTACTAAGAAAACAGAGATATTTGATCTAGATCTATTTTACTTTGAAAACAAAGATATTGATCTATAGTACAGTCCAATCTACGTTATGCATAGTAAAATATAATCAAATTTTAAACGTTTTCATAATATATATAGATAATAAAATTTTAAACGTTTCAGGAAAGAAAACAAATTAGACGAATAATTCGAAAATTACCTTTATTATTCGTAACATGAACGAATAATTAGAAAAAATTTAGAAAATTCTTATTTAATTTGTCTAATGTGTTGAAAACAAATAATTCAGATCTTCACGATGATTTAACTCCAAAGTAAGCACCAACCTATAAATTCTTAACTAGCAACACGAAATTAGATAGATACTGTCGGCCTAGTGGTAGAATGAAATGACCACAAAAGATCCTCATGATAAAGTCCCCGACAGTGGTCCAGGAGAAATAAATTCGCATCTTCTGAGATATCTCAAACTTTGCGCGACCTTTTGGAAATCTCGACCGTTAAAATACGTTCTACACGAATCACAAAGCATAAACAATACTGGTCCCCTCGCTATTACCGAATAGAAACCGGACACGTCGGTCACGCAAAAGTTGAGATATCTCAGGGGATTCACACTCAGGAGAAATGAGACCAAGACTGCTTATCTGCACGGAGTAGGTCCAATGCCCATTGGGCCTATTTTGGTTCGATGGGTTCAATCACCGTCCAATTTGCTTTAAAATCCGTCTGCATTGCTTTAAATTAATGCGTATATGCTTTGATTTTCGTGCGGTTAGATTTTAAAATAAATCGGACGGTCATGAAGCTCGGTGAATCTAAAAATTGGTCCGATGGGCATCGGATCTACCCCGTTCTCAGACCAAGACTGCTTATCCCGGAAGCAAGGCATGAAGGTATTTATCTCGCCTTAATTTCATCATCAATTATTCCACCTCTGACCGCTCATCACCACCTCGCCTTCGCCTCATATAATTTTCTTGTACGTCAGTACGTATAATTATCCGCACTTTATCATTTATTTCCCCTTTGCTCTACCATTCGCTACTTATATATTTATTAAATGAATCGCTCCAACCGCTTTGCTGTTCTACTATACACTTCCCATTTCTAGGTAGCCTGCTCTGGGCTCTGGTACCCAGTTTTCACACTTTCAAGTCAACCTCTTTTTAACTCTTCAAAGTAACTCGTTAATTACCTCTAATGGTGATCTAACCGCGCACCTAACCTTCAATTCCATTCGTTGCACTTGCACTATATATGGCCATCTCCCACATTCTTTCTTTCTTTCATTTTTCCACCACCAACTTTATTTATGTTTAGTAATATTATTCTCAGTACATAGCACTTGCCCAACCTAAAGTTAAATTTTTCCATCTTTATCCACCTTCATTAAGTCCATTCCTTTTCTTTTGGCCTTTCTTTTTTGGTTTAGTTCTCTCATTTTTGGTGGATTCCAACTGTACTGACAACGCCGCCATGCCCATTCTTTGCTTTTTGGTATGTATAGCTGTAGCGTCTCTCTTTCCCTCTTAATCCCTCTCTCCCTTCTCTCTCTCCCTTCATATGTTTGTCTGAAAGAGACCTCCCCTTTATCTGAAACAGACCTCCTTGTTTTGCTCTTTAAAATACAAGTAAATCTCTCACTCAGTTTTGTTTCCTATAACTGAAAAACAGAGTATGGAGTAAGGAAGAAACAGAGGGAGGAAGACTAGACTAGAGAACCATGGACAGAACCAATGGTGATGGTGCTCTCGAATTGAGCTCCTCACCTCTCGCCTCTTCGAGCAATCCAAACAAGTCTAGCCATCATGGCCATGGTCACGAACAAGAGCAAGAGGAGGAAAGTAGCAGCGGGTACACTGTACCGTTTTATAAGTTGTTCGCATTCGCCGATTCGAAGGATGTGGTACTGATGCTACTCGGTACGGTCGGCTCCATTGCCAATGGGGCCGCGCTGCCGCTCATGACCGTGCTCTTTGGCAATTTGATTGATGCCTTTGGAGGTGCCCTGAGCCAACATGAAGTGGTTAACCGGGTTGCCAAGGTAATATATATATATATATATATATATATATATATATATATATATATATATATATATATCCTCCCTTTCTCTCTATTTTTTTTTTTCTCCTTGTTCTTTTTGAAAAAAAAAATCTGACACTATTCTTGTACCTTGTGTTTGTTGAAAATTGTACTTTTATTTAGTCTGGTTTGCACGATAAAAAGAAGGGAGCTCTAATTGATCTTTGGGTAACAAGTTTACCAAGATAATGTTGTAAAACATTGTCTTATGGATGCTTGGTTGAAAAACAATATATATGCATCTCAAAAGTTAAAAAGAGTAGTTTTTGGTATCACAAGAAATTAAGGGGGATAATCCATTTGCTTGTTTTATTTTTGGAATGAATTCAGGTTGCTATCCAATTCATATATCTAGCTGTTGGGTCTGCCGTTGCATCCTTCTTTCGTAAGTCCACTTTTTTTTTTTAATTATTGATTTGGCTCAAGTCAATTTCATATACCATGTCAATCTTTCAAATTCTTCTCTGGGTCTGTATCTGCTACAAGGATCACCTTGAATAGCAGGCGCTCCTATTCAAGTCTGATCCTTCTATTGGTCAATGGACAGTTTTGATCCGCATACTGATGAGTTTATTGAGGTTCTTAATCTAGATCATCCATAGAAGTCCGATCTCAACAGTAGAATTGAAATCATACAGTCTTTAAGCACTTAATATTACTGGTATGACCATGGGATGAATAGCTTTGGGGGGGGGGGGGGGGGGGCACTATACCTGATCTTTTCCTTTATCAATAAGTGCTGGTTTTCCTTTTTTTTTCTGCCCTTTTGTCAACTTTTATTGAGTTTTTTTTTCCACTTGCCAACTTAATTTGTGCTGTTAACAGAGGTTACTTGTTGGATGGCAACGGGAGAGAGACAAGCAGCCAGAATAAGGAGTTTGTACTTGAAAACTATATTAAGACAGGAAATTGCGTTCTTTGACAAGTACACGAACACTGGAGAGGTAGTCGGGAGGATGTCCGGCGATACAGTTCTAATTCAAGATGCCATGGGAGAAAAGGTACGATCTTAAAAATACACTTTTTTTTTTCTTGTTAATCGGGCCACTTCTCTCTTCTGATAGTTTGTATATATAGCATGGCAAGGCTCCAGAAGAAAAAGAAATGGAGCAATAACAAGTAAAAAATAACAAATTAAATGCTAAAAAAAGTACGCAGTATACTAGCAAACTCCTTTCAAGGATTGCCGTATGATGAATAGATTTTTACAGCTCAATTTGGTACCAGCATGATATTTTATGGCTCAATTTGGTCAAATATAACTTCACATGTTTTATATTTCAATAAGGTCAGGTGGGGAAGTTCATACAGCTGGTGACAACATTTTTTGGAGGCTTCATTGTAGCTTTTGTTCAAGGATGGCTCCTGACACTTGTGATGCTATCAACGATACCACCTCTAGTGCTCGCCGGTGCTGTCATGTCTACAATTGTTGCCAAAATGGCGTCACTTGGGCAAGCAGCCTATGCAGAAGCGTCAGTTGTCGTTGAGCAGACTATTAGTTCTATTAGAACGGTAAGATTCCTTTTTTTTTTGAGGTGGATTAAAATGTAAGATTCATGCATGTGCCTTTTGTAAAACAATAAAATGAAAGGACCAAAGTGCTATACCAACAATCATTGGTTGGTATGCTGATAATTACTTTTTGAAAGGGCCCTGCATCATTTATGCAAATAAAAATTACCTTATGTATCAGGTTGCCTCATTTACTGGAGAAAAACAAGCAGTTGAAAAGTATGACAAGTCACTAAAAAGTGCTTATAAAACGGGGGTAAAAGAGGGTCTGGCGTCCGGACTCGGCATGGGTACGGTAATGCTTCTCATGTTTTGCGGATACTCCTTGGGTATATGGTACGGTGCAAAGCTCATCCTTGAGAGAGGCTATACCGGGGCTAAGGTTATGAATGTCATCTTTGCAGTTCTCACCGGTTCTTTGTGAGTTTCTTCTATTACATATTACATTTAAATTTGGGTAACAATACATACAATTTACATACTTTGCAAGCTTTTATTAATCTGGAAAGTTGTCCTTAGACCAATTTTGATTTTCTTTTGTTTAATCTGCATTCTGAAAGCAAATATTCTTTTAGCAACTGAGAAAGAAAATGAGTTCTCGCAGCACCGCACAATTATTTTGTTTTAAGTCTTTGAGACATGGTTAACATCATGCGTCCAATGATTTCAAGAATTTTACTACAAATATATCAGTGCTATAATTAATTAATGTAGATGTTACTGATAGTACCACAAATTAACTATATTCATTTTAATTTTCAGGGCACTAGGCCAGGGATCGCCATGCCTCAAGTCATTTGCATCAGGTCAGGCAGCTGCATATAAAATGTTTGAGACAATTAACCGAAAACCTTACATAGACTCGTACAGTGCGAAAGGGAAGAAACTGGATGACATAAGAGGTGACATAGAATTCTGCGATGTGTACTTCTCATACCCGACAAGACCCCACGAGCTAATATTTAAAGGCTTCTCCCTCTCAATTTCTAGTGGGACCACTGTAGCACTCGTTGGACAGAGTGGGAGTGGTAAATCCACGGTTGTAAGCTTGATTGAGCGATTTTATGACCCGCAAGCAGGAAAGGTGCTGATTGATGGTGTTGATTTGAGGGAGTTTCAGCTCAGGTGGATAAGAGGGAAGATCGGGCTTGTTAGCCAGGAGCCAGTGCTTTTTGCCGGTACAATTAGAGATAATATTGTGTATGGAAAGGACGATGCTACTGTGCAGGAGATTAGAGCTGCTGCCGAGCTTGCCAATGCTGCCAAGTTTATTGACAAAATGCCCAAGGTAAGGAAAATTTTTGTTTACAACCCTGAGAAACCAATTTTTACGAACTTTGTTTCGGATTTAATGCTCCTTGATATTCATGGGAAACAAACTGCTTGTTTATTGGATGTCCTTGAAATGTTCAACTGAGCAACTTCTCAAGTCTTGTCTTCAAAAGGAATTTTTCAAGGTCCCACATGAGACATGACAAAAATAGTTTTTTCATGGATTGAGTATTGATACTGAGTTACAATAAAAAGTGATTTTTCAGTTTTCGTTCAGTTTTTACTTCTTACTCATGCTAAGATATTGCTTCGTTTTCCCTTAGGAAATATTTGAACTTTGTTGGGTAATCCTATTCAAATCATAATGACAGAAACTAACATTTCTAAAACACTCAGGGTTTTGACACTTCAGTTGGGGATCATGGGACCCAGTTGTCAGGAGGTCAGAAGCAGAGGATAGCAATTGCCAGGGCAATTCTGAAAGACCCGAGAATACTTCTTCTAGATGAGGCCACAAGTGCTCTTGACGCTGAGTCTGAAAGGATAGTGCAAGAGGCTCTCGATCGAGTCATGATCAACCGAACAACAGTTGTCGTTGCACATCGGCTGAGCACCGTCAGAAATGCTGATACAATTGCTGTGATACACCGAGGCACCATCGTTGAGAAAGGTACTGCTTGATTTATCTGTTATTTTGTTAATCTTATTAATTGCATCCCCCGAATTGGGACAACAGTTCATGGTAAATTCTTTTACTTTGTTCAGGGTCACATTCAGAGCTCCTAAAGGACCCTGAAGGAGCCTACACCCAGCTGACCCGTCTACAGGAACAGAGCCACAAAGAAACAGACCGCGAAAAGTCAGACAGCCGGCGGTCTAGTAAGCAACAATCATCGTCCATTCATCCCTCGCCAAGCCGGCGCACGTCGCGTGAGAACAGTAGCCACCATTCCTTCTCAGTGCCATTTGCGCTTCCAGTTGGGATCGACATCCAAGACAGCACATCAGATATCTCTATGGAGTCCCCACAGGATGTTTCCATGTCCCGCCTTGCGAGTTTAAATAAACCCGAAATCCCTTTCCTTGTGTTTGGTTGCATTGCGTCAGTTATTGGCGGAATTGTTTTCCCTGTATTTTCTATATTATTGTCCAATGTCATAAGTGCATTTTATCAACCGCCCCATAAATTAAAAACCGAGTCCAATTTTTGGTCGTGCATGTTTCTAGCTTTTGGTGCCGTGTCATTTTTCGCACTCCCAGCTAGTTCGTACTTCTTTGCTGTGGCCGGGTCCAGCTTGATAAAGAGGATTAGGATGATGACATTTGAGAAGGTGGTAAACATGGAGATTAGGTGGTTTGACGACCCCGATAATTCTAGTGGTGCCATTGGGGCACGATTGTCCACCGATGCAGCAAAGGTTAGGGGACTTGTTGGCGATGCTCTTTCGTTGATGGTACAGAATACTGCAACTCTGGTTGCAGGGTTAGTGATTGCATTTGTCTCTAATTGGGAGTTGGCTCTGATTATATTGGCTCTAATTCCACTAATTGGCATGAATGGATTTATCCAGATGAAATTTATGGCTGGTTTTAGTGCTGATGCTAAGGTATCCATCTTTACAGTGCTTTTACATTTGTTGAATATATAATTCATATGTATACTGCAAGTTAAATCCTAGATTAAATTATGATGGTGATGAACTAACAGATAATGTATGAGGAGGCAAGTCAAGTGGCAAATGATGCAGTGAGCAGTATACGAACAGTGGCCTCATTCTGCGCAGAGGAGAAGGTAATGCAGCTCTACCAGAGGAAGTGTGAGGGACCAATGCGAGCCGGTATCAGACAGGGCATCATCAGCGGCTTCGGCTTTGGGGTTTCCTTCTTCTTGCTGTTCTGTGTCTACGCCACCAGTTTTTATGCCGGGGCCCGTCTTGTCGAAGAGGGGAAAACCACCTTTCCCAAAGTATTTCGAGTATTCCTTGCACTTGCAATGGCAGCAATAGGGGTGTCGCAGTCAAGTTCTCTGACAATGGATTCGTCCAAAGCCAAAGGAGCTGCAGCCTCAATCTTTGCAATAATAGACAGAAAATCAAAGATTGATCCAAGCGAGGATAGTGGCCTCACCTTGGAAAATGTCAGGGGCAGCATAGAGTTCCGTCACGTCAGCTTCAGATACCCTACCCGTCCAGATATTCAAATCTTTCGGGATCTCTGCTTGTCTATACATTCTGGACAGGTTTGTATTTACTTCATTGCACTCATGTTTCATTTTCTTATACCCTATCCTGTCACAAGCTATTCTCTTGCAAAAATGCTGTTGACCTGTGGCTGTGGGTTGATTTGTGAAACAAGAGACTGTTGTTTTGACTGGTACATATATGTTGGTAAAGACCTCAGGTATGGTATAATTTGCACTGTGTATCAAGGCCTCAATTAAATCTTAGCTTCAAACCAGAGCCTGAATAGAGCAATGGGGAGAGGAATTGGTAGATATTCAAATTTTACTCCAATTTATTATACTTCTCTTTCCCTAGGAAGGTTTTGTGACAATTGTACTTGAGTCTTCTACTTGATTATGCAAACATGCTATTTCATTGATTATCCAGACAGTAGCACTCGTGGGGGAAAGTGGAAGTGGAAAATCGACAGCCATCGCTCTCCTGCAGAGATTTTACGACCCTGACATGGGACACATTTTGCTAGATGGGGTCGAGATACAGAAATTCCAGGTCAGGTGGCTGAGAAAACAGATGGGGCTCGTTAGCCAAGAGCCCGCTCTCTTTAATGACACGATTCGAGCCAACATTGCTTACGGCAAGGAGGGGAATGCCACTGAATCTGAGATCACATCTGCTGCTGAGCGGGCAAATGCTCACAAGTTCATCAGCAGTTTGCACAAAGTTAGTTTTCCATTTATATTTAACACAAAATCAGTGGCAATTTTTTTTTTTGTTCTCTTTTGGTGTTTCTAATTAGTTTGGCTGTTGACGGGGTACTTATAGCTGACACAGGGCTTTGTCGACAATGGTTCTCACAAATACAAATCAGGAGAGAAAATTAGTGCTCTCACAGGACCTAAAAAGGCTACCTTACCTAATGTGAAATACCATACCAGTATCCCTGTACACAATCCCAAAAATTCCCTGTTCCAAAATCTTAGTAGAACACTCTTTGTTATAATTCTGATTTACCGTCCCACTTATTATCACATTGAAAATTTGTCTCAAATATATAACTAAAAGAAAAGTTTTTTTGTCTTATCTGTAGGGCTATGACACGTTGGTAGGAGAGCGTGGGGCCCAGCTGTCAGGTGGTCAGAAGCAGCGTGTGGCAATTGCACGCGCCATAATAAAAGACCCCAGAATCGTCCTACTGGATGAGGCAACTAGTGCACTCGATGCGGAGTCTGAGCGCGTGGTGCAAGATGCGTTGGATCGTGTTATGGTCAACCGTACGACAGTGGTGGTGGCCCACCGGCTTTCGACCATAAAGAATGCCGATGTGATTGCGGTTGTCAAGAATGGGGTGATTGTAGAGAAGGGGAAGCACGACAAACTGATCGGCATAAAGGATGGGGCTTATGCGTCCTTGGTTGCGCTTCACTCCAAGGACACATCATAGCCCATGCCCATGCTGCTTATTTTTCCGGACCTGAGAAAAAATTGTAAAGTTTTAGGATACTAAATTACTTGTATGATATAAAGGTGACATGTATTATTGGAACAATTTGCTTGGAGAGCAAAGGTAGCTCACCAACAGATAAAAACTAATCTTTACAAGGTAATAAAATATTAAGATGAATAGTTGTCTGTACATACAGTAGCGATGAGCAATTACATACATCAGAATAATCCTTAATTTCAAATTTTTTTTTTCTATTAATTATGTAGTTACTATTTTCAAGTAGGTACAGAACATTATTTTAAGATTTTCAAGTAGGTGTATTTTTCTGGAATAATTTGCTGGAACAATTTCTGATTCAACTAAAATTATTTATAATCAGTGGAGTTATGTATTTCAATGACATGAACACATAACTTGATAAATAGACTATTGTAATACTTTGTTGAATGGACAAAACAGAGACAATACCGAAGTATCAATGAACCGAGAAAATCGACGTCTCGGATTTATTGATGCAGCGACCTTATTTTTTCTTCTTGAGTTCGAGAAAACCAACTTCTCTTGGGCAAGTGCATGGAAGCCGAGCCCATTTTTGGTTTTTCAGCTGTGTTACAGGTTCTACTGGAATTACTGGTACGTTACAAGGTGGGGAAGTGGTTGGAATTGAGGGATCAATTGTGAAAGAATGTAATAATGCGCTATTGCACTATACATCCTACTTCGTGTTGTTAGTTTGCACCTCAGAAATATCTGTATTATTCTTTTTTAATAGCTTGATTGATGATTCAGAAGATAAATACTACAGAAACAACCGTAAGTTGGTAAGTACCCAGAAAAATGTATTAATGCACAAACTTAGTATTAAGGGGTTTAAAAGTCTCAAACCACCAAATGACCAAATTAAATAGCAAAACCTTTAGCAACTTGATTCATTGCTTACGCACTTGCGAGCCTTTATTGGGCTGGCCCGTTTATTACACATTGGGCCTGCCTTCCCTCGGCGAACCAATGCGATGCTTGACTATACGATGGCAATTATTCATATCCAATTTTGCAAATGAAGCCACGGTATCTGATTTTTTTTTTTTTTTTTTTTAATATCGTTAAAGCCCGTAGGCCACCCCTCTAATTAAACCAAAAAGTTACATAGGTTACATTTGCACAAGAAACCACATTTTAGAAGGCCATATCTGCTATTTCCTTCCCATCTACGATAGTTGAAATTTTGCAAACTAGTCCCTGTTCCATCCCAAAAAAATTGTAGTGCCTAGCCTTATCCGGTACCATTCTCCAAAGACTGCTTCCGTTGTGCAAATAAACTAGAAGCTATGTTTGTTTTTTGAGAATAACAATTGTTCTTACTTCAGATTAAATTCCACCTTAATTTATAGTCTTGTACGCATAAAAAAAGAGTGTTAAAAAAAAAACAGAAGAGAAAACTATAAAGCAGGAAAATATGTAAAAACCATCAGGATCCAAGACAGACTCTGGCATTTAAGTAAAAATGATTCAAAGGCTACTCAAGCTGACACATTAGTGAGCTTAGTGCTAATACTCAAATTAATCTAAACAAAAGTTAAGTGTTCAAAACTCTTACATTCCAGAAAGGAAAATCTAAACAAAAGTCAAGTGTTCAAAACTCTTACATTCCAGAAAGGAAAAAATAAAAAAAAGAGAAGAAAAAGGAAAAAGGGAATAAAAATGCCAGCCTTTTATTTATTTTTATTGAGAACGAGGGTCAATTCTAAGCAGAATAACTAGAGTTGCATTGGCATCTTATGAGACAAGATTCATACTACAAATAAAAGGCAGAAAGGAAGAAACACATCTCATGCTGCACAGACGAACTGACATCTACATACTGAAGCTTCAAACTGCAACAACAACAACAACAACAATCACTATAAAACAATTGACGACACATAATTATCAATTTCACCAACTTGAACTGCCAATTAATCTAGATGTGATCTTGCAGTGCCAAAGTGCATTTCAACCTAACTTAAACAAGTTCATGCAAGGGAAAAAAATATAAGATAGAGGAACCTGCTAACATGTTAAAGAATGATTTCGTTGGCATACATGGATGACCAAGTTGGACTAGGTTGATTGTCAGATAAGTACAACTTCTAGGGGTAATTGTTTAAAGAAATCTCTCCTTTTGCCTTTTCAATTTTTTATTTTTTTAAATTCGCTCTTGCCTTTCTTTTCCTTTCAGTTCCTTCCAGAAAAGAATAGTCAGAATCTTTTTTGGTATGAGACAAATAAAATAAAATCAAACTTAGCAATTAAGAATAGAAAATGAAAATTTTGGAAAAAGACCAGACTTCGAAAGTCCGGTCCCTTTCAGATGGGACAGACTTTCAAAATCCGGTCATGGTTTGGCCGAACTAGGTCGTAATTGTAGGTCCAGCCCATCCTTGATTGGACTTCTATACATCCGATCTTTTGTATCTTCAAATTATTCAATTTCAATTTTCAAATGCTAATTTTGATTTTTTTTCAAAAACTTCTGGATTATAGTTACAGTCTAAAAGACAAAGGACATGAAAAATGGAACAACAATAATTGTCTAGAGAATAATACATTAACCAAACAAAAGTGGTCAAATTATTAAGCCAATCAATAATAGATGTATAAATAACTTTATTTTAAGTGTTCCTTTTGTTTACTTGAATTTTCAATGACTATTTTATTTCTTTTGACTAGGAAAACTGTAATTTATGCAATCATCTAAGACAGGACTGACCCCAATTGCTATCCATTATAATATAATATTCTAAAAGGGTTACAAACATTATTTTGTTACCAGCACGAAAGATTGACATGCAGAAGCTTTTCTTATTTCCCATATCAACCCTAATACAGCTTCAATTACAAAATAAATAATTTTGGGATAATGCCATTTAAATGCGAGAGAGGGGGCTGTCCGATGCCCATCGGACCAAAACAGTGTTCGATGGGGGTTTGTACCGTCCGATTCACTTCAAGATCTGTGCGCATCACTTTAATATCCGTGCTATTTGCTTCAATATCCGTGCGCACAGATTTTGAAGTAGATCGGATGGTAGAAACTATCCATTGAACACTGTTTTGGTCCGATGGGCATCGGACACCCTCCTCTTCATTTAAATGCAACCTCTCAAAGCACAAAACTTAAAACACAAAATTTGCGACAATTAGCCCCCACAAATTGTAATTTTCAAAATTACACATTTGAGTTTCCAATATGCAACAAGAACTAATGGATTAGTAAAAAGTAAAATCATATGCAATTCAAGAAACTGTATGTGCGCGTGAGAGAGAGGGGGGGTTTGGGGGGGGATAGAACCTTGCGTTGAAGTTTAACTAAGCATGGCACAATTGAAGCCATTGTTTACAAGCTTGGTGATGGCATCTCTGAGCACAAAGTACTCGGCCTCCACATTATACACCTGGTATGAAATTCTGGCGTACCCAGTGACGCATGTGGGCCCTTCTTCTCCAGCCTCCACCCTCCTCCTGGAATTGTAATAAATGGGTACCTCCACTTTGTACTCCTCCCTCAGCAGTTCCCGTAGCTTCATGGCATCAGAGTCAGAGCAGATTCCCAGGCATGCTGGCAAGCCAACCATGACCATGCTCCCGCTCATCTCAGGAGGGGCCCCCAGGTCAGTGCCCCATGCTTGCGCTAGCATTCTTCCCATTTCCACCACCTTCTCATGGTTCCTCTTACGGATGCCTTCAATCCCGCCCTCAAACTTATTCACAAAGTCGATCGCATCAGGGACCACAAGCTGGGCACTGTAGTCCCGGGTCCCAATCCAGCCAGATTCCATGGGCAGACCGTTGCCATACTCATGAGAGACGACAGGGTGGTGGAGGGTGTTGGATCTGCCCTTGCAGGAGTGAAGGAAGGCAACAGCTGGTGGGCAGAAGAACCACTTGTGCAGGTTACTGGTATAGAAATCAGCTCCAATGGCCTCCACGTCCACTTCCACATTGCCGATGGCGTGGGCCCCATCAACGAAGACCTGGTCGACCCCTTCCTCACGGCAGATCTGGACCAGCTCGCGGACAGGGACTACCACACAGGGCATGGAGGTGATGTGGTCGATCACTGCCATACGGACACGCCCACCTGGGAAAAATGTAGCAGTTGACAATCAATGTAAATGTGAGCAGAAGGCAAACTGGCAATTGCGTGCAGTACATAAGATACTATCATAGGCAACCATGAAACAAGCAATTGCCAGATGGAAGAGAGGGACCGGGACTAGAGGACTAAGAGGGAGTATAAGTGGAAGGAATGAATTAAGCAACCATCATAGGCAACCATGAAACAAGCAATCGCATTATTTATAGAACCTGGTACTACCTCTCTGGTACCTATACCAACAAACACAAAGCAACCTATCTTGGTATTCAGCAAATACCAGCATCAACATACAGCTATCGAACATCCAACAGTATAGCACAAAAGCAGGAAACAAAAACAGTGCATAACCTACAACAACTATCAGATTATTACAATTTTGCAGAGCTAATACGCATAAGTAGAAATATGATATAAAGAAGAAACAGAATAAAAAAAAGAAAAAAAAAACCATTAGAGTTGCCAAGCTGGAGGGAGTTGCGAAACTCGCGGATGATGTCGTCAGGGGAGGAGAGGGGGAAAGGGAGAGGGACCTCAATGACTTGGGCACCAGCACGAGCGACATATGCATGGATAGACTTCTTGACAGCACCATAAGCATAGTGCAGCATGAGCACGACGTCCCCTTTGTGGAAGGTCCCCTCGGTGAACTGCCAGGCCATGTGCTGCAGCACGATGGCCGCCGCAGTCGTCGCATTGTCCACCAACGCCACTTCCACCGATGATTCTGATTCCTTGAGGCCAATGAAGGGCATCAGTGCCCGCCGCGACCTCTCCAGCGCCGGTTGCAGTGTATTGAAGTAGAAGGCGTCCGGCTGGGCCAGGAACAACCGCTGGAACTCTCCCTGAGCCCGGAGCACAGATGCTGGGCACGACCCGAAGCTACCGTTGTTCAGCCGCGCGACTCCCGCCTCGTGGTGCGCGAACTCCGACGCCAGGCACACCCCATGCCGAGGCCGTTTGGCCAGGGGGAGTTGGTGGGCGCCGTTCAGATCCGGCGCGCAGTGTCCGTTGGTGGAGGGACTGGGCTTGTCGTCGACAGAGGCGGAGGGTTCATGAGGCGGAGTATAGGGTTCCATCTCTCAAGTCACCACCTCACTTCAATTCAATTGGATCATTTTCTTTCTTTACCAAGATTAAAGTTGGGATTGGGAGGGGAGGGAGCAGGGAGCAGAGGGCATGCCCAATCAAACAATCACTCAATCAGACTATCGGTATTCGGTAAACAAAGAGAGAGATTGGAGTTGGGATTGGGATTTTTGCTAGTTCTTCTCTGATTTGATTTATTTGTTTATTTTATTTTACGGATAAATTTGTTTATTAACAATTTGAGCATTTCTATGGGACGATCTGAAAGGAAACATAGCAGATCCAAACTGGATTAGGTCTGTTTTGTTTTTCCTCATTTTACTGAACAGTCCTCCTCTTCTTATTTTTCATACAATGACCTGTTTCTTTGATACAATCATACAATATCTGACCTCTTTATTCTCATAAGAAGATTTGTGTGGTCCATTACCACTTTAAAATGAAACCCAACAAATATAAACATAACATGTAAATGACAATTTAAAATAAATAAATTTGTTCGTAGTTGACTGGGGCAGTTACTTCACAAATAAAATAATTGAACCAAAACAGAATTTTGATTCTAAGTTTGTGTTCAAACTATATTGAATAATATACATAATAACTCTATAAAAATATATAAAATACTATAGATGAAAAAAAAAATGTATTTTCTAAGTCCAGGCTGTGCAGACAGTACTAATGTTAGTCACTCTCTTTATTAGTCAGTCTTACAATATAGGAGGTCAATGGCCAAATTAAAAGACTGAAGAAAAAAAAATATTAAATCCTAATGGTTCGGAGTTAATTAGATGAGTAAATGAGAAATAATTATTCTAAGAATTAAAAGATAAATATAACAATTTAAACTTTCATATTGATTTATGAAATATAATTAAAAAGAACAAGGCTACAAAAATTGTAAAATAAAATTGGTACAAGTCAATGACCATGACGCAACTTTTTCATTAATTAAAAAATAATAATTAAACGTTTATGACCTGGATGGCTGGATATGTTTCTCTATTTTCATTAAAATAAGACGGATCGGAAGTCGGAATTCAATTTTCATTAATTCCTGGAATTTAAAAATACTTTGAATCATTAACAATTATTTATAGAAATTACTTCTAAACAACTCAGAACTGGATATGCTTTCTCTATCAAACAACGGTCCAGTTCCAGGGACGGAACTAGAAAATTTTAATGGAGGTGACTGAAAATTAAAATGCACAATTATAATGAGTGAGATTTGAACTCAAAACATCTCAACTATAAAATAGAGCTTTAACCACTAGATTATAACTAAACATTTGTTATTTATTGAGGATGGCTAGATTATATAAAAAGTTTTAAAAATATAAAATTCAATTAAATTTCTATATGTATAATTAAAATTTTGAAATCATAGAGATGGCTTAGCCATCTTTGCTCATGCTTTAGATCTGCCACTGTCCAGTTCATAATATAATGCAGTGTGGCCTGCCATATGAGAGAGAGAAAGTTGGGACCATAGCCATTATTTTTAACAATTTTTTCCCACTTATAAGATTAATGAGTTGCTGACTAACATGAATTAATTAATTCAGATTGTGAATTATCTAAAGACAAACAAAATTTTCTTCAAAAATAAACAACTCAATTATACATAAATCATATATCTAATTTTCAATTATACATAAATCCTATATCTAATTTTCAATTATACATAAATCATATACCCAATTTTCAATGTAGCTCCGGGGCAAGTAATCAAGTATAGTGTTTATTTCACACAAGGCAGAGATTGTGGCACTATTGAGCATTTGAGCCCCAATAGGAAAATATATAGGCTCATGTTTTTCTTTTATTTTCTTGTCCAGGGTATTTTTTTGTTAATAGCTTTTAAACCAAATATAAAGTATGATTGAAGTATATATATCTTTTGACCATCAGTTAATCTTCCTGAAGTTAAAAAAAAGTAAATAAAAAAACCACAAAATCTCTAGAATTTCATATTTATCCGGGCCGTAACGTGAAATAGCAGTCCCATTTGAAAACAAAAATTCGGTCAATTCATTTAATTTTAATATATTTGTTTAATACTTTTAAAAAATATAAAGAAAAACTAATAATTTGAATATGTTAGAAATAACATCAAACAAAATAGATAAAATATCTTATAATATAGATGTACTAGAAGGACTCTGGAACATTTTTCAGGCATAATTTTTTCCGACTGTAAAAAAAATTAAACTATTTCTTGGTGTGTTACTAGAAAAAATTAAAATGCTTTGGATTTGAATTATTGATCCCGGTTGAAAGTCACTTCTAGGTAAATAAAAAAAATATCGTGATCCTTTTAGCATTCAAATTGTAAGATACCCCATCTATTTTCGAAAATAATTGATTTGATTTTTGTAATGATGGCAAGGATTTTTTTTTTTCAAAATAGATGGACTACCTTAGACCCAAAGCATTTTTTTTTGAACCGGGATTAATAATTCAGATCCAAAATATTTTTTTCTAGTAACACATAGGGCTGTAAATGGAGTGGATTCGGAGCGGATAATGCTTATCGTATTTGCATCCGTTTTTCAACGAATGGATATAAATACGGATACAGATAGTAAATGGATATCAAAATTTAAAACTATATCAAAATGTAATACAAGACTGGAAACTAGCAGAGTCGATCCTTCATATGATATCGCTCACGACAAGACAGCCGGGACAGAATGAGCCGTTTTTTTTTATCTAACACCCGGATAAATCAAAATTAATTAAAAGACACCCGGATCCAAAAATCTTGAAAGATGACACCCCCGCAAGCTGAGTTCGCGCACCACCCGGTCCGCCAACTCAGATCGCGCACCGACCCGTTCCAACCCGGTTCGCCAGCTCAGAACGCGCACCGACCCGTTTCAACCCGGTTCGCCAGCTGAGCTTGTGCACCTAGCTGTGGTGATATAAAACCCTTGCGCACCACTTTTTTACCCCACACCGGCCCCAGCAGCGCTCCCTACAGTAAAAAGGTAAATTTTTTTTTTTGATTTATTTATTTATTTTAATTTTATAGTTTAAGTAATTTAGTTTAGTTTTAGTTGGTAGTGTTGTGTAGGTAATTTAGTTTAGTTTTAGTTGGTAGTTGTAGTTTAGTTTAGATATAATTTAGTTGTAATTTAATTGTAGTGTAGGTAATTTAGTTTAGATAATTAACTTTGTTTAGTATAGATAATTTAGTTGTAGTTTAGTAAATATAATTTAGTTGTAATTTAATTGTAGTTTTTAGTTTAATTTTTTATTTAGTTGTTCAAAATAATTTATAATTTTGTTAAATCACTCGAAATAGTTCTAATAGAGATCAAAATTAGTAATTGTACCAAAATTGATCTTAATTTGAAATGCAAAATTGGATAATTTTAGTACCATATACCAAAATATATTAGAAATGCACAATTGGACCAAAATTGTACATTTTTTTTTATATTGGTTGCCCAAAATTACTAGAATTTCTTAGGCAACTCGAAAATTCATATTATGTTAAGATTTGAGCAAAAATGTATAATTCATTTTAGTATGGCGTCAACGAGCGGCACAACCCTATTGGATGAGATTGATTGGGATAAGGAGTTGATCTCTACCATATTTCCGTAGTTGAGAGGTGATTGCATTAGTCCCATCTGTTGGTTTCTGATCAAGGGCCACAAGATCTCCCTAGCATATGTAAGTTTACATTTGAGAAATAATTTAAATTGTTAATTTTTATTTGAAAAAATATCTCAATTGTTAATTTTTATTTTCATTTGTAATTTATTTTAGGATCATGAGATGACGGAGGTGAGGAATAACCTCATGACCCTAAAATATGACGTGCGCTATGCACCGACATTACAGAGAATGGGGCTATGGCATGTGTCACAGCTCTCCCCTGTAACCGCAAATCCCGCACTGACATCTGCGTTGGTCGAGAGATGGCGGCCGGAGACCCACACATTCCACCTACCCATTGGAGAGATTACCATCTCTCTCCAGGACGTGAGTTGTCTATGGGGTCTGCCCATTACTGGAGATGCTGTGACCGGTGTGGAGTACGGAGACTTTGTTCAGGTCGTGACCGATCTGCTGGGTGATGGGTTGATGAAGCAGAGGAAGACACCGCGTGGCCTGATCGACTCCAAGAACGACATCAGTATACCAGCTTTGCGGCAGCGTTTCAGGTGACTTTAAATTTAATTAATTGCGTGCATGTAACTTTTTAAATAATTTGATTGCGGCATTTACATTGTATATAATAATTTTGCAGTGGAGAACTAGCCGAAAACGTCGATGTGGCATTTACATTGTATATAATAATTTGATTGCGGCATTTACATTGTATATAATAATTTTGTCAAATATTCACGCAGCTGCGACTCCTGAGGAGGCATTCGCGACAGCTGGTGATGTGGCGGTATGTGTTTAATATAAAAAGTGATGTCGTGTTATATTCATTGTGAAACCTAATTATCTTTTTATTTCAGGGACGTACACATCGCCCAGGTGATGAGGTGGAGCAGCCAGAAAGAGATTTTACATTTGAGCTGGGAAATCAGTACGGTAACTACACGCCGTCGCAGGACTTCGCTTCTCAGGATGACCCTACTTCTCCTATATTCTGGTCACAGCCCCAGCAGGATTCATGCGACGGTCCAGGCTCAGATCATGGCGGACTTGCAGAGAGTTTGTTTGGTGAGATACAGGAGGAGGCTCCACAGGCGTCACAGCCCTCCCAATCCTACATGCCGAGGTTTCAGGACGTATAGGAGGAGGGACGCGGCAAGAGGCTTAAGAGGAAGAAGGTTCCCTACACACCATCCTTCCATTGATATTTCGATCTTAGTTGTTAGTTTGTGTTGGAACTTTTATTTAGATTTTATGTTTGGGACTGTTATGCATATTTTATTTTGGACTGTTATGGATATTTTATTTTGGACTGTTATGTATATTTTGGACGGTTCTTTTATTTTGGACTGTTATGTAAATAATACAAATATCACAATGCAGCATATTCAGTCTATCCTTATTGAGTATTGCCCCGTGCATTCCTTCTCGTTCTCGCATTTCTTTCCAGAGTTGCTCTGTCAGGCTGGTGACCTGCTGGTCTTCCTTCCAGTATATCCATCCACATTCGGATCCGATTATGTCGCCTCCTGCCTAATTTCACCATTTTGCGCTCCGGAACTAAGATCGGTCTTTCGTAGGCCGGCCCATCACTTTGATTGTCATACACGTGGAATTGACCACTCCATGTGGCGAGTAATTCTTCAATGGTGTAGTAGTAATTTACAAAAATATTTGGATCCAAGTTTCTACAATTTTACACAAATAATGTCAATCTTATCAAATTACTATGCGATAGTTATGAAATTATCATCAGAGATTGGTACCTTAAACGACACACAGACATCACATGAACACATGGTATTCCACTTAGCTGAGGCTTTTAGCAGGTGCATTCCATGCGATTGTTGTCCTGAAGTATGACTCTGTATGTGGCGTCTCGTTCCATTTGTTACAAGCTGTCTCTTTGCATGTCATATGCGATTTTCTCACCATGGGAGGTCACCTGCCACTCGTTACGGCCGAATGTGATCGCGCTCATTTTTTGGGTCTTGCGAATGTGCTTATCCATCTTTTCATGGACACGAGTGGAAAGAAGTTGACCCTGCAATTGCAAACCCACCGCACGCTCTCTTCTTTTAACAAACCAGTCGACACACTTGGCAAACGTCTCCTCAACAATTGCGGTAACCGGTAACCTGCGAAAATTACAACATACTATTAAATTAAAAAAACATAAAACCGTCAATAAATAATAAAATTTTCATTGATTATAAAACACAAACCTTCGGGAAGTTTTGAAGACATTGTTGAGCGATTCAGAATCGTTGCTAGTCATGATTTCCCAACGAGCTCCGTTATCCATAGCTTGATATACCTTCCATGGCTTAGACAGTTCTGCCTCGTTATTAGGATCGTACTTTCCACATGTATCTAAGTATTTCAGCCATTCGGGATTTCTCCTTCCGATTGCATCGAGACCTTCTACCATTCTTCTTGGTTTTTTCTTTTTCACGAAGATTTTGAAAAAATTGGCTGAGGCTTTATCCTTGTAGTGTTTACCAAAATTCTCAAATACATGTTGAGAGCAGTATTTGTGAACACACTCCCCGTTCTCCTCAGACCAACCCAGATCATCCTGTATGAACACCTTTTTTATGCCCATGGCCCGGTCAGATACCACACACATGAATCTATTCGGACCAATTACAACCTGTCTCACCCACTTCATAAACCACCCCCAATTCTCAAATTCCTCACTCTCTACCAGCCCAAATGCTAGCGGGATTAACTGGTTCTCCGCATCATATCCGGTGACAATCAACAATTTACCCTTGTATCTACCTGATAGGAAACAAGCATCGATGCTGATTACTGGTCTGAGGTGACTCACTGCTTCAATACATAGCCCTCAAGCCCATGCTAATCTCATGAAATACCGGTACCCATCTTTTTTTGTTCGCTTTGAAACAACTTTATATTTGGTTCCTGGATTTGTCCTTTTAATTGCATCCAACAAAGGGACAAGAAGCCCGTAAGACCCCTCCCAACTATCAAATGCCCGAGCAATGGCTAACTCTCTACCATGCCACAATTTGTTATACTTAGGGACAATTCCCTCGTACTTTTGAGCAACCAGATCGGTGATGGCCCTGATACTAATATCAACATTTTTTCGTAATGACAATTTTATGCAGTTGGCGACCATTGCGGACGTCAACTGTACATGATCTGACCTGGATGCCTCAGCGTAGCATGTGTGAGGTCCCTTATGTTTTGTGATCGCCCAGTCATTACCAAAACCGGTAGCCCTCGCAACCAATCCCCATTGGCAACGATCGCTCTTGCACTTAAACCTCAACCTTCTTGTGTCGCTATATGTCTGATTCACCTCGATATTTTTCTTTATATGCCAATGGCCTATTTTTTCTTGCATTTGCTCTTTGCTGGAGTATATCATCCCCTCAGACAATGCATGTTGCTTTCCATCCTATTTCAAAAATTTTAAAATTTTAAAATTAACGAATATAAAAATTTCATAATTTATAAATGATTTTTTAAAAATTAATTAAAAATGAAACACACCTCAGAATTTGCAAAAAAAGAGCTGTCAGCTTCTTCAAACCATGATGTGTCATGAAATTGCTCGAACAGGTGTCCTTCTGCACCACCCGACACCTGCTACTGTCGTTTACCGAGTACAGGAAAATTTGTATCCACATCACTAAAATCAGTTGCCCAATCGCCTTCACTGGCATCCCAATTTTCCTCTGCCTCCCGCTCTTCGGGATCTTCATCTGTATTTTCAGCATAATAAAGCAGTTCCGGGGTTGGAGATCGATTCTGATAAGTTTGGGCCCGGCTAGAGCTACTAGATGGAACCCGAGGACGTCCCCGGTCAGGTTGGGAACGACTAGGTCCAGCCTCTACAGATGATGACCGACTAGTACTATCTAAAGTTAGGGCCCGGACAGGACCCGTCACAGATTGCTCATGAACCTGACCCTGGGTCATTTGCGGCATAGTTCTGGTGTTCTGGGTTGGGTTACGTCTGGGGTTTTGTCTAAGGTTAGCTACAATATATAACTCTAGGAACTTGAAAAGAGTGGTCAAATTCATTGTCATTTGGGTATACAACCCCCAGCTATTATCGTTTTGTACCGGTAGCTGTTGGAACAAGGTCTGGTTGCCTTGACCAATATTGATCCTTGCAAAAATTACCAGTTCATAATAGTTCGGATCAATACCAACTTGCTGATACACTTCTCTAGTTATACCTCTAAAATCTAAATCTGGGTTGATATTGAATATTTTCGAAGGTTGGGTACTGTAATAAGCACCATTTGGCCCGACTAAAACTTCACCACCAAAATAACAGGCAATTCCAATCATAATTGGTTGAACAAAACCTAACAATTAATAAATTTACAGTCAATTAAAAATATTAAATAATAATGAAAAAAAACGGACTAAAGATAAAAAAATACTTACAGCTCTTGCGCTGCTGTCTGCTGATTGTGGAATGAATACAGTGGTAAAAAACTAATTTTTATAGCAGAAAAAGGCGGTGCGTCAACTCAGCTTGCGGACCAGGTGGTGCGCAAGCTGAGCTTGCGGTTCTGTGTTGGTGCGCAAACTGAGCTTGCGGGAGTGTCATGTTTGATGAGTATTTTGTGTATAGGGTTTCGGCTATATTTTGTACTCAATTTTCTTTTAAATTTATAAACCTAATACTCAAAGATTGGTCGATTGCAAGCGCACAACCTATCAATATAGTATAAAAGGTATCGATCCAAGGGATAAGGGGAGACTTCAATTTTTGCTCTAAAGAATAATTTCAGAATTTTTGTTTGTTTCAAAATTCGTTTTAATGTTTATTTACTAATAATCCTAAGGTTGGCGGGTTCAATACCCAAAAAGTTGAAGGTTTAAACAATAAAAACTAAGAAAGAGTAAAGCTAAGTTAGGGTTTAACAAAGATTGGAGAATCTAGGGGCTTTTGGTCTACAATCCCTTATTTAATCCTATATATTTGGTTTGTTTAAATTCATGTTTGATATGACGGGGTTTCTAACCTAATATGTTAAAAATGGTCACTTCCGTGAATTAATAACGTGCCTAAATAATTCTATTTATCTAGACCATGAAGTTCTTTGCTAGTCTATCGTCTCCTTAGATATTGGTACTTAATGGTTTAGCTGGCCAAAGCAACTCATACCAATTTCTAAGTTGATTCAAGATGTCCCGACTTAGGGTTTTGGTTTTACCGGTTGGGTCTCAACCTAAATCCTAACCTTAATTCCTATAGTTCCGGCTTAGATTAAAAGATTTGTATACTCTTAACCTAAATCCTAATGACTTTGTGACATAATTGATACTATCCTATATGATCCATTCTATCTTAAAGTCTAAAAGACCTAAAGCGGGATAACTACAATTCAAGTATAAATTATGAGATCAACAAAGAATAAATCACAGAAATTAACAATCAAATCAAACAATCATCATAAAAACAAAGGACCAAATAGAATAGAATCAAACAAGTTCATGCATTAGACCTACACCTCTAGAGAGGAAGTTAGCCTCTCATGGAGATGCAAAACTTACAAGAGAAATTCATTACAAATCGGCTAAAACAAAGAGAAATTGGAAAAGAAATGATTACAACCCTTACTCCTACGAAGATCTCTTGCCTTGCTTCCTTGCTCTGAAAATTCTGCTCCTCTTCTCCTTGTCTAAGCTCTTAATCTCACTTTTTGCCCTAAGTAGATGTGGAATATGGAATTGAATTGGTAGATGGTGAAATTGATGGATGGTGAATTCCTCCTCAATTGAGCAGAATTTTCCTTCTTTTATAGCCTAGAATACACCCTAGAAACGTGGGGAGCAGTGTCCCACACGTTCTCCATGTTTAGAACCACTAACTTGGACAACCGGGCATGATCTGGCCTTCCAAAAATAGCAAAACTGCACTTTTAGTCTCACTGCGGCCCGCACTGCGGTCAATGCGGGTCGCACCGGGGGTTACTTTCCTTTTTTAACTTCCTGCGCCTTCGGAGTGCGGCCCGCACTGGGTTCACTGCGGGTCGCATTCTTCCTTTTTCTGTTATTTCTCCTATTTCTGGATTTCCCTGAAATTTTGGCTAAGTTCTTAGTGCGGCCCGCACTGGGAGTCAGTGCGGGTCGCATTCCCCTCAGTCTGGCATCTGGTTGAGCATAACATAAAGTACGGACCGCATTATCCCTGAGTGCGGGTCGTATTCTTCCTTCTTGTTGAGTGCGGCCCGCACTGACCGCAGTGCGGGTCGCATTGGATTTGTTTCTTCAGAAATTCTTCTAAGTTCATAGTGCGGCCCGCACTGACCTCCAGTGCGGGTCGCATTCCCCTCAGTTTGCTCCTCCTCCAGCGCTGAACTCCCAAATTCTGACTAAGTGCTGAGTGCGGCCCGCACTGACCACAGTGCGGGTCGCATTGAGGGTTTTTTCGCCGTTTTCTGCATTTTAAAGCAAGGAAATGTAATATTTTGATTCGGGATGCAATCTAAGTCTTTTATATACCAAAATACAAGATATTTAGAGCATTTTTTATTGTGAAACTAAGATCGAATCATATCTAAATGTATATATATTTCACGCTTATCAATGTTTCGAGATTTTTGGATCCGGATGTCTTTTAATTAATTTTGATTTATCCGGATGTTAGATAAAAAAAAAAACGGCAGAATGAGATAGAGCTTTACAATGCTATAGTGTCTGACTAGTAAAAAACAATTTTGTTCTTTAAGATAGATATATTAGGAATTGCCATAGTAGGTTAAATTTTGTGTTAGAAAATAAGTAACTGTCAAGTGACTATGACCTAGAACTTTACAGTATGATGTTGTTTGTGTTTTTGAATAGTGGGGTGTAGCTAAGCATGGACAGCAGGTTCAGAACATTGATTGTTTTGCTCTTAACATAACTATGTAATCTAAAACAGTTTTCTTTTAATGGAAACCGGGCTTAGGCTTTTTTACTCAAAAATAAAAAAATAAAAAATAAGAAGGAATAAGAGTTGAACACAACTATGAAATAGAAATATCAATGTCAAGGAAGAAACAAAAAAATGTTGATCAGGACTGTTTTATGGGTGTTGCTAATTATGAGCATAGAATATACATATCTTTTGATTAAATTTATATATAAATTGGAGCAATTTTTTTTTTAGTTAGGATTAACTATAAAACTGAGTTACTGCCGTAATTTGAAAAGTTTTTTAACGTTGTATATTTCGATTAGAGAAACCTCAAAAATCGAAATAATAGAAGTTTTAATTAGTTTTTTGTGTGTGTGACCTTTTAAGAAAATTCTATTTCCCATATCAATTCAAGTTGAAACGACATAGTTAGGGCCCAAACACATTGTCGATCAATTGGTGAATTAATTACCAAATTGGGTCTTCCTCTTATCCTCAATTTAATTAGCCCATAAGCACTTGTTTCAGTTGGTGAATTAATTAATTAACCAAATTTGATAAGCCCAAAAATGCAAGACAGGAAGCAGCATAGTACCTGATTCACATCCTCTGCTGCAAATTTATTTCTCAGCATCCTGCTGCACATTTAATCTGGTCCGTTCGTTTTTGATTGGACAGACCAAATAAGATTTTGGCACGAATTTTAAAGCAAATTTAATACTGCCCCCTCCATCATCCGAGCACTCACCGGCTGAGATTAAATCTGGGTCGTCCGAAAGTG
Organism: Carex arenaria; assembly: GCA_964058825.1. Taxonomy (NCBI): domain Eukaryota; kingdom Viridiplantae; phylum Streptophyta; class Magnoliopsida; order Poales; family Cyperaceae; genus Carex; species Carex arenaria. The sequence goes on along the minus strand of CAXKVW010000044.1, from coordinate 1,047,429 downwards.
TAGCACGATGTTGAGAAATAAATTTGCAGCAGAGAATACGGTTCCTACACCTAGAGTAATTAGCCATGACGGATCAGGGATCAATTCAAAAATTAATATAATAGACGCTAAAAAAGAAAGTCCGAGTAGGACTACTGGACAACCAAATGAAAACTGGATTGATTAATTAGCAATGCATTTTTTTCTTTTTTCTTTTATTGCTTTGGCATAAATAGTTGCAACCATATATGCACTAGTTTTTCCATATGAAGAAAGATTCCTTCTTTAATTTATATACATTTATGTATATATGAATGGCTCGCAAATTAATTAAGCATATTGCTTTAGAAAGGAGTAATTAGCAGGAGCGTTGGTTACACTTAGGCCACGAGCTGTTCTATTTTATGTCATACATTAAAATTGAATTAGCAGGTTTGAATTTAAGGATTCATTGGTTTACAATTAAATCCTTGATTAATAATTGCCTTTTATGGATTATGGAGATATTCTATTATCAAGGTCAATAACACATCTCCTGCTCTCCTTGCATTAATCATTGGTTTCTCCTTATCTGTATTTTTAAAATTACATTTTCTCGGGGTTCTGTTTGAATTACGCTAAGCGGTGGAAAGGATATATATATGATCCAACTGGAAACAAATAGACAAATTGCTTAAGTGGCATTATTTAAAAAAAAAAAAGTTCCTTTTGTTGATTTTGTTTTAAAGAAAAATTAGATAAAGTAATTTTGAAAGCAAACATGCATGAGAGTTCGTCATGAACCAATGTCGATCAAATGTTTATAATCATTTTAATCAAATCTTATATATATTTATGCAAATATATAGATGCAAACTAATTAAAATTCGTCATGAACATATAATTCTACGTACTTAAAATCCAACCTATTATCATTGTCATTAATAGGAGATATATACCAAGATATTATATATGATTCAAGATAAGGACAAAGCAAAGTAGAATATATGAAGGGATGATCGAATACACGGTGCATGCACATGTGAATTTCTTACATTTATATATAGTAACATTACCAACACAATCTTTGCACATAATTTGATGCCATTATAAGCTAGGGTTCCGGGATACACTTCATATATATTTTTTTTATTAATTCGCATCTCTCCACAATGCCATTCTATATATATGCGCATAGACAGCAAGTAATATGCACATAGATAGCAACTAAGAAAAAAAAAAGGAAGAATATAGCTAAGAGAGAAAGAGGTAGTGGTTTAGGGAATTAAATTAATGGCGAGGAAAAAGGTGAAACTAGCATGGATAGCGAACGACTCAACGCGGCGCGCAACATTCAAGAAGAGGAAGAAGGGGCTGCTGAAGAAGGCACATGAGCTCTCGACTCTGTGTGACGTGAAGACATGTGTGGTGGTGTATGGGGGTCCGCACGAGCGGGAGGCTGAGGCATGGCCATCGGCAGCAGAGAGCCTACGTGTGCTGCGGCGCTTCCGGAGCATGCCGGATACAGAGCAGTCGAAGAAGATGATGGACCAGGAAGGCTTCCTGCGCCAGCGTCTCGCCAAGGCGCAGGAGCAACTGCGCCGCCTTGAGCGGGACAACCATGAGCTTGACACATGCCTGCTCATGCATGATGCCATCGCTGGAAACCTCGCTCTCAATGCCGCCCCCATCGAGGAAGCCACCGCCCTCGCATGGCTTGTCGAGATACGTCTCAGGAATGTGCAGGAGCGTATCCACCACCTCCGCTCTTCTGCTTCCTCTCGATCTCATACCAAGGCCCTCCAGATTATGGGCTCCAGCACACCTGCTCCCTCTCCGACACAAAGCCTGACCCCGAGCTTCATTCTCCCATCTGCGCTGCCGCCTCCACAAATGCCTCAAGAGGCAGCTGCAAATAGCCCTACAGTTCAGGCTGAGAGCAGCGGGATGCCGGCATGGTACGTTAACCACCCTTCAGACAGCGTTGGCTTTGGCTGCACCGAGGAGATGGTGAGCATGCAGCCATATTTGGATGCCGCATCAGCATGGAACAATTATCTACATCATAACTAGAGAGAGCTACAGAGCTGTAGCTCAGATGATGTATGTCTTAATTTCATTTATGTTTTTTTTCTTCTAAACATAAACATAAAAATACATATGGTGCTGTCCTCATTTTGTTTCTGTGATGCGTTATTATGGACTTTACATACCTCAAAAACAATAAATTATTAGTTTTAATTCTGAAAAAGGTTATAAGCCTTGCAACATAAACTTTTATTCTGCTGAACTTTATTTTTCAACATTTTTGACCGCTTGATTTGATACGAAAATAATTCGAAAATATAAAAAATTTGCATGTAAATAAAATTGGTTTGAATGGTTTGAATTAGTCATTTGAAGTCTATCCAGTTAATTTTGAGTTGGTCATATGATACCGATGTCATATCAGTCGGACTCGGTAGACCATAGTATTGTTTGTTATTATTTTTTTGTTTTTTGTTTTAAAGAGAAAAGTAGAAATGCAGAATGTAATTAAGCAACAAAATAATAAGGATTATTTTCCAAAACAAGAGGCGGTTGACTTAATGACAGGGAGCTAGAGAGGCGCTTAAGGCAACTAGGGTTCGTTTTAAATTTTGTGATGGGCTTTTTTATTTTTATCCTTCCAGGCCCAATTCTGTAGTATTGGGTCAGGTCGTAAAAGTGGACTTGTCTACTTGTTTGTTCTGTAGGCTTGAATTGGAGAGGTGGCCCAGTTAAGATGCATCATTTGTGTTTTCTATATTTTCTGAACATAAACATATATCTTTGTAAGATCAGAGACAATCTATGTCAAGCATGCGGTTGATATATTCTCCATTGATATTTACTGGGCACTAAATATAGTAGTGCAGGATTATATTAGCGCAAACTTAATTAGCCCTTACATACTGGGCACTAAATTAGTAATTAATTAATATTTTATAAGGATTTCATATATTATGTTAAGTTTGTCTAGCCTTGAGTATTCAATAAACAAATTACTAATTAATTAATATTTATAAGGGTTTAATATATTTACTGTCAGTTAATTTTGTGCTTATACTTGATTTGGCTCTCTTGATTTGACTGCACTGGTAAAATGATGAGGACGGGTGGAACTTATGCTTGATTTGGAACGCGTATCCTCGGCATTAATTCAAAAAAGAATCTTTTGAGTTAATGAATCTCAACTGTTTGATTTTAAACAGAGCCAATTCGGTTCCTGCCCATGACATAGGGATTTTTTCAATATTAGTGCGGATCTAGTTTGCACGAATCTTAAAACAGATTGAACGGTTGATATTTATTAACTTAAAAGATTTTCTTTTGAGTTAATGCAGAGGATACGCGTTCCTTGATTTGGTTTTCTTGATTTGACTGCACTGGTAAAATGATAATGACGGGTGCAACTTATACTTGATTTGGCTCTCTTGATTTGATTGCACTGGTAAAATGATGAGGACGGGTGGAACTTGAAGATCAAGACGCCATTCTTACAAATTCCTACTTTTCTGTTGCTGTTACTATTTTGTGTATTGTATGAAAGGATAGAGTGTGAAAAACGTGTCGTGCCGTGTTGTGATTAGCACGTCGTGACTTTGATCTCGTGCCGTACCGTGATAAAAATATTGAGGAGTTGTCATGGCACGCGAGTTACACTGTGACTCACATGCCGTGTCCAAACGTAACTAGTCACGTTTAATCTTTTTTTCTTTCCATAATTTAGCTTAGTTTATTCAAGATTCATCATTTGATCAAGACCTAAAGGTTCCAATTGCACGCGACTCGCGTGACCACGTGCCGTGCTGTGATTGGATCTTTCACGTAACGTGCCGTACCAAATTTTTAAAAGACAGTCACGGCACGCGAATGGTCGCAGCACGGGACATGCGAGTTACGGCATATAATAGTCACACATGCTGTAACCGTGGTGTTCCGTGACGAAGCTGGCTCTGCCATGCTATTTTTCCCACTCTATGGAAGAGAGCTTAATGCTGATGTCTTTTTTATGAATGTAAGCAAAAAGTAGAGATCAAGCTATATGTCTTTCATGTCTCATCGTGCCTTACATCTTTTATTTTTAAAATCTAAATTGTCGATTCAAAACGCTCAACAAGATCTTCATATTAAAATGTACTTGGATACCAAATTTTTTTTTTAATTTTTTTTTAGAATTTTTTACAATTTGTGTAGATAGGTACAAAATAATTATTTTTGGATCGATGATCTAGAATACTCTGAAAAAACAATAATAATTTTGTACATATCTAAACATTTTTTTTATTTTTTTATATATAAAATTTTGACTTCAATTATTATGAAGATCATATTAAGTAGTTTGGATGACTATTTAAATTCCAAAAATAAAAATAAGAATGTAGGTCTTTTCTTAAACTAGTTGGTGACTTGACTCAAACTTTATTATTAAAAGAAAAAAAAATAACAAAGCCTTTGTTGAGTTTATCTAAACATTGTAATAATCTACTGCGATATGCTAACAGATATACTAAAAGTAATAACATATGGATCAAGAAACATGTGTTCATTGGTTGAAAATAGCACACTAATTGGTTTTCAAGTGGCAACCATTTTATAAATAATTAAAAGACAGATAACAATTTTATTTAATTAATGAAATTGTCCCCTTATAACGGTACTAAGAATGCTAAAAAAAGAATAAGATGATAATAAATCCATATGATTTCTCTTTCCCTTCTAATTTTTTCCTCTTTTCTCAATATATCATTTTGAGTTGACATTGGAAAGTACCAATGCCAAAGCACACAACTGTAGTTTAGACTAGCATCTGGAGGAGAAAACAGTAAGAACTAAGAAGTGCCCTTTATGCCTGCTTTTGACATGTTTGGGCAAATTTGGGTTTTCTCCATCACCATTCACCATCACATGATTTCACAACATTTCGTATGGATCTATTACCGGCTTATATGCGCCACCAGCTCGGCCACACCTGGACTGAAATCTGAACGAACCTATTCAACATCATATCTATCCAACGGAGGAGATCATTTGAGAAGTCACCAGTACCCTTTATAGGGCCATGTATTAAAGGTCCCATAAAACCACCATGAGTTGAGTACTAAACTCAGACAACATGCCCAAGAAACAGGTCCGTTTGAGTTGTCCGTATACGATTTTGGTTCAGCTGTCGGCCTGAGAGATAAACCCGTTCGAGTCGTCCGTACAAGACTCAAACCGACTTGCCGGCCCGCGATGAATGCCCAGTCGAGTGTCCGTACGAGACTCAAACCAACCTATAGGCCTATAAATACTTCTTAATCACTGAGCTCAAGGTCCACACATCCAACAATACGAGGTATGAAAGAGGATAGAGTTACGCACTTACTGGATCTAGCTATACTCAGTTTGATCCGGACACACAATAAAAAGACACTAAACAAGCACAAACTAATCTCTCTCGAGTTATGACGTGTCTTGGATCATCGCGGCCTAATCTCATCAGAGAGGAGAGAGGGGTCGTATCAACCCTAAACAGGGGTAAGATCATGACGAGAAGAAATGACATTCAAGTATTCAACTATAAAAAATACCAGTTGGTTATACAGGCATGACTAATTAGAATTACTATTGCGTTGCCAAAGTTAGAACTAGGGCTTCGCGAGCTCTTTAAATTTGCATATTTTTTTCTTTTTCTTTTTGAGATAGTATTTATATGTGAATTAAATTATACAGTCTCTATCAAACATCTAATTTCCTTTGTTATATGAAGTTATAATAAAGTCCGCCATTTAATTGCCAATGATGCAGCATGATTGTTAGATTGTGAATTCAGTCAATTGAAAATGTTAGCCTAGCTAGTTTTCATATGACTAACAGAGCGAAGCAGAGCAGATCGTCTAATTAATTATTCAGTTCAAGCTCCTAATAAAGTTTAATAATTGGAATTCGCAATTTAAGAATGATTTTAAACATTCACAAAGTTTTTCAAGTTATAAGTTTGCCTAGCTAGGACAACATGTTTCTAACTTCTATATCCGAAACTTATGAGGCATCTTCATGATCATTTAAGAAAGGAAAAATTATATACCACTCCTTGCAAGCCATGCATAAAGGGAGAGGAGCGTGTCCGATGCCCATCGGACCAAAGTCTGTTCGATGGGCGTTTTGTATTGTCTGATCCACTTCAAGATCTGTGCGTATCACTTTAATATCCGTGCTGTTTGCTTTAATATCCGTGCGCACAGATTTTGAAGTGGATCGGACGGTACAAAACGCCCATCGAACAGACTTTGGTCCGATGGGCATCGGACACCCTCCTCTCCCATGCATAAAACACAAAATTAAATGTCTACAAAATCTCACCATGCACCAGATAGAGAACACATGGGGATTCTAATTCTCTTTCTAACAGATTGCAATTTAAATGAAGACTTGACAAAGTGGATTAGTCATGATGCTTTCTCCTCGACTATGTCACGAGGTCGTGGGATGCTCCCTGATCCTCGACTTATCGAGAATGGACCACATCACTTGCACGTCGTCGTATGAGCATGCCATCACCTCTCCATGAAGCTTTGATCTTGTATGATCATGCACTGTGCGCCATTCAAATCAATGTCCAAACCAGCAAATTAATTACAAGCTATAGAATCATATGTAATTTGAAAATTGAGAAAACCAATTAAGACATATATATCAGAATATATACCAAACCTGATTGTGCTTTTTGTTCCCTGGGTTGAGCTGGATTGAAAATTGTGTAAGCTTTTCGAAAAGGAGAGGTAATAGTACGAACCCAAGAACCCACGAACTAGTTAGATTTTTACTTGTTGCAACGAATAATATATATACAGATCGATATGCTTAATGAATTCGCTTCTCTAAGTAGAGAGATCGATATATATATGGCGATAAACAAGTTGACAATTTGAAGGGGCAGTGATGTCATGCATGTCAGAGTAACAATTAATCATTATGATTAATTAACTAATTAGTTAATCTAAGGGGAGCAAGATCCGGGAGTTGAGGAAGAGGCATGTAGGAAACCATGTATATGATCTAATTAAGGATCAGTTTCCTCTACAATCCATCGATATGGAATTCTAATAGAATCTTTATTAAACTAGCATTCCTAATCATATCAATACGAGTGACAAAAAATCTCGCAGCTCGTGGCTTGATCGTGACTCGCTTGCTAATAGTTCGTTCGTTATTGAACTGAACTGTTAACGAGCCAGCTAGCTACTAGCTCGATCCAGAATTAACGAGTTCAAGCTGAGGCTTAACTTGCTCGCCAGCTCGGCTAGGTATCAATTTGTGAATTTGTATGAATTTGTGTGTATTTTATACTGTCCAGCTCGGTTCAAAAAGTTTGTATAATTTGTTTTCTTCTTAAAACAAGATCCAGCTCGTTAGCTCGCGAGCTAACTCGGTCTAGCTCGTGACGATTTCAAGCTGAGATTTCAGCTCAAATCTCTAAAGTCAACTTGCTCGTGACTTGGATCCAACTCGTGACGAGCCAGCTTGTTGGCACCCTGCATATCAAGATGCAAAATTTTGATTGCAGAGTGAAATAAATTCCAGGAGTTTGAATACATTTTGCATCATGCGTGGGGATTCTTCATTTGTATTTGGATTTATGAACTTTAATTCAGACCCAATAATTAAGTCATATGCATAATGCATCTGTATATGTGCGGCTGTGCCTAGGCAGAGAGACAAAAGATAATCTATCCACATGCCATACGCTAGTACTATAACCAGAGATATGTCAAAATCACATGCATGAAAACTCATTGTTGCCGCCATCATCTTCCCCACCTCCTCGTTTGCTGTTGCTTCTTTTATATCCAATCAGTGACGTAGTCAGAATTTTTATCAGTAGGCAAAAAAAAATTCTATACCCAGACACCGATTAAATGATTTAATTTTAATACTCGTGAATTATTTGGTGATAGAAAATAACAATTTAATATATTGATTAATTACACTCCTTTAATTAATGTTCTAATTTATTGAAAAGGAAAAAATAAATAAAGAAACGGAATATAAAGAAAAGAGAGATTAGAATGAATAATGAATGAAATTGAGATATCCGGGATCCTTAGCAATGGAGAAAAATAATGGGAAAAGAGTGTTTTGGAATCAGAGAGGAGAGCTCTCCGTTATTTCATTAAACATTATAAGTGGTCCCTATTTTTTGTGTGATTTTTTTTTGTATAAGCATGGTTCACAAGACTTTTTTTACAACTTTTTTTTATGGTTCATGTATGTCAGTCTTAAACGGATTGTCACTACCCCCATAGGAAAAGTCAAGGTTTAAGGCTTTGGGCGAGGAGGGACTCGAACCCCCGACACCGTGGTTCGTAGCCACGTGCTCTAATCCTTCTGAGCTACAGGCCCCACCCCGTCTCCACTGGATCTGTTCCCGTGACGCCAGAAGTCGCGGGTTCGAACCCCGTTTTCCCCGCCCGATCCTCCAACTTCCTCCTGCCCGACCCTTTTGGTCTTCACTGGAAGTTGCTTATCCCGGTGTAGCATGAAAGAAAATTCCGATTTTTTCTTCGGTCTCCACCCGGGTCGGTCTATTCGTTTCCCTCATTTAGTTTTGGGAAACAACATAATGAAAAAACATGAAAACTAAAAGGAAAAATTGTGAAAGAGAAGAAATCAAATCCTTCTAAAGAAATCTTGAAATCCTGATCCAAACCAGGGGTAGGCAAAGGCCAAGTCAGGAGTAGGAAAGATCTTGATCCAAACAAATTATACATGGTATTGGTGACATTTTTTAAAATCCAGGGGTAGGCAAGTACCTACCCTTGCATGGCTGTGGCTCCGCCTCTGCATCCAATCAGGTATCAATTCCTATGAAACAAATATGCTACTATTCCAAAGGTATAACAGGACCATGTTATTCCTATCCCAACCATTCAAAATTTTTCACACACGAATCTCAATAAAATTCTTTTTTTTTCATGTGCAAGTCTCAATAAAGATATCAAAGACTGAGATTGAAATAACAGAATCCTTAGAATAATAGCAGATTTATTTCCCAATTCCTATTACGAATTAATGTATAAAAAAATACATTAGATTACTAGGGTTTTTAACAGTCCTTCAAGTAAAATCCTTCAAATATATTTATTACTCTTAATTAATTTATTATTTTTAGTAATAACCAATGATCTTTCATATTAAAAAATAAATAAAAAAATGTGTCAGCATGCATCTATGCCGCATGCTAAATTTTACGCTCATCAATCTTGCTTTTGATTAATTAGTTGCAAATGAGTGTTTATACATAGTAGTAAAAAAATGTAATGACATTTAATTATCGGCATAGTCCAATTTAGCGCCATTTAATTTAATGGAATGTGTCTTTAGAGATATTTAACAGTATGGTTTCAATAATATTATCAAACAATATATCTAACGGTTAGTTTAATTGCATTTTTTACACTGACAATTGTTAGCATGCTGATAAGTCTTTCTGCTGTAGTGTATGTAAGTTAAGATTTTGAGATGATAAATACATAATTTTATAGTTTTTAAGTAGTATATGTGAAATTCTCCCATTTATGTTATCTTAAATTTGCAAATTAAACACAATTAATGATTAATTAAAGCTAATATCATTTGCCATGTACATGCTCTCTGATCTCTTCACTTAATATATATCTCCATTCTTATATAATGCACGTAGTTGTCCTGATCCGCCAACAGCTAAGATTGAAAGATGAATTTTCAGATTTAATTTCAGTCCTTCAATCACATAATATGTCTTCTTTTGATTAAATACATCTATTTTATGTGTAGAAGTCTAAATTTAGTTAAAAATATACTCGCCACATATACTGCTATATAGTTTGTCACAATTAAGAATAAATCTCTAGCGATTTGTTTCCTTATTCCTCCTTAAATCTATTTTTGATTGTTGTAATTAAATTATTTTCTTATTTCTTCATTTTCTCTTATTCATGCATTTATAGCATATCTTATGAAATAAATTGATTCATTGAACCTGCAAGTTCTAAAAATATTGTACAGAGGATGAGATTTTTTAAGAAAAAATATATATGATTTTATGAAATATATAGTAGAGTGTTCATAAATATGAGAAGTTTCGGTATCCATCATAATTTAATTCTGATGGTTGGATTTATTTTTTGAAAGAATATTTTCAATACAACGTTCTGCTATAATATAGCATGAATGAGATCATTATCATTGATGTATCTCCATTTTTAAATTATGCACATAGTTGTCTTGATCCGTTAACGGTTGAGATTGAAAAATGAATTTTCATATTTAATATTTGTTCTCCAATCACAAAATCTGTCTTTTTTTATTAAATACATTTGTTTTATGTGTATAAGTCAAAATTTAGTTAAAAACATATTTGCCACATATATTGCTATATAGTTTGTCACAACTAAGAATGGATTCCTAGCGATTTGTTTCTTTATTTCTCTTTAAACTATTTCTGATTCCTGCAATTAAATTATTTACTTATTTTTTCTTTCTCATATTGCTATATAGTTTGTCACAACTAAGAATGGATTCCTAGCGATTTGTTTCTTTATTTCTCTTTAAACTATCTCTGATTTCTGCAATTAAATTATTTACTTATTTTTTCTTTCTCATGTTTCATTTCTTCTCTTCCTCTGTCGACAATGAAATTGAAAATTATTAAATCTTTCCGAATTTGTAGAGAAAATCATTTTTTCTGATATGTTATATTCATTGTGTCAAGAGGAAAAATGATCTTTATGGTCATGTTTGGTTGTGGAGTAAGTAGTGGAGTAAACCCTTTAATCCATCTTTAAGGAGCCAAACGAGGAGTAAATTTGAAGGAGTAAGGTGGAGTAGCATTTGAGTTAATCCGGATTAAGTTACTCCACTTGTGGTCCTGCAATTAGAGTAACATCATTTTATAATTTCTCTCTCTTCATTAGCTTACTCTACCAAATTTTAACCAAACTCCAACCAAACATGATTATTTTAATCCACCTTAGCTTAGAGTAAGAAATTTAATCTGGAGTAACTTTACTCCACAACCAAACATGACCTATTAAAGCTATTGTATCTTTTTATTATTAGTTAAGAAGAAATATCGACCTTTTAGTCCAGAAAAAATACAGTTTTAATTAATTATTTTTTTAGCAGGTTAACTAAATTTATTTATTATTTTAAATGAAGATTATCAACTTTTTGTCGAATTATTGCCCTCTTTAGTTATTATATGATTTGAGTAATATTCTAACAACATAATTCTTTGGCAGATTTTTTTAAAGGCAGAGGCTGTCATTCTTTGGCGGATTAAAAGTAAGAAACTACTCTATGCTCGCTGTTTTAATGTGTGTATTTGCATAATCATTTTTTTATATTTTAATTAATATACTTTTCATATTTGTTTGTTCATTTTCATTAATGTTACACTATATCGAAGATGATCACACTAGCAATGGTACTTCAAGTACTTTTTTCATGTTATATTTGATCCATTTTTTCCATTTGTTGTTTCTTTTATTGTTATTTATTATTTGAATTTCTGTTTTTTTTCTTGTGTGCCTTTTATTTTCATTTAATATTTTTTTCTTATTTTTGTGTGAATGTCAAACAAAAAAAATATCTTCATATTATATTCAATTTTATAATATATTTCTGTTGCAACGCACGGGCACAATACTAGTGTGTGTGTGTATATATATATATATATATAGAGTCCGGCTATGCTCAAAACGTTTGTTCCTGGGCTCAGGAACAAACGGTTCGGTTCTCCAATTTTCAAAGTCCAAACGGTCGATCCAAACCGACAGATGTTTAATCTATATTAAAATGTGCTTAGAGACCAAATTTTACATTTTTTGGAATTTTTTTACTATTTATTAAGATGGTTTGAAAATTGCTGTTTTTATTAAAATTCTGCACCATTGAAAACAGCAATTTTCAAACCATCTTAATAAATAGTAAAAAAATTCCAAAAAATGTAAAATTTGGTCTCCAAGCACATTTTAATATAGATTAAACATCTGTCGGTTTGGATCGACCGTTTGGACTTTGAAAATTAGAGAACCGAACCGTTTGTTCCTGAGCCCAGGAACAAACGTTTTGAGCATAGCCGGACTCTATATATATATATCTGCATATCTAATCTAAGATTCTATCTAGATCTCTTCCTCCTCCAACACAAGCTCAAAATAAAAATAAAAATCTATAGCACAAATTGATCTGTAATATACATATTACTGTAGCCTCACCAAAAAAAAAGAATAAAAAAATATAAGGTGTTTTTTTATTGTTTTGTCAACCCGAACTAACATTATGAATTCACGTACATTGTTATGTTCCGTGGATTTTGAAGAAGACACAAAAATACTTATATACATAGAGACAAATTATAAAGATGACTGCTAACAGTTATTCATGACATTTTTGTACTGGACAGGGATTGATCGAGTTACGGAGGAACGTTAATGAAATGAAAAATAAATATTTCTTTTATATTTATATGTAAAACATACAGGGCTGAAAGATAATTTCAATAAGAGAGACAGTTCCTTTGAATATTACTGACTCAGTGGGTCAGTCATTGGCTAATTGCATATGAATTAGGATGTAAATTAGTCAAGTTACCTATTACATATTTTGGAGTTCTTTTGTATTGGAAAAAATTACAGGTTTCTTTGTGGTTGCCATTGATTGAAAAAAAATTGAAAAGAGATTGTAATCGTGGAAAGGTAAATTGCTGTTAATGGGAGGTAAAGTAACTTTATTGGATGCAGTGGTCTCAGTTATATCTTTCTATTGGCTGTCTTTGTATAAAATGTCAAGTAAAATTAGGTATATCAAATTGATCATCTTAGGAGGAAATTTTTATGGTATGGAGACAATACTGTTAAGAAAAAATATTCTCTCATTGCTTGGGATCGAGTTTGTTGTAGTAAGAAACATGGCGGACTTGGTGTTTTGGATTTACAAAAGATGAACTTGGCTTTGATAGCCAAGTGGTTGATGAGGTGTTATGATGCTCAAGAATAGAAAACTTGGAAAAAAAATTATTTGATAAATATTCTATTACAGGTGATTATAAATTACAGTCAGCTCTTTGAAAATATATTCTTTCCCTTAAATCAGTTGTCCAGGTTAGTTCTGATTGGAAAATGGAGACATGTCCATTAGTTTGTTTCTGGTTGGATAGATGGGCAGGTTATTTACCTTTAGCTGATGTTTATCCTAATTTGTTTCTTATAGCTTAGAGCATCTACGCCCTGCAACTTAAATGAGTTTCTAAATATTTGTTAACTTATTTTTAGAAATTAAGGTATTTAAAGTTTGTAACTCTCACATTTCTGAAATTAATTTTGGAGTTTCTATTAAGCCACGTCAGCAACAAATTAAAAAAAAAAGAATTAATTTGAGCCAATTATTTGGTCTGCATAGAGTTTAGAAACAGTTTTATAATAAGAAATTTTACTGCATAGTTTCTAAATAAGAAACTCTCATACATATCTGAAACTGAATTAGAAATTGCCAAATCAGATTAGAAACTCTAATAGTTTTAGGGATTTAGATGCTCTTATGATAAAGATATCTTAGTTGCTGATGTGTTTAGCACTAATGTAGTTGATATTAGTTTTTGCAAGACAATTGAATGGTATTATACTTAGTGAATGGGGTTTTTTAGTAGGGCACTTTCAAATTTCTACTCAGGTACCGATTTGGATCAGATTGTTTGAAGGTGGATAGCACATGGAAAATTTACGGTTAATTCTCTGTATAAATGGTTAGAATTTGGAGGTGTTCCTATTAATGAGTTTGATTGTATTTGGGCAGCCGACATTCCTTTAAAAATAAATTTCTTCTTGTGGCTCTTCAAGCAAAACATGGTACTTACAAAGATTAATTTGGATAATAGAGATTGGCAGGGTGATAAAAAATGTGTGTATTATACAGAGTTGGAAACAATTGATCATCTTTTTGGGTCTTGTTAGGTGGCTCATTCACTTTGAAGTTGGATTGCAAATTATAATAATTTTGTGTTTGATTGTTTAATTAGGTCTGGATAATATGAGGGGCAGTACTTTGGTTTGGTCACTTTGGTTGGATAGGAACAAGATTGTTTTTCGTGATGGCAATATTTGAATATTCAAGCGTTAGGTTTCAAGATTATTTGACTTGTTTTTTTTTGGGCATCTCAACACAAAACTGATTTAATTGAGCAACTAAAGCTTATTATGCCTTGTGATGTGAAGGACCTGTCAGGTTCCATGTTGGCCATTTCCATGAGGCTACTCAGGTTACAACCCTTATGAATGGAGGAGGGACAGCTTTGGATGGATGGTGAAGATGAGTTGCAAATGGTGCCTTAGGTGAATATGAAAGATGCAAGGCCTTAATTGCAAATTTTTACTTTCATGGCTGCTGCTATAATTTATAGGATTTTGTTTGTTTTGTGTGTTTTGTGAATTGTTGGTTGTAGGTTATACACTTATACTTTTGATGTTGTTAGTCTTATGTGGTTGCTGGATGGTAGTTATTTTTGTAGGTATTTGCTTAATATCTATGTAGGTTTGTGGTACGTGTGCAGCTGTTATCAAATTGGTGATACCAATAATACTATGTAATATTTTGGTTTTCATTTTAATGAAAATCAGTGGCAAGGCAACTTCTTTCAAAAAGAAAAAATATGTAAAAAATACATTTATTCCACTGTAAGAAGGAAAAAAAAAAACATTCTTCTACATGTCAATCCCACAAACAAGCATCAAATTGCTGCACAGAGCAAACCTTAGTAAATGAACTGTATATGGAAAGCGAAAACTCAAAAGCAAGCGAGAAAAATAAGCCAAAAAGAAGAAAAAAGAAAAAAATAAAAAGGAATGCAGGAATAAATTAAGTATGCATATCTATATATATATATATATATATAGTTACAGATAAAGATAAATTAATAAAGAAGCATGCAAGCAATGATCAGTCCTCTGAGTTGATGCCACGACGGAAGCGATCGATGTAGTCTCTGGCTTTGCGGTCTATGTCTGGTTCACCGTACCAATGCGGACGGTCTTCATCGCTGGGTCGTACCTTTTTCTGGTACTCATAGTGGTACTGGTGCCTGTATTCCCCCGACCGGCTTTCTTCTCCAGACGACTTCTTCAAACCAAAAAATGCAAGAAAATAGTTCTTTCCCTTTCCCATTCAGATGGATGTTTCTGGATTAATTTGCTCTTAACTCTTCTATATATCGATTTGATTTTGTTGTGATAAGAAAGCTGGTCCAAGTGTGGTACTTATAGGCTTGGTGTGAATGATTTAACGCATGCATTAATGAATTACATATATATTCAAGGTCAGGAATCAGGATGCCTTTGGTTAGGCAGTCGAAATTCGCAAACAAAAATATATATTATTTGTACCAACTTATTAGCTTCAATTCCTTCTTCGTAGCTATAAAGTCTAGGTTTAATATTTAGTGTAGAATTGTTGACTGGAAAGAAGATCAATCATTAATAAGCTTTCTTCCTTTGACTACAATTTCCATGCTAGCTTCAAAAATGTAAGAAGCTTTTCTAAAAAGATGGTCTGGATTTAGCAAACATGCCTATAATTATATATTCTCGTGATTTCAAGCGTATGTGCAGTACTTCTTATCCACGTAATTAATGTTCTCTAATGTATAATTACAAATTAAGTAGAATTAATTTTGGATAATTCCACCGCACCTTCAAAATTTCATCTTATAATAAGTAGTCTTTCAAAAAATTTAATTATAATTATCACCTTGTTTAATAAGTTCTCGATATGTGATATTCACCCCCTGTTTTCCAAATATTTTTTTAAATAAATATAAAAATTGATCTAAATACTTGTTACAAACGGGACTTGAAACCCTGTTTGCCAATTTCACTTAATATCATTAACTACTTGATACGATGAATAAACAAAATATCCTTAAACATATGCAAATTTGTGAATTTGCAAATAAACTTTGTGCAATCCATTTGGACGTCATCAGAAGTATATCTATATATATAGAGAGTGGCTAAGCTCAAAATGTTTGTTCCTAGCCTCCGGAACAAACGATTCGGTTTCTTGATTTTCAATGTCCAAACATTTGATCCAAACCCTTAGATGTTCAATATATATTACAATGTGCTTGGAGACCAAATTCTATATTTTTGGAATTTTTTTTACTATTTATTAAGATGATTTGAAAATCGTTGATATTATTAAACTTTTGCACCATTGAAAATAGCGATTTTCGAACCATCTTGAGAAATAGTAAAAAATTTCAAAAAATGTAATATTTGGTCTCCAAGCACATTCTAATATTTGGATCGACTGTCTGATCGAACTTTGAAAATCAGAAAACCAAATCTTTTGTTCCGGAATCTAGAAACAAATGTTTTGAGCTTAGCCACTCTTATATATATATATACATACACACACACAGAGTGAGAGTGAGAGTTTTATTTTAAAAAAAACAGAGAGAGAGTGAGAGAGATAGAGAGACACACATAGATAGTTTAATTTGGTGGAAGAAGGGAGGTCATCAAACTAACTTAATTCGCAAATTGTAACATACAATAATGTATATACATATGTGAACCTCTTTGTCACATGCATGCTGGATTTTTCACAAATTGTAACATACAATAATGTATATACATATGTGAACCTCTTTTAACACATGCATGCTGAATTTTTTGCAAATAAATTGATTAGAGTACTGCAACCTTTTTGTTTCTATTAAGCAATGTCAGGTAAATTGCTGACTAAGATATTAATAGCATATATTACTTGTAATTTTATAATTTTATACATAATTAAATTGAATTTTGAGCATATTTGATATAGATTTAAATTATATTGAGTAACTATGTAAGTTAAGATTTTGAGATGATAAATACATAATTTTATAGTTTTTAAGTAGTATACGTGAAATTATCTCATTTATGTTATCTTAAATTTGCAAACACAATCAATGATTAATTAAAGCTAATATCATTGGCCATGTACATGCATGTACTCTCTGATCTCTTCACGTACTATATATCTGCATATCTATCTAGATCTCTTCCTCCTCCAACACAAGTTCAAAATAAAAATAAAAATCTATAGCACAAATTGATATGTAATGTACATATTACTGTAGCCTAGCAAAAAATAATAAAAAAAAAAACATAAGGTGTTGTTTATTATTTTTTCAACCCGAACTAACATTATGAATTCACGTACATTGTTATGTTCAGTGGGTTTCGAAGAAGACACAAAAGTACTTCTATATACATAGAGACAAATTATAATGATGACTGCTAACAGTTATTCATGACATTTTTGTACTGGAAGGGAATGAGTTACAGAGGGACGTTAATGAAATGAAAAATAAATAATTCTTTATAGTTATATGTAAAAAATACAGGGCTAGCTGAAAGATAATTTCGATAAGAGTTAGATGGTTCCTTTAATATTAGCGACTCAGTGGGTCAGTCATTGGCTAATTGCATATGAATTAGGTTAAATTAGTTAAGTTACCTATTTAGGGGTGTAAACGGATACGGATTATCTGCGGATAATCCGCTTATTATCCGTATCTGGATTAAACGGATACGGATACTTGCGGATACGGATACGGATAATTTTAGTATATGGAAAAAAAATACGGATACGGATACGGATAATTCCGTGAGGATATAAACGGAGCGGATATCCGTATATATCCGGATCCGAAATTTAATCTTTCAGCAGCTTTCAATTCATTTCACCCTTGCGAAATTCTCAAAAAACATACATATTCATTTAAGTCCAATAATCTTGGTAGAAAAATCATATAATCTATTAGAATAATGGATTGGTTCTCTGAACCAATAAGTAATTAGTTATGCATAATCATCACTGTGCAAACTTAAAAAATATATTAAATTTTTGTCAATTTAGATAATTTAAAATTATAAAATTTAGTAGAATTACTCAATATCCGACAATTATCCGCTCCGTATTCGTATTCGAATCCGTATCCATAGATTATCCATTCCGTATCTGTATCCGTTTAAGACGGATATGATTTTCAATTTTGATATCCGTTTACTATCTGTATCCGTATCCGTATCCGCTTGTTGAAAAACGGATGCGAATATGGTATTAGCATTATCCGCTCCGAATCCGCTCCGTTTACACCCCTATACCTATTACATATTTTGGAGTTCCTTTGTATTGGAAAAAATTACAGGTTTCTGAGTTGTTGCTATTGATTGAAAAAAATGAAAAGAGGTTGTAATCGTGGAAAGGTAGATGGTTGTTAATGGGAGGTAAAGTAACTTTATTTGATGCAGTGGTCTCAGTTATATCTTTGTATTGATTGTCTTTGTATAAAATGTCAAGTAAAATTTGGTATCAAATTGATCGGTCTTAGGAAGAAATTTTTATGGTATGGGGACAATATTGTTAGGAAAAAAACATTTTTTCATTGCTTGGGATCAAGTTTGTTGTAGTAAGAAACATTGTGAGCTTGGTGTTTTGGATTTACAAAAGATGAACTTGGCTTTCATAGCCAATTGGTTGATGCGGTTTATGATGCTCAAGGACAGAGAACTTGGAAAAAAAATTATTTGATAAATATTCTATTACATGTGATTATAGATTACAGTCAGATCTTTGAAAATATATTCTTTCCCATAAATCAGTTGTCCAGGTTAGTTCTGATTGGAAAATGAGGACAGGTACATTAGTTTGTTTCTGGTTGGATATTGCAGGTAATTTACCTTTAGCTGATGTTTATCATAATTTGTTTCTTATAGCTTATGATAAAGATATCTTAGTTGCTAATGTGTCTAGCACTAATGTAGTTGATATTATTTTTTCAATACAATTGAATGGTATTACACTTAGTGAATGGGGTTTTTTTAGTAGGGCAATTTTCAAATTTCTACTTGCTTTCTTTTGGGCAATATTTTGAATATTCAAGCGTTAGGTTTCAAGATTATTTGACTTGCTTTCTTTTGGGCATCTCAACAGAAAACTGATTTAACTGAGCAACTAAAGCTTATTATATATGCCTTGTGATGTGAAGGACCTGTCAGGTTCCATGCTGGCCATTTCCATGGGGCTACTCAGGTTACAACCCTTATGAATGGAGGAGGGACAGCTTTGGATGGATGGTGAAGATGAGTTGCAAATTGGTGCCTTAGGTGAATATGGAAGATGCAGGGTCTTAATTGCAAATTTTTACTTTCATAGCTGCTGCTATAATTTATAGGATTTTGTTTGTTTTGTGTGCTTTTCTGAATTGTTGGTTGTAGGTTATCTTTTGATGTTGTTGGTCTTATGTGGTTGTTGGATGGTAGTTCTTTTTGTATGTATTTGCTTAATATCTATATAGGTTTGTAGTACATGTTCAGTTGGTACCCGATTGGTGATACCGATAATACTATGTAATATTTTGGTTTTCATTTTAATGGAAATCGGTGGCAATGCCACTTATTTTAAAAAGAAAAAATATGTTAAAAATACATTTATTTCCCTATAAGAAGAAGAAGAAAAAACATTCTTCTACATGTCAATCCCACAAACAAGCATCAAATTACTGTACAGAGCAAACCTTAGTAAATGAACTGTATATGGAAAGCTAAAACTCAAAAGCAAGCGGGGAAAAAAGCCAAAAGGAAGAACAAAAAGAAAAAGGAATGCAGGAATAAAGTATGCATATCTATATATATAGTTACAGATAAAGATAATTTAATTAAGAAGCAAGCAATGGTCAGTCCTCTGAGTTGATGCCAGTGCGGATGCGATCGATGTATTCTTTGGCTTTGCGGTCTATGTCTGGTTCACCGTACCAATGCGGATGGTCTTCATCACTGATTCGTACCTTTGTCTGGTACTCATAGTGGTACTGGTACCTGTATTCCCTCGACCGGGTTTCTTCTCCAGACGACTTCTTCAAACCAAAAAATGGAAGGAAATTGTTCTTTCCCTTTCCCATTCAGATGGATGTTTCTTGATTAATTTGCTCTAACTCTTCTATATATCGATTTGATTTTGTAGTGATAAGAAAGCTGGTGCAAGTTTGGTACTTAGAGGCTTGGTGTGAATGATATAACGAGACAACGCAAATGAATTACATATATATTTAAGATCAGGAATCAGGATGCCTTTGGTTAGGCAGTCGAACTTCGCAAACAAAATATGTATTATTTGTACCTATTAGCTTCAATTCCTTATTCGTAGCTATCAAGTCTAGGGTTAATTTAGTGTAGAATTGTTGACTGGAAAGAAGATCAATCAATCATTAATTAGCTTTCTTCCTTTGACTGCAATTTCGGTGCTAGCTGCAAAAATGTAAGAAGCCTTTCTAAAAAGATGGTCTGGATATAGCAAACATGACTTTAATTATTCTCGTCATTTCAAGCGTACGTGCACTTCGATCTTCTTATCCACGCAATTAATGTTCTATAATGTATAATTAAAAAGTAGAATTAATATTTGGATAATTCCACCGCACCTTCAAGATTTCATCTTATAATAAGTAGTCTGTCAACTTTTTTAATTATACTAATCATGCACGTTGTTTAATAAGTTTCCGATATGTGATATTCACCCCCTGTTTGCCAATTTTTTTTTTAAATATAAAAATTGATCTAAATACGTGTTACAAATTAACAGGAATTGAACCAGACCCAGTTTGCCAATTTCACTTAACATCATTAACTAATTTGATATGATGAATAACCAAAATATCCTTAAACATAAGCAAATTTGTGGATTTGCACAGATAAAATAGATACTTTTTTTTTCGAAGTCGGGGATGAGAATATGCCATAAATTATTTGTGAGAAATTTAAATTTTGATATATATTATAGTTCAGCTAGAATTGTTGTGGAAAAATAATGTTAATATATGGATCATTTGATTTTGAGTGGATAACAAAGAGGATAACAGTCTTTGTTAAAATAGCAGCACCGATGTGGAAGGCCCAAACCCAAATTAATTCTTATGGAATATTTAAGAACCAAAGTCGGTAACATAGAATTGTGGTAGAAATTTGTAGCGACGAATTATAATCTATAAAGTGCTTAAACCGACTCTAGCTAAGTCGGTTAATTAAAAATCTAGATAAATCAATAACCGACCTAGTAAAGAAAAATAAGTGGGTTGTGTTAAATAGATTGTAGTACTATAAAGTTAATATTCAACAGTCTTTTATGCTGAAACTTTGAACAGTAGTTAACTGGTATTTAATATCTTAGCTGCTAGGAGAACATGCCAGTCAATTCCTTTTGGTCTGGTAGACATGTTTATGTTTCGTAAGTTAACATGTTTCGATATATGAATTGGATCTAGTAGTCTTATTTTATGAAAAGAAACAAAAAAAACCAAAGATGATGGCAAATACCATGATTCTTTTATGGTAAGAGGAAGGGATGAATAAGGCAATAAGCTGAGTATCTAATTAATAGTCAAGATGAATGCGCCAACCGTTGATGGGGTTTTAATGAAGTACAAGAGGTTAACTTTGTTTTTTTTTTTCAAGAAAAAAGTTATATTTAAAATGGGAAAATGTCAAACCAAATAACGTAATTTTTGAAGGGAAAAAAATTTATAGAGGTTAATTGATCGATCCTCGTACTAGCTTTATGTTGGGATTTGGTATGGAAACTATTTAATGCATCCATTCGTTCAAGAGATGCGTCTTTCAACGCACTTTCGTTTTTTTTTTTCTTTTTTTTTTTTTCAGAAAAGATGTGTATGAAAAGATACGTCCTTTTGCAATAGTCTTTTAACTTTCTGACATACTTTACACTCAAAGCACTTAGAACAGAGAAACACAAATTTCAGCAAAGAGAATACCAAGTACTATAGATATATACTTAATTCGGTTGTGAATCAGTGGGACACGTTCGGTATATTGTTGCATGTGGCGTTTCCCACTATCATTCTCAGGGGTTTAAGATTTTTTTTTTAAATGAAAATTATAACAAACTTCTTAACCAAACCAACCAAGCTATTGAAAAAGTTACAAAAATAGCTTACACCAGATTTCCAATCCGGTGTAGCATGAGAGGGCCGGACTACACCGGTTTTCCAATCCGGTGTAGCCATTTTTCCACCCAGCTGATCCATTTTTCTCCGTCTGCAGAGCAAAAAAAGCTCCACCGGTTTCCCAATCCGGTGTAGTCCGGCCCTCTCAAGCTATACCGGATTGGGGATCCAGTGTAAGCTATTTTTGTAACTTTTTCATTGGATTGGCTGGTTTGGTTAAGAAGTTTGTTATAATTTCCATTTAAAAAAAAGTCGGGGTTTAACAAGATGAAAACACGTAGGACAAACTATATAAGGACTTAAAAGACTAATGTAAAAGAACCTTCAAGATTAAGTTGTCTTTCACGGTTGTAATTAAAATTCGATTATTTCTAACACTTTACTGGAAATAAATATGCTGTTATTCTCTGAGAATAACATGATATGAACCTGTTATTTCAATCTAATCATTCACACTTTTCCTCTGCAAATTTTCAAAAAGTAAGTTGCAACTCTGGCCATGGCTGGACTTTCCATGTTTGTCTTGGTACAGATAATTATAGGGGTGCAAACGGATCGGATAATATCCGACTGTATCCGGATCCGTATCTGAAAATTAGATACGAATATTCGATATCTGAATATCCGTGCGGATACAAATATAGATATGGTTTCAAATTTTAATTATATGTATTCGAATAATTAATATATACCATAGTTTTAATATATATTATGAAAATATTTATGTATATAATCTACGGATATCCGATATCCAATCCGTATCAATATTATCCGTCTAATATTTGATCCATATCCGTATCTGAAAAATAAAAGCATATATGTAATGATTTTACCAGTATCGTCCAGTCTGTTTGCACCCCCAGGAGTGTTAATGACATCTTTTTAACTATTTATTCAGCCCATATCGTATTTAACAAGGTGAGTATGGATGTTTTTTTTTTTTTTTTTTTCATTACCTTATTAGATATGATCATATGAATATAGATAAGAGAATTTTTATTTTTTAAATTGGCTGATCAGATAAGGATACATGTAGAGACTATTTTGCATCCCTTACTCTATAGAATAATTATAATATATATATATATATATATATATATATAGAGAGAGAGAGATGGGCTAACTTGCTTTGGGAAGTAAAAAGCGTTCTTTACTTCCCGCTCAAATCTCTATTTTCAAAATTTAAATAGTCAATCCGAACCGTTAGATGTGATCTCCATATTGAAATGTGCTTGGAGACTAAATTTTACATTTTTTGGAATTTGTTTACTATTTATTAAGCCACTTTGAAAATCGCTGATCCAACGGTTTCACTGTTCAATATGAGCCACCGTTGGATCAGCGATTTTCAAAGTGGCTTAATAAATAGTATTAAAATTCCAAAAAATGTAAAATTTGGTCTCCAAGCACATTTCAATATGGAGATCACATCTAACGGTTCGGATCGACTATTTGAATTTTGAAAATAGAAATTTGAGCAGAAAATAAAGAACCCTCTTTACTTCCCAAAGCAAATTAGCCCATCTCATATATATAAATGCATGTTTATACATATCATATAAAAATTGAATGCACAACGAACAAAGTATAATAAATGTTTGATTGGTTCAGGTGTGATTTCACTTTTCTGTAATTGAACATTTCCAATTTTTTTATATGATAATATTTGAGCGCAATAATTAATGTTGTACTTATTAAAAATGATATGATAAGATAGTGTACTCTTATCTGCATGTCTTTTTTTTTAGTTAAAGAAGTGAAAAAGAAAAAAGAGATATTTATGTTTTGAATTTTCTTATTTTGATAAAAACTAATTTTAGTTGGAACTGACTGCATACTTGTATTTTGATTTTATATTTGTATTGTGATTGTATATGTGTGAAATAAATGATTTTTATGATCTATTTGTAAAACATAATAAAACTATTATATTAGTATTCGTTATTCGCACGCTACTATTTTGCTATCCGATAATCTTAACGAGGAAGAATATAGAGTAAGGTAAGATTAATTTTTAATGAATAAAAATAACATATGGATAAAATTAGTTCTTAATAATTAGGTAAATAGACAAGGAATTAATATATCCAATCGAGCCGTATCGTACCCATTTACACCCACAGGTACAGATTTTGAGTGCTGCACATTGTTTGCTCAGAATTCTGATCTTTAAGCAAGCAATGTGTTGTACTTAATTTAAGAGGCGTGTTAATAATTATTTTGAATAAAGTTGTCTCGAGTTTTTCCATTAATATGTTGCTATTACGTAAGAGAATTATATATGTTAAAAAAATCAGGATAATTTAAGAGACCATGTTAATAATTATTTAGAATAAAATTCTCTCTAGTTTTTCCATTAATATATATGTTGCTATTACCTAGGTGAATTATATTTGTTCAAAAAAATTGAGGAAGTACGTACAAACCATGTTAAAAAGGGGGAATTTCATGTATACCCTTAAAAACTTATTTACGTATCCTCCCTCTAAATTTTAAAATTATGTATTCCACGCTATAAACTTTTAAAACTCACAAATTTATCCATTTTATTGTTTTTATATTAAAACTCATTTGAAATTTATAAAATATCCATTTTTCCCTTTATTAAAATCATAAAACTTACAGCTTGTTTAAGATAAATGTAGGTCTTATATTTGATCGGTTTCGAGTGCAAAATAGATATTTTATAAAGTGCAAAGGGTATAATGCGTATTTGGTTTTCGAAGGCCAAATGAGTATTTTATAAAGAGTAAAGAGTATAATGGGTATCTTTTAAGATCGACATTTTTCTTAAACAAAACTACAATTTTTTTTATGCTTTTAATAAATGGTAAAATAAGTTTTAATATAAAAGGCAATAAAATGGGTAAATTTGTGAGTTTCGGAAGTTTAGAAGGGGATATGTAATTTCAGATTTTAGAGGAGAAAATACATAATTTTAAAGTTTTTGAGGGGTATACATGAAATTCTCTCTAAACAAACTACAAATCTTGAAGCTTAACCACTAGATGATCACAAAATTAAATAATTTTAATTGCATGGATTGAATTAGATGAATATTTATTTGTAAAGTATAATTAGTCATTAATTATATTTACATATAATCATACGCTTCTAAAATATTTTAGTTTTTACTAATAAATATTCATCAATTAATATTTTAAGTAGAGTAGAACTAGGGTGCTCCTGGGAGTACAAGCCTCTTTGTACTCTTAACTCTAAAATCTATCGGATTAATTTCGAACGACGAATCTAAACTGTTGAAATCCTTCTGCCTTACGAGTGATGCGTCTACATGTGAAAATTTTAAAGTTTCGAATTAATTTAGTATAAAGTCAAGTGGTCAAAATTAGAAGGTTTCTAAATTAATTTTAATGCATTCATTTTTTGGAAGCCTTTTGACCACTTGACTTTATACTAAATTAATTCGAAACTTTAAAATTTTCACATGTAGATGAATCACTCTTACGGTAGAAGGATTTCGAAGTTAGTCAGATAGGTTTTAGAGTTAAGAGTACAAAAGAACTTGGTACTCCTAGGAGCACCCTAGTTCTACTCTTTGAAGTAAACCTCTAATTCGATGTATGGAGTACAACTAGGGTGTTCTTAAGTTCACCAAGCTATGTTGTGAACTCAACTCTAAAACCTATCGGATTGACTTCAAACAACGAATTCAAACTATTAAAATTTATCTATCTTACGAGTGATGCGTCTACATGCGAAAATTTTAAATTCTCAAACTAATCTTGTATAGACTCAAGTGGTCAGAAAATGAATGTATTAAAATTAATTTATAAATCTTCAAATTTGAATCGATTGATCGACTTTATACTAAATTAATTCTAAAGTTTAAAATCTTCGTATGTAGACGCATCACTCGTAAAGTAGATAAATTTTAAAAGTGTGAATTTATCGTTTGAAGTCAACACAATAGTTTTTAGAATTGAGTTTACAAAGAGACTTGATAAACTTAATAACACCGTAGTTCTACTCATTGATATTAATTACGTTCTCATGTGATCATCTATTAAAAAAATGTATATTTTTTTGTCATTGTATTCGATTTAAATCATTTAATGGTATTTCTTAATTTAAAAATTAAACTTTTTACGTAATACATATTTTATTTAAAACAATCATAATAAAATATTAAATAGTTGAAATTAAATAGTAAATGGTTGGGGTACTTGGGGACTGCCGGACTGGGGTCACGTCAACAAGCGTTATTTTACTTTTATTTTTTCAAAAAACGCAACTCACCTCCAACCTTCCGACAGATTCTTTTGAAATTTCCTCCCACGCGCGGGAATCAACTTTTCCAAAAGCATTTTTTTCTCGTTCCAAATGATTCCGTTCGCCTCCTCTTTCATGGGACCTTAATTTGTCATAACATTTCATGTAAAGAAAAGCCGACATGTTATTAAACCTTATTCTAATTGAGTTAAGATAGTCCTTCATGGCATCAACATTAGTTTATCCGTACATATTCTTGTAAATTGCTGCAGCCCTTTGAACAGAAAAGATGCGCTTATAATTAAGACTGTAACGTGGAGCCCCTGCTCAGCTACAAACAAATAAAAAGTAATACACAGCAGAAATCACACATAAGTAGGGGTGTAAACGGATCGGATATTATCCGGATCCGAATCTGAAAAATGGTGAATTCAAATATTCAGATACAGATATTTTCATATATGGATCTGAATTTGAATAATTTTTTAACGAATACGGATGCGGTTTCGAATATGCAACCGGATACGGATACGGATAATTATCCGTATCCGACATTTTTTTTTTATTTCGGATATCCGAATTTTGTTAGATGGTCAACTGGGCAGCAGCCTGTTACAAACTTTCGGATATTGATTCTACAAATAATATATTTAAATATTTATTTCCTTACCGTCTGTATCTGACCAATAGCTGCGATTAATGATATAACTAATAAATGGACAAAAAATTGATTAGTACCTATGGTTAAAAAGAATATTATTAAGCTTAAGTTGGTATATTTTGATGAACAATATGACATAATTAGTGCCTATGGTTAAAAAGAATGTTATTAATCTCAAGTTGGTATATTTTGATGAACAATATGATATGATTAGTATCTATTATTTTGTTAACATGATATATATTTTGTAACCAACAAACTTATGAAAAATATTAGATCTAATTTATGAATGAAAAAAGTTATATTTAAATGTTATTTTTTTTTTTGCAAAAATGTACATTAGTATTTATTTTTAATTATCCAAATTATAGTGGTATCCGTATTCGTATCCGTCCAAAATCCGATCCGTATCCGTATCCGAGACTATCCATATCTGTATCCATATCCGAAAAATTATAACGGATAAGGATATGGTTTGATCACTATCCGATCCGTATCCGACTCTTTACACCCCTACTCATAAGACTTGTAATTATAATTACGCACGTAATTTTGATTAAGCTGTTGTAACAATGGATAATGGTTTAGTAATGAAAAATGAATGATTAATGATGAAGCAAAACCTAGTTAGGCAGAGATGAAGAGGAAGTAGTGTAAAATCAAAATCAAATGTTAGGCAAGTCTAGTGTACGATCACGGTTTTCTACTCTCATATTATTAGTTTACTGAAATGAATCGTACATTCGTACGACAACAGTCTAATTATTCTTTTGGAACTCACTGTGTAGTTTGAAAACTGTACACTAGCAACTAGGTTTACTCACCTATATAATATATGTTCTACACCTAATATCTCTATTAGGGTATGTTAGGTAGGCCATTGGAAATGGACATAGGCACGGAAATTGAATTAAAAATTATTGTTCATGTGGGAAAAAAAAATCAGTTGAACTGAATTTTTTTTTCCCGCAGAACAGTGGAGTGGCCGAACAGGACCTTACTGCTGCCATTAACTCACAAGGAGCTAGGATTAAATTTAGAAGAAGATTAGATGGAGTTTTACTATTAGATTGGATTGCCTTGTTAACAATAATTAGTTTTTGTAGCTTCACACATTTAGTTGACAAATTAGCTTGGAGATGGACTGCATCTGGTCAATTTACAGTTTAGTCCATCTACCAATTACTCAATTTTAGAGGTATTAATTAGAATAAATATACCATCCAGTGGTCCTTGCCGATTCCATTAAAGATTAAAATCTTTATGTGGCTCTTATCTCACAACAAAATCCTCACCAAAAAAAACTTACATAAAAGAAGTTGGAAGGGTAACACAAAATGTCAATTTTGCAATAAAACTGAAACATTGACTCATTTGTTTCTTAAGTGCAAGGTGGCCAAGCAGATATGGTTCTGGTTTGGATAGTGTCAACAAGAATTTACACAATGGAATAAGTGCTCTCATATATTTGCATTTTCTATTACTTTGGACAAAACACACCAACAAGTTTTCTTAGTAATATATAGTGCTTTATGTTGGACAATATGGAAACACCGCAATGAAACTATTTTTCAAAATTCACTTATCAAAACAACTCGATCACTTATTATGTTAATACTGTCTGTGTTTGAATACTGGTCAGGACACATGGATAAGAAGATCAAGATTGTTGCACAAGAATATCTACCTTATGATTTGGATGCAATTCCATTGCGCACCTGGGATCCCAATGATAACCAATTGGTGCCGGTTCAAGGAAATGAAGATGCAGCAGTTTATTTGGAGAGGCTGGAGCTCCAGCACTTTGAAGATCATCGTGAAACACCTTTTTTTTTGTATAGATCCATACATAGGATCTAATTACTCCCATCTAAGGGTAGTTTTCATAATACTGTTTTCATTTGCTATAACGGTGTTTTGGTGGATGATCAAACGACGGGCATATGTCTTTTGCCTTATATTAGCATCTTTTTTTGTGTTTCAAGATGCATTGACTATGGTAGTTTCTTGTAATTAAAACTTGGTTTCATATATGAAACGGGCATTGTGTCTTTTATACAAAAAAAATCGTACATTCGTACCCCAGCAGCAAAGCTATCACCAAAAATTTCAACTTCTACGAACGAACTAAGTCAAAAGAATATGTATCGTTTCATCTCATCGATTGTATTATACACAAAAAGTTACACTACATTATTAAATTAAATTTAGGATAAGAGTGGCGGGTTAGTGGAGAGTCCACACTTGTTTAGTTGAGATTTAAGAAGAACCTCTTCTCGCTTGCTCGCTCTGCTCTGTTTCAAACTTACAAAAACCAGGCCCATATGTGTTCTATTTTCTGGATACTTCTGGACCCAATGGGCCAGCCCAGGATCTTTTTGTCTCATGAGATAACCTCAGATGGTACCCCTCGTGGGGAGCAGCTTGGGTCCGATGCCCATCGGACTCAAACTGCGTTTGATGGATTTCATAACCGTCCTATTCGCTTTAAGATATGTGCGTATCGCTTTAATATCTGTGTTCATTTGCTATAATATTTGTGCACCTGGATCTTAAACAGGATCGGACGGTTATGGAACCCATCAAACTCAGTTTGAGTCCGATGGGTATTGGACCCAAGCTAGTCCCCCAATCGTCCAGTCAGTTATCAACCCGGGATCTTTTTGAAGGAACGTTGTTTTTATTACGACACAACACGAATTCACATCCTCTCCAATATTGCTCAATGGGATCTTTTACAATTAGTGAATCTGGACCATTCTTTTTAACTTGGGACGAATCTCAAAGCCCAATAATACTGCCCCCTAGGTCACCCCAAATACGGTTGAGATTTAATCTTAAACTGTAAAATGAGGAAGATTCTCTGTAGTATTGGAGAGGATTTAAATCCACATAACACGACACAATACGTAATTTATGTTGATTATATAACATCTTTATTCATGTGAAGTGATTGAAAATAATATGCAAATTTACCTGATCACATCATATTATGCGACCAACATGTTTCTTTATTTTACAATATTTTCTCATTCGTTTGTCTCTTTTTTCTCAAAGAATTTTTTATTTTTCTACGAACTAAGTTAAATTAAAAAAAAATATATATGTTAAATGACATTACATGTAATTATGATATTATCACATTTAATGTGATTATTTATGTGATGTGAGTTGTGACTCTCTTCTATTATTTTTATCACGTTACGTAAATATTTTTTTAGTGACGTCATATTTTTTTCCCTTTGTACCTCTAGCAAAATTTTCATTTTTTTTAGGTCTAATTACGCATTGAAAACAAGTTAACATTATAGCAGACGGTGCAAAACGGACTCAATACGCATTGAAAACAAACATGTAAAACGCAGCAGTACCAGCATGCTCAAGAAAGTCCGTGGACACGTGTCTACCACACACTCGAGTGGGTTCGTGTCCCACCTGCCACCGTTTGTTTTTTATGAGACGCACCTGTGTCGACTCGGCTTCGCCACGAATCTCAGGGCTAAGCTTAGAGTGGAAAAACATGCTGACTAATACATTGGGATTTTGGTCTCGTGTTGTTATCAAGTAAACAGTTACATGTGTCATGTTGTGCTGTGATCAAAATATCGAGAGATAGTCACAGCACGCGAGTTATATAATTATGACACGACACAAACAACTACACGTGTTATACTGTGCCGTGATCAAAATGTTGAGGGTGGTCACAGTACACGAGTTATACCGTGACTCGCGTGCTATGTTCAAACATAACTAATTATGTTTCTCATGTTTAACTATTTCTTTCATAATTTAGACATAACGGTCCTAATCGCATGACCACGTGACGTGTCAAATTTTTAAAAGATAATCACGGCATGCAAATGATCACGGCACGAAATAGTCACACATACCATACCGTAACTATACTGTTCCATGACGGAACTGGCTCCGTCATACCATTTTTCCCACTCTAGCTCAGCCAACACATTATTGTGCTCCTGATCTCAACATATTTTTCATACTTCTTGATGACTTCTTTTTTGTTATTTTGATCGTTTAAATCCCTATAATTTTAGTATCATTTATAGATATTGCTTAAGAAATATACGTGCATCATTTTTCAGATTCTTTTTTAATTTAAAGTTAGAAATTAATGCATATTTTTTGGAAGGAGATTTTATTTGTTATTTCAATATATAAAATTTCGTTGTTTTACCAAATTGTTTTTATAAAAAATTGCAATGATATTATTTTCAATTTGTAAATTGTACTATATAGCTCAATGTTTTTAATTGCTTCATATATTTTCTAAACATTGTCAAAACAGTTCATTGAATTAGGTTAGCAAATTATAAATTTCCCATCTTTCTTATATTATCGAGTTGTTTCAAATTTTGAAACATGCTGTATAACTAAAAAATTTGGTACTAAAAAACTATACTCAGAATTTCTTTAGTTCTTCTAGCCCTTTTGTTTATTGATTTTTTGCATAGTGTGTGCTATAATTTGAGCTTGGACCATCTGGTCAGATCAGACAGTTCAGATCAAACAAATTTTCCTTGATGAAAATCAAGGTGAAATAATTTGCCGAATTTTTTATTATTATCCAAAAAAAATATTAAATTTCAAAATCTACATCTTACTTGACAAAATTTCGAAAACTGCCCAAACCGCATTTTATTTTCCAATGTTAGACCGAATTACCGCAAATTTATTTTGCAGATTTGGACATCTCAAAACCCGCAGTTTCTTACATATATAACCACAAAAGAAAAAATATACTTTTGGTTTTGGAATTCCAAAGCCACAAATTTAATTTGCAGTTTTAAGTTTTTTTTAATTAAACAAAAAATATTATAATTTATTTATTTTTTATATTAAAAATATTTTATATATTTCTTAAAAAATAGATGAAATTCTATATAATTTGATTTATTATAAAGACTAAGACAATTAATCCTTATCAATATTTTTTAGACCGGATTTTTTGCGGCTGTCAGAAAAATTAAAACATTTCTGTGTATTATTGAAAAAATAAAAATGTTTTAAATTTGAGTTATTGATTCCGGTTCAAAATTCATTTCTAAGATAAATACATAAACATTTTATTATAATTCTTTTATTTAAAAAAAAATTGTGAGAAACGTTTTTCAATGAAAATTTTGTCAAAGTTTGTCAGAGAATCTTTTAGCCTTTTTGTTTATTGATTTTTGCATAGTGTGTGCTATAATTTGAACATGGACCATCTGGTCAGATCAGACAGTTCAGATCAAACAAATTTTCTTTTATGAAAAATCAAGGTGAAATAATTTGCATAGTGTGTGCCATAATTTGAACATGGACCTTTTAATAACAATGACAGCCAGACGCCAGTGCTATCACTCTTTTATGGTAGGCAACATATAAAACTCTTCTACCTAATCATGCTTCTTTTGGTTATAAACAACAAATAACATGGAATTAACTACTAATTATCCGACCTTATTATTATTTGATTGTTTAGATGACCATCAATGCAAGTATCCGACCTTATTATTATTTGATATAACAATTATAAAAACACAAATAACATGGAATTAACTACTAATAAACAAATGCGCCCAATCTTTTATTGAACATAATTTTGGTTATAAACAACAGTTTATCAGAATCACAATTGATAAAAGAATAATAATATAAAAATTGTTATACTTGCAATACGAAGGGAATATAGAAGAGAGCAAGAGATGTAACAAAAAGAGAAAGTAAAGGACTTGAATTCGAATCTTGCATAGCTTGACCACTATAAAGATGTTTTCTAGAAGAATTTACAGGACTTTTTAACCAAGAGTTTCAGTAAGTACCATTTCTTTTCCAATTGGTGATGGTAAAACCCATCAAATATTGCAGAAAAAACAGACCTGAAAGGAAAAAGGCTCTATGAATAATAGATGAAAGAGATAATTTTGAATGTAAAATTTGAAAACACCGGAATTGTACATTAGGAGAGAGAGTGTCCAGGCAGCACAAAAACAGATTATTTGCACTGCACTTTTCTTTATCTTGAGCAGGGGGGTCAGGAAAAATAATTGAATCTGTTTCTTTGTTAATCACAAATGTGAATCGTCTTAATCAGCAGTTCAGCACATAGATTACACAAGTGGCACCCAATCCGTGAGATTTCTATCAATATGGAATGAAGTATAATAAATAAAGATAAGGTCCATAATTCTGTGCAGCTGTGCTGATAGCAGTACAAAACCAAACCAAAAAAAATCAGAACAATTGGCTCAATTTGTTTCAAGAAGAAACATGATATGTTTGACATAACAAAAGCACTAATATAACAAACAAACATTTATTACGACAACACAGATTTGCAGTGTACAGTTCTTGGTTTGGTAAGGTACCGTTTGACATATTTGAAGCCTAGCGCTTTTTGTTGGCTTTACCCGATTATCTGGTCCTGATTCGGCTAATAGATGATATAACTAACACTCACATTAGAACACTACTCAAAATAAATTTATCTTTCCATATGCATGAAAATGATAACCTCATGCACTCAATCTCTCCACACTTTCTATCGCCCATTCACTTGTGCCTTTTTAAAGTATGATACCTCTATATATAGGTAGATATGTGGTATAAATGTAGTAAAAAATATCTAGATATATAAATAAAAAGGTAGTTATAGATACTTTCTAGAATATGTACATGTTTTGGCTCTCACAACATATCTAGCTTCCTAGAAATACAAGTTAATGTTATGGATCTCGAATTTGTACCATTAAAATCGGTGATGAATCTCAACAATACTAAACAAAAAAATACAAAGCATAATTTAAGAAGGAGTAACATCAGAGAGAATGAATTCAAAGCACTGAACTACCAAGCAAACCCTGATCAAAATCAGATCACATGACCGGTCCTAACCCAAGAGCAAAACATTTATAATGCTCGAAGATGTTTACTATCCAATTGCTCTGTTACATAACCCTGCCACAGCTACCCTAACAAAGTCGCTGACATATGGATCCACTTAGCACAAAATGCAGGCCCCATGAATAATAAATCCCATGGGGCCTTCTTGTCAGCAACTACTGTAACAGAGGCTGTTCCAGAGGTAAAAGGATATACACAATCATAGGTTCAACATTCACCTGACTGAACAGACTCAGGACCCACAAATACCAACCTAGTCTTTTTCACAATCCTGTGCTTTTCTCCACTCCACCATGTGAGTCCTTTATGGACCACAATTTATATAGGTCTATCTCATGCTTTTCATATAAGTTCTATTATTTACTTCAAAGTTCCAAAACTTAAGAGCAAGCTGACAAAATTATGTACACTTCAACAACCTAAAAGGCCATAGTAAAGGAATTATCTATTCTCATAAACACAGTCATAATCACAGGTTAGGTTAGAACAACCAAAATCACAATATACAGCCAAAATGTACACACTATTTGTTGAATCATTTAGTTATGTGCTGTTCACCCAGACTGACAGTAATAATACAAAAAATAATGACACTAATAACATAATACAAAATGAAAAATCTATAATTTAATGTTACAAAGAAGTAAATTCAGATTTTCTTTTAAAAATAAAAGAACAAAAAAAAGCTACCTCCGGTGTTGAATCAAGTGTTTGTGCCCTTGAGATCCTGAAGTACCTGCATGACTTGTTCTTTGACGAGCTCTATTCTTTGCAAATAGACCTCCAGCTCAAGTATGTGCTGCTGTCTCCATTTGTCATCACTGCTCTTGCCGGGTGGGCAGGTGGGCATGGGGCCCAGACCAGAAAGCCCGACAGAGTTAGTTCCTCCTCCAATTGCAGAGCTGACTAACTCCTTAAAGAGAGGAGACAGGCAACTGCGAATTGCCTCTTCAATAGCAGCCCCAGAGGGTAGAGAGGGAACAATGGGTGGGGGAACAGGACTGACAGCGGCAGCAACAGAAGCAGCGGCTTCAACGGGTGTTGGTGGTGACACAGAAACAGGAATTGCTGCAGTGACAGTAAGGGGAGGTGGAGGAGGAGGAGGGAAGATTTCCTGTTGCAAGCGCCTCCTGCCACGCCTACCGGAGGATCGAGAATGGGGCTTGACCGGGTCAGAATCAAGATGAAGATCCGGATGCGCTGTTGTGGAGGGAGTAGAGAAGGAGGAGAAGGAGAAGGAGAAATCCAATTCATCCGAGGGGGCAGAAGCAGAGGTGTGGTCAACTGCAAGGTCAAGGTCAACGTGAGAGGAATCAGTAAGATCTTGGCCTTGGCGTTTATTCGCTGGACGCCAGATGTGGCGCGCAATGTCGAAAATGGCCTGCTCGTGGGGGCTGCGGAAGGAGAAAGAGGGGCCCTTGGAGCGCATACGGGCTGCGCAGTTGCGGTACTTCTTCTTGAGGCGGCGCAGCTTTTCAATGAGCTGGTTCTTCGAGAAGTCGAGGTGCAGCTGCTGCCGGATCTCCTCGTAGAACGGCCCTGTGTCGTACTGGTGTGATGCGAACGTTGTCCCCCGGCGCCGCGTAAACTCCAGGAACCCCCGCAGGATCCGGATCTCCTCCTCATCTGTCCACAGCCGCTGGAACAGCCTCCGGGATGCTGCCGCCATAGACTCCTCCCTTTCTGCTCTTCTCTGACTATCGCCCAAAGACGGAGACATCGAGCTCACCGGTTCTACTACTTCCACTTCCACTTCCACTTTTCCGTTTCCGTTTCCTCTTCCGTCTCCACCTCCATCTCGTCGGTCTTGACTAGAATTGGGGTTAGTTGGGTTCCGATCAGGCGATAGCACAGGGATGGGGATGGAGGGATTGGCACTGCTACTGGAAGGGAGCGTGCCTCCCGCCTGCTCGCCTTTGGAGGGACCCGCGCTCTCGTCAGGTTCCGATTCATCGCCTTCCAATTCTTCGCCGTCCGTCTCTGTCTCTGATTCTTTTTCTTCGTCGTCGTCGTCGTCGTCGTCACCCGCGATTGTTCGCTGATCCTCTTCCTCCGCCATAATTCCTTTTTTATTTAAACTTTTTCTCGCTTTTTTTCTTTTTTTATTTTTTATTTTTTCGCTATTTTGTTCTGGATTTGTGATTTGTTTGAAGAGTCTGGCCCAAAAACCGTAACAAAAAGTGTGTTTAAGGGATTATTACTGATTAAAGAGGGGTCGGGGTCGTTGGGATGGGGTTTGGTTGGGTTTGGTTAGCTGATAAGAGATCAAGGGGGAAGAAAGATCAACTCTCACTCATTGTAGATTTTATATTTAGATTAGATTAGATCAAGACCTGGTTGAGTTACTTATTAGATCAGAATTAGAAACCACGTTGCGCAGTTTGAGGGTTGACCTGACCCGCTCTGCGTAGTCTTTATATTATACAAATTAAAATGACCTCGTATTATTCATTTTTTCTTTCTTCTCGTTTCAAGTACCATGCTTCAAAACAGGGTCTACTCGTCCGCCCAAACATAATTTTGTTTCATGTTTTGTAAAAAAATGATTAATGTATCATCTTTTGATAAATAAATAAATAGAATTTGTGAAAAAAATCCAAATCCATCGATCGGGACACGAGCGGAAATAGAAGACGATGCAACTTGACAGAAAGAAGGTTGGGTCACAAATATCTTTTACAAAAAAGGTTCGATTTGACGAGAATCAGACAATGGAAAAGACGAGCGTCCTCTTTGTCGTTCGCAAAAAAGTTTGCGCCAAGTAAACTCCGTCTAAAATCAAATAATTTATTTTCTTATTTAGCTTTTTTTTTCTGTTGATAAATAAGTTCGAAGCTTAACGTTGCTTTATCCGTATAATTAAAAACTTTGTGCTCATATTTTTTTTAGGGACCGACTAACAGTACCCGCCTAACAGTCCCCTAAACGTCCCCCGCGCTAAATGACAAAAGAAATGCAACGGGGGACCACACCCTACGGCGCCAGCGCCAGCGCTACGAGATTTGTTCAAATTAAATTCAATACTAACATTGATAGTATTCATACCTACAAATTTATGTATTCATCCCCGTTATATATAATATATAATATGTAGTACTAGAGACGTCCATTACTTTTTTGGGAAACAGTCCCCCGCGCTAAATGACAAAAAAAGTGCGACGGGGGACCACAACCTACCGCGCCAGCGCCAGCGCTGCGAGACGGCTATAATCTTTGTTCCAATTAAATTCAATACTAACATTCATAGTATTCATATCTACAAAATTGTGTATTCACTCCCATTATATATATATTATATAATATGAGGTACTGGAGAGGTCCATTGCTTTTTGAGGACAACTTTATCACCGGTATCACGTTTAGTCAATTCTTTCAAATTAATTCATATCACAAATTTGAAATATTCATATATATACAGAAATATGTGACTGGTAACCACAATTTGAAAACCATGTTAATTTATTATTATTAAATTGACAATCTTATCAAGTATTCATATCCGACAATTGAAGTATATGTATTGGTTAAAAATCGTATTAAATTGACAATCTTATCAAGTATTCATATCCGACAATTGAAGTATATGTATTGATTAATAGTCGTATTAAATTGACAATCCTACATTTGTAATTAGTATTCATACGTAACTGATTAAGTATATGTATTGATCAAGTACACATATATCAATTTACTTAATTTCAAACATATAATAGTAACAACAATCATAGTAACGAAAAACCCAAAGTATCACATTTAAACTAAGAAAATATAACAACTAACATAACATTTGACAATTAAAGATTAATTGGAAATGACACGTCAAATATTAGGTACAAATCGTAGATCGTTGCTATCATCAACAAGCATCCGAAACGCAAGCAGCAGGCGCTCCTTCTTTATCATGTCCTGATGTTGAAAAAAAAAACATAAATAGTTAAAAAGAAATGAATTATACTTACAAATGTGTACTATAGCTACAAAAACAGTACAAAATAATATTCCAATGAATATTACAAAAATGGATAAACTCTTGTTCTGTATTCATACTAAAACTAAGTAAATATTCATACTTACTCTTATAAAGTATTGACTCTGTAATTTTCAAAGGTATCATTACTATAAAATACCAAAACTGAATAGTATTGATATTGAAACATCTTAAGTATTCATACTTAAAATACTAAAACTGAATAGTATTGATATTGAAATATCTTAAGTATTCATACTTAAACGTATTAAGTATTCAATGTATCATTACTGTAAAATATTCAAAATGAAAAGTATTCATACTAGAACCTATTAAATATTCATACTAAAAGTTACAAAGTATTCCTTCTATATCTTTGAAATTATTAATAATTGGCCTATACATATACAAAGTATTAAAACTTAAATTCTGTGACTATTCAAACCTGATCAAAGTCAAATGGAGCATTCCTAGAGAGACAGTCCATAATACGAATAATGAAGATGGCACAATCATTTGAACCTTCCTGTCTTGGGCACTCCATTCAATTGTACTCAACATCGTTCCATGATTCATCTCCTGAATTGAAAAAAAAAACATTACCATTCAATGTAAGCCAAAAATTCATACAAGTATATTGATGATTTCATACAACTAAATTAACTGATACTCACCCAATCTCCATGACAAGAAATATTTCACCCAATGCAGGGTATTAATGTGTGGTGAAAGCCAATACGAATTCTGATCTTCATCAAACAAGGAGTTGTAGAGAAGAATTCTTTTGTTTTTCAAATCGACTGCTGCCAGAATCCAATGTTTCAAAGCACACAAGGGTACAAAGAGCCATTTTGCCATCTGAAATTGTTCAGAGAACAAATTTGGCTGTGCTGGAAATAATTTCATAAAGCAATTTGAAGGGCCAATGTCCTACAAAATAATACACAAAATTATTCATAGTTACTCTTATAATGTATTCACACTAACTTACAAAAGTATCATTGCTTTAAAATGCTAAAACAGAAAGTGTACATATTATGCTTTCAGTTTAATTGTATACTCAAACCACAAAGTATTCATACTAAAACTTAGGCAATATTGATAGTGGAACATTTGAAGTATTCATACTTAAAAAAAAGATGTATTCATATACTAAAATATATAACATTCAAAGTATTCATACTAAACAATGTAAGTAATCATGTAAAAAAATGTAGATATTCATACTAAAAATGTGTGATTAATATAAAAATGCATACTATAGTAATTAAAATATTCATACTAAAACCATGTAAATATTCACATATTTGTAGTAAAAGTATTATTTAACAGAAATTTTTTTTTTATGCTTTCAGTTTCATTGTATACTCAAACCACAAAAGTATTCATACTAAAACTTAGGCAATATTCATAGTGGAACATTTGAAGTATTCATATTAAAACTATGTAAATATTCACATATTTGTAGTAAAAGTATTCATACCAATGTTTTGCCAGACAAGTAGAACCACTCTTCATTGTTTTTCACTGGTGTGTCATGCTGGAGGAGGAAAGCAGCAATCTCAACAACCTGCAATTATTCATAAATAAAATATTCATATCTTCATAATCAACAACTAATAACTATGTTGTCAAAAGTCCTAATAATGAAGTTGCAAAAGTATTCCATACCTCAGGTCCAATATTGTTATTAGAGTATACTAAATCCCTGAAATGATCTGGAAGCATAAACAAGTCAGCAGCATTGTTCCTGAACGGGTAATCTTCATCTGAAATAGTCCCGTTAAAGTATCAGGTAACCCACTCATCCAGGATGTTACTCACAGTATCACTCACGAGATCCATGTTTTCATATTGCCAAGCTTTTCTTGCCAATGGAAGTTTATCAGTCAATTGCACAACATCTGGATCTATGAACAAACTATCATTGCAATAGTTCCAATCAGTATGATCCTCATGATATCTGAATGGCACTCCTTTAATCTCATCAATATCATATTGCAAACGGCATATATAAACCCATTCATTAAAAGGAAGACTTTCAATAACCTCATCATGAATAAAAGGTACACCGTTAAACGGTTCTTTATCAACCCAATTGTTCCTCTTTGGCTGAACTCTTTTTCTTACAACTCTTGGTTTGGTTGGAGGTTTTTTGCCAACTGGTTTCTCTTGTTCTTGGGAACTGATTTCTATAATTTGCTCAGGATTTGGTTTTGTAACTGGTTTTGGAATACCTCTGCTATAGGTCAAAACCTTAGGACGGGATGCAAGTTTAATAGTTTCAACTGGAATTATCTGTTGCTGTTTCGCCAGTACTGTGTCTTTATCCAATTCAGGAGGTGGAGGAGTTAAACCAATACCAAGACTAAACGTAGGGTGTTCATCGCCGAGATTAAAAACTGTTTCTTTGATTGCTATAGCTGACCCACCTCCTTTTATCTCACTTCCTAAATCTCCGCCCTCTTCAAACTGTCCCTCACCCCCTACATTACATTCTTCTCTACCTGATAATCTGACATCAACTTCTTTCTCACTTCCTTGTTCACCTTGTTTCTCCAGACCTTGTTCTCCTCCTTTCGCTACTTGTTCATCTTCCTTCTGTACACAATCTTTTACTTCCTCAGCTTGGTTGATATCATTTAAAACCTTGTCTACTACCTCATTTAAATTTTCACCACCATCAAACTGTGATCCATCAGATTGTGTACCTCCTTCTCCATATTCAGATATAGGTTGCTTCTGTGTCAGCTGCGGCGAAACTAAATCTTTATCTGATTGTGTTCTTTCTGAATCTGAACATGTTTGTACAACATCATCTGATAGTTCATTCTCTTGTTTTTTCCTTTTCTTCACAGGTGCTTCTTTACCAACTGTTGGTGTTGGTGTTACAGCATATAACACCCTCTTGTTGAGAGGACTACGAGGAGTTTCCTCAATTGGAAATGAAGTCTTGTTCTCTCGTTGTTTGATTTTTTGAGCTATTCCAGCATTACCTGATACATAACATGTATGTGGTATCAGTTAATAACATACAAAGTATTAACACCTACATAAAAAAAAAAATCACATGAAGATATTCAACATGAAATACCTATTTGTTTTTCTCTGCCAGGTGCTGCTTTACCGGCAGATGTTGTTGGTGTTATAGTATACAACAAATCCTTCTTTATAGGACCAGAAGAAGATTCATCTAATACTTTTGAAGTGCTCCTAGTAACAACACCAATTGGAGAAGAAGGCTTATTTTGTTGTTCTTTTTCTTCAGAAACTATTCCAGATTTACCTGCTTCTAATACAAAAAAAAACTTTAATGCATATCTCACTAAGAACTATGAACTATGAACTTGGAAAGTATTCACACCTACATAGTAATCACACCTAGAATGGTTATGAAACATTAAACATTTGATCCATAAATTTATAACCTACATAGTATTCACACCTATATTATAAAATATTCACAATAAGATTAAATGTCAATACCTTTTTGTTTTCCTTTCCCAGGTGATTTCTTCTTACCTTGACCAGCTGGACTCCCCTTCTTGGATCCTTTGAAAAAATTATAAAGTATAAAGTATAAAACATAAATAATGAAACTTTAAATTAATCATAAATAAAGATCAAAAAATTCATTCTAAAATTAAATAATCTTACGTGGCAGTTTGGACTTCTTTTTAATGGAGTGCTTCCATTCTTCATGGCTAACTTGGGCTATCACCTTCTGCTCTGATGCTGGAGACAATTGAGGAAGTTCGGTTGACTGTTCCTCTACATATTTCAGGTCATCAATCATGTGCTGTGCACTACTCCCAACAAGGTCAGTACACACTCTAAAATTGAAGAGCATGTAAATTGGTGTCATTTCGATCACCAAATTGTGCACATGTAAATTGTGCGTCTTTCTCAATGCATCAGGCCTAGCCAGACAATTCGTGTAGAAACTGAAGAGAAGCCCTTCCCTTTTGAAAAGTTGCTCAGATGCACTCCAATCTAAAGGTTCGTCTTTTACATCTGAAGTTTTGACAAGATCAAGCTTTCGATTGAATGAATCTCGCCTCCATCCGATGTGCAACTTCCAGTTGTAGAACCTTGGTATGTGGCCTCGGAATATTCTTAGTTTTGGAACCTCAACATGTTCGAAGAACCAAGCCTAAAAAAACAAAAACAAATATTAAGTATACATACTATTGAATGTTAAATTTTCATATATATCCAAGAAAGTATTCAGCCTTATAATCATACTATTGATTGTTAAGTTTTCATATATAAAGAACAAAGTATTCAACCTTATAAACACAATATATTATTTTAAAAATTTGAAAAGTAAATAAAATAACAGGACTTACAATCAGTGCCAGTGCACAGCCTGGGAGAGTTCCTGACACCCTTTCTTCATTTTCCAAATTTCCCCCAACTACATTTTCAGGACTATCTACTACACCTTTCCCCGCCCTTAAGTCATCTCTTTTTAACTGACACCAAAGAGCATTATTGGGTATATTTTCAATAAGCATTCGGTATACTCCCTCACCCCAATTATATTTCTTTAACCGGTCAATATTCTCCACATATGGGAACAAATGGATAGGTACGTTTCCAGATATTTGAGGAAAAAGTATGGTGGTGAAAATGTACATCACCAACAGTCCACCAATTTCGTCTGGTGTTCCATAGTTTTTATCTAGTGATCCAATAATTGTATCCTCAAGCTCCTTCCGAGTTATCTTTTCATTCCTTTTTTGAAAAAATTTGTGACGCAAATTTGAACATGTAATGCATTCCCTCTTGTAATTTACAACCTCCCCTTCAAAACCAAGTCCCATTACAAGTGAGACCTCAATAGGTGTAAACTTCAAAAGTTTGTTGCTGAACCAAAAACCACCTTTAGCATTATCCCACTTCAGTAAAATAGAATGCAGTATAGCATTGTTGGCTTGTGTTCTGTTTGGGAATGCAAACAAATGCATGAATGGAGTTCTGGCCAATACTCTTATGTGGTCGCGATGTAACCGAGGAAACACTTGTGAATGGAACCAAAACATTGCTGACTCCACAATGCACCTGTTCTTGATACAAGAGTCTGATGTTCTTGGCTTGTTTATTCGAGGATCACCTAAAAAAATTGGGACAATAATCAAGTTGACAATAAATATAATTCATACAAAATAAATAAATATTCACACTTGTGAATGGAAGTATTCATACAAAATGGATAAATATTCAAGTTGACAATATGAATGAAAGTATTCATACAAAAATGGATAAATATTGAATAGGTGTCTTGCATGTCTTAGGTATTCACAAATTGAACAGTACAACATTAACTAACGGTAATTTTAACATCTACATGGTAATAAATTCACATCTACATGGTAATAAATTTATCTAACTACTTGACAATTATATTCATACCTAATAGCTAATTATAATTTTATCTAACTACATAGTAATATTCACACAATATGAATGAAAGTATTCATACAAAAATGGATAAATATTGAACAGGTGTCTTGCATGTCTTAGGTATTCACAAATTGAACAGTACAACATTAACCCACGGTAATTTTAATACCTAAGACATGCCCATATTAAGCAAATCCTGAATTAGTAAATGTATTCATTTAACTACTTCATTATTGTATTAATACCTAATGCTAATTAAATTTATGTAACAAATTCCTACTATTCATACAAGGGGATTTAAAGTATTCATATAGCAAATGCAATATTCATACTAACTATTTGAATGTAATTACAACAGGACAAAAAATATTTTTAGTAAGTATTCATTCTTACTCCCTAGTATATTTATCTAAATACTTTATATTGAATTTAACAGCATATTGAACAGTTAAATATCATTAAATTTACAATTTACCTTTCTTCCGACCTGGTTGACCTCCTCTACGTCTCTTTAATGACAATGCTTTTTCTTCAACATCTGGATTTTGCTTGGGAGTTTGCATAGTCTGAGAAGGATTGTCTGGCAGTTCAGATAGATTTGGAGATTTAAGTTGTTCTGATTAAAAAAAAGAATATGTAAAACAATTAAATGTTGCTTGGAAAAAATATATTAAATATTCCTTTTTACATTACTAATTCTGGTAAGCAAAAAAATTGAAATTAATTGCAATTTTGTTATTAACAAAAGTATTCAGATCTAAATTTTAAAAGTATATTATACATAAAAAAACTATATTGAACTCAAACCTTCAGTGTTGTCCATTTGTTGTTCTGCTCCACCGATTTCTGTTCTTTCAGATGAAATCGCTTGATCTCCTTCCGCCGTGGCTTGAACTGCTTCATCGGCCTCTTGAATTCCTTCCGCTGTCGCTTCACCACCTTCCGATTTCTTTAGCGCCATTGATTAATCGAAAGAGAAATTAAGGATTGAGAAATGCTAATAGGGAGATGAAGTAAGAGACGATATGAGACGATGAATAACCCTAGGTGAGACGGAGTGTTCTCTATCTAAGAGACGAAATGAGAGAGGAGAGAGGAGAGAGATGAAGTAAGAACCGATGTGAGACGGAGAGTGATGTAGTCGAAAAGGAGTGATCGAAAAGGAGTGAATCCGATCAGTGTGTCGTCGCTCTGTGCCGATATAGAACTGGTGCACACATCAAACAATAACACGAAATGGCGCAACTTACGTAATTATATTTCGAATAC
Organism: Carex arenaria; assembly: GCA_964058825.1. NCBI lineage: Eukaryota > Viridiplantae > Streptophyta > Magnoliopsida > Poales > Cyperaceae > Carex > Carex arenaria. Next base: position 1,002,987 of record CAXKVW010000044.1, on the reverse strand, counting down.
AATTTGTGGGGACCATCTATTTTTTAAAACGTCTCCATTTAAATTAATATGGAACTTGTTTAAAAGTATTCATACCTGTAAAACCTAATATTCAGTTTTAAATTAATAAAATTTCATATTAATTTGTATTTAAAAAAGACAATTCCATTTGAATATAATTAAGTAATGACTTTAATAATTATATGTATGAATATAATTATAAGTATTATGATTTTTTTTTATAGGTGTTAAATTTGCAAAAAAAAAAATTGTTAACTTAATTTTGATACTAAAATTATATTCTTATTATGATTATCGTTGACTATAGGAATCAGTACATCGTATTACATATATTAATAAAACAAAGTATTCATATTTTAGTATGAATTTTTAATCCTGGTTAATAAGCAATACTTATAGTGTCTTACAATATGTGTTCATGCAACGTTTGTAAGCAACTTTTCGTAATAAAATATTATTTAGTGAGTTCCAAAAAAGAATTATATTAAAAATAAAAGTATTCATATTTATCGAAATACATTTTAACCTTTCATAATAAATGATATGCATTCCAAACAATATTTATACTACCAATGCAAACATTAACTACAAATAAATCAACAAAGTATTCATACTAGAAATAAAAGATATTGATTTCAGATAATTCAATCATTTGTTAAAAAAAAAAAATTACAAGAAGTTATTTTATAATATGATATGTAAAATTATGCTGATACCTATATCTCTAAGTACTCATACCTATGAAAAAAAATATTAGTATAACAAAATTTAATGAATTAATAACATTTTTAAATTTGAATTTACTAATATTCTAAGATTGATTATCAATATGTATAGTACTCTCATTATGAATTCTGTTAAATTTGTCATTTGTTATTCACATCATCAGCTTGTTTGTCATTCTGTTGCTTGGTTCCCTTCTTTGTCTTTTTGTGCTTCTCTATCATCCTCTCTATGGCAATATCTAGGGCATTCTTAATATTTTTCTTCTTAGGACGTCCCCTTCGGTTTGATTTGTTAGGTGGTAGCATAGGGATAGATGGTGGACAGTTGACAAATTTATCGACTTCTACTCTTGATTGTTCATCAAGAATAGTAGAAGATTGACTTCCCTTTAATACTTCATGATGCATTGCCTGACAATCTGTAAAAAATATAAGTAAGAATATGTTACAAGTATTCACAGTAAGTTCTTAATAGTATGCATACGGATCACAGTAATATTCATACCAAAACATTAAAAACAAATTAATACATTAGTAATTAAAAAAGTTCATACCAACTATCAATAGTATTCATAACTAATACATAAAATATTCACCAAATTTACTTACTGTGATACAAATACTTATAGTGTACATAGATAATGCAGTAATATACATACATAATGCATTAATATACATACTAGCTACATAAAAAAAAATTAATACATTTAGTAATTACCTACTACATAAATACTGATAGCATTTAGTACTACCTAATGCAGTAATATACATAATGTTCATAGCAACTATGAAAAGTATTCATACATAATACATCTATATACATAATGCAGTCAACACATATATTATAAATTATAAATAATACATATTATTTAGAAGATGGTCAGTGTTTAAACCTGTTACTGTTCTTTGGCCTCCTGATTGATTTGGAATTGCTATACTACCTAGTTCAGATTGATTTACTTCACCTACCAATACATATGGAAGTAATTAATTATATTGTCAAAGATAGTATTCATATATATAAAACATAAATAATATACTTATACCTTCAGCTGTGGAAACCTTTTTTGCCTTTTTTTTAGCTGTCATTGCAGTTTTCCTTTTCTTTTTCGCTGTAGAACTTTCATCAACTCCAGAATTGACATTGACATTGTTATTTTGTTGGCCACCAATCCTTGCTGTTTTCATTAAGACATAATATTGCATTTCAACTATAATCAGAAAATCATAATAAAAATGAAGTAAAATTATAACAAATTGTAACAGACCTGATATTTTGTTTCTCAAGTCTTGTAACCCTGCATAAACTTCATTATGCAATTCTTCATTAAGACTGCCCATATTAAGCAAATCCTGAATCATTCCATTAGTTGACATAGTCAACTCATATAGCCTACACATACATACATAGTTATAAATGTTGTACAGTCAAGTATTCATATCATTTGTAGACAGTATTCTTAGAATTCAAATATATACCTGTTCTGTTCAGGTAAGGTAGGATGTGTGATATCAATTATTCTCAAATTGTCACGAATGACATCTTTTCTCCAGCGATCCATAATGTATTTCTCATCTATACAATACACTCTTTCATGCTTTAACACCTGAATACTATGTGAACACAAAATCCCCATCACCTCAAAATGTCAACATACACAAAATACTTCCTTTAACGCCCTCTTATATATCACTTGAAAATTGTTCCCCATACAATCAGAAACCATATACAGCACCTCTCCATCTTGTTGCTGAATCAAATTGCATGATAAATTCATACATAATATGAATTGTTCTTGAACTTTAAGAAAAATCTCATTGGTATATGAACTTTGGTACTGGTGCTCCATTGGTAATTCAGAATTCACTCTATGAGCTCGATACTTGGAGTCATGATCAGCTGTATTCTCTCTCTCCCAAATACTACCTAAAGCTTCTTCAAAACTGTGAACAAAAACCTTAAGACTTTCTCTCCTTGTCAAATATTTGTTGAGAAATGCATTCATGCTCTCCACTCTTTGTGTTGTCGTCATACCAGCCCAAAATTGGTCGCTCAAAAATGCTGGGACCCACTTATCCCTCATTGCATAAATTCCTTTGAACCATGCATCATTCTGCTTTCCTACCTTAACCATTAATGCTGACCATTCTTTCTCAAACTCCTGTCTAGTCTGTGAATCATACACAACAGACTTTATCCATTTCGTTTTCTCAGTTTTATCACCCACATTTCCCCATTTTGTAGGTAATTTGTGCAATATATGCCATGAGCAATATCTATGAATAGTTTCTGCACCAAAAACATGTTTGACACCTAACTCAATACTTGGACATTGGTCAGTTAATACCCCACCTGGTTTGACATTGTCCATACATTCCAAAAACCTACAACCAAACAATATTTTCAATATTTGTGAGTAAGCAAGAAGAAAACAGTGGTAGTATTCATACATAATTATGTTTGTATTGATAAAAATATATAAGTGTTTCTACCTTCCCATACACCATTTGTAATCTTTTTCGCTCTCCCTCCCAAGCAAAGCACAAGCAAATATGACTGTCTGACCATGGTGATTAACACCAACAAATAATACCAGTGGCATATCATACTTGCCATATAATGCAAACAAAGGGTAAAAAAAATTGTAATAAAAACTGAAGCAAGTATATATCACAAACATGTGAAGTATTCATACCAACTGAACAATGTATTTCGGATCAAATAGAACAAACAAACAAACACCAAATATTCATCCAGCAAGTATCATGTACCAAGTATATATCACAAACATGTGAAGTATTCATACCAACTGAACAATGTATTTCGGATCAAATAGAACAATCAAACAAACACCAAATATTCATCCAGCAAGTATCATGTACCAAGTATATATCACAAACATGTGAAGTATTCATACCAACTGAAAATGTATTTCGGATCAAATAGAACAAGTATGACAAACACCAAATATTCATGCACCAAGTATTCATGGGAACCATTTCAAAAATTCACATTAATTATGAAAAAAAATTACAAAAAAATTATATATGATAAGTGTTCATACCTATTGGTCAAGTAGGTTGCATCTAAAACCATTACATCATGGAAATACTTGTAGGCCGCCCGACTTCGACCATCCGCCCAAAATATGTTCCATAAACGGCTATCTCGGGTACAATCGTAAGCATAGTAAAAGTTGCGATCGATCTTTTGCTTGTTTTGGAAGTACTCAAAAATGAGATGACAATCGTCTCCTCCAAGGGCTTGTAATTTGTTCCGCCTATGCTTGTCTATATGATTTCGTGCGTCCTTCTTTGTAAAAGGACATCTTAGATATCCACCAGCAGCTTTCATTACCAAATCTACATTAGCAGAAACCGGTAAACCTTTTTCATCGTGATAATCTAGTAGATCCTGTAATCTCTTTGGGATGTATCGGTAACCCGAAATTAGAAAAGCTGATTCGGGTTGCAGGACATGATTATGCTCCAGTTTAACATCAACTACTACCCAACCTCCAGTAATTTCGGTACTTCTCAGCTTTATACATGCCTTACAACCTGTCCCTACATAAGCCCGCCTTCTCTTTGGCATACGACCCTCAATACTAGTTTTAGGCTTCTTACACTTGCTGCATGCTAAGGAATAGTGCTGACTGAGATCTTTGTTCTTGTGACAAGATCTTTTGAAAACCCCAAAACCAGATTGCTTTCCAAAAAGCTCATAGTATTGGCAAGCTTCTTCTAATGTTTCAAACCAATCATCAACCACTGGTGGTTTTAAATCATGGAATTCATCCTCTGCATTCTCTGTCAAATCTTCTTCATCAATTTGAACTTCTACCCTTCCATCAACACAAGTATTCATAGCTACAACAATAAATATACACATATTGAAATATCAAGTATACACTTTAAAAAAAAAAATGAGAACAATACAAGTATTCATAGCTACAAAAACAAGTGTTCATACTATTCAAATCATTGACTAACATAATAAATTGAAAGAGAACATCATTACCTGATCTCAAATCATGGAATTCCTCATCTCCATTCCCTGTCAATTCATCGATAGCTTCAACATTTAAATCCCACCCAAAAATGTTCTCTCTAATACCAACATCATCATTCAATGCTTCGTTAGCACGATGTTGCTCTTCAAAGTATCGATAAATATCCACCTCATCTGGATCTGCATTTGGGTCTTCTATCAAAAAGTCATCACCAACCTTTTCATTCAGATCGAAAGGCATTCTGGTATATAAGAACAAACAAAATTAGAATACTAATACTAACAAGTAATCACATCAAAGTGTTCTGGTATTCATACCTACAATACAAAACAAACACCTTATTCACATAACAAACAATTAGTATTCATACTAAATTAACAGTGCCATATCCTTTACTCATAAATGGAATTGACAGTAACAACAAGTATTCATATAAAAAAAGAGTTATTTTTACTCCAGATTAGTAAACTATTTGTAACAACAACACAAGTATTCACACCTACTTTGCAATATTTCAAAAGAATACAACATAAAAATACATAAGAGAACAACACAGTTACAACAAGTATTCATTTCAAAAAGTGCTAATATTCATATCAATATAATAATTACAACATAAAAATACATAAGAGAACAACACAGTTACAACAAGTATTCATTTCAAAAAGTGCTAATATTCATATCAATATAATAATCTCAATGCAATATTGACATATGAGAACAACACATAAACATACATCTAAATAATATGTGAGGGACAATAGACAATCAGTATTCATACCTACAATACAATGTGTTCATAATAAAAATGAATTGTTTTTCAGAAAACTAACAAATAATCATAGTTTATGAGGAATAACAAACAATTAGTATTCATACTAAATTAAACAGTGATGTATACTTTACTCATAAATGGAATTGACGGTAACAACAAGTATTCATAAAAAAAAAAGTTGTTTTTAATTCAGATTAGTATACTATTGGTAACAACAACACAAGTATTCACACCTAAATTGAAATATTTCAAAAGAATACAACATAAAAATACATATGAAAACAACACAGTTACAGCAAGTATTCATTTCAAAAAGGGATAATATTCATATCAATATAATAATCTCAATGCCATATTGACATATGAGAACAACACATAAACATACATCTAAATAATATGTGAGGGACAATATATAATCAGTATTCATACCTACAATACAATGTGTTCATCATAACCATATTAAATATAGATATCCAGACTAATACCAGAATAATAAGAAAAACACCAGATCAGAGAGAAACAACTGCAATCAAATAAATGTAAATTGAAAAACACAATTAAAATTACCTGAGAGATAGCCTGACAGACAGTTCAGTGATCGACTGAGGGACAAATGAGAGATCGATAGACAGTTAAGAAATAGCCGCTCACAGATCGCCCTGAGAGAAAGTACACAGATCGTCTTAGGAACAGTACCAGATCGCCTGAGAGGACGAGATAGCCTCACAGTACGAAATCGCCCCAGCGACAGCTCGAGGTCGCCTGAGAGAATAGCAAGATCGAAGGAGAAATTTGGACGAAGGAGAAAGTTTGACGATCGCCTGTTTAATAAAGCTGCAATACAACAGATTACAATGTGATATTCGGTATCGAATCAAAAAATTGGATTAATCGCGATCATCTCACCTGACAGAGAAGGAAGGAAGGCGCGGAGGAAGGAAGGCGCGGAGAAAGGAAGGAAAGCGTCGACGAAGGAAATTTTTAAATTTCAAAATAGGAAGGATATAAACGTGGGATAATTGACTGTTAGGAGGCAGTTAATTACAGTTAACCTGGTAAGCAGTTATAAACGGGGGGACTGTAAGGGGGACTAAATGGAGGGGGACTAAATCTTTTCCCATTTTTTTATATATAAACAGTTTAAAAGCATTAAATTTACGAAAGTGATATATGAAACGATAATACTTTTAAAAAAAAAATATCAAACTAAAAGTAATAAAATAATATCTTTCTTTTCATAAGAGTAATTTTCCGTTATTTAAAATCAGCAAGCCTAAAACTATTCATCATTAATCTCCTCGTCCACGTACTATGTTTACTTCTATTTATTAGGCATCAAGGAACCCAACAATTTATAAATTATATAATTACGTAAAACTTTGTAAAACGAAGAGAAACAAAAAAATTCACAAAAGCATGACTAAATAAGTCAACAACATTTGTAATACCCAAAATAATAGAATCTAATATTTTTTTTATGAAATGTTAAAGATATCTTTCTCCATCAATCTGATAATTAGTAAAAAGAAAAAATAGCATACATATAATTTTTAATGAAGCATAATTGCCAAACTTTTACGGAACTTACTAATGTGAGAAACTTAAAGCATATCTAAAGATTTTCCAACGAACATAGTATTACACACAATTAGTTTGAATTTAAATATAAAACTTTTCCACATTATGGAAACATGTAATAAATATATTCAATATTCAGCTTGATCTATTCGTGACGATTATACGGACATTCTGTAAAAAAATTTATTCAAATCATAATATTCGCAAGACGAGATATGAACATATAAATTTTATAACCATAATCTACAGAAGTTTCTGCCATTGCTGAAATTATAGGGGTCCTAATTGCAAAATACGTAAGTGAAACGAAATTACTACAGTACATTGTGTAGCGGATAAGAAATCGTACATAATAAGCGTTAAATTCATGCAACTGCAAATTATAAACAGGCAAATTAAAGCCCTTGGGAGAAGGCGTTGACTTAAAAGAGCGCAAAAGCTAAAGCCTTGCCATCGGCAACGAACCATAGATCAATTCAATTCCTATAATACAACAATCCTGCTCCCGGTATCAGACTGGAACACTGGAGTTGAAAAATTAGGCAAGTATCAGAAAAATATTCCCAATTTTGCCCGGTATCAGGCTGGGCTTGGAAAAACTGGGAAAGACTATCATCACTTTTGTTTTTCAAAAAAAAAAAAGAGAGGACTATCATCACTTTATTAGTATATAATTTAATATGCCCAGACATTTATATTCAACTAAGAATTTCTGAAATCTTATGACTATACAAGATAGCTTTTATCTTTCTTTAATTTTTTCCAAGCTGCCCGTCAAAATACAATGCTTCTATAAGCAACAAATTCATCCGGTGAAAACACCATCCCGCCATTGCTATGCAACAGGCCTACAGGCTACAGCACAGCTTGGCATATTTTTGGTCTAGAGACGCATAAAACTATATGACGGGTCCATAAAAAATTGACACTGTAAAAAAAAGAAGGGAGAAAATGAAGCTGTCATCTATTGAACCGCTGAAGCCGTCTCTGACGAATCTCATCCATGGAGAATTGTTGTGAGTCGCTCATTGTTCCACGGGCAGTGCTACACATCTCGCACACATCAACCCCTCCTGAATTGTCAAATGTACAGAGCGGGCACCTCCAAACACCACTAGTGCCAGTAGAGCTACGTCCAACCTGGCCCCGTCCAGACAGACGTCTACCGGGGCTACGCACAAACCTAAGAGGCCAGCTCAGCATCTTGACAAAACCCCTATGGAGAAGATTAATGGGGCCAGGTCCAGAGAAAGAGCGTCTGAGGCGAACATAGAAGATACCTGCAAGTATGCCGCCCAAGTGGCCGATGAAGGAGGCATCAGGAACAAAAAGCTGGATGAGGAGTAGCTCAGCCCAGGCAGCATACTTGGATGGAATGACGAGGCCATGCACCACGGAGTAGTCGGCATCAGAATGTTCGTTCAAGACGACTTTGAGAGCGAAGAGAACGCCAGAGAAGCCGACGGAAAACCGGTTGTAATAGGGGGCATCGTAGTCAAAGAGGAGGAGGAGGGACTTGGCAAGGATGAGGGTAGCGCCTTGGGACAGTGCAAGCAGAGAGGCCACCATGGAAGCAAAGTCGATGCTCCCCATGGAGGTCTCCAGTTGGATACCCTTCCATAGGAGAGACATCATGTTGTAAACCAGGTGTGGCTCATTCACATGGTAGAAGGCTGACAAGAAGAAGCGTCTCAGATCTCGATTCTGCACTGATCAATTTATTGATTGATTAGTTAATTAATAAAGCTCAAAAGGATCAGGAAGAAGATAACACATACAACATATATAAAATATGTAAATATATAGATATTTGCAATGGATGGATGGATGGATTGATTGATTAATTAAGAGAAAAAGTGCAGCAATTTGAGGTTAAGCCAATGGAGAACGAGGGTTTGGTCTGGTAACAAGCAACAAGCAAAGCAAGATTCAAGATTAGTAGAGTTACGAAACCACCAATTGACACCGCCAGGATGCCAGATTGATTGATTGATTGATTTGTAACAATAACAATTGACATTGGACAGTAGTAATTAATTAGGAACTAAATATAGAATGACGAAAAGAGAGAAGCATAGAAAGAAACCTTGACGATGAGGTGGGGGTTGAACCAGACGCGGTTAATGGAGGGGAGTAGGCGGTGAAGGGGTCCCGGTCGAAGGAAGATCAGGGAATTGGCCAGGATGAGGCCCGATGTGACGGGAGGAATGCTACCGAGTCGACTGTACTCGTTAGCCACGTGCAGCGCCAGCAGCGGCACCATTCCCCGAGATACTCTTCCTCTCCATCCAACACCATAACTGTCCATTCTCTCTCTCTCTCTCTCTCTCTCTAAAAAGGAAATGAATATCTTATTTATCAATATCGCTCTATCTTTCTTCCCCAAAGCAATGAATAGGAATATATATATATATATTCATCTATTAGTTCTTTTCTTATTCATCAAGAAATGGAAAGAACGGGAATGGCATACCCATGGCTTCCAGAACCGTCCAGTTGAGTCGAGGCGGAAGAGGGGAAGATGGCTTATTTGGGCTAAATGGGCCGATTACTTAATTGCCTCTCTATTCAGCAAGAAATGAGTGAGACGATGACTTAAATGGGATATAAATGGAGTAGAACTAGGGTGCTCCTGGAGTACCAAAGTCTCTTTGTACTCTTAACTCTAAAATCTATCGGATTAATTTAGAATGACAAATTCAAACTGTTGAAATCCTTCTATCTTACGAGTGATGCGTCTACATGTTAAAATTTTATAGTTTCGAATTAATTTAGTATAAAGTCAAGTAGTCAAAAGTCTTTCAAAAAATAAATGCATTAAAATTAACTTAGAAATCTTCTAATTTTGACCACTTGACTTTATACTAAATTAATTCAAAACTTTAAAATTAGACGCATCACTCATAAAGTAGAAGAATTTCAATAATTTGGATTCGTCATTCAAAATTAATCTGATAAATTTTAAGAGTTAAAAGTACAAAAGACCTGGGTACTCCTGGAAGCACCCTAGTTCTACTCATATAAATGAGCCGCATTGATCAATCAATTTTCGTTTGTTCCTTCTCTTCTCCTACTTATATCAGGATTTTGTATTGAGTATTTGCAGCTATGTTCAATGATTCATCAAAAATCCCACACAAAATAAGACAAACATCATCTAAACAATCACAATGTCACTGTAATGCACAAAAGATATATACATATTTAGAGTACAAATATATATCACATCATTGTAGGTTTAAAAGCCATCGAATAAGATGAGAACCAAATAGAAATATATTCTCATCCACCACAGAAGCCCAGCGATTTGACCGCTTAAGCATATAATTTTGTCCAAGTCTATTTATATTGCCATAAGTTCGTTTCTAACAAATATACAAAAGATATATACATATTTAGAGTACAAATATATGTCACACCATTGTAGGTTTAAAAGCCATCGAACAAGATGAGAACCAAATATAAATATATTCTCATCCACCACAGAAGCCCAGCGATTTGACCGCTTAAGCATATAATTTTGTCCAAATCTATTCTTATATTGCTATAAGTTCGTTTCTAACAAATATACAAAAGATGAGTAGCATAGCGAAGAACACCTACGCAGACTTGGCAAATCCGACTTTGTTATCACCAAAGTCGAATACAGTGTGGTATGCTCCCATGAACACATCCCCCAAAATCCTGCATTTTCATTTAAAATGTTTTCTTAATTTAGATTCAGATATCATCAAGATAGGATTTAAATCATCTGAACTACAAATACTCCAAGAATATATAAGAGGGATGATATATGAAACAATTTAAATTCTCAAGAAAGCAAAGCCAGGAGATACCAAAGGGGACCACGAGGAGCCGGTATGTCAAAGGCCATGAAACCGCTGATGCACATAGTCTGTCCTGATTCTTCCACCTTCAAAACATACTGCGAAACAGCGATATATATGTATTTGAGATACAAACCAGAACATATGACAGACAAATTAACTGGTGCATGACACGCTCAAATTCAATTAACTGCTCAAACTAATATGCAATGTAATAAAATAAGCTGGTCATACCTGGTCTGGTGTCAGGGTGAAAGTTTTTCCAGCAATGGTGAATGCAATGTCTGGCATGCTCCCAATTTCATTGCAAGACACAGTTGATTCTCCCATCGGGCTTGGTAACTTCTCACACAACTGTACAAATTCAAATTGAAACCAACAATAGTTATTACCATTCTAGTAGAAGTCTGTACATGCCCACTTATATCATATATGATCATTTACTGTAATAAGCCTCAATTGGCTGAAAATGTGATATTTTCAGGCTTTACAGGGGTATTAATTGAGATATACACTTCTTTTATGATTTTTTTTGCTACCAAGTTGCAACTAGCAGTACGGCATAAACAACAAAATATCAGTCCCAATAATAAAATTAAAATGACAAAACATACCTGGTTAGCATAGGCCAAGATGCGGTCCTTAGTGGCATTCTCTCGGAGCTGATTCTCCATCCACACAACTGCCATCTCACATGCTGCGCACATAAGATCAGAGCCCTTTTCCTTGGTCATTTCTACCACAGACTCAATACCATTTCTGTAAAGTAACCAGAAAAGCAAGCTTGAGATATGAGAAGAGAAGAAATACTCCTGATCAATCAATACTTTCTATCTAATTTTTCTTACTAACCCGACAGAATGTGAACCATCAAATAAACAAAGCCCGATCTTGCTACAAACTTTTGCTGGTGATGTCTGTGTATAAGAATACAGCAAATACTAAACAACTGGATGAATGAAAAACATAAAATACATAATGTTCTTGAGATCACTATTGGAACAAATTATTACCTGAGCAATCAACATTTCAATAATCACGTCTCCGTATTCCTTAACAACTTCCTTACATTCTTCGCTTACAACACCTTCAGCCCCTATTGCATGATTGACTTGAGCTACAATTGTCTATTTCAAGCATCAAGCCCCACGATGGGAATAAAAAAAAAGGAAAAGGAAAAGAACACCGATATAATCATTACTTGTACAATATAAAACACAATAATGTAGTAAAAAGTGCAGAGACTAATATTAAAGTGCTTCAGGGAAATACATACAGTCGGTCCAGCAAGTAGGGAAGTTCCAGAATCCACAATTGCAGCACAACCATCAGCACAAAAACCTGTAAGAAATTCATCTCTAATAAGACTATGAGGCAACCAAACAAGGTCGCATTCTATTGCACAGGCAAGCATTTAACTTTTTGGACCCTGAGTTCTATTTGCTATTAATCACCCAGCACATCATATTATTTTAATTTAGCATAATTAGTAGGCTTTCAGTTAAATATATCTATATATGTTTTTAAGTAAATCAATTTGTACATGTCAAAAGTATGTTCAGCACTGTCAATCTGTTATGTTAGGAACAAGGAAAAAGTGGTATTTAACAAAAAAAAAAAACAAAAAACAAAATTCAAAGCTTGGGTGGATTGTGAAGTTCAAAACCAGTAAATATTGCAGTTGTGGTAATCTAATTTACATGTAATTCAGAGAAAAAAAAAATTACCAGTAGAGTAGCCATCAACAAGGAGATCTCCCATTTCAATCTACAAGAATCAGAGAAAATAAAAAATAAAAAAAAGGGGAAAAAAAGGGAAATAGTTAAAACTTATTAACATCCATCATTTTAAGGAGCTACAAGATAGATGATAAAAAAGACACATCTCACTATCTGCAATTACAGAAAAGTTTCCACTTTTTTGCAAACACCACCAAACTAATAAATTAAGGTTAAGTAGAGTGAGATAAAAAAAAAGACTAAACAGCCCAAAGGGATAAAACAAGAAAATAGAGAAGAGAGAGAGAGAGATTGGAAAGGCATCACAGACCTGCCAGTAACCCTTTTGGGTGACGTTAACATAGGTGTGTTGGCCGGTGAAGTGCTTAGAATCAACTCCACCAAACACAAGCTCTCCACCATTTTCATCTTCTTCATTGCGGTTCAGCCAGAATGAAAACACCTTCTTTTCCAACAACCCTTGCTCTGCCATGCTATACCTGTTAATTATGTGTCATTATGCAATGGGGAGATCACCTTCAACTTTCAATATAGATCAATCTAGTTGTGGTTTTGTTTCAAGTAGCTGAAAAGAGGGTATACCAGATAGGCGGTACATCTCCAACAGAAATTTCAGGATAGCCGAGGCCAAGTATTCCATCAAACTTGGCAAGAATAAAACTGATGCTCGACTCACGTGTGGTCTCAATGAAAACCTGAAATTGTAAACAATTTTTAAGTCCTAATGGTAGAGACTTATAGACTGCCAAGAAGAACCTTTGAAAGATAAAAAAAATTAGGAAAACCCACCTGATCAGTCACAGTAACGTCGCCAACTTGCACATTGTCTTGGCTGAAGAATCCAGAAATTGACCCGGATCCATAAGTAATCTTACATGAGTCTCCTGAAATTATCAATCTTTAGATTAAAACCTTCTTGTTGGCACTCTAATTAAGAGCTAAAATATAATGAATCCACAAATGAAAAATTAGACACAACTAAAACTAAATAGTTGATTGGAAAATCATGATTCCACAGCCCCAAAACAAAATAATAGTGAGATTGTGCTTCCAGTGACTCAATAGGCGTAGCTGTTTAATTTTTTAATGTCTTTCAAGCTGCCACATCCACGGACAACCTTATTGCGCATAAATGATTTTTTTTTTATACGCAAGACAATAAAATGATAATACAATGTCAAATAATCATAAAATACTTCCATCTATTTCATACACTCTCTAGTATGAAAGTCAAGTATTACTTCTGATATGGTGAGTTTAAAGTTTAAACTGATTCCTCCCATACCAGAATGTTTATTTATGTACAATTCTTGAATATAAAAGAGATAAAAATATAAAGATGTAAATAAACCCGCCATAACAGCACCAAATGGAAGATTTTTGTTTTCATTTTCTTCAGAAAATTCTTGAAATGTGACATGTAACACAAACAAAATTGAGATTACATTTATACCTATAGCACTGATCTTACAATTCTGGCTAGGACAAAATTCAGATATAAAACTCTTTAAATATTGATAGAAACCAGCCAACAAAGAAACAGTAATAAATTAAAGAGAGGTTGCACCATTCTGAATGTAAGTGCTGGACTTCTTTGACTTGTACTTGTGGTGAAAGTAGCATGCTACCTGCATGAAATTCAATCTACTATGTAAAAAATTGCTCAAATGAACAATCACCAGCCAATGAAACAGAATTTTTTTTCAGCCAGCACTGAACATAATACTTATTACCAAAATGGTACCTATATAATAGAAGGGTAAGGGTCTTTAGCCAGAATTTTATTAAAAAATCAGCCAACAGAGCCCCAAGTTAAAAATCAAAACTAAATTAATTAATTCGAAATGCTCATCAACTAATCCCTGAATGTGCAGTTATGATCTAATGTTTTAGTAGGCAATACAATCAGTAATTCAAGTGGAAGCAACTCACAGAGAAATAGCACTTGGCAGATGGGACCCACAGGTTCGAGCTACCGGTGTCAAAGATGACAGTGAAATTCTGAGGGGGGGTGCCGATGCCGATGACCCCAAAGTATTGCGCATCCAGGTAATTGCTAAGGGGAATTGCATCACTCTCCCCAACACTGCCTGAATCTGAAACCAACAAATTCTTGGAGAAGTGCTGTCTCCTCGCTGAACTGGCAGCCCTAAGAGAGTGGACATCAAGCTTTTTCTTTGTGAGGCTGATTCTTGACAGACCCTCAGAGCTGTAACTCAGGACCCACAACCAAATTAGGCTCAAAATAAGCTTCTTTGCCATCATCTTCTCCTCTTCTCTTCTTACAAACTATTACTACAAGTGAAGTATTTAAGTCAACACACAAAAGTGAAAACAACAATTTTTTTCATATTCTTGTTCCTATCTAATTAGGACAGTTTTCTGATGGAATATATCATATATGCATGAATTTATTTGTAGAAGCAAGTTCTGAAAATCAAATAGATAGCAGTAATTAAGTATAGCACTTTTCCTTAGAGAACATAATAAATCAGAATTAATTTAGGAAAATAAATTTGATAGAGAAGAAAAAGAATTAATTAAAACAAGTGGGTTTAATGCAGAAAAGATACCCAGGGGAGAGAGGAGTTTTTACCTTGAGGAGCGAAGAGAAGATAAGTGAAGAGAAGATAAGAAGAAAGAAAAGGGGGCAATTAAGAATTGAGAATTGAGAAAAATGGGGTACAAGTGTTCGGACTCCCCAAGCAACTGAGCAAGCAAGAAAAATAATGTGGAGAGAGTCAGTCAGAGAGAGATCCGAATCTGCTGAAATTCAAGACCCATGAACAGTGTTCCTGAAATTCCTGCAATTCAAATCCAGCCGTTGGACTGTTTTAAGATGCGTGCGAAAAAATCATCTGTTCCGAGATACGTGCAGAGAAAAAGTTGAACGGCTGAGATATTGAATTTCAGGAATTTCAGGGATTGTAGGATTTCAGCCGATTTAAATTCGTCAGAGACATGTAACAAGAAATAAAGACGACAGCAACTGATACTTACTTTGACCTAGATATTTAGGTGCATTATTTGTTCCGGATTTCTTTAAGAAAATCTCGTGGGGTCCACGTTGTTGACTTCGGAACGAATTCGCATCCTCTGACATATCTCAAACTTTACGTGACTTTTTGGAATATCTCAATCGTTCAGATACATTATGCACAAATCTCAAAGCTCAAATAATATTGCCCCTATGTTCCTCCGAATAGGCACCGGACACGTCGGTCACGCAAAAATTGAGATATCTCAGAGGATACCCACCCCTTCGTAACGAGGGCTTGTCTAACGAACACGTATCCTCTGTATTAACTTAAAAAAATCTTTTGAGTTAATTCAATCTGATTGTCTGATTTTAAACGGAGACAATCTGATCGTTTGATTTTAACATAGAATCTTTCAATATTAGTACAGATTAAGTCTGCGATCTTAAAGTGAAAATTAGAGAATACGAATTCCTTGTCTAACGAAAATTAGATCAATCTGGTCCATATGCATTAACTCAAAAGATTCCTTTTTAGTTAATGCAGAGAATACGAATTCCTTGTCTAACGAGGCGACAAAATTAGAGAATTGTGGAAGTTGTAACGCCAGTGATTACTTGATGAATGCTGACAAAGCGGACGAATGTTACCTGGCCATTGGTGATTGCGGATACCCATTCAATAGGCCCGTAAACTTTTTGGATCAACCCACCTCTCACCGAATTCACATCCTCATCGGTACCGTTCATTTACTTTGCACGAATCTCAAGGCCCAAATAATACTGCCCCTTGAGCTAGTCCGAATCTCAAAGGATCTGAGAGAATCTCACGTAAAGTGTAGGATATATTAATCAAAAATAAAAAATATCGCAAAAGAGCGGCGTTTCCATGAAAAAAAAAAACGGGACCGATTATTCCGTCCCAGTACAAATATTCCTGTCCAACTTAATTACCGTTACTCCGCTAAATGGTGAAAGGAAAAACAATAACTCCGGATGGTAAAATCCATCTTGGAAAAAAAAAAAAACTCCGAACGGTATCATCCATTCTGTCTAAACGGAAAAAAAATTCTACCCCAATGAGTGTTTTCTTCGTTATCTATTGGGGTTGTTCGGCAACAAAGGATTAAGAGTGAAGGGTTAAGAACTTAAGGAGTGTTAAGGAACTGATGTTCGGTTGTCTTAATCCGTGGGTGAATGATTAAGCGCTTAAGGAGGGGGTATAGGTGTCTTAAGATCAGGACAAAATGAGACTAAAAAAGGTGTTCTTAATCCGTGCTAAGAAATTGATATTCGATATAATTAAGCAGCTAAGAAAGCTAAACAAAACGGATTAAGCATTAAAAAGACTTAATTCATACTTACCAATCAGCTACATGTATGTTTAGCATCTTATTGAACATTTTCTTCGTTATCGAGGCATATTTGCAAGAGAAGTTCAATTATTTTGACATGGCCTATTCGTACTGCAGTCTGCACATAAAATGATCCATGTGAATCCTGGATGTATTCCAATGATGGATCTTTATCCAGTAGGAGTTTGACAATCTTATCCAATAGGAGTTTGGCAATCCAATTGTTCTTTCTGTTTCATGTGCCGCCTTACCAAGTGTGGTTATGAGTACAGTCGTAGTTCTTCAGCAAGTTTTATCAATTGAATAACACAGAGAAAGACCTTGTGGGCTCCAAGGGAATCATATCTTCTGGTGAGTTAAAATGTGCGGAGTTCTGTGGTTTTTTTTTTAATTTGGTTCGTTTGTTTTGATCAGACGAGTCAGATCAGATCTTGTCCGAATTGAAAAAACAAAAACAAAATTCTCAATGAATTTTATATCTGATCTGGTATGTAACCAGATTAAAAAAAACTGCAGAACTTCGCACCTTTTAACTCCGCAGAGGATACTATTCTTGGCTCCAAAGTAGATAGTAAGCTTGACATTTGAATCAAGTTCAAAAGACTTTTTTTTCGCATATGGGACGGAACGGCTTATCCCAGTTAAATTTTTTTCTTTTTTTGCTTAATGGGATTACGATTTGAATTAGCGGTGATTAATTCAGATGGAAATATTTATACTGTTTGTGGAACGGGATAAAGAATCATGTTTTACCTATATTTTGATTTTCAATCATTGTCACTTTTTTCCGATATTTTATTTATTTATTTTCTATTAATAACAATAATAATTCTTATTACTACTAAGTACCACTGTTACTATCAGGACTACTCTAATACCACTTAAATTTTTATGGGACCCAATCATCTATTTGTCTAGAGAAAATCTGAACCGTTCATTCAATAGATCTGAGCCACTCATCAAAACACATCTCAATCTCAGCCTTTAATAAATAATTTTGATTTTATGTATCTATTTCATGTTGTCTAGAGTGTGGAAGTTTAAATTTAATTTAAAACGTACCCGCTACATGAGAAGACACACGAGAAGCCACATAGGATAAAATCCCGACGCGTTTTCTTCTGAATTCGCATCCTCTGAGATATCTCAAACTTTGCATGACTTTTTGGAATATCTCAATCGTTCAAATACGTTCCACACGAACTCAAAGCACAAATAATACTGGCCCCACTACAATCCCCGGATAGGCACCGGACACGTCGGGCACGCAAAAATTGAGATATCTCAGAGGATACGCACCCTTGCTTCTTCTCCACGCGTATTGCTCTTTCTTTTTTCTTCCCGACGTCGCCATAGGAGAACTGCTGGTTCGTACCCCGCGCGAACTCCGTGCCGCATCTCACACAATAACTCTACTACACAGTACACATTACTCCCAAACCTCGCATTTTTGGTCGGATTTTGGCCACTGTTTCGCAAGAAGAAGCCCCGCTACTGCTGTCGAAGAAGGAGAGGAAGTGGAGGTCGTGAAAGAATAGGAAGTGGAAGTGGAAGAGAGCAAAGCGGGAGGAGAAGAAGAGACAGTGCCTGAGGAGCAGTCGCAACAAAATTGCCTTACAATTGCGACAGTTCGCAATTAGATGGTATTTGTGCAGGAGTTTGCCACCCCTGAGATGGTTGAGGTGAATTTTTTTTCCCAATTCTCTACAAAATTCAGATTAAAAAAAAAAAAGAGAAAATTTTGTTTAATTTACAAGTTATTTTTCTTATATGCCAGGAATCAGGTTAAATATTATTTGTTGTTGCATGTACTTTGTGAGCTGGAAGGTTAATGTTCATTTGAATTCGTAATAGTGAAGCTGAATTTGTAATAGTATATTTCCATAATTTGAAGTTTTGCTAATTGGGATAAAATAGGAATGATTCCTGATTTCAAACTTTTGTTGTATTGATTTTAATTACATGAATTTTGATGATTTGATAAAATTTATCTTTTGTGACATATGTAGGAAATAATTAGGGTTAAATTAGTATACATAGATCTACCGCAGCATCTCAGAAGCCTTAGATGAATACTATCAAATGTACATCGTTGTATACATTATTTAAGGTAAAAGTCTTATGCTTAATTCTTATGCATATTTATATTTTTTTTGTTTCTCTATTTCTAATTTTGTTTTTTATATTTTTTTTGTGAAAATTTCAAAGGCAACAAATTTGTATAGAGGTGCAAGGAGTAACAGCTTTCATAAATGCACCTCAAAGTTGAGAGATTGTATTTACATGAGATGCAACAGAAGCAATCAACTTGGTAGCTTACATGTGGGGCTACTCCAACCTAAAATCTGGTGATGAGGTGTCGTCTTTATTACAGATACATTTTACTGATTTATATGCCTGGCAAATTCAACATTTAATTAAGCTACTGGGTCTTTTGTAAGCCATGTTAACAAACTAATTTATAGAGACTTGGAACCCAGTATCTAAATCAATTGAGCTTGATTTAAGTTAAATTTTGTCTTTCTGGACATAAAGGGTCAGCAAAGCTAGGTATGGAACTGTCAAATATTGAAGTTATATATCTTTTCCTCTTGCTATTCCATAAGTTGTTTTTTTTAAATTGATAGTTTATGTCATCCAAAAGTATTACCAAAAACTAAAATTTATCCATACAAAGTTCTTTCATGTCAACTTGAAATGACCTCTTCGTTTCATTTGTATGAAATTTTTCCTTCCGTTTTATTCTTTCCAGTCAAAACCGCCTCAATTTAGTGGTTGTGAACAATTTGCCGCTTTTCTTTTGCATACAAGACTGTCTTTACATGCCAACATTGCGCCTTCTGCACCAATGAGAAGTTATCTTTTTAAACTTCACCTTGGTTTGACTGTTGATTATTATTATTCAAACATTTTTCTAGGTTCAAGTTTCATGATATTTCAAAATCATAATTTATTGGGTGTGACTTTAAAAAAAATCCATTTTAATAATCTACAAAACCTGAACTCTTAACAGCTCGACACTTTATTTCTATTATCCAAGTAATTATTTATCTGAATTTTCATTTGTTTATTTATTCATTACAGGATTAATACAATCTAGATTGTAACATGATTTCAGATGGGTTATCAGGAGGGAATAACTGAAGGTAAAGAGGCTCCAATGCAAGAGGGTTTAATCTTGGCTTAGTCTCAACAACTTTGCTCTCTGTGTGTTCACTTAGGTATATGTATTCCTATTTCTATCCGTTTCTCTGTTTCCTCAACTCATTATGGGTTTAGCTGATGATAAGCAAAATTGTTTCACTCCTTACTCACTGTGTCATTTCAGGAAGTGAAATTGGTTTTTTCCTCATACTCTCTATTCTCACCCAATTTAGAGTTTAGCTGAATTTTTTTCCCTTATGTACTGTTAAAATCTATTGTGATATATTTAATCTTGGATGTTTGACTATTGTTCTCTACTTTGCAGCAAACCTCAAGTACATCGAGTTTGACCCATTGAATTTCATAGCGGCCGCAATTCACATTCAATTTTGAATGGAACTAATTTCAGTGCTGTTAACTTATAAAAATCTTTGTTTTGAATTGAATGGAACTAATTTCAGTGCTGTTTTGAATCTTTGTTTTGAATTAATACCTCTTTGTTTTTAGATAAAAAAAAATATGTTATATACTAACTGGGATTTAGGTGCTTCATTATGGTTTAATCATAGGGTGAAGACAAGACAAAGGAGCTTGGTTGGATAGTCTTCGATATGATGTGTTTGGCATTGGAAATAGGCAATATGAGTATTTCAATAAGGTTAGTATGTGATTTAGTGTATGGCAATTCGTTCGAAACTGTAGTGTGCTTAAAATTTTTTTTTTCTCTGTCTTGATACATTTTTCTGTTGATGTGGATACTAGGTTGTAAGGTAGTAGACGTACTGAATTTGTACTTACCACATGTGTATGATTTATATTATGTCATTTAGTAATTAGGTTGAAAAGTTTTAATATTAATTTTTATTAAATAGGTGCCAACCGCATAATACCAGTTGGTCTAGGAGATGATGATCTGTGCATTGCAGATGACTTCTCTACATGGTACAAGGTTCATAATTTGTTGATACACACCCAACTGAATTTTTTTTCTTCTTAGGAAAGAGCTTATGGTTAATGTTTAAGCAGTATTGTAGAATGTAGTGCTACCTACATATTGTATTCTGTATTTTCTGAATTGACGTACGGAAAAGAAGTCGACAATTTGATGTCTGTGTCATTTTTTACTCTTGCTCATGCACTGTGTCATTTTTTTACCCTTGCACGGTTCTTGACTATCTTAGTTTGATCAAGTCCAATTTGATGTCTCATTATGTTATAATCCCATCCAAAGCTAGACATTTGGTATAGGGGTATAAGAGGAATAGATTTACAAAATCATAACGTAATAGCTCCTGATCATCCTCTTTTGCTAATTTCTTATGCAATTGTCACATAAAAGTATTTTTTTAATTGAAAGCCCATAAGCATTGATTAATGAGATCCAAGTTCAATAGTGTTACAATTTCCTAAGAAACAAGCAAAACTGGTACACTGGTACATGCAAGAGAAACCTAACAACAAACATATTTAAATACTGGTACAATTGTCTTAAGAAAACAAGAAAATAGAAAAAAATTGGAGACATTTTATTCTGGTGAAGTACTGGTGGGTTTAGCGTCATTTGAATTTAAGATTTAAGATGTCATATTCCTTTATAAATTATTCATCTGATGTGGATTAAATAGTTCTTGTAGACATTAAAGAAAAACTGGAACTTTTTATATAATCTTTTGAAAACATATAGAAAATTTACAGCTGTTAGTATTATTTTATTTGTTCTGTAGCTGATAGATTCAAGAGTCTCGACATTTGCTACAATAAAGTTAAATTAAAGCTATGCTTTGGGGTTTATAGATATGCAATGTTTGCTGAAAAGTTAATCAGGGTTGCTTTATGTAATTTGTAGGATATTCAGGAGGTGATTGAACTTCAGAAAAGACTGAATTCCTTGAAGAATATTCAAAGGTTAGTTGCAAATCTGACAGAGAAAAAGAGAAAAAGGAGATATATTTTTTATGGCTGAGAAAAGGAGATTTACCAGTAAAGGTATGGTATTGTGCCAAATACGCAATTTGCAAATTATTTTTAAACTTTTATCCCTTGACCCAACAAACTTGGAAAACGTTCTGCGCTAAACTCTGTAAATTTTTTCATTTTGTTGTCTCTTCTGAGTTTTTTCACTAGAGTTGTTTCATGAGACAAGGAAAGATATCAGGTTACCCATGCATTTTACAACTACCAATGTAACAATTAAATAATTACATAATCTACCCCCAAATCTTAATATAAGAAAAACAAATCAAAATATACCTGTATCAATTCGTCTGAAAGAATGAAGGTAAGGATTTATGCAAAGCTCTGCTTAGTGACACTAATTTTGTACTCCTTAGCATGATTTTTATTATCAATAGAAAGGAATAATTTGAAATTTGCCAAATTTTCTTCTTTTCCCAAATTTGAAAATTTGTTGGATTTTGTTGTTTTTAAAATCAGTTCATATAAGTGAATTTTGAATGAGCTAAGTGCTTTATTTGGTCTTTTATTGGTTTCGTCATAAAAATGGTAAATTATGTCTCTCCCTTGCAGAGTTTACTCGATTATATAGTGAGAAGGTTCCCATGCCAGAGGGGTGGCAGTAGAGCTACATATGCTCCTAGTAATTGATGCATTTTGTTGAACTTTTTGCAAGACTTTTTTTGCGAAATCAACTCTACGGGATGCTAAAACTACAGCATGATGCCAGAGGTTTACATTTAGACCTTTTGTTAGCATTAATGTGTTTTTGTGCTTATTATATATGAAGAAATTTTTGTGAAAGGAGGAATAAGTTGTTAAATTTGGATTGTTGAATATGATTTTATCATTTTCCAGTATACATATATTTTTGACATTTTGTCTGCACCCTTCTTAACGTAGGTACTTGATTGTTTTTTAAATTGATGCTTGAATGCTTGTTTCAAGAGGGATGTATCTGCTATTCGCCCTTTTTCAATATATATTTTTTTAAAGAAAATATCTCTGGATCGTGTAATATTGCGCCTGCTACAGAATTGACTAAATATATATCTTGCTAATAAATAAAAACAAAGCTTGTAGAATTGATTAAAAAAATTAAAAAATTGCATATACATTCATTTCATTAAAGTGCAATAATGTAATACTTTCAAATAATTCAAATAATTGCGTATACATTTAATTTATCAAGTTCTAAGGTTATTACTGACTAATACATGATAATGAAATTAAATAAAAATTAATCACATCTAAAAAGTGATCAAAATAATATTTCAATCTCCGTTGCAACATACGGGGCACTTAACTAGTTAATAATAATTCATTTTGAAAACGCTGAAGTTATTTGAAACTTCAACGCAAATATATGGGATCTTTATAGTTTTCTTTTTTCTTTCTTAAAAAGTACAAACATTTAAAATTGCAATTTTTTTTTTCAAAATATAAGATATATGTTGCTTAAAGTTTAGAACTAATCCAACGAAGAAAGATATAAAAGACATACTTATAATTTTTCCTTTGCATGGAATAACCAGAGATGTAAAAAAAGTCATGTCATGATCGGATATGTCACGGTATGACACAAATCTGGCATAGTATATATCAGTGACTTGCGTGTTGCATGTCATATCTATTCTTATGTGCTGGCCATCCTTTAAAGAAAATGACACGACATGATACAGCACATGAATCAATCTAGCTAGTCACAACACGGACACAACCCGGCACAAAATGTGACTAAAAGAATATAAATTTTATGTCATTACTTGTCCAAAACAACTATTTAATTTCCGGACAATAAATTTTATACAATGATTTTTTTATTATATTATTTCTTTATTTTACACTTATTTATAAAATCTCCTTATTTTTTACTTTTTCTGATTATTTTTCTTATTTAAACTAACTTAAAATTTGTTAAAAATAGTTAAATTTAATTAAACATGACTACCGACATCACATTATAGAGCGACTAACGTGTTGTGACCATTCATCATGATTTTGATCATGACACATCACTTGACATAAATCACAACACAATATAATATGAATTTACATCTCTACACGAAGTGTCTAAAGTAATAAAAAAAATACTATTTGTTTAATACTTGTGACGCACAGCTGAAAAAAATTACACGCATCGACCTATTTTCAATATTTAAGTATGTATTTTGTAGATCACTTGTTTATAGGTTTTGAATTCCATCATAAGACTGGTACATCAGGAGAGGAAAGAGTGGCTGGTGCTCCAGCAAGCTGAATTCATGCAAAATTACCTATTTTTTTGTTATGCTCCAATGGTGGTTACAGATAGTTACTTAGGAGTATCAATTAGCTTTTCTATTACAATATTTTGGTGGCTTCTGAAACGCTGAGCGTATGTATTTTGTTTGCTATTAGCTGAGCATATATGTTTTGTTTTACTATTTGATGTTGCTATACTCTGACATCAGTTAAAACTATGGTGCATTGTAAATTAACTCCAAGTTTTAATATATTGGAACGGACACTTTAGTGCCTTTTATCAAAAAAAAAAAAGTTCCATCATAAGATTAATATATTAGAGCCTAACTTTGATGATCTACATAAATTTTCTCAGAAGATAATAGTCAGAACGCAACTAACCCGCCACACAAAAAACGCACTCCGATCCTATTTTAATGTCTATTTTGCATGTAAAATCTTCAGCCTCACGGTTCATATGATGCAATCAATTGACTCGGTGCAAATAATTAATATGGAGTGAGTATCTGTTTAGGATTATTCTTGGAATATTCTGATGTGGAAGTACATGACAAGATATTTAGATTATCCACCAAGATGGAATACAGAGAGCTTCGAGTAGATAATTTATTCATGGAAAATATTATAAACAAATATAGAAAAAAAATATTATTCTTTATTTCGATGCATATAAGAATACGCAGCATATATTTCGTTTCAATTTGAACCTGTAAAATCAAGGTTCTAAATAGCGATTATAGCGGCATAGTGGGGAAACAAAAAAAAAAAAGCTATTGCGAATAGTGCAGCTACAGCGAAAGCTATCATGTATAGCGTTTATTTTTCTTTTCTTTTTTAAATTTATAGTCTATATTTCTACTAATTATCAACATAATCAATATTGGAGAATTGAGGTAACAACTAACATGACAATTAATCTAAATATATATTTTTTTCAATCATGAAAATAAGAAGGAAACAAAAGGATATACTAGGTAACATTATTTAATAGTTCATACTTCATAGTATTACATATTATAATAGACGAAGACCAATTATTTTTATAAGTGAAATGAAATTTTTATACCTATTTGAATATTTTATATATTATAATAATCAAAATCAACTTTCAATGAAACGAACAACGATAATTTTAAGAATACTAGACGAAGAGCAAACAAAATGAAGAATTAATATTTGAATATTTTCCGATATAGAATGAGAAACTAAATCACAAATACGAACAAAAGCACATAGTTCGGTTTAACATACTTATTATAGCAGACCACGTAACATCCGAAATATGAACAAAAGTACATAAGTCCGTGTAAATTGCAAGAAAAAAAAAGCCCATATAACATAGCGGTAACAAATAGCGCTTATCATGTAGCTGTAATAGCGGTCAGTTATTACAGCTATAGCAGTCGCAGCTGCAATAGCGCACTTTTATCTCATAGCATAGCTTTTATGGTCTGAAAAAGCTATAGTAGAGCTATAGCGTAGCTATAGCTAGCTATTTAGAACACTGTGTAAAATTAATACATTTTCAAATTATATTCTCCATCATGTGAAACTTTTGAGTTTCTTGTAGACTTGTAGAGAGAAAGGCAACATGGTCCGGGTAATTTTTGAGGCGTCTAGTATTATCTCGGGCATGAGTAATAATAGAATGAGTTGACTGAGTTGAAACCGGTACTAGAAGAGTCGCAGCAGATACTGGAGAGTGGAGAAGTATCAGGAGAACTGCTAGGTAGGGTCTCTGTTTGAATCGGACCAGATGGACTCTCTGGTTGAGTCGAAGCAAGAGGAGTGTTGGGCTGCACATATAGAGGAGACTTGGGCTATTCTGAAGTGGGCTGTGACCGATCAAAGAAGGAAGCAGGCTGGGCCGCATCAAAGAAGGAATTCGGTGGATCTCCAGTAGTGAGCTGCTGGGAGGAAATAGTGTGCATCCAACAATGGAAGTACATCAATTATTATGGGTCCGATGCCCATCGGACTCAAACTGAGTTCGATGGAAGCCAGAGTAGGTCCATGCCTATCAAACCTACTTTGGTTTGATGGGTGAAATGACCATTTGATTGCATTAAGATCTGCGCTAAGTACGTGCAAGTATGTTTCAATTTCCGTACGCATCAATCATAAAGTTAATCGTATGGTTCCAAAGCTAATTGCCTAATTGAACCTAAAAATAGGTCCGATGCCCATCGGACCTACTCCTATCTCAGTTCGATGAGTTCCATAATGGTCTAACATGCATTAAGATCAGTGCATATTGCTTTAATATCCGTACAAATTCGTTTTAATATTCGTGCACACAAATTTTAAAACAAATCGGACGGTTATGGAATCCATTGGACCCAAATTTGAGTCCGATGGACATCAGACCAAAACTCCTCTCCTTTAATTAATTTCAACCCTTGATTTCACAAGGGTACAACAATCATTTATATATCTTAGATTAATTTTGGTATTATGTACCATGAAATTAAATTAGTTACCATAATTTAATTAACCAAGATCTGCTTCTTACTTCTCATCATTATGAACTGTATTAAAGTAATACGAATAAGCAACGGACCTTCAATTTAGTCAAGAAATTAATGTTATAATTGAAAATAAATAAAAACATATATATAGAGAGGATGGTTCAAATGTCTTCATTTTTGTGCCTCCATCATATCTCTATTTTAAAAACTTTAATAACTCAAAATCTAAAACTTAAAAGTCAAAATAAAACCGTTGGATACGATTTATGTTATTTTTTCTATGTGCTCATAAAAAACTATCGCATTTCAATTTTATTTATATGTGAATCAATAAGTTAAAAAATCAACGTCTCTAAATTATCCACATTAGTACATTTTTTACAAACTCTTGATGATGATCAAAATAAAGTTGGAATGTCATAATTTTTTACACGTATATAGATAAAATGGTATAGATTATATCTAACGGTTTTATTTTGACTTTTAAGTTTTAGATTTTGAGTTATTAAAGTTTTTAAAAATGAAGGCATGATAGAGACACAAAAAATAGAGGAATTTGAACCTTCCTCATATGTGTGTGTGTATTATGGTGGAAAAAAAAATTGGCGAATCAGATTTGTATTATGGTGAAAAAAATTTCCTCCAGCACTTTCTTAGAGTAATATTCATAAATTTATTACACATGAAAGTTTAACAATGGAATGGATAATAAGATATCATAGCTGTTGGCGGCATTTCGCAAGGATCACCCATTAAAAAAAAAAAAAGATATCATAGAATATAAGGATCACAAGTAATGAGGAAGAGCAATAATTTTTGTCACTAAAATAAACATGGTCAATCTCTAAAGATGCATGTACAAGAAAATATTTGAAAGAGTCAAAGAAAAATAAAACGTGTTTTAGAGCTGTAGGTTGCTCTATCTCTCTCATTTTTTTTCTGAGGGACAGCTAGCAATATGTGCGCAGGAATTGTAAAACGCATTTGAATGGAATATTTGTTTTATTTTTTTTATTGCTGTTTGAATAATTCATCGAAATTTTTTCTTTCATAGTTAGTTAGAGAACAAATAAAGAACCAGTCTTTGATTAGTGGTAAAGACACATGATCTTTATGTGAAAGATCATGAGTTCGAAATTCAGATGGAGAAATTATTTATTATAATAATAAGGATATTAAATAGTTTGATGGCTTGATCTTCAACTTTACTCAAAAAATAATAGTGGCATTCATGGTTTTGACCTGGTTGTTATCAATTTGGAAGGACATGGCGAGGGCGTCGTCAGCAACCGAAAGAGCATATGCATGCAAAGAGTGGTGGCAATGGAAGGTGTGCGCTACATCAGGCTGTTGATAGCTGCCATAGCCAACACATTACCAGCCTTCTTCTGAAAATGGATGAGGTCCCGCGGGAAGACAAAGGCGCCCCCCTTGGTGATTGTCTTCGTGATGAGCACGTTGGTTGTGGGTATGGAATTCGAATCCTCTGAGATATCTCAAACTTTGCGTGACTTTTTGGAATATCTTAATCGTTCAAATACGTTCTGCACGAATATTAAAGCAAAAATAATATTGGCCCCCTACGTTCCCTCGAATAGGCACCGGACACGTCGGTCACGTAAACATTGAGATATCTCAGAGGATACGCACCCGTGGGTATGAGACATCCAGGGTACCCTCCATTACGAACATGATCTCCATGGCATAGGTGTGTATGTGGCTGAAAAACACTGATTTTGTACATATATAAAAAAAAAAATAGTAAACAAAATAATAAAAGTTCTAAAATTTGGTCTCGAAAGAACATATTAAAATTTGGTCTCGATCGACTGTTTGAAATTTGAAAATTGAGGAAAATACATGAGGCATACATAATTGGGGGACGAAAATAATGGGGGCATTTTAACCCTACTCATTTAATATATATTAGCTATATTTTCTACTTTAATTCGTATTTCCATCAAAAGATTATATCAGCTTAATTTTGATGACCTACATAATTTAAGTATTCCTCATAAGATAATATCATAATAGTCAGGCGACAACTAATTAATTAACCCGTTATGACAGGCGTACTCCAATATCCTATTTTAATATTCATTTGCATGTATATCTCCAGTCTTTTTTGAAGAATTGGTATATCTCCAGTCTTATACGCAATCAAATGACTTGGTGCAAATATATAATTAATGTTTAGGATAGTTGTTGAAATTCTGCATGTGGAGTTACAGGAAAGATATTTGGATTATCGTCAAAAGCAGGAGCAGATTCAGTAAAGACCAGAATAGTCGTTCGTCTGAATTTTAAAATTTCATGGAAATTTACATGTTCGGACTAATTTTCTACCTCTTATCATTTTATCTCCTTTTCTGAAATGTCAGCCAAATGCCATTCCAAGAACACGGTTAAAAATTAATTTAATATCTTCTTTTTAATTTTTTTAATTAAGTAAATCTAATAATTAGAGTTAGAACTTTGAAATTATTTAAATTAGTTAAATTCTAATTAACTAATGAGTTGAACCCAATTAACTATTTTAACTCAATTCGCCATTTTTCTGTCGATAAAAATTCTGAATACGATCCTGATCAAAGGGCCGATGTCAATATCAGAAGCATCGGAATTTGCATCCCCAAGTACGTGAGGTGCAATTATTACATCTGGACCGTTCCTTTCACCTGACATGAATCACAAAGCAGACCCCCCTATAATTTTTATAAACGCTAAAGGACGTCCGTTTATATATACTGCACCTTAGATACCTGAAGGGATACGGACTCTAGCTCATAGCCGCGGGGCTATGAACTGTAGTTGCCCTCTTTGCCACAACCACAAACGTTGTTGCATTGTGCACAACATAGATGGCTTGATCTGGCGCGTCTGTAGCGCTATGTTCTCTTCGTACTTCTTAATTTTTTTTTTTTTTTTTTATCAGTTGGATTCAGAACGAGAGATCAAGAAAAAAAACTCTTTCCTCTTTTATCTAACGGAGAGTGGTTAGTCAGTTAAGACAACTTTGATAGCAGAAAAGCTTTGGATATATAATATAGCTAGGGAGATCAGTCCAAAGGCCTTTCATCTCTACAAATATTTTGTGAGTACACACCTACATTGATATACGAGACATAGTATTCTTTCATAAAGAAGAAAGCGTTGGATATTCAGTGTAACAATTCAATTCAGTTTAGCAATTGTTCATACCCGAAAACAGAATCCATGTGTACAAAATAAATATTCTAAGATAAAATATACCAAGTCTTAGATGCAGTCACCTTCTTCTCTCTGTTTCTTGTGTTAGATTTATGCAGCAACCAGGGGCGAACCCAAGTGCAACCAGGGGGGGCAGCTGCCCCCCCCCCCCCCCCCCCCTCCCCAGATTTTGCGTTTAGTACAAGTCGGGACGTTTCGATCGACTCTGCCCATTCTTGGAAATATTTTTGTCCCTCGCTGGATGTTTAATTTGTTGGTCGGGTTAAATTTAGGATTAAAATTACAATAAATTTCTTCAATTATGATTAATAATTAGAATTATAGATTAAAATATCAGAAATTACAAGTCAGAGCATTAAAAATATAGATTAAAGCATTATTTATTATTAAGTACTTAATTAGTTAATAGATTTGAACATGATTGGCTATGTAAATCCGATTCGATATTTTTTTGCTCCCTCCCGACAAAAATCCTAAATCCGCCCCTGGCAGCAACAACAGTAGCAGTCATGTCTCTACCGGTATTCACACGAATAGTTGAAAACAACAATCCGTCGGTATTCATTAAAATGTATTTGTTTAGCTAAATAGAACAGAAATTTGGGTCCCATATATTCATGTAGCCCAATTATATTTATTCATATTTAATTTGAGAAATAATTAATTTCGACTCAGACAATTTGACCTATAGAACAATTCTTACTTAAGTGGGTGTGTACTCATAAAAAATTGCCATCAAGTCTTCAACATTATTGATTGCATCCCAATTCAGATTCTGGTACATGGTTTATAATTTTATCCAACAATGAAAGTATTCAATAACAAAACTCTAGATGGGTATACATAAAAAACACAGATTTATTCTCATTACAAAACTCATGATGAGCAAACGTATAAAACAAGATACATTTAGATTAACAGGAAAACAAGATACATATGTTAATAATAATTGTGTGATATTATTATCATTATTAACATCTCTCTTTTTTTTAATCCACAAACCAACAAATGAAAGCAATCAACAAGCAAATTAATGCTAGCTGCTATAAGTGGTTAAACTAATCTTATGTCTTAGGAGCGAGCTTGGCCTTGATCTTCATGACCTGTTCGTTATCGATTTGGAAGGCCTTGGCAAGGATGTCGTCAGCAACTGGAGGAGTGGAGGCGAAGAGTGTGGTGGCGATGACCTGTGTGCCCTGCAGCTGGCTGTTGAAGGCTGCAATGACGGAAGCCGGTGCGTAACCGGCGTTCTTCTGGAAATGGACAAGACCTCGTGGGAACACAAAAACTTCCCCCTTGTTGATGGTCTTCGAGATGAGCACATTGGCTGTGGTGATGAAGCCGACATCCAGGGTACCCTCCATTACGAACACAATCTCCGTGCCACGGGGATGTGTGTGTGGCGGGTTGATGCCCCCCACTGCATAGTCAATGCGGGCCATCGACACGCCCAATGTGTTAAGCCCTGGGATTTGCATCACGTTTGCCGGCGTCACAATCGATCCCGCCAGGTTGTTCGTGTTTCCAGCATTTGCCAATCCCTTGGAGAAGAAGTCGTCGGCTGTCACATTGTTCTTGCATACGAAACCATTGACCTTAGTGGCTGCAATTAGATATTAATTCATGTGTAAATATTTAGATATTACAAACACTTAATTGATTGATTAGTTGAATAAGACGTTCATTAACATTTATACAGATATATGCATTCAATTGATCATTATCAATGGAGCTTACCAGCAGCAAGGTCAGCTACACAGATGTCTTGAAGCATGTCGGGGTCGGCTCGGACGATCAAAGGAAAAGCAACAAAAAGCAACACTGCAATGGTGGCAACCTGCAGCTGGTGGAAACAAGACATGATCATCTTGGCCATGCCTTAAATTAATTAATTGATCGATTTCTTTGTAATTGGAAGTAAGTTATGATTCAAGTGATGGATGGAGCTATGCTTTTTATACCCGAGGCCTGAGGGATATATGGAAAAGCGTTGACATATCCATATAACCTAGTGTGTTATTATAATAAATATTGATTGATCAGTTGGTTGGTTGGTTAATTATAATATTGCAAGTGGTAGCGTATCCGGTTTTTTTTTTCTTGGTGTGTACATCCAACAATTGAGCTAGGTACATACTATTATTATGATAATTAATTAAGGTCATGGGTCCTTGATTTCAGTTAAGAAATTAATGTTATAATTTGCACCATATATAATTTAAGTAATATGTACTTCTTAGTTCTTACTGTTAAGAAACTAATGTTATAATTGAAGTAATATGCAAAGCCGACGGACCTTCATTTTAGTTAAAAAATTAATGTTATAATTGAAATAAATAAAAGCATAGAAACATATATAAGCAATTGACAGGAAAAGTGTACACAGTTCATTTTAAAAAAATGCGCATAAGATTTTTATTATGATGAAAAAAATTCTGCTTATGAACTACAAAAATGCAGAGGAAAGTTATATTTTTTTGTCATAAATTTTAATTACGAAACCATAATCACATTTATGAAGTACAAAAATGCATAGGAAAGTTTTTTTTTTTTTCTTTCTTTAAGTTACTTAATTCTTGAAATTGATGTTTGAAATTATATGGTTAGGACCAAAATCAAACCTCCGTTTTGTTGTATCATTGATGGATGCAATTTGTGCAGACTTGGGAGGCTTGTATGTTTATTCATGTTTGGAAAAAGATCAGGAAATGTTCAAGGGACTTCAGAAGAATGCTGGCACCAAGAGCAAATAGTAAAATTAACACTGCTATGTGTGACAAAGTGGTGTACTGAACACTCTTCACATTCATAATAGTAAAATTTGGAGGGAGGGAGATAATTTTGAAGGTTTTGAGGGTGAATGAGTAAAACTATGATGTTGTGTGTTAAAGGATCAAAATGATAAATAATAGTTTTATTTCTGATTTACGATTTAAGAATAATGCATAATTTGTTAGCAATGCAACATTCCATATATTATTACATGCTAATGAGTAAATTATTTAGTACTGGATTATTGGTTATAATATTAAATTTGGTTCAATTTAGTTATCTGATTGAAACAAATTATCTTTATTATTTGGTTATCTGATTGAAACAAATTCAGTTATTTTATTTAAATAAGTTTTTTTAATAATATTGAGTTAATAATTTAAAAATAGTGAAGACATGTCTTGATAGCCATTGCTATAGCTATGCACGAACCAAATTTGAGAATGATATATTCTCTGAAATGCTGAAGCAATAGTCATGCGCTAACTAAACATGGGAATAACACATTTCCTGGATTAACACTTCATGACATTACATTTTTTGGAATCCTTCTATTCCCTGGAATGGTATATAGCGCGAACCAAACGCCTCCTAAGAGGAATCCAGTACAAAAATGTTCTTAAATTAATCATAAAATTATTGCACATGAAAATTCAACAAAAGAATGCGTAATAAAAAAAAAATTATAGAATATGAGGACAAATAAAGAGAAAGAGAATTTTTTTTTTTTTTTTTTTTTTTGCAATGAAATAAACGCGGTCAAGAAAATATTTGAAAGAGAAAGTAAAACAATATATTTCTGAGCTGTAGGTTGCGCTATCTCTTTCATAACGCATTTGAATAGAATATCCTTCCGATCATATATTATACTGTGGTCTGACTAATTCATCGAAAATTCTGCCTTCGGTAGTTAGTTGGGGAACGAAAAATATTCGCATTACTACTAAAATAACGAAACGAAACGAAACAGGCACGGTGCATATAAACAAGCAGTAAAACAATAAAGACTGATTTGTTTAATTGATTGGTTGATTGTAGTGCATGAATCATGGTGGAGGTAAAGGAGGAAGGAGTCGTGGCGCTCCAATATTGACTAATTGCCCTTGGGTTAGCACAAGGGACAATCGTAATTAATTAAGTAGCTAATAAACGTGAACCGGTCTATACATAATTAATTCACAGCAGTTAGTAGGGCTGATTAATGAGCGAGTTGGGGTATGTCCATACTCGGCTCAGCGATAATGAAAGAGTTATTAATGAGCGAGTTGATAATGAACAGGTTGTTAATAAGCGAGTTATGAGCAAATAATTTTCTTTTATAGAAATTAAAAACTAATTTTATTTTATAGAATTTAACAAATTATCATAATCCAATTTAATTAAACATTATATAATTTAACATAAAAATATCCATAAGCAAATTTATCAATTTTAATTTAGGCTGAAGCACAGGAGCGTTATTTATCAATTTTAATTTTTAGACTGAGTCTGGAGCGTAAGTTTAGACTAGGAGATTTTTTTATTTATTCAATTTTAATTTTAATTCAAGGAATTGAGATTAAATATTGCAGGATTAGATGCACAGTTCCTTAATGAGCGAGTTGAGGTATGTACATGCTCAGCTCATTAAGTTAATGAGCGCTAATGAGCGAGTTATTAATGAGCAAGTTGATAATGAACGAGTCACGAATTATGAGCAATTTACTCACCCATAGAGAAAGGAGAGGTAACACAGTTGGCTAGAAAAAAAATCCTAGAATTATTGTATCCAAAGGTTGAGAGTTCGATTCCCCCTTACGACTTCGCAGCCTCTGCGAAGGTTTCAAAATTTACTCACCCATAGCAGTTAGCGAGGCGTATTGGGCCTTTGAAGAACGGGCCTTGATAATGCACAATGGGCTGTAAAGAGCATTAGAGAAGAAGACAAAGCAAAATAGGCCCAGAAGAGAAGAGAAGAGAAGAGAGAGCAGAGCCTACAAGAATTGTGTAATGAGGAGGCAATGGAAGAATGTACAAGTAAGCGGCATTAGCAATGCTAAGTAAATGCTCGGCTAATGGAGAACAGAGGTCGCGATTGGGAGTACCTCGACGGGGGTTGGGGGGAGGTGGTGCGCTCCGAAGGCGGGGTGGATTGGGACGACGATGCGGCGTGGGATTACGGCCGCATGAAGGCACTGAGCGGCCAGCGCTCTGACTGGGAGCCCCTCTTCCTCTTCTGGCGCCGCCTCATCCTCCTCGTGGCCTCCCGCCTCCGTATCTCCGTCATCCCTGCTTCCCGAGTCAAGAATATCTGGTTCCGACGCCGGAGCTCCGCTACTGGTCTCTCCCTCTCCCTCTCCCCCCTCTCCATCCCTCAGGTCTTGCACGAAATGCACGCCGCTGGCGACATCCTGTTGCTGGGAGAGGATCTCCCCCTAATTGACCTCAGCACTGGCTCCGATATCAGCACCATCGCACGCCTCTCTGGCATTCTTTCCCGCTTCGCCAGAGCAATCGGCGTCTTTCCATCCCCTTCCTTAGTCGATGACCATGCCCGAGATCATATCCTCGTCTTCAAGCCTGTTCTCCAGGTTTTGCTCACCTTAGTTTTCCTTTTATGGTTTTAGTATAATTTCAGTACCAACACAAAGCCACCACTTGCTTCTCCTGTCGAAATTATGGCTGTGATCAGAACACATATTCATATGGAGTTGAATTGATTTTAGTTAAAAAGAATTCAATATAATCAACATGAAATGTAATTGAATTCCTCTCAAATTTTAATTGGAAAGTATATATAATAGAAAGGAAAGGATTTCACTTAAGTGAAAATGACACTTTTATCCTTGTTATATTTGTCCAATAAACCAGGTTTTTTAGCAACCAAAATGCCAATTTAAAATACAATCAGTCACTAATCAATTTTCAATGTCATTTTACTGATTCTTAAGCTTACATGCCACATGATACATCAATTAAATGACTGCAAACACATTATGGATTAGTTCTAGATAAACCAACTGAAAAATATTAACAACAACATAAAGATTAGATGGATGACGCATAGTAAATAGTTCCAAAAAAACTACTACTTGCAAAGTTATAATTAGACGTCTTGCAAGCTTTATGATTAGATAAGTGAAGAATTGGAGGATCATACTGAATTAAAGATACAGACAGTACAAACATGAAAAAAGGAAACAAGCACCACCATATTTGTAGTCACTATAACAGAAAAACAAAAATACAAAATTAGCTGAAACTTTGGTAATAAAAAGTTGCTTAAAGAAAACTAGCACTGCGTTACTAGCTAAAAGGGATTGATATTCCCTGCATTTTTCTGGTAAATGTAAGTAAAAGTTGATAAAGGGACTGAAAACTATGAAATTGTGAATTAAAAAAAAAGGACTGAAATATAAGTAGTACTACTGTTGAGGATTTTAGCCAAGTATCAGTACAAAATAAATTAAGCAATAGCTAGTTGTGCAAATAGAAAAACTCAGTGGAATCTCAAGCAAGGAAAATTATTTAGAATCCAAGAGAAACAAGCTGATTTTGATTCTATTAAACAAATAGTAAAACAACCAAATTTAGCACCCTTGATTATAATTTAGTACCGAAATTATAAAACAATTTTACTCAAATACCAAACGAAGATGCTTATAACACTCAGTAGCAAACTGATAGCTTAAATTATAACTGTGCTCAATCTGAAAAGAAGATGGTTACCTCCAAGGAAAAGAACTATTTTTCAGAGAATGAGCCCAATAAAAGTGCATTTTGTGGCAAATACATCGAATAACTTTGAAATAGTATATATTAGTAAATATAAAATTGTTCTCCTTTAACAAAACCAGCAAATACGCTATTAAATTTTTAGCAAATATATCAAATACAAATACAACTTAACAACAAATTTATTTCTTTTATTGCAAATTCACTTAACAGTAAATTAATTTCAAAATTACAACTACACATAAAATTAATTTACTATTTACTATTTAATTTACAACAAATTCAATTAGTTAATAAAGCTAATCCTTAATGAAATTGATTAATCAAATGAATTAAGTTAACATGGGTGTTAACCTGTGCTATTTAAACATAGAAGAACAGGAATCACAAGGTTACTTGTGAGAAGAGAGTATTTGCTGTGTACTATTTAATTCTTCATGAAATCCTTAAGAAAGTAAAGTAACCTAGGTACTTGCATGAAGAGAGTCAACCAATCGGAAAAGGAAATCACTGCCTCATAGGACCTCCCTTTCTTCTTCTTCTTCTTCTTCGCTTCTTCACATCTGTAGAGATCACTCAGCAGTAGGAAAGAAAGGTTCAGCGATAGAAGATCATCGCGGGGAATGAAAATAACATCATTGTTTACCAAATAAACTCTCACCAAATGTGTTTTTTTTTTCCACGAGAACTCGTTGGAAGTTAAATTTCTCTACAAAATTGCCTCAATTGAAATCATCTCCTGTCACTCTATGAGTTCTAATCAGAGATTTTAGAAATTCGTCAATCTATTTCTAGTTTTGAAGGGGAAGACTTGATTCCGATCACAGTGTAATTTTAATTTTAATTATTTCCTGACTTCGCTAATTTGCTATTCTTTTTTTTCTGTTTTATGTTTATAGCAAAAGATCAGTGATGTGGTCAGCACACTAAAGGAGGGGAACTGGACTAGTACCTGTGTGCTTACAATCACCAAATTCCAGAGCCTCTTTTGCAGCCATGATGAGGCCTCTGCAGCCCTCTCCTTTCTCTCTCTACACAACAATGCTCGCTACCTTGCTGTCTCCTTCAAAGATAGAGCCACTGCTACTGATTTTGTTCAGGTACATTCATCATTACTTTCAATTGCCCTTATTTCTTCCACTTCTCTTTTGCTCACTTGCTGTTGGTTACTTTCACTATGCAACCATCCATATAAAACAAAATAAAGAAATAAACAGAGAAAACTTTTGCAATCACCAACAAGGATGTCATTCCAAGTACCAATTGGTGATTTATTGAGTTGATTGTTTTTTAAATATGGTATCATTCATTATGACTAAGTACACAATTTGTTATTCTTTTCAATTTTGCATATTACAACTAGATAGGTTTGTAACATAAAAAGAAGCTTTGTTTATGCAACCTACCTGATATGCAATTACTTTCTTTCAGGGAGTAAAGGTATCACTTAGTACAGCACCTCTTGGAGTTGTGTCAAGTCTTGATTATGATTTACTGAAGTTGGTCTGGACTGAAGAAAAGTTAAAGAAGCATATAGATATCATCGATCAGAGTTGGGAAAGGTGCATTCATTGTTGTACCAATTTTTAACATGAATATTTCTGTTATGTTGCACAAGCAACGGCATTTAATGCTCTTCTGCATGGGGCAATTGAGTCTTGATTGCTAAATTAAACAATCAGGTTGTGCCAGCATGAAGTGCTTGAAAGATTTGTCTGCCAGTAAAAATCAAACTTGATAGTTTTTGCAAATGATGGTTCTATTTAGAAGTTGTTGGTTCAGTGTCTCTTAAACTGCATTGTTGCATATAAGCATGCTGACACGAACTAGTTGTTCTGCTAAAAGCTTAGGCCACGTAGAGATGTTCAGAAGTTCTAAATAAAAGAAGCTTCTAACTTTCAGCTCAAGAAAAAGGGCTCTAGAGTATTTCAAATCAGGCAACAAAGAATTTGCTTTGAGACACATAAGACGGTCTAAACTGCTGGCAGAAACCCGGAATAAATCCATTGGCATGCTAGAGAAGGCTGAGCATCTTCTTCTCCTTCTTGCCGATGCTGAATCTACCTACAAGGTATGGTTTGTTAATAACTATGTTACCGTGCCATGTAATCAGAAATGTGATAGAAAATTGTTCTGAAGTCCTGACTTCTTTGTCTTTGGGTTTTGTTATTAGGTGGCTGAAGCAATTAAGATTGGTACAAAGGCAATGAAGGAGCAGAGCATCAGTATAGAAGAAGTTCATCACCATATGGAAGAGCTGGATCTTGTTGTTTCAGCCTTCAATGATGTTCAGGCAGCCTTAGGTAACATCTCTCTCTCTCTCTTGATTTCCAACTTTATCTTATTATATTAGTTCATGCTTATGCCTCAATTGATAGCCGATCTAGTTTCTCTTGAGCAATTAAAGAAGAAATGACTAAGATTTAATTAAATTTTACAGTATCGGGATATTTTGAAATGGAACTAAAATCTGTGATTCACTTCCTTGGTATTACTATTACAGTGTCAGTTCCAGTGGAGTCGGATGATATAGAAGATGGAGAAGTTGAAGAAGAACTGGGGAAGCTTGAAGAAGAACTACTGAAGGAGGAGGAAGAACAGGAAATTAAAATACAGGAAAAGCAGGGGTCACAGGCACTTGGTCCAGCTCAGGCTCAGGAGCTTGCTGATTCTTTGTCCCAAAACTTGTCAAGTCTCAACTTAGAACCAGAAGCTGCTTGAATTTTGAATTGTTATGTAAATAGATACTTACACTGAGTTATTATATCTTAGAGCTAGATAACTACGTCATTCTTACTTCGCATAGTTCGTGCAGTACATATATTTTGTAGGTTGGATTTTGCTTCATGGCCTTATGATTAGGAGTGAAATCCCAATAGTAGCAGCAAGTTGAACCTGTGAATCTAGCTCATCAGCGCCTTCTGAAGGTAAATATCATTTTCTTCTTTTTTCCTTCTTGATTCATGTATTGAGCTATAGATCAGGAATTACATTATAAGAAGACATTATTCATATTTCATTGTTGAAGCTTAATTTATTAAGAGGCTTGCTTACTAAAATGACTTATCAAGCATAACAAAGAGGAATATGCTGTCATTTTCTAAACATTTTCAGACAACATTTTGGTTGTTATTATCCAAATCGGATGCTTGCAACAAATAAAACATTTATTTTCTGAAAATTAATTAGTTAAACAATCTGAATCAAATTAAGGGCACGCTAATGCCAACAACCAAAACAGTTAAAATGAAACTTTAGAAGGTAGCCAAACGAAATGCTGTCCATGGTGTCATGCACCTAGTTATTCATGATTGAATTTGTATATTACTTGTATTTTTTTTTAAATAACAAAAAATTAAGCTCAAAGATATATAGTTAAAAGATACTAGACAATGCGCAAGGGCTTTTAATCCAAAAAAAAAAAAAAGATACTAGACAGAACGAGAAAACTTTAAGAAACATTTTACATTAATTCGTTTATTTATTTTGTGTACAAGTGGAAGGGTGTAAAAACAATTTTCAACTACTTCGAAACTGGTGATACAGCAGTCAGGCCTCTTCAAGAAAACAAAAAACAAAAAGAGCCTTTTTATAGGTTAATATATTTTTATGGCCTTTTATTGGTAATTATTCATGAAAAGAGGACCATTGACAGATTTACTATTTCCATACATACATATAGATCTTCTCCTAATATATAACTAAAAGTATATATGAACAGTATACAGATTTTAAGTTCCTGGTGACATTCATGTCTTTTCATTTCATAAATTACTTCTTAATGTAGCTATATTTATTCCTCACACTATCAAAATTGGAATAAGATTTGGTCCAAATGGCTTTGGACCGGACACCGTCCAAAGCCTCTAAAAATTACATGATTAAAGTCTGAACAGTCGATCCGAACCGCTCAATATGATTTCTATATTAAAATGTGCTCAGAGATCATATTTTATTTTTTTGGAAATTATTTACTATTTTTTTAGACACGGAACGGTCCAAAAATAGTGGTTTTGTACGTATCTAAAAAAATATATAAAATTTGGTCTCTGACCATATTTTAATATGAAAATCATGTTGAGCGGTTCAAATCGACTGTTCGGATTTTAATCATATGATTTTTAGAGACTTTGGATGGTGTCCAGTCCAAAGCCATTTGGACCAAATCTTATTCTATCAAAATTTACTTCACATGGCATGCTATCGATGGATATTTTACAGTCTCCTCGTTAAAACTTAGCTGTACAGATTCCATTACCCCATAGCTGCTGCGCATATGCATGCTCCAATTGGATAAACCCGAAATGAATTTGTTTGGTCTAAAAAGTTATCCAATGATTAAACAAACAA
The DNA here is from genome assembly GCA_964058825.1 of Carex arenaria. Classification (NCBI taxonomy): domain Eukaryota; kingdom Viridiplantae; phylum Streptophyta; class Magnoliopsida; order Poales; family Cyperaceae; genus Carex; species Carex arenaria. The sequence goes on along the minus strand of CAXKVW010000044.1, from coordinate 962,143 downwards.
ACAGTGTAGCTTTTGTCAGATAGCTCTAAATCAAAAGGGTAATCATCTCTACTAAATCAAAAAGGCTTCCTCGATCTATTGATCAATGATTAATGAATAACATTTCCCTTTCCACACACAAAAAAAAAAAGTTGCTAACTAAATGGCTCTACCAGTGCTATCACAATAATTTAAACAATGCAAGTAGCAAACTTGTAGTTGATTTTGCTGTTTCACCATTAGTTGTGTCAGTGAGGTTTATTCCAACTTCACCAGATTTGAGTCAAACCAGATTTGTTAATACGACTCCTTTCACCCTAAGCAGACCCCTAAAAAAATACATGAAACAAGAATTAGATCTTTGTACTGACTTGACAAACGATAATCATAATCAAATGAACAGGAACGAAAATAAACTAACCTGAGCAGCGGCCTCAAACTGTGATGGCATGTGACAGCCATTTGTTTTATCATCTGAATCAGAGCAGATATCCCGAGATGCAAAAGATGGGGCCGAAGGAATCCCAGTACCAAGTTTGAAGGTTGAACCATTAATCATAGGCATGAAATTGAAGGGTATTGCCGGATGAGGCGGGAGTGGGGGCGGGGGCGGCGTCGGCATTGTATGATTAATAGCGGGTTGAATGATGTCCCCCATCCCCATCCCATACCCCATGCCCATGCTTATGCCCATGCCCATGCCCATATTCATCCCCATCCCCATCCCCATATGAGGGTATGGAGCTAATGGCATGTGATGTAGACCTGGTGGCAGCATCATAGGTGGAACGCACATCCCAGCTCCCATCATCATCATCATCTATTGTTCAAATTATAACATTAGATAATTAATTACTATACAGACAAATTCATGGATGAAATGACTGATAGATTGTTTGGTCTCTTTAATTACCAAGTTGGATAAAAGAAACTATAGAGTCAAGTGGTCAAAAATTTAAGATTTATAAATTAATTTTAAGGCATTCATTGTTTGGACTCCTTTGACCACTTGACTCTATATTAAATTAATTCGAAGCTTTAAAATTTTCACATGTAGACGCATCAATCATTAGATAGAAGGATTTCAACGATTTGGATTCATCGTTTAAAGTCGATTCGATATATTTTAGAGTCAAGTTTATAAAAGGTTGGGTGAACTTAGGAGCACCCTAGTTCTACTCTTATTTGTTTCTCTTTTATTGATTTTTTCACTATTCTATTAATCCAACAAAATGTTGGGTTAGCTACTTATTTTCAAACTTGGGATTAACTCTATTTTTGCTCTATTTCTTATTTCATCCAAACGCCCTAGAGAATTGAATAAGTGGCTAGTTAGGGATGTGACTGCGTTTGTGACAGAGACAAAAAGGTTGTTGCATCTTGGTTTTTGAGACGTGGAGTAGGGTAGTTTATCTTGATCAGTTGTTTTCCTTTTTTTTTTAATCTTAGTTGTATTGATTAACATTTCAGTAATGAATGGGATTCTGTATGCCTTATCCACCTTCAAATGATTGTTTTTTTACAGAATTTGTGGGTACCTGGACTTGAAGCTGAAGCGATTTAAGGTGCTCAATGGCCTCATCAAGCATAGATGCCTTATCCACCTTCAAATATGGATTGTTTTATGTTAAATAAATGCCGCTTCTTATTCATCACATATGTCAGTAATATAACAATATATATATACAGCACAAATATTAAGAGAGAGTACCTTGTTGCAATTGGGTATGAGCTCTTGTAATGCTTTCATTTTCTCATTAATCCTGTCCCTGCGTCTCTGTTCACCAATTACAGATATGTCAGCATGCATGTTCATTTCTGATTTCTTCGTATAAATTTATAACAAAATATGACATGATTGGGGTTTTAAGCATGGACTAACCCTTTCTGATAAATTGTGCACTTCAGCAATTCGGCCCCTCTTTATGCCTGCACTACCTTTCAATGTACATGTCCTCGTCAATCCAACCGATTCATCTTCAAAATTCTGTTTTATAGATATCTTATTCAACTTAAATCAGGCATTTATACAATATGGATCAATTTGAATGTTCACTTTCTATTAACTTATTTAAATTCTTGTACTATTTAATTTTATCGACCTTTTGTGGATAACCAATCAATTAAGGGTGATACATATATTCGATGGTCGTTAGCATGCAACAAAAAGAAAAATAATAAACAACAACAAATGATGTTGTTACATACCTCATCAGAATGAGTGGCAAAATCTTCTTCCGGGAATTTTCTCTTCGACTTGTGTTTCGAGTCGACATTTCTTGAACAAACAGAGGTCGGCGCAAGCACCGGTTTCTCTTTCTCTTTCCCCTTCTCATTGTCTCTCTCAAGCAATTGGTTCGTTTGCACCTGTTGCGAACTTGGAGGGGGTACTTTGTTGTCACCATCACAGTAACGGTTGCTGGCGTCGACCACCTTCTGACAACCACCGGGAAGCGGCATTTGTGCTTGCGGCAGCGAAGATGGCTGAGCTGGTGGTTGCAATTCAGAGGCCGTCTGGATTAACAAAGAATCCAATAGAGAATTGTTGTTATAGCTCGTAGATGCCTTTTCATTGCTCCTCAATCTCTCAGTGCTCTGCAAACTTGCCTTGGCAAGAACAACAGGTCTCAAAAAATTAGAGAAATTAACAACACCCCGACCCAGACCACCTTTCTGTAATTGTAACTGTGGAGGTTTTTTGTTAGCACACGGCACGTCGTCTTCTCGTCCAGATTTATGCACTGGAACTGCTGCCTGGACGTCAAGAGGTTTCGAAGGAGGAGCGGGCAATGGAAGGTTGTGATTGAGATTGGATGGCAACTCATCCTCGGAGTAGCGTTCGGATGCATCTAATATGGGGTAATCAATCCAGGGGACAGTACCCGTATCTGCGTCTTCATTCCTTTCTCCTACATGATCACGGTCATGGTTTGGGGGAGTAACTGCTGAAGAGAATATGTCAGGTGCCAGCATCGGCTCTGGGGAGCCGAACCGCAAAAATTTTGGCAGGGTTCCGGTATCTTTGTTCATCATCGTCCTCGTCTTCTTCTCATTTGTTTCTGGAGTTGGCGACAGGGCGATGGTGTCGTCAAAAGGAGCGAAGAGAAAAGGAATGGCACCGGTGGTTTTCTTGTAATTGTAATTGGTGTTAGTGTTGGTGTTGTTATGGATAAGGTTATGGTTATTACTGGTGTGACTGCTTTGGCCTCGCACAGCCACGGTCCCTCTATCCCATAGTAACTCAACCAACTCATCCATTTGCAGTATACAGCTTTTGTTTGTGAGGGAAATAAAACAAAAAACAAAATAATGAGACCAGGACACACTTAGGTATATTAGCACAAAAGAAAGGAGGAATGAGACTAGTGAAGTTTGTAGCTAGTTATGGATATCAATTAGTACAAAAAAAAGGGAAGAAGAAGAGTCGAGGAAGAGATTTAATACATCTCCTACTAATCCGACTACAATTCTGCTTCAACAGCTAGTACTGAACTAAACTAATTAATTCCCTTGCAACGGTATCGATAGGTAGATAGATAGATAGATAATATACGCAGCTCTATAGATTTCTCTCAGAATAGTTTGTTTAATTACAAAGAGGTGGCGCTCATCAGTTCCAGACTTTCAGTTATCACCTCCTTTGCGCTTCCTCTCTGGCCAGAAGAGAAGACTATAGAATAATTAAAGCAACGTGGCCAGGTGGCTTATCTGGATGGATAATAAGCTTCGACTGAGCTGAGCCACCAACAACTTAACAACTGTATAGCTAGGACCCGGACGTATAGCATACGGCATTACGGCTCATGACATCGACAGTACTATTTTATTTTACAATACAAGTTTTTTGCGTGTTACAAGCCCTTTTAGGCCCAATACAAATAAAAAATAAGTTAGGGAGTGTCGGCAGAAAATTTCCAACAATTAAACCGGATGGAAATAGGAATAGGAATAGCATGGACAATTTGGACATTGACAAGGACCGGATTCATTCACGGCTTTGTCAAATAATACAGTCTCTGATGGGACCATGCATTATAATGAGACGATCATTGACGTCGACGGGACAGATTTTGATGGATGTCATATTAATGTTTAACCGTACGTAACTTATTCTACTTTGAGGATCCGTATCCTCTCTTCTATTACTACTGAGGATGCGCATCACTTTACGGTTTGAGATTAAATTTCAGCTGGTTTGAGATTCGGGAGAAATAAGCGGCAATATTATTGGGCTTTGAGATTCGTGCCAAGTTAAAATGAATGGTCCAGATTCAACAATTGTAAAAGATTCCTTATGCAGTAAAGTGAGAGGATGTGAATTTCTACTTTGAGGTCCCTAACTTATTCTACTTTGAAAACATAAAAAAAAAAAGTATTTATAACATTTTTCAAATCTAATACACTAACAATTGGGATAGATTTAGGATTTTTGTCAACAGAGCAAAAAAATAACGAATCAAATTTAAATAACTACTCGGATTCAAACACATTATCCTAATCGATCGGATACTAGATAAGAACAATACTCTAACTTCAAATTTTTAATGTTCTGACTTCTAATTGAATTTACCAATGAGAATTCAAGGAATTTCTCCTAATTTAAATCCTAAATTTAACTCTAATTACAAATCATAATTTCAGAATGGGGCAAATAAAATTTCAGGTGGGATAAAATTAGTCTGGACCTATAAATTTTTATGAACTTTCAAAATTCAGGAGAGCCAACTGGTCTCCATATAATTATCATTTTAATTTTTTAAAGTTTTTGAAATAATTTGAGAAAATATTATCAAAGATATCAGAAAAAACGGTTGTCAAGATATCATTTTTATTAGTTAGAAAGTATCTAAAAAAAGACAAAAAGAAAAGACTTTGAATTTGGATCTAGATTCCTGATATTTTGGGGTTTTTTAAAAGAAAAGATTAGCCATAATGATGAACATTTTGAGGTTTTTTTTAAATGTTATCTAGATTCCTGATATTTTACACACAGAAAAGACTTTGAATTTGGATCTATATACTGCAAATAGTCACATATATGTGCTGAATAATGATATTTTGCTTATGTAGGTCCCCGGAGAGAGGAAAAAATCAAAGTTTTGCCATGACTCGTGAATGACCTCTTTTTTTCTTTTTCTTTTTGAGAAAAGCCCGTAGGCAACTCGTGAATGATCAGAATATTTGAATGCAGTGTATCCAAAGAAACCCATAATTGATTGTCATGTACTCATTATTATATTAGATGGTGGATTGTGTCATAATTTACTTATTTGTTTGACTGCAAAATATATATTAACTGAATTTTACGTTTTTTTGTCTTGAGATATTGTGCAGGTTTATGACTATAGAGGATGCAATACACACATATCAAAGTTGAATGAACAATTGTTATATTTATCAAGGATGCAGTTATAAAGCATTGGGCATTGGACAACAAAAACATCATCTTAAGATTAAGATTTATAATCTGTAAAATTGATAAAATAAGCTTGAGGTTAATCTAAGTAAGGCTTAACGTTAAACTGTTGCAACGGATAAAATAAACATTTGCCCGTTGCATCACGGATTAATTCAATCACTATGGTTCATGGAACAGATTAAATCAGTTGGCTCACCTGAATTTCCAGAGACCAACCGTTAAAAAACTGTTACCACGGTTAATCTACCGTTAGAGTTAACAACATCCAAACTCACCGTAAGTTAGCCAACCATTACAACAGTTCAGGACTCATTGTAATGCAAATTACTTCTTTTTAATCAGCTCTCTATGAATAGAAGCAATATCAGTGTTTGTATCATCACTCTGACTGTCTTTAACTTTAAAATTTGAATTTTCAAATCTAGAAAAATACATTGTTACTTGTGCACTTCAACTTCAATATTTATATTCAATCTCAGATTTATTCAACTAATACACAAACTCTTAGAGTGATCCTGCGTTTGGATATTTATTTTTTATGAAAATACTAAAAATAAAAGTTGGTGTGTTTACGTTATTTTTTTGTACAGAGATGCAAACACAAAATAACGTAGCCTATAAATAATAACTTTTTCATCATTAATGAAAAAAATAAACACAGAGAGAGAGATAACTAGAGCTGCAATCGAATCAAATCAAATCGAACTTAATTCAATTTGAGTTTGAACCAATTTCGAAACAAACTGGGGTTTGATTCAAATCTGGATTTCGAACTAAAAAAAGAGTTCGAATTTGATTCGAATCGACTCAAACTAGTTTCAAACCAAATTGGTTCAAAATTAAAGTAGAGTTTAGAACTAAAAATAAGAGTTTTTAATCGAACTTAACTTAGTTTGAATTCGAATCAAGCTGGTTTGATTTGTTTCAGAACGAACCAATTTCGAACTGAATTAATTACGAATTTTTTTCAAGTAACAAACCACCTTTTGTCTGCTTCTTGTTTTCATCTGCTGGAGCCAAATGGAGGAGGTGTAAAACTTGCATATCCGGTCCCTACGAAAACAAAGAAAACAAAGATAAAGGACAAAGGTTTTCATGGTAGTGCAACTAGCCAACTATTCATGGTGTTAATTAGAAGGCCCACTGAGCACGTGAAGGGCGTGCTGTTCACGTGAGAAAAAATCCAAGAGGTGAAAACAACTGTCGGCGAGTAGACGTCGACAAAAATTAACCTCATCTAATGCACTAAGATGAGCCATGTGTGTGTAATTGAGTATGAATGTGCGATGGAGATGGACCGGATTTAATTGACACTGATAGAGATGTGTGATAGAGATGGACCCTATTTATTGATACCGATTGACTGCATGAAAGCATCGGAAATAAATCTGCTGCGATTTTTTGGAATCGCAGGTTCATACTTTTTCAGATCAAATCATTCATTTTTTTTAATGCACGAATCTTAAAGCAGTTGGTTTTATGTATGAATCTCAAAACAAATGAATGGTTTGACTTGGTCAAGCAGGAACTTGCGACTCCAAAGAATCGCAGCAGATTTGTTTCCTGTTTCTCCCTCTCCTATATGTGTATTAATTAATTATATGTACATAAATGAGAACTAGGCTTTGGTCTAGTGACGAAGACACATGATCTCTATATGAGAGGCTATGAGTTTGAAACTCAGATGAAAAAAATCATTTGTTATAATAACAAAAGTATTAAATAGTTGGATGACTTGACCTCCAACTTCACTCAAAAAAATTATATGTACATAAATTAAACGGTTTGTCTTTCTTTTCTTGATATTCATATCCATTTTCATATTTGGACAAAATGATCAAACTTGCTATGTCAATGGCTCAGTGCTCCTTAGCAATAAAAAAAACTTACTATGTCAGTACTCCTTAGCATTAATAAAAAAAAAGGAAGCTGATATGAGTACCAGCACTCTAGTACCGCATCGTATCCGCACCTTCACTATCATAACTGTTTGAGGGACAGCAAAAACTGCAACGCTGAATTTTTTTTCTAAAATATTTATACCTATATACGAAAGTAGGTATACTTATGCACAGAGGTATATATATACGTATGAAGTGAGCAATTTTTACGTAAATAATTGTGTCCTCAATCAAATCTCCCAAAACGCATCTGAAACATAAAAACTTGTGAGGTACCTCGCAAACTACATGGGAAGACTATACACATTTTTAGAGGTGATTTTTTTTCTCCATTCCATCTCGTCCATATATTTCTGACGATCTGTGAGAAATATCTAAAACTACAAACGGTTTCTACGTAATTTCTCTTTCAAATGAGATTCATGATGACGTACTTTCGGGATCGTCGTCACGCAAGTATTTATCCCTATACTTGTAAGTATTTTCTTACATATGAAACTGAATTACATCTGAAAATATTAATATGAAGTATTACAAGTATTTATACATATACATTAAAGTATTTATATCTATGAGGTCAACTATTTTTGTTAGAAGAAGATTGAAGCGGGAACGATTGGAAAAAGGTTGATGCGAGAGTACGGAGTTCCTACTACTTCATTAGAGAAAGGTTGACGTGGAAAAAATTGAGGATTTTGAAAAAGGAGATGATCATATCAAGTTATGCATGTAAGTATTAATATCTTATATTCTAAGTATTTATAACTATGAAAGTTGACTCGGAAACAGGTGCAGAGACTGCAAAAAGAGAACCATAATACAACATTCATCTATTATTGATGCGTGTACATACTGGAGTATGGGAATTGAAATAATTATTCTATTAAAAAAACTTGCTATGTTTGATTGAAAATTCATAATAGATAAAATATGTAAGAAATTATCGAGATCAGCTAGACAAATTCTCTACTGCCAATAGGAGGCAGAATAAGTTTGTTGAAATTTGTTTGCTTTATCTGTTGTCTCACTCTATACGGCAAACTAGGATTCTTATCTGTATGTGTTCCCAATTAAAATTTAAAAAACAAATAGACAGTATTAGATGTAGATTCTTATACGGCAAGCTACGATCATCAGGCCCTAAAAAGATACCTAAATATATATCATGGGAGATTTTGGAGCTTCTACAGAGCCTTTCTACCTAAAGATCATGGAGGATTAGGCTCTACTGTTCTGTCAATTTGGCTCAGTTACTGAAAATGAAGAGAATAACATCCATTAATTGTCCCTTAATTAAATACCCTTATCTGTCAAAAATATGGTTTTGGACTTGGACGAGCAATTTTCAAAATATATACCTTACCTAGCAGTCCCTAAGAGATATACTCAACAATACAAACTCCTTACCAAATTACCAGCAATAAGCATTCTTGATTGTGATTAATTAGTTTAGTGCTATATATATGTTGCATGATTTGGGAGTCAAGAAATGACTTTTGCTTTAATAATCATGTTCCTAAAATGATCAGATCGACAATTAGTTATACTAATATGCCTTTGATGGATTATTGGGCAGGAAATATTAAGGAACAAGTTGCTCAACACCTGAGAATATAGATATGAATCCTCTTCAGACTTTGCCTCCTCAGATAGAAGAATTGCTAGAAGATGGAGAAGGCACCTGTTGCTAGATGAGTGATGGAGTTAGATATTGAGACTGTGCTTCTGAATACTGTTTTGAGAAGGTTTGTAATAAAGGGAGTGTGTCACTCTAGAGAAGTGGCTCAGGGTTTTTATCGGTGCTGTATATATATGCTTTAAATTTTTTTAGTTTCACATAGCATAGGATTTTTTGAGTTTAGATGTCACGTTTGTAATGAACTAATGTACTGAAACCTTACTACTGATAGCTAATAAGTCAGTTGACTAGATTGAGTAGCTAATTAAGGATACCGGGTTTTCTGATGGGGTTTCATAATAATTATGTGGTCCTGCGAGCTTAGACGCAAAAAGAGAAGTAAGAAGTCTGATGAATTTCCATAAAGCAAAAAAGAGTTCCGACTATCTTGGTCAAAAAGAAAGGGTTGATTTATATTCTGATATGCAATAAAATTCCGAGGTATTGAGGAGAATTTTCGTCGTGTATCATGGGTAAAAAAAAAAAAAAAAAAAAAGTCAATTGGGAAGGGATCTAATTTTAAGAAAAATGAAAGAGAAGGCCATAACCCAAGCCCAAGCCCATAGGCAGACAATGACCTCTCCTCACCTCACGTCTTTCTAATAAACAAATTACTGATTGGGCCCAATACAGCCCGACGAACAGTCGGACAGATTGAGTCTTTGCGAGTGTCTAAAGATTCCAAACAGATTGTACTGTGTGGATTTTGCTTTTGCAACTGGATGTACAATTTGTAACACTTGCTAGCAACATTAAAAAAAAAAAATGAAATGAAATGGGATAAGAGAGGGACTGGAACCTGGAGTGCGTATCCTCTGAGATATTTCATATTTTGGTTGACCGACGTGTCCGGTGTCTATTCGGGGATAGGCGGATAGCGCAAGGACAATATTATTTGAGCTTTGAAATTTCTGCAAAACGTATTTGAACGGTTGAGATTTTCCAAAAAGTCATGCAATATATGAGATAATCTCAGAGGATGTGAATTCTTGGAACCTGGAGACTGGTGGTGATTCTCAAAATAATCAACCTATGAACGAGCTCGAGCTTAGCAGGATATCTAGGACTGCAAACGAATTGAACCGAATCGAACTTACTCCAATTTGAATTTGATTTGAATTAATTTCAAACTAAATTTGGTTTGAATTAATTTTGAATTGAATTTTTTACGAACTCGATTTTGAATCCTTTGCGAACTCGCTGAGAGCGAGAGGTGAAAGTCATCTAGGATTTCAGAACTGGAAACGAAAGTTATGAGTTCTGATTTATAGCTGGGTGACCTTATGTTTTGACTTTTAAGTCATCAACAGAAATATATGGTTCACATTACTTTGAGATTCAAACTAGAATAGTTTGCGAACCTATTTCGAACGAACTAGATCCAGTTTGAGTTTTGTTTGAATTAATTTTGAATCATTTCAAATCGATTTTTTTATGAACTTTTTCAAATTAAGCTCGAATTGAATCACGAACTACGAATTTTTTGTTCAACCCCTGAGCAACACCGAGGCCTGAAACCCTTTTTTTTTATATTAGTTTTCCTTTTTCCTATTAATAGAAGAATCGATAAAGTGAGTATTCAGAGTAAATCTGCAACTGGAAAGCAAAACTAATAAGAACTTAACAGGACTCTCTCGGTCACTTGTGAGAATTCCTGTAGCGAGTAATTTGGTGGATTAAAAAGATTTGGTAGGAGATCTTATGCTATTCGGACCGAAGCAGCCTATAGGCGATCACCGTTCAACGACAATTCAAATTTCAACCTGAAAAAAAGGAGCCTACAGACGACCGAATTTTTTATTTTTATCATCTTTGAAAAAATAAATAAATTTAAAGTATTTTTGAAAATTTATATTTTTTTACCAAGTCCGTCGTCTAAACCTATGAAACCAGAAGGTTGGTTTCGCAAATTTAGACAGCGGAACCATGTTAATGCTTTTTTTTTTTTCAAAGATAGTAAAAGTAAAAATTTGGGTATTGGGTAACTTCTAAATCTCGGACTTAAGAAAATAAAAAAAAAACTCCATCCGGTAATAAATTTTGGGAGTGTGCTTCCATAATTTCACTGAAAGTTAAAAAATCAAATCATAACTATTCATGTAATAAGAGCATTTTATTTTCATATTTTCAAATTTTATGTAACGAGTCCATTGTAAGACAAAACTTGAATTAAGAACAAAAGAACCTTTAGTATTCCAAAAATGTAAGATTGATTTTTTTTTTCTGAAGTAAGAAAGTTACAAATTTAACTAATAATACATGATGAGAGAGGGGGCTGTCCGATGTCCATCGGACCAAAACAGTGTTCGATGGGTGTCCGATACCGTCCGATTCACTTCAAGATCCGTGCGCACGTATATTAAAGAAAACGGCACGGATATTAAAGTTATGCACACAGATCTTAAAATGAATCGGACGGTATCGGACACCTATCGAACAGACTCTGGTCCGATGGGCATTGGACACCCTCCTCTTCCATACATGATAGAAAAATAAGTGGCTCATTGTGGGATAATATATATTTTTTTTTTTCACATTGTATTTATTTTTAATTTATTTTAATGATTCAAGTACTTAAATTAAAAAAAAAATTGGCTGTTCAACTGTCACGTCAGATGGAGATTGAGGTACAGGTACTCCTCCAAGATTAAAGAACCAAGCCCAAGGCGTCTTCACTGACTGATTCTAAGGCTTTTTGTCCAAGAAATAAAAGAATCTAAGGCTTTTTACTGACTGGTTTTGAAAGAGAATTCAATACCAGCCAAGCTACACACAGCTGCTGCGGCCGCCTGTTGTATGTTTTCGTTCTATGGTTGTATGGTCGTATCTCTCTCTTCATTGGATTGGCTGAAACTGAAAAGAAAAAGGAAACATCTTCCTTTTCCATCACGCTATTGGTTGAGACTTGAGACGAGACGTCAACGGTCTCCCGGAGAATTGTCAAATTTGAAATTTCAATTATTTCTTAAAATAGGGCCCTATAGGTAGGCTCTAGGCCTCTAGTCTCCCTGCATTTGTTTATCAACTTTTTATTAATATTTTTCTTTCTGAACGTATACTATTATGATGCGGATCAGAAAAGCTAGCACCAAAAGTAGGATATACCGTATAACCATCTCCATTCTCCGTACATTTAATTTGTATTTTGTACAATTTACATTGTGTCAATATTTATTACGCCGAAGAACCAGGGTTTGGATTCCAAAGGAATTCAAATTTTGATTTTAAATTTGAACTGTGCAATTAGAATTAAATCCGATTAGGTCCTTTTAATAATTGTATCAAATTCGCTACAATTAGAATTAAATTTAAACTCAATTACTTAAGGAGTTCTTTCCTTAATTCAAATTCGCTACAAGTTTACAATATTAGGGCATGTTCGGCCGCCCCACTGTTCACGTGGGAAAAAAATCAGTTGAACTTCGGTCATGTTCGGCTGCAGCCCGGAAATAGGAATGGGCATAGGAACGGATGAACAGTAACACGCGGGACTGCAGCCGAACATGCCCGAACTGAATTTTTTTTCCCCACGTGAACAGTACTTTTCAGTTCAATTCATGTGCCTATGTCAATTCTCAATTGTCTGCCGAACAAGCCCTTATAGTCATTATCGTGGGATCCAAATCTGCTTCTATTCTAAAAAAAAAAATAGGAGGACCATCCTCTTCTCTCTTCTCATTTTGTGTCTATCTCTCCTTGTTATTTCTCTCTCCTAGAAGAGAGATAGGGAACCGAATCCTCTGCTTCCCAAGAGGCAGGATTTTACTGTTCCTGAGTAGCTGACATGTGGGCCCACATCAAAACTAAAACTAATATTTAAATGTTTAAATCTGTTTGGACCCACATGTCTGCCGCACTGGAGGACAGAAAAATCCTGCCCCCGGAGAGCATGTGATCTCTTTCCGAGAGACAGACACAAAATGAAAAAAGAAGAATCTTATTCTTTGAGAATCGAAGCAGATTTAGATCCATTATCGTGTATCTTTTGTCCAAGATACCAAGTAGATTCATCAACGTTTCAATTTTAGAAGATTACACGAAACACATACACAAATCAGCTCGGATTCGGATTAATTTGATATTGAATTATTATTGGATCTCAAATCATGCCTAACACACTTTCTTAAACTGCTCACAATATTTTTTTCTTAATCATTGTATCAAATATTTTCAATATTATATACCATAAATTCAGATTCTCTACATGTCAACTTGTGGTCGAATTCAAGTCGAATCAAACCAAATTAATTAATTACAAGATGAATGCAGTTTGTGCGGACAAATATTTTTTTTTTAAAACATAGGACAGTTGCTGTCAAGTTTTCAAAAAAAAGAAACTACGGTTTCGCCAAAGAATTACCACACTGATAATTCATTTAAATTCCTATGGAGCAAATACGAGATTTTGCAGAATTTTAAACAAAAATTGTTGGGTTTATCAAATAATTCTCCCCATTAATTTGTATGGTACAGTAGCACAGAGCTTTTCCTGTTTTCAAATTTTTTGAAAGTTCTGTTTGAAATCAAGGGACCAGATTTTGAAAGTTCTTTTTGAATTCAAGGTACCTAACAAATCAAGTTGCAATAAATGAAACTGCCAAAATTATCAGAAAACCATAAAAGTCAAATCTCATTGTAATTAGGTAACTGACCTAATTTTTAAAAGCATGCATTAATATATATTGTATTTTCACGAACATTGAAAGATTATAGCATAAAACATTGGGATGTTCAAAATCCAATGCAAATAATTCCTACTATAATCATGAGAGCAAAACATGAAAACCGTCATAACCTATCAAACAGGAGCGGAGCTAGAAAATTTAAACAAGCAGAAACAAGAAAGACTAAATTTTAAAATGCATAATGCACTGTCAGAATTTAAATTCAAGTTTTCAAAATAACAAATTAGAATTCTAACTACTAGACTACAATAATATATGAGATAATTTATGAGGAGATTAAGTTATATAAAAACTTTAAAAAATAAAAAATAAATTAAATTTTAATATACATAATTAAAAAAAATTAAATCACTACTATACTAATTTTTTTTTCTCATTTGGTCATTTTTATACAAATTTATGATTTATGAAGTTGACCAACTCTTGGCACTACTACAGATTCGCTAGAAACAGATTGTGAAAAACAGTTATTTTGTTATTTTTGGTTTCCTAGAATTGGATGATGAAACTTTGAAGGTTTCAAAATTAGGAATATCTATCTTGACTATCCCTTGAAAGTAGAATTTGTTTTTATCTAGATGTTTAGCGAATTTTCCTAAATGTTTTTAAATTAGTTGATTTTTCTGCATTGTAAATGCTTCGGAAAAAAGATAGGTTTACAAAATAAATAGCCATTTTGTTATTTTGTTTTTGGTCTTTCTAACCAAATAATTGTTTTTTTAAAGCCCATTGTTTAGTTATATTCAGAGGACAAAATACCAATACATGTAAAGTAGGGTTAAAATGTCTTATTATTTTAGTGTTCAATCTATGTTCACATTCTTATCTTTGTTTTTAAAGTACAAATAATAGATTCAAATGACTGAATATAATCTTCATATTAAAATGTATTTGGAGATTAAATTTTATATTTTCTAAAAGTCTTTTACTATATTTTTTATGAGTAGAACTAAAGTGTTCTTAAGCTCACCAAGCCTCTTGTGAGTTTAACTCAAAGACATATCAAACTGACTTCAAATGACGCATCCAAACATTGAAACTGATGTACTTCATGAGTTATGCATTTACATGTCAAAATTTTATATTATTGAACTAATTTAGTATGAAGTCAAACTGTATAAAAAAGATGATTTGTAAGTTAATTTTGATGAGTTCATTTTTCATTATTTTTTTACCGCTTGATTTTATAATAAACTAGTTTGAAAAATTATAAATTTGACATGTAAATGCATCACTCGTGAAGTAAATCGGTTTCAACGGTTTGAAAATGTTGTTTGAAACGAATTTGATAGATTTTGAGTTAAGCTCACAAAAAGACTTGATGAGCTTAAGAACACCCTAGTTCTACTTTTTTTTTTTATATATAAGTATAAAATTATTATTTTGGAAGGTCCAAAATCTTTTGAAAATTAGTAATTTTGTATCTCTGTCAAAAAATAGTAAAAAAAAATCAAAAATATATAATTTGATCTCCATACATATTTTAATATGGTGATCATATTGAGCGGTTTGAATCGACTGTTTAAATTTTGAAAACGAAGATAAAGATACGAGATATGACTGAAGCACAACGACAAATGATTATTAAAAAAATGATTAAAGAACCACATACAAAATAATTACTTGATAAAAGTTTCCTGTCCGTCCATGAATGACATAGCATTTAATATGACACTGCATGAAGATATTTGAACTCTCCTTGATTATTTTGTTTATATTGTTAGTTAATTAAAAGAATTCTTTTACTTAAAAATAAGGTCTTATTCAGCCGTTTCACTAGTCCTGTCGAATTGAATTTTTTTCCCACACAAATAATAATTTTTAGTTCAATTTTTATGCCCATGTTCATTCCGAATAACCCACCGAAACATATCCTAATAGTGGAACCGACTCCGCTCCTTTTCTTGAGAAAAGGAGGGTCCTCATATTCTTCCATCCGGATCGTTCAAAATCCATCGTATGGTCTCAATTATTTTTTATTTTCAAATCAATTTAATCTATTAAAATAATTCAGATCTAATTGAAGCTGTACGATAAATTTTCAACGATCTGGATAAAAAAATAGAAGGGTACTCCTTTTTTCAAAAAAATAATAAAAAAAGAGCAGATTTTGATCCCCTATTAGTAGCATAATCTTACCTTCATACTCTAATAGTAGCATAATCTTACCTACAAGCCAAGCCAAGTTTCTAGATACCTTTCTCTAGAAAAAGATTCTTTGATTATTTAAATTCCCAAAGCATATTTAAAAGCAATTATACGCGTTATGCACGAATATTTTGCCACCATCTTCCCTTCCGATTCAACGAATTCTATTCCAGGATCAGGGGCTAGCACGCTGTTTTGCAAATTCCGTTGGAATTGCAAATTTCTCCATTTCATCATCAAATTGAATCTATAGTAGTACTAAATCTTTATTTTTATGTTTGTCAGCTGTAGAACCCTGTTACATTTCGTACTTGAAGAAAAATGATGCATCATGCTTCACCGAAATTTTTATTCATCGAAATTAAATAAAAAAATGTCGGAAAAGATGAAAGATTTCGAAATTTTTTAAAATATAAGTAGAACGGGTTAAATAATTCTATTCCACAGGATGGATTAAATTATCTCATCCTACTTAATCACTCCACCTACTAACTAAACAACAACAAAAAATCCGAGACGGGTTAAACCATCCCGTCCAGCACTCCAAAAAAAAACATACGGATTTTTTTTCATGTGAGTGTTTTGCCTTTGCCTTCTTTCTTTCTTTTAGCTTGCACATACGGACGGGTTGGTTTAACTTGCACCGGATTTTTTTTTTGCTGTTTAGTTCGTTTAGCTTGTAGACAGAGTAATTAAGTGTGACGGGATAATTTAACCCGTTCCGTGGGACGGGATTATTAAACCCGTTCTACTCATTTTTAAAAGTTTTGACAAACCTGAGAACTAGAATTTGGTCTAGTGGCTAAGGTACATGGTCTCTATGTAAGAGGTCATGGGTTCAAAATTCAGATAGAAATTTTTTTTTGTTATAATAACAAAAATATTAAATAACTGGGTGGCTTGACCTCCAACTTGACTAATTTTTTTTTTTTTGACAAACTTTTCTTCTTTAACAATATTGTTTTTATTTAATTTCGATTAATAAAAAAAACGGTCTTGCTTCATGCCATGAAACATAAGCCGCCAAGCTATATATGTCCGATGAATAATATTCAACATAAGTAGTATAATTGATTTTACTTTAAAAAAATATAATGCAAAATTTGCCTAAATAGGACTCGTATTGTGAATATGGTCCACGTCCAATGAATCTTATTCAAGTGGTGTAATTTACTTTATTTTTAAATGTTATAATTATAATGCAAAGTTTGCTGGGTATGAGTTATTGTCAAATGTCAATATGATTTACTGATGGAGACAAATAATATTTTTAAAATAATAATGTCTATTTAGATTAAGGACTTAATCTTATTTTTTTTGTGCAGAAAGTTGTAGGTTTAAACTTTAATATCTGAAAAGAACTTGAAGGTTATAATCTTAAAAATTAATTAGTAAATATATGCACTTAGAGGTATACTAAAAATAAGATTTTTTTTTATTTATTTAGTAATTATAACTTAAAAATCAAATAAACCAGCCAATGCTACGAAAAAGTTCGGAAAATAGCCTCCACCGGATTGGGCATCCGGTGGAGCAAGGTTGGGCCGGCCTACACCGGATTGGGCATCCGGTGGAGCCATTTTTGCTCTGCCACAGTGCTGCACACGGAAGGTTACACCGAATTGTTCCACACCGGTTCCGCAATCCGGTGGAGGTCCAAAATTTTCCTACCCCGGTTTCCCAATCCGGTGGAGACCTCAAAATTTATCTGCACCGATTTTGCAATCCGGTGGAGCTATTATTCTGACCTAACCTCGCGCAACTCCTTCTTCCCTCATTCCAGCAGCTTCTTCTTCCTCTCTGTCTCGTTTTTCTCTCTTTTTTTTTCATATTTTTCACCATTTTAAATCCAATTTGAAGAATTACCGTATGAATAGATCGCCACCGCCATTGTACTCAACAGCTTCTTCTGATCATTATTGTAAGTTTTTTTCTGCTCATAGGTTTATATTTAGTGTTGTAAAATTAAAAAATAATTAGAGTTAAATTTGTGTTTGTTTTTGTTCAGCAAAATGTCTCTGTTATTGATCAATGTGTATTATGGTGGTAACCTCCAAAACACTCAAACCGGTGTTGGTTATGACATAGGGGCTGCATTTACGTTTACCGTTTCCGATTCTACTAGTTTTGCTGTTGTAAGACGGCAAATATATGTTGGACTTGAATTGCTTCCGAGTCGAGTCAAATTGACAATCAGGGCACGTTTGAACACGAGACCACCTGGATCGTACCATTTCTCTCTATTTCGGATAGAAAATGAGGAAACTTGGGATGCCATTAAACAAACTGCACCTCAAGTAGCCGGATTTAAGGTTATAGAATTGGTAGCTGAGGCGCAGCAGCGTACAAACCAAACCAGTTATAACTCCTTCAAATACTTCATATAATGTTTATTTCAAACAAATAATTAATAAATTTAACAAAAATTACCGTATCACGAACTGTCCATGCTCTGTGATACTGTGGTGGTAATTTCAACAGCTCCGAATAATTCGGATTATCCATTCACCCTGTTAGAAAATTTAACTATATGTAAGTCCGACCTAAATTAACTACATACCATACTATTGAACTACATATTATTAAAAAAAATTATTTTAACCATACACAAATTTATACTATATTATACCAAATAATAAACTTCCCATTTATCTAATTTTACGCAAATTATACTACATAACACTAAAATACACAAATTTATACTACATTATACTAAACTACAAATTACACAAATTAAACTACATAACACAAATTAAACTACATAACACTAAATTAAACTACATAACACAAATTACACAAATTTATACTAAATTACACAAATTAAATTAATTATACTACATAACACAAATTACACTAAATTTAACTCTATTACACAAATTAAACTAATTATACTACATAACACAAATTACACTAAATTATACAAATTAATACTACAATTACACTAAATTGAAGCCAATTGCTAATTCAACACTAAATTACACAAAAAATACTAAATATACTAAACAAATTCAATTAAATGAGTTATTTTATTTAATTCGGCCAAAATTAAAAAATATAGAAAAAATCAAATTTTTACCTTGTTAAAATAGTAGATCGAAAGAGTTTCCAACTCGCTTGGACAATCCGAGAATTTTGAAATAATTGAATGGAAAAATGATAGAATATTTGAAAAGAATAAAAAAAAACGGTTTGGGAGAGAAGAGGAGAAGGAAAAGGAGAAGAGAAGGAGACGGAGAGGAGAAGATGGAGACAAAGAGGGTCTGTCTCGGATGAAATTTGGAAAATAAGCCTCCTCCGGTTTGGGGAACCGGTGGAGCAACTATCTCGGATTTTCTGTGGCGGAGTCTATGCTGGGTGGAAAAATGGTGTTAAATTGGGTCCACCGGATGCCCAATCCGGTGTAGACCGGGGCTCTCAAGCTCCACCGGATACCGAATCCGGTGGAGGCTATTTTTGAAAAAAAATTCCCCTGTTGGCTGTTTTATGTGATTTTTGGGTTATAATTACTAAATAAAAAAAAAATCTAAAAATAACGTGCTTTAATTTTTTAGCATACACTTCACGGTGGATTCGAGATATCTGCTTAATTATAATTTTGTAGAAAACATTATATATTAGTATAAATCGTAGTTATAGGCAGTAGGGTGGCAAAAAAAAACTCGTGATTTGATCGTGACTCGCATATGGCTCGCTCGTTATTGGATCGAGCTATTAACGAGCCAGCTTGGTCTAGAATTAACGAGCTCAAGTTGGGACCTAGCTTGCTCGCAAGCTAACTCATATAGGTATCAATTTGTGAATTTGTATGTATTTGTATGCATTTTATACTGTCAAGCTCAGTCCAAAAAGTTTGTAGAATTTATTTTCTTCGTAAAACAAGGTCTAGCCAGACCCAATGAGCCAACTCGTCAACTCACGAGCTAGCTCGGGCTGGCTCGTCGTGATTTTGAGATAAGGTTTTAGCTCAGAAGCTTTAAGTCCAGCTCACACGGTCCATAATTAACGAACTGAGTCAAGACCTAGTTCAGACCGAGCTAACTCGTTGACATCCCTAATAGGCAGTATGTGAAAATAACTTCTTTAATCATAATTTTGTGAAGTTTTTTTTTTATGTGAATAGATATGTACGGAAATATCCTACGTAGCTATTTAAAAATTTTTAAATATAGATGTTAATGAATATTTTCTGGAATTAAACGGCCTTTTTAAAAAAAAAAAATACAACTGTAATATTGGGAAAATTTTAAATTTTATTTGTTAACTATTGTAGAGCTGTTTCGCGATAATAATAAATTCAACTGCTTTTCGCATATAATTTTAAGATTAAAAATAAGAAAAATAAAAAAAAAACTAGATTTTGTATTCGGTTTCGAAATTATAAAAAATGAAGAGGCATAGATTGTTGGCATATTAACACTGCTCATTTTTTAATTAACACGATATTTAAAATTAATAAATAATTTTAAATATCTTTAAATATCTTTCAGTAACCATGTCTTGTCATAATGTAATTGATGTTATGATCATCTACTAATTAAAATGAATGAGAATAAATCAAATTCAATTCAAGTTCCAAACTTCTGTTTATTAAAATATGTGTTTACCTTATTTTAAAATGTTAATTAAAATATGTGTTTACCTTATTTTATTTTACTTTTTGATAAATTTTAGAAGTGATATGCCTAAAGAAGAATTTTTTTGAAATGAAAGGTGGAGGTCGAACCTACCAGTTTTCTTCAAACTTTTGTTTATATTACACATGATTTTCCCACTTTGTTAATTTCGAACCCACCTAAATTTTTTTTTTTTGATAATATGATGCACAAGTTTAAGTCTATAATATGAACCAATTCAACTATATAGTTTTAGTTTTATAATATTTTCTCTTCATTTTGATATTAATAATCTCTGCGTGATACGTCTATTTTAATTAACATTGTTAGGAAAAAACTTTAAAATTTTGATTGTCAAAATTATTCATAATAATTTGTTTTCAGTGTGGCCTTTTATGATCAATAACTTTAATTTATAAGTGATCATGTCCTTTTTTGTGAAAATAAAGATAAGATATTAACTGCCAATATATATATTTTTAAAGTATATTGGCAATAAAATTTGTGGAGCTAAATAAAATACACCGTCATATAGAATGTTCAAAGACTTTTATAATAATATAATAGAATCTTCATTATCAGTAAAAAAATCTCAAAGATATGACGATATAAAGGTAAAACATATGGCATAATATCGATTTTTTTTTTGTAGATTTAGCATTTAAGGAAGCAAAATTATAATAATGTATGAGAGAGAAATTGATTTTAAACGAAATAATATATTTTATAAACATAATTTTAAGTAAATAAAATTTTATAAAAATATATGGGAGAGATTATAGGGGTGAAAATGAAGCGGATATAGAGCGGATACAAAAACGAATACATATAGTAAACATATGTCAAAATGTAAAACTAAATCTACCTTAAATGGATACAGATACGAAATGGATAATCTACGAATACGGATTTGAATACACATACAAAACGAATAATTGAGCTATATGAACTTTAAGATATAAATAATAATTAATAAAATTTAAATATGAAAATAAATGAATAGTTGTAAGTTGACGGAGAGATTGATGTTGGAAAGATAGGAGATGTGAGATATTCCATTGATGTAATATATAAACAATATAAAGAAGTGGTAACAAAAGTAAAATTTAAATATGAAAATAAATGAATAATTGTAAGTTGATGGAGAGATTGATGTTGGAAAGATAGGAGATATGAGATATTCCATTGATATAATATATAAACAATATAAAGAAGTGGTAACAAAAGATAGTGTGGTGTAGTGGTTTATAGCTTGGTTGCTTAGACCCTTACACTCCACGTACTAGGTTGTATCTCTTTGAAGGCAAAATAATTAATTTTATACTAACGGGTCCGAATACTACTTACTGGGTTCCGGATGGGTCAATAGTAAGGAGTTATTATTTATCGGGTTCCGAATGAATCCGGATATACGCTCTGTTTAGGTATTACTATTCGTATCCGAATCCAGATCTCCTTTGAGTATTTGATAATTATCCGTATCCGTATCCTTTTAAATCCAGATTTGAATTAAAAACAGATTCGGAGTGGATATCCGTTTACAGTTCTAGGAGATAAGCAGTTTTAAAGAAAAAAAATAATGAAAAATAAAATTGTCTATACACTAAAATATATTGATAGTATTTTGTCAAAAAATTAAATAAATGCGGTTAATATCATGATCCAAAATCTATGGCTCGTTATTAGTGCTAGTGCATTACATCAAACTTGACATGATCACATGAATAGCTGAAATCGGACAGCTAGGGAAACAGGACAAACTTGTCCCTTGTAGCACCGGAGCCAATCCAAACATTTATAGAAACATATCAAAAGTTTAAAAAGATTCGCAACATAATACGCTGGATCCCACAAAAGTAGGACCAGTCGTCTGATCGCAAATTTAAGAGCATGTTCATTTGTTATGGAATTACATGAGTTATGGAATTACATGAGATGAAATTTGATAGGAACTGGAACTTACTTTTTAAAAAGTGAGAATTCATGTGTATATATATGCACATGATTAATTATGGAAATGTGCTGAAATGAGCGTCCGGTTGTACTGTAGAATTAGTTGTGAGAAATTTTCATTTATTTTTAAAGTAATTATTTTTATTCAAATTTCTCATCCAAATTTGTACAAAAAATAATTTGTGTGGAGCTGGAGACAATTTAGTATATTTTGATATTTAGATCTTTAATATATAATATATCATCTAAAACTTGGACGGTAATTGTAAAAGATCAGTTTTTACATGATCTTAAAAAATATAATCAGGGACTAATTTAATATGTGAGCAAAAAATTATCTGCCGAACAGCACTGAGAGCACTGCTTGTGATGATAGCAACCAACGGTAAATACTCGCTACTACTACGAAGTACGAACTGGATAAGTCCAATGATTGGGCCCACCACGTGGTCGCAGGTGAAAAGTTCTGTGATTTTCTGCGGCATATTTTCTTTGATACGGAACAGCAACTTTCTTTCTTTGAATAGTGAATACAATATTACATAAAATCACTCGTTCTATATTATGTATCATCATTTAAGTTATAGAAAAGGCTAAACTTTATATTTTTTTCACAGATTTATTATTCAAGTTTAGTTTCTCTATTTTTAATTTGTTCTAATCAAGTAATCTTATAATTTTTTAATAAAAAAAACCAATAAAATATAACTGTTCCGTTAGGATTTTGAATGGAATGAGCATATTCCGTTACAATTTTGGATGAAATAAACATATTTCATTATATTTTGGATAAAATGAGAATATTCCGTTAATATTTTAGATGAAAAAGTTATAGGATGATTTGATTGGGACAAATTAGAAGTTCAGTTGTTATGGAGGAACAAATTAAATTTGAGCGACCAATTCGTGACAAAAAACAAAGTTTGACGACCTCCAGCGAAATTTATCCTTATAGAAACTATCAAAGAGAAAATCCGGACTCCGCAGAATCGTCTGATTTATGATCTTTATGGACTATAAATTTGAGATTTGTGAAAAAGTTGGTGCGAGCACCAATCTTTAAGAAGCATAAATTGTAGATTCTGAAAATATCTAGTGCGTTAAAAGAAATATAATAAATCTAGAATGTGATCTTCAATCATAAATTATATTCGGTTTTCCCAAAAAAATAGAAATATTCCCGGAAATTGGAGATGAATATTCATTTATGATTAGAAAACAAAACCTACTATCAAAAATAACTATTACATACAAAAAAGAAATTAGTTCTCATGGGCGGATGCGTGATTTTGCTTATTGGATTCAAACTAATTAAATAATCGAACACTGAATAAAAAACAATCAACATAATAAGAAATATTAAAAATAATATTGTTTTACATAATAAAAAACAACAAACTTGTTTGAAATCAGTAAATTTCTATAAAATTTATATGAAAACAATAAAGTTTCTTACTAATATTATTTTTTAACTGATTCGACAGAATTTCTAATTTCAGAAAGAAACAAAATAATTTCCATAGCTATACAATGAATTTCAAAATTCAAAAAGAGACTGCTGCTCCACTAGCTGTGTGGGTCAGCCCTAATAATTCTTACATTCACTTGCATGATGCATCAACTTGAAAAAACAAAACTATGTCTGAAAGCTGGAAAAGTATAACCATTGCTCTGCCCTGTTGACCAGTACCAGTACTCTTGAGGGCCCGTGTTTGATTCTTAAATTTGAAATTTGGCGACTTGCGAAATAAGCACAGAATATTATAAGCTTCCTAGAAGGTTCAAAATGACCTGGCTTCCCACTTATAATTTTTTTTAAAACCCCATTGCCATTGGCTTATAACCTTTATAAATACATCCCCCAGTTACCTATCATAATCATACCATACCCATCCACAATATAAAAAAAACCAAAGTCTACCAAATCCCCCCCAAAATTCTTCAAAATCTAAACAAAGCAAAACACATTCTCAAAACCAAAGTCAAGCTAGAATGAAGAAGGCATCCTCACTAACTGAGATCGGTTTCAGCCCCGATGCGAAGCAACACATCTTCACCCCGCTTCCTGAAGCAGAGACGGCATACCGTACAAGCAGGCACACAAAAATAACGGTGGTCGGTTGCGGCAACGTGGGCATGGCGATTGCACAAACAATCCTCACACAAGACATAGCCGGTGAGATTGCGCTTGTCGATGCTCAGCCGGATAAGTTGCGTGGCGAGATGCTCGATCTCCAACACGCCGCTGCCTTCCTTCCCCGTGTCAAGTATGCATAACATTCTCTTCTTTATCAATGTTTTTGAAATCATAACTATTGGCTGGGGATCGGTTACGGTTAGCCTCTACAGTACCTAAACCCCTCTCTGGAAATGATCCAAACCGTTGGTCCACATAGAGATCCACAATTGCACGGATCTTGATTTGGATTGACGGCTAGCATTATTCTCGCAATGAATGTGGGATAGCACTGTTCCTTTTTGGGGCAAATTTGAGGCCTAAACTAGAGTCAATGTATCAATATTGTTGTTAAATTTCTGAAATGCACACATTTTTTTATCCTGATATCCTCTGACGCTGTTTAATTAACACTTCCTATGACTACATTCAGTCAATTTCTAATGAAAAAAAAAAACTCGAAATTGACACAAAATACTGGTACTTGATGCCTATGCAGAATCGTGTCATCGACAGATTACAAAGTTACAGCTAATTCGGACTTGGCCATCATTACTGCTGGTGCCAGGCAGAACCCTGGTGAAACACGGCTTGACCTGCTCCAGCGGAATCTTGCCATATTCAAAAAAATTGTGCCGCCACTGGCTTCCTACTCACCCAATTGTATCCTGCTGGTTGTGTCAAACCCGGTTGATGTGCTTACTTACATTACATGGAAGCTTTCTAAATTCCCCCCCAATCGGGTTATCGGGTCTGGCACAAATCTTGACTCATCGAGGTTCAGGTTCCTCCTTGCGGATCATCTACATGTCAATGCCCAAGATGTGCAGGTACTTGTTTATTATTCCTTTTATTTTTAAAAACAAGTAAATTAGAGTGTTCTGTAATGGTATTGTTGCATTTTTGTCCCTGAAAAGTCGTTTAGCTTGATTTTTTTAATATTTGTGTAATTGTGTTAGTGTTGTTCTTAT
This sequence comes from Carex arenaria, assembly GCA_964058825.1. Taxonomy (NCBI): domain Eukaryota; kingdom Viridiplantae; phylum Streptophyta; class Magnoliopsida; order Poales; family Cyperaceae; genus Carex; species Carex arenaria. The sequence continues at coordinate 936,620 of CAXKVW010000044.1, read as the reverse complement.
TGGTCAGATTAAGGCGTCTAGAACGTTGAATTTTGAATCTTTCCAGTTGCTAGAAAATCTGCATTAATAATGTAGGGGATATTATAGAATATCCAATGATGAATGTTTCCTTAAAATATTTTCTTAAATTGAAGAGCAGCTCAAATCAATGTCCTTCTAAAAATGATTGATCGTCTTTGTAAAAGTGCATACCTATTTTTTAAAATAATTTCAAAAAGGAAAAGAGATGGCCTTCCCTTTGTGGCAAATTTTAATACAATATTGAATAAACTGATATATATCTATCCACCACAGGAATTAAACATATTGCCAACTGTACAATATGATGTCAAGTATAATGGCAAATTTACCTTTTTAGTTTTTCACTTGTGTATATTGCACAAAGATAGATTCTCCCATATGAATGCCAAAAAAATAAACTATGAAAATCCCCATTCAAATCACAATAGTAAAATAAATACACATACCCTCCCAAAGTGAACTAAGCAATAATAAGAAAACTACATCTCAATAATCTTGCAACTTGTACACATGATCTGATCAAACTTTTGCTTTAATTACCTCGATAGGCTTACATGGTCGGGGAGCACGGAGACAGTTCAGTCGCGCTCTGGTCAAGCATCAGTGTTGGTGGGGTTCCTGTTATCAGCTCGTTGAAGAAAAACGACAGCGACCTGTCTCCAGAGATGCTGGAGGCCACGAGGAAAGCAGTGATTGACAGTGCATATGAGGTTATTAGCCTCAAGGGCTATACTTCCTGGGCTATCGGCTACTCTGTTGCTAGCTTGGCTTTCTCCCTCATCCGGGACCAACGCCGCATCCATCCTGTTTCACTACTGGCCAAGGGGTTTTATGGCATCCCTGATGACAAAGAGGTTTTCCTGAGTCTTCCTGCGCAGGTTGGCAGAAACGGGATCCATGGGGTGATAAACATCCAACTTACTGAGGAGGAGATGAAGAGGTTGAGACGGTCAGCAGAGACGCTCTGGGAGTGCCAGACTCAACTCGGCTTTTAATGAAATGCTGATACATACCACATTTGATGAATGCTGGTACATTCTACAGGTGGTCATCATTGATTTCATTTGATTTTTGTACTTGTCATTTTTACTTGAAGTATAGATGCATCCTTGTTTGTTCTGTCATTTCTTGAATCACTGATTGTTTTAACTTGGTGGTTATTATTTACTTTTGTATGCTGAATCAGTTATAGAAATAAATATTTTAATTGTGCTTGCATTGACACTATTTGAATTATAGACAAATATTTATTACTTATAAAATCGTCTTTCAGATTCAAGCTGTTATGAATTTTGGCCAACATCCTTTTAGGTGTATTGACATTTTTGACCTTTCTTTTTAGCAAACTTATTTGTTATATCATTTGTTCTTCTCATTCAGCAAACGTCTTTTTGCTTCCTGAAGGTCCTTTTCCTTTATAAAATCATGTATCATTTAATTCTCACTTTTTTCAGTAACTTTTTGTAATTTTATATTCAATATTTAAACGATAACACAATGTTCATGAATTAGTATAAACAACTGAATTTTTAAGTTTAAGCAACGAATAATTGAAACTAAAAAATTGGATCCTGATTAGCGGAACTATTTGGGCCATTTTGGGCATATATTTTGAGACTAAATATTACTTTGGGTTGAAACCAGCTTCTGATTCCATTATTTGATAGGCCTATAAAAATGGTCCACTTAAGGCCTTATATTGGCTAAAAATTTTCTCTTTTATTTGACAATACAACCAGTAAGCAATGGGCTGGTTAGACGTTTTCCAATGGAGAATTGCTTGACTCAACTTGATCCTAGAAATGGATTGGTTCAGAGGTGCAAGGATGCCAGCAAAGGAAAAATTAACCAGATTAATTACCTCCATGGCCTTAGATTTCTTGTACAAACTTTAAAGGACAGCATACGTTATGAATTAATTAAGGCGGTCCTTTCAACAATGTCTGTGGAAGGAGAACGACATATATAAGGGCATTAAATGTCTAGTAAATTGGGAGAGGTATGTTCAATGAAAATAAATTGTGGTCTGGGCATCATTGATCTACAATGTCAAAATGAGGCACTCATGATCAAATAGTTATGGAACATTGAGAAATGCCCGGAGATCCTGTGGGCAAAGACAGTTCGATCCTTGCATGGTCTAAATTCGACGGCGCAGATTCAGTTGATAAGGCAGGAGAATTCCTCTTTCTTTATTAAGGATCTCACAAAGCTGCTTCCATTCTTCTCCTGTTCGATGGAGTCGGACAGAGTAGGGTCACATTCGGGATTTTTTCTTGCTCATTGGCTTATAGGGCTATGCATCATAGGGGCTTCATTTCCTCGACCCAAAAAGCACTTTGGAAAATTAAGGTCCCAATGAAGGTTAGAATCTTAATCTGGTTGATGCTGGATGAAAAAAAAATTCTATCACAAGAAGTCCTGATCTACATAGGGTGCCTTGTCCCAAAGAGATGTCATTTTTGTGATGCGGACATTGTTGAGACAAGAGATCATATCATGTGAGATTGCGCTTACGCTAAAATAGAGTTAATGACTCAACACAATATCACCTTACGAGGAGGGGAGGATATACAACAACTCTAGATCCGAGTTGGCAGGGGACTCTAGAAGCGGTGTAAAAACCTTTGGCATGTGGTTTGGACTGCGTGGGCTGGATTGAGCACTCTGGAGAGAGAGAAACAGACCGTTGTTTTCGAACAAGCAAAGAGCGGTGCCTTATCTAATACTGTCCTCGAAGTGGAGAAATAAATAAGGACTTGCTGAGTTATAGATTTTAGATTTTAATTTTAATTATGGAAAATATAATGAAATGATCTTCTCAACTGTATAGTTAGTGTGCGGAGAGATTTTATGTTGAGTAGGACTTTGTAAATATTTGGCAATTGCAAACAACTATAAAAAATATTTGTACTTAACGGTTCAAATTTTGAGATATGTTAGAGGATTCGAATTTGGGGGAAAGGGGGTTCTAATCATTACAATCAAACATGATTGACTAAATTTTAATTAAATTGTTACAAACCGGTGAAAATAAGTAAAAAATCTAGTAATATCGATCATAACAACCAAAGTGAAATTTTAGTTCATATTTTTTTTGTGTGTTTTCTGCAAACTAATAAAGATGAGTACAGCCAGTAATTAATGGTCATATATATATATATATATATGAAGAGAGATCAAGTTATAACAATTTTGAGTTACAACAAAGTTACAGTAACGGTTTTTTTCATTTTCAAAATTCAAATCGTCGATCCAAATTGTTCAACATGATTATCTAAATAAAATGTACATGCTTCCACTTCCAGATCAAATTTTACATTTTTGTGATTTTTTTACTATTTATTAAGATGGATACAAAATTCAATGGTCTGAATTTGACTAGTTTTTGTAAAATACTTATATATTGCAACATTTCTTTATTAATGACAAGATGCTAATTAACAATCCTATGACAAGGTTCGTCAGTCGTCCGCTCTCCCTCTCCTCCCCGGAGTATCCTCTAAGTTACATGACGGTGCAGTCGGGTCAAAATCAATTTGGGATCTATTAGAATACGGGAGTTGGCTACTTGGCGCTTTAAGATTTGTGTCATATTAAAAGGACGACTGAGAACTTGCACGGGATCTGACTCCCCCCCACCCCACCAAATGCTTTTCTAATTAATTATCATATTACTGGGTCCAAACATATATAGTTAATTAATTTGCCGTAGCAGATTTTTATATTCCAAGAGGATATACCCAAAACTATATAGAGGTAAAAGGCGCCTTTTTGGATAAGTCAGACAGAACCTCAGGGCCTTGCACTAAAGCCTGATTAATCAAGGAGCTAGCGCAGACAAAAAGTATATAAACATGCGATAGAAAGCTTCCTACAGAAAGGTGCTATATGACCTTAATTAAAAGCCAAGGATAAAAAACTCATCTCCTCCATTGGTTTATCGAGTGGAAGCATCCATTAGATCAATTAACACTCTATTTATAGACTACGTATTTGTCATCATATTAATTAATTCCAACACAATAGTAAAATTTTCCGTATATTTATATTTTTCAAGAATTATGCTCTTCCTCAAGTCAACTTTGTTTCATATATTTTGATTGTTTGATGAAACATGAAGGATGTAGCTAGCTAGCCATTTACTATATAAAAAATGACAACCTAATAATTAAGCTATATATCGTTTGTCTAAAAACAAAAATACTATATATACATACATATTTGAAATTTCAACACGAGCTTCATGCAGAGATATATATTTCTCTTAGCAAACTATATATGGTATAAATGTTTATAATGAAAATGGACAACCGCATAGTACATATTCTAGTTCCTTCGCCAATAGTTGCACATGTTATTGGCCCTAGCTAGGAGGAGTAAACAACAATTACTGAACACAGAAGCATCGACTCCGTAGTGCAGAGTTGGTCCCAAAAATTAAAGCCTCTCTCTAAAGCATGCATTCAGAGGAATCAAATAGCTTCAATGGGGAATTTAATTATATATAGTTGATCAGCGGATAATAGCAAAAAAAATCTTCTTTTGGAAAGTCAATTGAAAGAAGAGGTTTAGAAGCATTATAGTCAAAGAGCTATACTATTTAAAAAGCACAACAAGTTCCATTACTTGATCAAAAGAAAAAGTCAAATTTAAGTTGATTATATATATATACAATATAATACTTTAAGTTGGATGTTGATTAATTTGAAGGAAGCCATATATTAAGTTTTAGGCATATTTAAAATAAGAACATATTAATAAAAAAAATAAAATAAGAACACGAATAGACTTAATTAATTAAGTATGAATGGCCAAAAACTGACGACGGAAATTATTTATATTTGACTGCGGTCAGTATTTAGAATTCAAGATTCATATTCAAACTTTTGCACATAGGATTTACGAATACGGATAGTTAATTTGTGGATACAAATCCAAATATAGATACAAATAAGGATACGGTTTCATTTAAGAAGTGGACACGGATACAATACGGATAATTATTCATATCGGTATTTTTTAATTTTTTGGATATCAGTTTGTGAGGATATGGATAAGTATACGTATCCAATTATCTATATCTATATATTTTTATATTTTCAATATCTGTTTGTACGGATATAAATAATTATATGTATTCGTATATTATATCTGTTTGTTTTAGGATTATATGTGTTTAGAAAGGAATATTTTTTTGTTGATATCTTTTGATGATTAATTTTTGTTAACAAGAGATATATATATATATATATTGTAATGACATAACAAGTTTAACATGTGAAAAATTACTGTCTTGATCATAATGATTAAATATCTGAATTATATCCGTATTTTCTGTTATATTTATTTTCTAATAAAAATAATTTATTAAATAATATGTGAATTTGTTACAATATTAAAATTAGGTATTAAAATTATACATCCGATTCCGTTTATGTTTTTCCTGATCTCCGTTTAGTATCTAATCCATATTTAATAAATAGTAAAAAAAATAAAAAAATGTAAAATTTGACTATTTTTTGTACCCATCTTAATAAATAGTAAAAATATAAAAAATATAAAATTTGATCTGGAAGCACAAATTATTTAGATAATCACGTTGAACGGTTTGGATCGACGATTTGGACTTTGAATGAAAAAACCGTTGTTGTAACTTGATCCCTCCTCTCTCTCTCTCTCTCTATATATATATATATATATATATCAAAACTCAAATTATAAGACCGCAATTAATGAGAAAAGAACCCTTAGAATATATAATTGCATGCATGTCCTCAAATGAAATAATTATATATAGAAAGATTAAAATGGTCGTCAAAACTAAAATATTTTGAATCAGTCGACCGGATCCATAATTAAATTTGCTTCTTGAAGATCTCAATTGAAATCAGAATTATGCTTATCAAATGGAGTAAAAATATATTTGTTATTTTGTAATGCCAGAATGCTGAATCGGAACCCCTGTTGACATATACATGTTCAAATGCTATTGATCTGCTCCAAGTTTTGCACCTTTTTTTTTTCTTAAGTAGGCAGCAAAATTTAATTGTATAATTATATAACAATTCCGATTCTTATAATATTATAAGGTTGGCGTTTGTGGCGGGGTCTAGAGTAGAGCACTTGCCTACCAATGAACCATTTTTTTTTTCAAAATATATATGCTTCTTTTGTCACGTTTTTTTTTTTCAAAATTTTTTTTTCAAAAAACATGCTTGTATATATATTTAAAATAATCACGCAAAATGCCTTATCTTGATAAATTTTGTGTGCCATCCTATCCTATAATTAATTTCCTGACTTCGCTAGCTCCTGGTTGGAGTACTTTTATTGACATGATGTGCGCACAATCATACTAATGATCGATGGTGATACATGTACGAAGGCACGCCATCAAATATATACATAAGCCATACTATATATATATGTATGTACATAAATACATATATGTTATAAATGTGCCCCCATGATTGAAATGATTGGAGAGATTAATTCCCTGCACTCGATATAAGCTAGACTTGTTTGTCATCTGAACCACAACATTTGTGTATCCAAACCATGTACTATATATGTTATATATATACAGAATACAGTACAGAGGGTCCAATGTGTACGTAACCTCAATATATATACGTGGATTTATGGAGGCGTATACACCATACACGATCGCTTTGTGTGTGTGTGTGTGTCATAATGCAAGTATGCAAGTCATCGATCGAATCCAGAAAATTCCCTTCTGCTTTTCTTTGACAAGTATTTCTCAATACGTACATTGGTGCATTTTACCTTTTAGTTTCCTGAACGGACAAACCCAACAATATCATTTTGTTCCATACTTCGTCTTTGTTACCCAATGATCGAATCGTATACTCGCAGGACTTTAGTGTATGAGAAAACAAGTGAATTTTTTTTTCTTTAAGAGTAAAAGAAGGTGGAATTATATGCTATATATTTTTGTGTGTGAAACGGGTCCCTGCCTGTGTGCCAATCGTTGCTCATATATATATTGAAACTCAAGTAATTAATTAAGATGATATTTCAACGTAAGTACTGCCTTTACTGAAATTAATTAAGAAAATTAAATACGGCAATGGTCGGCATATTATAAATAATTTCTTATTTTTTTTTCTCCAAGCTATTGTCCCCATGAATATAATTGGGGTAGAGAAGGTTGATCATGATGGGGCATCACATGAGGGGTTTCACGCAAGGCATGATGTTAGCTTCATCTACAAACAAAACAGCCGACTATTCATTTCATACAACACTCTCTAATTATATTATTCTCTGATCTCCCGAGATTTCTCTCCATCTCTCTCCATGCATCTCCATCCTCATGCGTTTCTCTGCATGCATGTTTAGTTGTCTACCAGTTTCCCAACACCCCCTCTCTTTTAACTCATGAGGCCATTCCTTTGGTACACTTGCCATATAATATATTTGTGCACCAATAAAAAAAGAGTGCAATTATATATAGATGGACATCTTTTTTTTTTTTTTTTATAGAAAATAGAAATGGGCTTTCTCAATTTGGAAGTAAATTATAACTTTTTTATTCGAAATCCTAGACATATATACGTACTGTGGGATATAAATATATTAATTTTCTTAAATGCATGTGATATACTACACATCCAACAACAGTATTATGTAAGTTGGTTAGTTTAAATTACTGATTAAATGAATGAAGGGGAGCTTGTCACGTACGTTACAATTTATATTAGTCAAGTATTAAACTTCATCTAGCTAGTAGTGCTAAATATATATAACAATTGGAACTAATTAAGTACCAATATATAGTATTCCCAAATCTACTTTCTTTACTACTGCTGTACAGAGAGTTTGACAAAGTTACGTCTTCAGGTTAATTAATTAATTCATAATTAGTTAAGGAGTATATAATATAGCTGCACATAGAGTTTTACACTTTGTATATATGCTGCATACCCTTATTTTTCTTCAAAAAGAAAAAGCAAATTAATCTGTAGTTTCTATATATTAATGGACTGAAACTGGCATATATGCACCCCTTGTTAATTAGAGCATTATTACTCTAACAAATTACATTTTGTCTTCCTTACATATGTTTTGGCTATTTGCCCATGAAAAAGTCGATGTATTTGTTGTACGTACATTTATTAAATGTGGACCTCGTCCAGCCAAGGTCTGTATGTCAGTGCGGCATAGTAAGTAGGTTTTGTACTGCATGGAAGATCAAATGATGGAGGCTATGGGTTGGTTGCATGGCTTGTAAGTGGGGTTTACTTGACCTATATAAAGAAAGCATGCATGTTAGATTAAGCTTAGTTGGTGGGAGGCAACGCTTCTTTGCTCACGCTTGGCCTCCTTAAAGCAACGGCTGAGAGCAACATCTCGATCTTTCTACCAACCCCTTCTATATGGTGATCTCTCTCTCTCTCCCTCCTTCCTCACCCCACGTCCACTTTTATCGATCTCTCTTATGCATGTGTTCTTGATCTTTTAGGTTTAGAATGCATGGTTTAAATTGAAGTACTATAGGAAGGTTTGGGCTTTTTCATTCATTTCATGCTGTGATTATATATATGAGAATATAATTAGGAAGGTTTTGGGCGTTTTCATTTCGAGCTGTGATTTTATGAGAATATAATTAGGGCTTGTACATATTTTATTGGCTTTGTGTTGTATATATGTTTCAAGGGTTTGTTCTAGTCAAAATGAGAAATATAGTGGCTTTAATTTAGAAATGTTATATATAGTGTGTGTGTGTATATGTATATAGAGTATGGCTAAATTGCTACTGGTAACAATTATATTTTAGTATTTGATGTTCAAACAACAAATTCAAACTATTAGATGTTCAATCTATATTAAAATGTGCTTGAAGTCCAAATTATATATTTTTTGTAATTTTTTTACTATTTATTAAGCTGGTTTGAAAACTGTCGTTTTTCAATGCTGCAGAAATTTATAAAAATAGCGGTTTTCAAACCAGCTTAATAAATAGTAAAAAATTCTAAAAAATATAAAATTTGGTCTCCAAGCACATTTTAATATAGATTGAACATCTAATGGTTTGGATTTGTTGTTTGAATATCAAATACTAAAATATGTCCCCGGTAGCACTTCGGTCAAAGTGCTACCGGTAGCAATTTAGCCATACTCTATGTATATATATATTTATATGCACACATGGGATCATATATTGGTGATTATTCTTGGTAAATATATAGCTGCTAGATAGTTGATAATTTAATTTACTACTATATAGTACAGTTTTTTTCTCTGATAGGAAATTTCATGAAATTACAAACAGATAGTTGATAGATAAAAAGGTTTTGGGATGAGTAGTAAAAATGACGTTTCCTTTATTGCACACATGGGATCATATATTGGTGATTATTCTTGGTATATAGCTAACTAGATAGTTGATCATTTAATTTACTACTATAATACAGTTTTTTCTCCGATAGAATTTCATGAAATTACAAACAGATAGTTAATTGATAGATAAAAAGGTTTTGGGGATGAGTAGTAAAAATGACCTTTCCTTTAGACAAATCCACATTGTTTGTCAACATGCATATATGCACAACGCATATATCATTTATATATAAACCAATAAGATGTCTAAATTTGCTTATTTCTTTTTTATATTTTGAAATTGCTAATCAAGTACCCTCTTGGTTCAAGATGTCTTTATTTGCTTCTAGGAATTACAAATTTTGCACAGGCTCAATTGTTCTTTTCCAATTTTCATTCTTTTATAAGCACATACAAAATTTCCCTTCTTGGACTCCACATTAGTTTAGCAATTTAGCATAAATCATTATTTAAAACCTACATACATGAAAACTAATATACAGTAATTCACTAATTCATAACAACTTAACTATGGGACAGTATTGGGCTTTAACTTTATTTTACTAATTAATACTGTTTTTTAGGTTTATCCAATTATATGATTCCATTTTTTTTAAGTTTGGTATGTATAAATGCCTGATCCTGTTAATATGAAAATGTCTATGTTCACTTAATCAAGTGTTATTGCACATCTATAATCATAATTCAACGAATTTCTCCAAGGAAGCGGATATTAATGTGGTTAACATTTGTATAGCATAGGTACTATATAGTTCGTGTAGAAATATGTCTCTTGTATATTGAGGATAACCTAATCTCATACTGCTATCATAGGATTTGAAGAAATACTATATATTACTCAATATTAACTACACATTGAAAAAATATTTATGTTTTCGCGTGTATATGAATAATTTACATGTTAATGGTCATATGCGTGTGCGCAGAGGTGTGTGTGCATAAATAGTCTGACTAGGTTTCGGATTTAGAATTCTATTTTTTCTGCTTAAGTAAGCTTCCACTGTTTGCATGTTACATAGTTTATTTGGCTACATGTGGATAAAGATAAAAACATACGTAATAGTTTTTAAGAATTTACAACTATATGTTAATTAACTTGAAAGGATCGACTAACCAAAGTTGAATGAATTATAGTACTGTTATGTCGTAAAATTAATTAAAGCAAGTACTCAAAATGAATTTTCCAAACAGTAAAGTACTTGTTGTGCAAACAATTATTGGAAGAAATGAATGGTTGCTATTCATATCATATGTAAATAATCTTTCGTTTCGAATAGTACGCAGAAACAGGGAAGTTGTTTTTGAAAGAGAGGCTTAATCCAAATGATCATAATATACACAAATAATAGTATGTATGTATGTATGTATTATTATTATCGCGATAATGATCGTCCAACATCAAACTTTATTAGCTATTACTCAAGTTCGTACGTGCATCCTCATCATCATTACAATACCAAATTAATATTGTTTAATGTACACAGTAATATTTTTCATTATACATATTATTATTATGGTGTTAACTAATAATTTTATTAAACATATTAATTTTGTTCTCACTTCCACATGTCAACATGGCAACTTGAGGTGGATGTGGATGCATAATCTCCTACCGCGTCTTGCTTCTCTGAAACTTGAAGAACATCTGTTGACTCAGCATTATAATCTTGTTCTTTTGACACATCATGGCTAAGTTGAGATGCAACAAATTTGTCTAGGACCCTCCAATCAGTGACTTGCTCTGCAGATTGTTCCTCATTATTGTCATTTTTATAATAATCCAATGCAATTTGAACTGATCTATCACCTTGATTGTTATCAACTTCATGATTTTGTGATACTAAAAATGGAACTTGTACTAGTGTGTTTCCGTGGAGGACAAGGTTTGGAATCTTGTTGGGGCTTTCAAGTTGAGGAATTTGGTGAAGAAGGTCATGATTTGGGACATGGTAATTTAACTTCAATTCCCTTCTGAATGGAAATTGGAGCTGGCCATGGGGATCAAATACTGGCATCCCCCGGTTTGGTATCATCATTTTCATAGGAGAGTTGAGGTCTTGCATGAACGAGGAATCTTCATCGTACCAACATGGTGATTCGTGATCGGCATCTTTTCTTGATGTCGGTGCACGTTTCTTGAATACTCGACACACCACCCAGCCTTCTTCCTGTATTTTTTTGAATAAAACGTAATTGTATTAGTGTATATACTGATTATGCACTAAAGTCAAAAACATATTTTAAGTTTTGCAAATGTCGCCCCAACTAAACATAAGAACGAAAGAAAAAACCAGAATTATTAATTATCTAAGTTAAATATTTTTCTTATTTCAACATATATATCAAAGATAAATCTTATTATTATTATTTTAATATTCCATTTTAAGTATATAGTTGAGGAGCGTCAGCATGACAATTGTCACAATAATAACATCCACCATTTGACATATATGGCATGGACATCCTTCTCCATCATTCTGTAATACCCCACATTTCCCATGATAACCCTAAATGCTTGGTACTATTATTATGATACACTTCACATGGCTGACGACAAATGCTTGAGTTTACTCATAATTTGACCATATTCTGCAAATGAAATGATACATAAATGTGGCTTGTATGCTTGCTTGTTTTACAATCTTATGCCATCTCATCTTGATATAATACACTGTTCTACATAATGAGGCATAGATATAGATCTAACATATAGCTTCTGTTAATTAGCCATTACAAATAGTTGCAAGTAATTTTGGAAATAAGAAAAAAAGTTTCATAAAATCATGGACCATAAAAAATTAGTGATTTTAAAAAATTCCAAAAAATACTGGAAAATTTCTAAAAATTGTAAACTTTGGTCTCCAAGCACATTTAATATGGAGATCAACGTAAACGGTTCAGATCGATATTTTGAACTTTGAAATTGAAGATATAGACGTGAAGTAAAACACTTGCTTTACTTTGCAAAGTACCGTAGCCCAACTCATTCATATGTGTGTGTGTGTGTTACCGAGGTTAGCTAATTTATATGATATCTAAGAAAGTGAATGAATCAAATATATAGCTCTGGATAATCACCTCTGACTTTATACATGCACATGATAGGCACCAAAATGCATTTTACCACCAAAAAGAGGAAAAAGGAAAGGAAGAGAGATCCAAGTGCATGTTTTTGAAACATGGTGCAACAACTTTTCATTCGCATGCATGTATATTCTTGTTGAAACTTGTTGTTATGCATTTGCAGTACAATTAAGCTATAGTCTGGCTAGTGTGCTGGTGCTTTGGTAGCATTAGTTTTGTCACTGAAAGAGGAAGCTTTGGGTAAATTCAACAACTCGTTCATTGTTGACGAAACCAAAATAATAATAAGTCAAACAAAACGTGGTCGTAATAAGCTTAAGATTGTTTCTCACAATTAATTAAATGATGTACAAAGTATTCAAGGAAATAACAAAAGGGACTACCTTAAATCTTAATGAACGGTTTATCTCAATGCATTGCAAATAGAACCCTTTTCAAAATTATAAATGAAACTTTGGTTTTAGGAACATATATACCTGCTATTTCGGCATATGTTCATAAAAATATGTTTCGACTTCTTTATGGGAATTAACTATATATATATTTACATGGAAAAGAACTTCATGAATACAAATAAGATAATATATGCCAGATTATTAGATATCTCGGACATGTAATTAATGACCTAGTCATGATGTTATGCTTTTCATGTTGGCATTATAAATTCATTTATTTAAACTTATTTCTAAAATAAAATTAAACAACATAACCCCATTACAAGGTTAACCTAAGCGAGGTAAAGTGTGAAGGCAAGCTAAAAAATTTCATTTTTATTGCGGAAGATGCAGACCAAATTAAGTATTTCATCAACAGAAGATTTGTTGAAACAATTACATAGAAAGTGCACAAGTATCCCTCTTTAATTAACTGAAGTATCTTAATGAGAAAAGCAGTTGGTACTATAATTATATACCCTTTCAGAAAAGAAATTGTCAGCTTAATGTAGTGCCTTGTTTCTTGAGTAAGAATACTGAGTCGTTCAATGGCGCAAACTTCACAGTTAACGAATTGAGATACTATTTATTAATTATTTGTATCAGTGAAAAATATACTAAGATGTCCCAGAAGATTGTCAATTGCTTAATTATCAGAGTTTTGTAGATGAATATTGTTCCCAAGCTATATGTATTTCACCATTGGCGCCTTATAATTATTAGGCTTGACACCCAATTATAATCTTCTTTGAAGTTTATTGAAGGGTTTAATTACCAACTTAAATACTCTGAAAATGCAATTACATTTTTTATTTAAAAATCAAAATGGAATTACATTATTTATTTAAAAATCAAAATGCATTCACTTTCTTAATTAAAAAAAAACTTTTAAATCCAAGAACATTATGTTAAATGATGAATCCAAATTGTAGAAATTAAATAGGTGATCGAGCCAAAATTCTCTGAATTAATTTGTTTTATTCATTTTTTTATAAGATGAAGAGGTTAGAAAATGTAAAAAAAAAAAAAAAAAAATCTAAACTAAGGGTCAAATGCAAAAAAAAAAAAATTAAAAATTAAAAATCAAAACATCAACTTTCGACTCTTAATTAAAATAGATAAAGATAAGTGGTTCGATTTGTTGTTTAATCCCAATCGATGGTTTTCATTTAGCATTCATGTTTGAGAGAAATTGCAAACTCAGGTACTCTCAAGTACTTAACACACAAGAACTATGAAAAAAAAAATCTAAATGAATCCACAATTTATTTGAGGAAAAAGCTTTAATTAATTAAGGTCCCTAAAGAATCCATCTAATTTATGATATTGGAATGGAGAAACTTACCTGTGGCGGAGCGTTTTCGTTGGTCTCAAGCCTATATTCATGCATGATCCAATCTGACTTCTGTCCATTTGGTGCTCGGCCTTTGTAGTATACCAAGGTCTTTCTCATTCCAACCAACATGTGCTTAGTATATATCGGCTTGTCTCTTCCCGTAGCTTTCCAAAATCCAGCTGCTGTCGCCCTATTTGTGCGGGTTCCGGTTGGATACTTCTTATCCTTGTGACTAAAGAAGTAATATTCGTTTTCCTCCTCTGCTCCAGTCTTACATTTTTCTGTAATAGAATAAAAGAAAAGGAGGCGGCAATGCCATTGATTAGTATCATCCTTAATTGTGAGAATTACATTCAAATATCTACTGATTCCAAAGTGATCGATGATATGCACGGTTGCACCCATTGACGAGTCTGAATTATACTAGCATACATCCATATCATCCTTAATTGTGGTCGATATTTGTTTTTCTGTTAAAGTGTTAATCAATGGTCGATATTTGTTTTCTCATCCCACATCTTCATTGGTAAACATGTGCATGCCTTAAAGAAAACATATATACCTTCGAGATCCCATGGCTCAATTTTATAAAGATCGACGTCTTTAATTACATTTAGGTCAATTCTTCTTGAGGCCACCTTTTTTCTTAGGTAATAGTCCACAAGTTCTTCATCAGTTGGATGAAATCGAAATCCAGGGGGGACGTGAGATGATATGCTCATTCTACTATAGCGAAGAACGATCGACCTGGTCTTCATGACATAAATAAAGGATGAAAAAGATATTAGAAGAGGTAACTGGTAAACTTAATTATGTTGTGGTAACAGTAACTTAAAGCATGAAATGATTGATGAAAATAAGTTGTGCAAAGAAACATTTTTAAGATCTCTGCAAATCTCCTATATCATGTCTTAAAGTTTGATGACTAACTCAGTCTATATTGCATGCATGCTAAAATATATAGCTAGTACACATACAAAACCTGTGTTTACCTATGCAGGAGAGTTTTCTAATAGTACTAAATATAAGAAACTTTAATTTGTAGATCTCTATCATCAGATGCAAAAAAAAAAAAAAACTTTGTCCAACAATGATGAATGAAATTGAAAACTGAGGTTCCTAATTCTATTTCATAAATAAACCATGAACTAATCAGAAACTATATATAGATCTAAAGAAACCATATGAAAAGTTCTCCCTTCTGAGATCTACTAAAAATCAAGATGAGTATATAGCAGTGCTTGAAAACACAATACCTGAGTACTACTAGCGTTTGCTTGCACTTGGAGATCAAATCACAGAATCAAGAGAAAAAAAAAACTGGGTATTTTCCAAAGAAAAGAGAATGACCTAGTTATATCAAAGTACCGTATATATAATATATAGATCTTCACTTGCTGTTATTTCAGTCTCCTCTCCCTGAAACAAACAACTGATTAATCATATGTTCTGAAACATGTATATAATAAAAAGCTAAATATCAGAAGCAAAACAAGAACTGTCTTTTATTAATTAATGAGACCTCGCATATATATGGTAATAGTGTATCAATACTTCCCCTCCATTACTAACTTCAGATTTCACAGAGAGAGAGAGAGAGACAGAGAGAGAGACGAGAGGAGGGAGCACGGATACGGGATGAAAAAAAACTTGGTTGAGAAGAAATCGATCAGACACAAGAAGAGGAAAAGATATACAAACAAAAGTATGAACTTTTTTTTAAAGGAAAGTACAAGCTAGATAATTTATTTTTCCTACAACCGATCCAAGTTGGGATAGAAATATAATGGATATATCACTACCTAGTAAAATAGGAAAGAACTCATCAGGGAGGGAGAACGAGCAAGCAAGCGAGAGAGAGAGAGAGAGAGAGAGAGAGAGAGAGAGAGAGAGAGAGAGCAAGAGAGAGAAAGAGGGGGGGGGGGGGGGGGGGGGTGAAAGCAAATGCTAGAGAAAAAGAAGGAAGATATGGAGAAGGCGTGAAAGCACAGCCAACTCAGGTGGGCCCAGTGTCCACATCCACCAAACATGTAATCTCGCCCATTCATTTCCCTTTGTATAACATATGGAACCTTTTATCTCTCCTTCCTTTGTAATTGGGTCCTGGATTTTTAGTAATTAATGCTCCATTGGAGAGTATATATAACTAGCTGTAATCAATGACCTGTGTGTGGAGCATATATATATATATATATATATATATATGGATCCTTCCTAATGATACAAACAATTTTAAGGGTCCTTTTGTAGTTATTGCTCTTCTCAGTCCACATTTAATATATGAATAATTAAAGTTTGGTTTTTTTTTTTTTGCATGCCTGATCTTTTGCGAACACGCGGAGTTTTAAGTTATGCAATCTAAGCTTGGCCTTGCTCCGTCGACCTCTCCTTTAAAACTTCATACGTAGAGCAAGTTTAAAAATTAAAATTATAGATATGAAACCCTAAATGACTTTCACCTCTCGCTTTCGGCGACTACGATCACTCTTCTTTGTTGTAAAAAAGTTCGCAAAAGATTCGAAATTGAGTTCGTAAAAAATTCGATTCGGAATTAATTCAAACCAAACTTAGTTCAAAATTAATTCAAACCAAACTCAAACTGGGGTAAGTTCGATTCGGTTCGATTCGTTTGCAGCCCTATGTCCATGTATGAAAGAGTGTGTACGTATCAATGTTGAGTAAATTTATAATTAATTGACTATCCATCCATCTTAAAGCTGTGTTCAATAAAACTCAGTCGTTAAAAAACTTAGAATTTATATATCGTTTCATAGAAAGCTAAATGATTTTAAATTGGCTCAATTTTTAATTCGCATCGTATTTAACTAAATAAAAACATCAAAAATTTAATTTTTAGTTTGAATAATATTTTTCAAGATATCAAATGAATGTACCATAAAATTTTACATGCGCTATTATATTTTATAGTAGAACATAACAGAGAACTTAGATATGGTATTCTTCACCGGTTCAATAATAAACTTTTTTTTTTAATTCAAAACCATAGTATAGTTAATGAATTTGTTTCTAGATGAATGGTGAATTACCGCACATTTATTATTTATTAATGTAAAATTTTCCTTGAATATATATAACTTGGAATCATACGTACTATTGAGTTTAACATATACGTATATCTATCTATCTACACACACACACACACACACTTCGGACCAAAGACGTTGAATCGTTCTATAATTTATATATATAGGTAAACTTTTGTTTATCCTAAGCTGAAATTTTATATTTAAAATAACTATTGGGGTAAATGTGGCGTGCATGTGTTGTCAACCCTAAGCTGAAATTTTGTATTTACTCTCTAATTAAATATTGTAATTTCTCCAAATCTTTTAACTCTTTTATATTTATTCCATCTATTTCTAGTTAAATAAATAAACCATAGTTATGATGTCAAAAGAATAAATGGTGGAAGGAGCTGCTAGCAAGTCAAGAGAGGTGTCAAATAAGGTAAAGGAGGAACGAATTAAGGAAGTAGAAAATGCACGTATGTGTGCAAATAATTTCTATTTATACAAAAATGAAATAGCATCTGTGAGGGTAAAAAGTGACTTTCTGTGAGGGTATATATACCAACAGAAGGATGCTTTTTTCTATTAGCGACAAGAGTATCCACGAGTGTGTGTGTGTGTGTATTGATAGTATCCCTCACGGATACTATCCCATTCTTGTAGATTGTACTTGTTGTTTATAAAGTTATACTATGACTAATTTAATTTGTTGCATGTTACTTTGGTTCTAAATCTCAATTTTTATAATTATATATAATGACCCATTCAAACATATACATGCACAAAATTACACAAACTTATATGTATGCGTGCATCGACCCTCCTCTCTCTAATTAATATCTCAATCATAAAATATTTCCTTTCAAAGGGTGAAGGTTCGTTGATGTAGTAGCTTGTTTAGTCAGCTCATAGACAAAGTAAATGTGAAAGAGTGAAGAAAAAATTTCTGTGATATATATATATGGAATAAATAAGAGGTATATATGTTTACCCCATTATTTCTCTTTGATGACTTGCAATAGTTTTATGAAGAAATGATTTTCTCATTGTCACATGTTTGAATATATCATGTATTAAAAAAACTACAAAAATATAAACTCTAATTTATTTTTTGAATAATTTATACAAATTTTCACGTATGATAACACATTATAATTATCAGACTAGTTAGGACTGGAATCAGCAGTTGAGTTTGGGAGAACTAATTAAATAAGATAATATACTTTAATTATATTTTATGAAGAATAGAAGTCCAAAATTATATATTGGCACTTGCAAAACAAATTATAAAGTATAAAGCATAAAATTGTTAATTTCGATTTATATTAAGAGAGGTGTGTGTGTATATATATATATATAGTCACTCCCAACACTTTCTAAACTCGTCCCTAAAAC
Organism: Carex arenaria; assembly: GCA_964058825.1. Classification (NCBI taxonomy): domain Eukaryota; kingdom Viridiplantae; phylum Streptophyta; class Magnoliopsida; order Poales; family Cyperaceae; genus Carex; species Carex arenaria. The sequence continues at coordinate 917,955 of CAXKVW010000044.1, read as the reverse complement.
TAATTCAGGAAAATTAATTTGTCCTAATTAAGTAATTGTTAGTCTTAATCATACCACGTTCAAACTCGAACTTTGAGCTTCACCTTTTCAGGATTACATTTTTATTTCCATCGATCGATGAACTAATACTGTACACTTGTACAGAGCATTCGATTCCGGTCCTGAAAATGTGTTGTCATAACTCATAATACAGTACACGTTGACGCTATATTGCACTATAAAGTACGTGCTTGTATCGTGTATATCACAGAAGATCGTACGTATCGTAGTTATAATACCCGTTTGTTGCATCTCCTATGGAACAGGGGGGTGTCCGATGCCCATCGGACCAAAACAGTGTTCGATGGATGGTTTATACCGTCCGATCAACTTCAAAATCTGTGCGCACGGATATTAAAGCAAGCAGCACGGATATTAAAGTGATGCGCACAGATCTTGAAGTGAATCGGACGGTAGAAATACCCATCGAACACTGTTTTGGTCCGATGGGCATCGGACACCCTCCTGTTCCATCTCCTATATATGCCCCCTTGCGGGACACTGGGCCCCACTAACCGATCGACCCACTAAATTAAACCTATTCTTCCATGTCATAACCAAAACTAGAAATTTTTCGGGGGAAAATTAAGAAAACAGCAGCTGCACAAGAGGAATTTGTATCCTGTGCATTAACGGAATGTGAGTTAATAGATTTGAACCGTCTGATTGAGATCCGCACTAATATTAAAGAACTCTTTGCATTACAAACGTGGGTTGGATTGATTCTGATCTTGATCAGACAACCAAGATGCATTAAACTCAAAAGAATATATATGGAGAGGGAAGGGGAGGGGCCGGGCATATATATGGACCAACTAAAAAGATACAAATATTAAATTTATAAAATAATATAATTAAGTTTTTTTAAGTAGAATTAACTAGTGACATCTTAAGCGAGCACCAAATCTTTGATGAGTTTAATTTAAATCGTTGAAATGCATCTACTTCACAAGATGTACGTTTATGTATGTGTCAAAATTATAAATTATAAATTTAATTTAGTATAAAATTAAGTCATAAAAAAATAATAAAAAAATAAACACAATTAAATTAACTTATAAACACTCTCTTTTTTTTTTTTGATAGTTGACCTTCTACTTAATTATATTATTTTATCTTTTAAACCTACTTACATTTTGGATGATTATTCGGTGTTTTTATTTATTGGACAATTCGGAGAAATGGAAGTTTTATTGAATCAGTGTTTTGAATAACATTGTCTGTGGGTCATCGTAAATTCAAACTCTGAAAAATGACATCATGATGAGTTTCCATCCTTAAAACTACCGAATTTGCATCTCTGAGATATCTCAAATTTTGAGTGTTTTTTTCTGGAAAATCTCAACCGTTTAAATATGTTCAGCACAAATAATATTGGTCGCCTGCGATATCCCCGAATATACAAGCACCGTAGACATCGGTCACGCAAAAGTTGAGTATCTCATAGGATATGCACTAAAAACTACGTACCCACCTCTGCTTTGCACAATTATAAAGTGTACATCAGACGATTGTTTCCAGTGCCCCCCCTGGATTTTGCGTTTTAGTGGAAGTTGGGACGTTTCGATCGAGTCTGCCCCCCCTGGAAAATTTTTTGCCCCCCGCTGGACGTTTAATTTGTAGTTCGGGTTAAATTAGGATTAAAATTAAAATAAATTTCTTCAATTATGATTAATAATTAGAATTATAGATTAAAATATCAGAAATTACAAGTCAGATAATTGAAAAGTATAAATTAAACCATTATTTTTTATTAAGTACTTAATTAGTTAATGGATTTGAACCCGATTAGCTATTTAAACCCGATTCGATATTTTTTTACCCCCCCCTGACAAAAATCCTGGGTCCGCCCCTGATTGTTTCAAGATTTTTAACCATTTTTTAGCTTTTTATGATGACAACCAATAATATGTTGTGGTAAATTCAATTTTGATGAGTTGATAAATATTGGTGATTTGGTGATCTAATTTATTTTAATATTTTAGTGTTTCGAAAAATAGGGGGTTTGTGATTGTTGTTACTTTTACCTTATTCTATATTGAAAAGTTTGATGACATTATTACTTTTGTGCTTCGATATATAAATGCGGTTGCTAGATATTTGGTCCAATTTATTTATGAATCCAGAGATAAATATGAAGAGATCAAATTATTAAAGCTACTGAACATAAAGTTTGGAGAAGAATGATATGGTTGATTTATCTTGAAGAAAATTCGCATTTTTGATGATTGCATCAATACATTTGTTAAAGACCACCTAATTTCTAATTAGTATATACAAGGTCAACAACGAGGATAAACCATGATATTGTTGGAGACGTTACCTAAGTCGTATAAGGAGATAAGAACTAGCATTTGGTCTAGTGACAAAGGCACATAATATTTATATGAGAGGTTATTGATTCGAAATTCAGATGAGAAAAATATTTTATTATAATAATAAGAGTATTAAATAGGTTTGTCGTTTGACCTCCAACTTTACTAAAAAAAGGTCGTATAAGAAGTTTAAGAGAGTGCCATACTACGTAATCATGCACCTATGAAGATGTAAGAAGTAATTAATTTGTAATTAGTAAAGTTCAACATCTACAAATACAATGGCTTGATATTTATGAACCACTATGTTTTGGCTGAAATTTATATTGAAGGTGGAATATATATCCCTTGTATCATTAGAAGTTTCATTTTTTTTATTAGCTTGTTGCTCATCATTTTGTTGAGTAAGGTTGACTTGTCCTTATTATTTTTGTGTCCCAATTGATCATGCCTGATTATAATTTTACTTTTGTTTTCATTAAGATCCAAACAGTTAATTCAAACTACTTAATATTATTTCTATATTAAAATGTGCTTGATGATCAAATATTATATTTTTTTAGAATTATTTTACTATTTTTTAGATAGCTACAAAATTATTTTCTTTGAATGCATGGTTCTGAATCTTCTAGAAAATAGTGATTTTGTATCTATATCTAAATTATAGTAAAAAAAAAACTTTCAAAACTTTAATTTTTGATCTCGAAACACATTTTAATATGGAGATATCATGTTGAGCAGTACGGGTCAACTTTTCAGACCTATTTTTTAAGATAAGAATGTGAGATATAATTGGAGCACAAAAAAATGAGACATAATAACCCTACTCAATTTTGTTTGTAAATTTTGCATGTTTGTTTATATTTATCTCAATGTCTACATATATTTGTTTGAACTAAATTTTGACTCGAAGTACAATCTGTTATAATTTAAATTATTTAAAATCACTAAACTATTTGTGAAGTGTTTTTTTTTCTAATGTAAGGGCTCCAGTGTACACCTCAGTATTTCTTAAATGTTATTTTTGAAAGTTAAATCTTCATCTTTTCAAAAAAAGACGAAAGTTTGTGCTCCTGCAATAAGCTCGCAGTTCTCTGCCATGTATCTTTTATTTGAGTGAAACTAGAGTATGATGTGCTCACCAAGATAGTTTGCTGAGCACAACTCCAAAAGTATATTGGATCTACTTCAAACGACGAATCCAAACCGTTGAAATCCATGTACTTCATGAGTGATGCATGTATATGAAATTTTTTGAAAGTTTCGAATTCATTTATTACAAGGTCAAGTGGTCAAAGAAATGAACATTTTATAAGTTATTTTATAAGTTGTTTTATATATTCATTTTTTTCATAATTTTTTTGACCGTTTGACCTTGTAGCAAATGAATTGGAAATTTTCAAAATTTTGCATGTATATGCATCACTCATGAAATACATGGATTTCAACGGTTTGGATTCATCGTTTGAAACCGATCCGATATACTTTTGGAGATGTGCTCACCAAACCATCTTGGTGAGCACATCACACCTTAGATTTACTCTTTTTATTTTACCTTTCCATATAATGTATAGTATGTAATTATAAAATACAAAAGAAAGAATAATACAAGCTTCCTGTGTTAATTAATGGCAAACCGGGTCTAGGAAGGATGGAACAAGAGAAGTGTGAGAGGGAGTGGGGATGTCTGGCTGTCTGGCGTGAGCTGAACCGGATGATTAACCTCTCTCTTCTGCGGGACCCACTCGTATTCCACTACAATACATGTGCCAAAACTCGAGTGCAATTGCAAATTTGCAATATCCAGCCGCTAACGGGAGCCGATCGAGAGGAATTAATTGGACCTGATCGATTGATCTTATCTTCATTAATTCTTTTATATCATGTCAATATGTCATCGATCGATCTCATCTGCGATCTGATTCATGTTTGATTCATGTTTGGGTGTGTATTAATATCCAGTCAGTCGACAAGACATTAATTCTTGTTTGGAGCCCACTGTTAAAATTATACTAACTTTAGACATCCTTTCAAAGTTTCTAGTGCATATATAATTTTTTTTATTTTTTGATAAAGATTTATCTTTCTTTTTAAGATCGCGTTCGATTTGGAGTATAGCTTTTATCCTTGACTATTCAAAACAGTTGACTTAATTGGGAATTGGATGGGTCCTCGGAGCATATTTCGTTTGAAATATCTCAATCTAGCCAGAGAAATGAGGAGGATGATTAAACAAGATTAAATATAAGTGCATGCTCTGTGTGTTGTAGGTAGGGGTGCAAACGGATCGAATATGGATCGGATAGTGGTAAAATCATATCCGTATTCTTTTTTATTTTTCGGATACGGATACGGATCGGATATTAGACGGATAAAGATATTAAACGGATATGGATGCGGATATCTGCTTCTTATAATAGTGAATAACATAAATTTTTTAATAATATACATTAAACTATATATTATATATCTATTATTCGGATACAAATAATTAAAATTAAAAACCATATTTGTATCCGTATCCGCACAGATATTCGGATATCGGATATCCGTATCTAATTTTCAGATATGGTCGGATAATATCCGATCCGTTTGCACCACAAGTTGTAGGGCTATAAATGAGCCGAACCGATCGAGCCGAGTTTAGTTAGGTAAATTTAAACTCGGTTCATATCAAAACAAGCATAGTCAAGCTTGATTTTAGTTGAGCCAACTCGTGAGCAGTTCGTTGGTGTTGTAAGATGTGCATAGATAAATTTTTTTTGTCAATTTGATACTATGAGACGCGCATAGACCACGAGCCGAGGAAAAAGTTTCATCTTCTTTAATTTTACATTAAATTTCATCTTCTCACAAAGAAAAATAAAATAGTAAAGGAGTTGGAAAATATCTTAATCTTCTTGCACAAGACTAGAAACAAATCGAGCTAGATTAAACATGAACTCGTTAATGACAAGGCAAGCTAAAATCTAATAAGTTTTTTTCTTTTTTTGATAAAAGTGGGACTACTCCCACCGATTTCCATTGAAGAAACCATAGAACAAGGATCTAGTACCAAACCACTGGTACAAGTCTTTAATGTTTATTACAAGAACAACAAACTAGAAAAGAAAATATGATAAAGTTTTACAAACAAGTCAATTAGAGCAACCATTAGCACCTAAACATATAATGACTAACAATCCATCAAACAAATATAATATTCACATATGCTCAATCCTCACTAAGGCCGGACCCATTTGTAAGCAGAGGGGCCATGCGTTCCTGTGGTGTCCCATCTATTGCCTCCTCCTGTTCAATCAAATCATAATAAAGAATAGAGATATGCAACACATCAGTTGGAAGTACTAGTGATAATTTAAGAACATACCCACTATCTTTCGACGTCACCCAAAATTTTGCAAGAGAAATAATTTGTGCTCCTACTGCTCTAGGTTTAGTCCTAATTCCTTGAAAACACAATTTGTTTCTTGTCAACCATAAAGTCCACAACACTGCACCCCTAACTAGTTCTATTAATAACATATCTTTTAACGGAATTAAGGTATCAATAAACCAAAGCTCCTCCATAGTGCTAATATTGAAATCAAAGTTATTATACTCAGCAATCCAGTTCCAAAAAATTCGAGCAAAAGAACATTGTAAAAATAAATGATCCACGGTTTCTGGTTCACCACAAAAAGGACAACCTACATCTCCTTGCCAACCCCTACTACTCAAATTAACCCTTGTTAATACCTTTTTTTATTTAACTAACCACAAAAAAATCTTAATTTTGAAAGGAATTTTTGCTTTCCAAATAGTATCAAAATCTCTATTTTTCAACCCACCATACTCAAGCCAAGTGTAAAAAGAATGTACTGAAAACCTACCATTAGCATTCCACCTCCAATGCAAAATATCTAATTTGTCCCTAATCAGATGTACTGAACTCAAATCATTTACCAAAGTGTCCCATTCCTCTCTATACTGCCCTGTCAACTGTCGTCTAAATGATAGGTTAATTTGTCCATTACCTAAAACTGAAGCTACTGTCAAACCAATATCCGAAGTAATTGAAAATAAATTAGGAAATAATACACTTAATGGGCTCTCACACAACCATCGATCCGTCCAAAATAACACCTCCGTTCCACTACCAATAGTCTTTTTAAAACCTAATTCGACTATATGTTTCATTTTGACAACATTCCTCCAAAAAGCTGATACCAGATAATGAATCCCTTGAGACCCATATTTGGCTTTTAAAATCTCCTTCCACTTACCGAAAACTGCAGGATCATTAAAACGATACCATCACTTAGCTAATAAAGCAGAGTTAATTGTTTTAAGATTAAGAATTCCCAATCCCCCTTGAGACTTAACCGCACAAACTACATCCCATGAAACTAAGGAATTTTTTTTCCTAACTGAACTACCACCATACCACAAGAACCGACGCCTGAGTTTGTCAATCCTATGTCTAATCTGAACAGGCATCCTATAAAGAGCTAACCAATATAAAGGAATTGCTGAAATAACCGAATTCAGGAGTGTTACTCTACCCCCAATAGACAAAAGTTTACTTTTCCATCCTTGCAATCTTTTTTCAATTTTCTCCACTAAAACATTCCAACAATCAACTGGTAAAGCTTTCCAGTGAATAGGCACTCCTAAATAAGTAATGGGAAGTTGACTCACAGTACAACCAAATCGAGATGCAAGTCTAGTACTCTCTATATCATCTAAATTTAAAGGGATCATGACACTCTTATGATAATTAATTTTTAGACCTGTCATATTTTCAAAACCAAATAACAAAAGTTTTAGTGCTTCTACCATTTTATCATTTACTTCTAAGAAAAGAAGAGTATCATCTGCGAAATGCAGATTCAGAACATCCCCCACCCCTTCAAAGCGCCCTAAGCCCTTAATAAATCCTGCTTGCTTTGCATTATTCAATATCTTATTAAGCGTATCTGCTACAATATCAAATAGAAAGGGAGATAGTGGGTCTCCCTGCCGCAACCCTCTTCTACAATTAAAATAAGCTCCGAAACTACCATTCAAACTAACACATGTTTTACTACCTTCAAGAATATCAGCAATCCACCGCTTAAACTTCTTTCCAAATCCCCTAGCACCTAGTACTTCTTGCAAAAACTCCCAGTTGATTAAATCATACGCTTTTTCGAAATCTAGTTTAAATAAAACACCTTTAGTTTTCGAAACCTTAACTTGATGTAAAACCTCATTTGCACAAACCACATTATCCAAAATATATCGTCCTTTTATGAAAGCAGTTTGAGTGTCACTTATTAAAAAATCCATAACATTTGCTACCCTATCAGCCAACAGTTTGGTTATAAGTTTAAAACTGCAATTAATAAGACTTATCGGTCTATAATTAGAAATAGAAGGAGCTACCTCTTTCTATTATTGTTTAGAACAATTTGGATGCGAGCAGGGACTGTAAAAGTTTTTTTTTTTTTTTGAGAAAACAATAAGGGTCATGCCCTCATTTAAATTAACCATAAATAGTTACATAGTTTGTAGGTTTCCGGGGATGGAAACCTTGCTATATATACAGGGGTATAAAGAGAAAGAAAGAAAAATAAATGGAAAGGAGAAGAAAAAAAAGGAAAATACAAACAGAATGGCAAAATTACTGGAAATCCAGTTTTAAGTATTTTCCTAATTATCAATTGTCTCTAAATCTTCTACCATAGTTGCTTGCTGCTTGTGACAATCTCCATTACTGATCCACATCTTGTATCAGTTCTTCCACTGTTTTAAATTTGTCATTGAAAATTCAGTTGCATCCTGAATGTAATTCCAATCTCTGTCCCTTTGGTATCCTTCTGTTAATTGTAATGCCCCCTTAGTAATGGCTGTTCCCATCTGACATTCGCTGAAAAGGTGTGCTGTTGAATCCTCATTGTTTCTGCACAAGTAGCATCTCTTGATTTTAGGTTGTTGACTGTCAGTATTTTGTTGTGATAGAGTAACCATGCAAAAACTATGAACCGAGGTGGTACCCTAAGTTTCCATATTGCATTCAAGTTGGAGCCAAGTTTATTTATGTGTTATTCCATTCAACTTTGAACAGAGGTGGTACCCTCTCATAAGTTTTTTAAGATTGCATACATCATTGTCAGGAGTACATAGATTACCAGTTCAGGGAATTCAATTTTCTAGTGCCCTGCAGTCTACGATAACACTGTGATCTACTCAGACAGGTCATCTGACAGATGAATTTCTTGGTCTCTTCTAACCTATATGATCTGCCAAACAAATAAGTAAATCACTCGTTTTTTAACTTTTTATGTCTCATTAATTGGTACAATGCCATATTCCTGTTGCATCAATTGAAGCGATAGCTGCAATTGATAGCTGCAATACTCTTCCCTCAATGAAAGCAAACAGCAATTAGACCGATTATCAAGCATTCTTCCACATTTGTACATATCTAGGATCATCTCATCTTGACAAATTGAGCACAGTCCAAGACCAGTGCTGTCATTGAGACTTGGTCACATACTGGCATTTCACCAAGCATTTGATTTGCATAACATTAATAGATTGTATTTTTCCATGTAACAATTACATTTGATATATAATATGAAACCATACCAACCCTGGGATCAGCGCCTTATTAATGAAGCCGTGCACCTACCCTAAGCTTTGCCAAATTCACACATGAACTGATAATAGTGGACAACCATCATGCTTTAAGAATATTGAAAGGTGCATGCTTTGACCACAACCTCTAATGATGGTGGTCCATGTCCATGAGTACTAAACACTTCTACACTCTGATTAAGTAGCAATTAGTGTACTTCCTACAAAAGTTGGTATTACCCAAAATTGTACTCCCATAGTTTCTTAATTTCACATGCACTTGGTCAGAAATGCCCACCCCCCCCCCCCCCCCCCCCCCCCACACACACACACACATGATATTAGAGCTCTTAAGAAAGTATATGGGTATTTTTATTATTTAACACCTTCTGTATGATCTTGGTGAAATGGTTTAGTTAAAACCAATTACAGATAACCTTAAAAAAAAAACAATTACAACTAGCCTGTAACTGTGTCATTAGAGCAGTCGAACAAATCAACCCAACAGGCATTTCATCAAACAAGTTCTTAGCTCTTTGAGTGCACCGCTTGTAGGAAACCCGTAGTTGTAGGAAACCCATGACTACGGAATTGCACAGAACTATAAGTCTAATATTATATACAAGTAACCAGTTTGGCACCTTTTACAAACCCTTTACAATACATTTCAATGAAGGAGCTACAGAAAGGCGTATTGGACCATACTGGAATATAAAAGCTGGCAGTGTAGGTGGCAACCCAGGGTAGAATCAATTATAGAATACGCAACAATTAACATTGTATAGAAAAGCATTTCAGTCTATCCCAGAGCATCTCTTTGTATTCTTTTATCGCATATTGAGCAGTGGTGTGGTTTAAAATTCTCGATAAACAACAATTCCCATGTCAGTCTATCAGTCTCTGTAATGGAAAAAGAATAAACCATCTATGTCAGAGGCAGGCCCTCCAAGAATAAAATGAAAATGTGAACCTGGAAGGATATAGGTTTGGGTGAGGAATTTTGTCGAACACCTAACGGGTTAAAATGGAAAGGTGATATTTGAGCAAGAAGAGATGTTTTGCGGAGGGAAGGGGCAGGTTCACAAATGGGAGGCAACGATACTGGTATGGGCATGAATAGGATTATAGGAACCGTTTGATTCAAAGATCTGGCATCTGCAAATTTGTACGAGCGGTATGAAGTAAAAAAAGAAGAAGTTGCACATAAATATTCGAGATAATTTAAATTTATTTAAAAAATAAATAAATAACATTAATATATAAGACACAATATATGAGAAAGAATAATATAGCATATAAATTATTTAATTTATGATATAGTTTGATTAGAATATCAGTATCTTAATTATAATTTAAATTAGAATTATTATTTAAATTTTATTGTTGTATTGTAATGATAATAAGATCATCAATATAAGTTTAAGTTAATATAATATTTTTAGAGTAGAACTAGCTAGGTGTTTTTAACTCTTCAAGTCTCTTGGTGAGCTTCACTATAAAATCTATATAGAGTTGACTTCAAATGATGAATTCAATGAAACCAATATAGTTCATGAATGTTGTATTTATATGTTAAATTAAAAATTATTTAAATTAAATTTAGTATAAATTCATTTAATAAAAAGGTTCATAAGTTGATTTAAATATGCTTATTTTTATTTTACTGTTTAAAAATTTAAAAATTTAATATGTAAATATATAACTTTGAAATAAATTATTTTAACAATTTAAATTCATCATTTGAAAGTAATTTGATAGATTTTGGGTTAAGAATCCCTAATTTTACTCTTAATTTTAATTTATTTTATTATAAACGGTATGGTTAAAATATCGCATTGTTTTCATGCCCCACTCTTATCTCACATCTTTATTTTCATTCTCAAAAATATGAACGCTTAATTTGAACTATTCAACATGATCTCCGTATTAATGTACTTGGAGACCAAAGTTTATATATTTTTTTAATTTTACTATATTTTTAAATAAGTATAAAATCAAAAGATTTTTGGACCATTCAAAAATAGTGATTTCGTACCTATTTAAAAGTGAATAAAAAGATTCTAAACAATAAAAAAATTGATTCCCAAATACATTTTAATACAGAGATCGTGTTGAACTGTTTATATGATCACCTATTTGAACGTTAAAAATAGAAATAAAGATGAAAAGCATAATTAAAACATAAAAATAATTGAACATTTTAACTCTAGCGCATAATAAAATAGTTTATGCAAAATACTAACCGCTCCAATAACACCTCAAAATCCCTAGCTATAAATACGACTGAGTGGCTGCCTTAATCGAATGCTTTCTTTTGCCACGTACTTGTGCTAAAAAATCTTACGTGTCACAAATGTGGATCCAACCGTTACTTAAAATGTCTCAATCTGATGCGCTCGGGCATCAACTTGAGAACTAATTAAGGAAATTAATTAAGATACAAAAAAATACTAGTACATGTGTGCATAATCAGAAAGTAATGTCCTTTTTACTTCTATTCGTTTTCATGGTTTTATCCTCTCCGGTCTTACCCGCTCTTGATTTAGAGAACCAATTAAAGACTAGACGCAATACAGCAAACATATATATGAGCAAATAGTTAGAGGTGTTATCGGGTTGGGTAGGGTCTGGATACTATTATATTTGGACCCGTATCTTAAAAGTGTTCGGGTCCAAATTTCGATCTGTATACTTATTAGTTTTAAATCGGATCGGTTCTGGATCCGGATACCTATCTACCCGTAGATGTTTTTGGGTCCTGTTTTTCGGTTCCAGGTAGATAGATACCCATAACTTGTTTGTGGATTATCAGGTCTAGTTCGGATCCAGATCCAAAGCGAGTACATATCGCAACTCACAAACATTTGAAAAATCCTTTACATTTAAATATAATTATAATTTCTTAAACATCTCACATAATATATCATTATAATATAAATTAAAACCTACTCCAAAATATTGAAGGTGAGATAATTTTAGAAAGTAAAATATTGGAGATGGTGATTTTATTTTATGGTTCCAAAAATCCATGAATATAATATTAATACCTATTTGTTTCAATCAGCGAAGAGAGCAATAAATTTCAATGATCTCTGCAGAAAGACATATATATGATAGACAAGGAGATAAAAAAAATTAAGTAGCTTCGAAAATCTATAAGCAAAAGGTGAATGTGACATTTGATTTCAATGATTTATGTGAAAAGAACAATAAATGTCATTCAAGAAATTAAAAAAATACTACAAATAATTATATTTTCATAGTTATTAATATATGTTTCTATATTAAATAATTATAAAATATTATCATTTTATCGGGTATTGGGTCGGGTTCGGTTATGGGTCGGATATTTAAATCAATCCCATATCCTATCCATTACAATATTGGTTCCGGTTCGGATCCAGGTCGGATATTAAATTATTAGTTTTGGAACTGTACTCATCATTTAACCGTTATATTTTTTAATCCATACTCTAACCAAATTAATTGGATCCGGGTCAGTTCTTGTTCAGATCCAGATCGGATCCGGATAATCGTATAAAAGTAGCACCTCTACAAATAGTAAAGGCTAGGAGTTGGGCCAGCTCCATGAGCACAAATTTGGCAAATAAATTTAATGAAATCATCCTGATGTGTGTGTGTGTGTGTGCTCCTAGTTAAGATGATCATGCATGGACCGTGTATTTCACTTGTTGAATTTGCAGGTGAGAATAAAGGGACAACAAAAGGGAATGCATCTAGTATCACCTATGGATGATTACTTCAAGCTTGGAATCCATCAATCAAAGCGCCAGATATAGTGGTGTATATGGAATCCATCAATCAAGGCAGCTGCAAAACCATCAAGCGCCAGATATGGTGTATATGTTTTTCGAATTGTATTGAAATTTATATGGAGCCTAAATAAACACGTCTATATAGTACTCTTGATGTAGGTTTTTTCTGTTATTAAATAAGTTCGAATGTCAATATAACCTGTTCGTAATTAAGGTTAAAATTAACTGGTATGGATGGAAATTGTTTATTTCTGCAAGTCATAACTAAATTAGATACATGAGATCAGCATTACAATCTCCAACTCATTTGCAATCAGAAGTTAAAACTTAACAAGCCACTGAACTAAATTACTAAGGTGTTTTGGGAGATGAATTTCGGGTAAGGGACGTGACGTTGGAGAACACAGCGGGACCAGGGAAGCACCAAGCGGTTGCTCTAAGGGTCGGTGCAGATTGATCTGTCTTCTACCGGTGCAGCTTTAGAGGATGTCAAGACACATTATTTGCGGTCTCACAACACCAGTTCTACGGTAGGTGCCAGATATACGGCACGGTGGACTTTATCTTTGGCAATGCTGCTCTTGTTCTTCAAGATTGCGACATCTATGTGAGGAGACCCATGACGCATCAAGCGAACATGATCACAGCTCAAGGGTTGACCCAAATCAGAACACAGGGATCTCACTACATGCATCTCTCGTGTGAGGCAGCACCGGACTTTCAATCAGTCGAGAGTTCATTCAGGACTAACCTAGGTTTGAGAAACTTTGGTGCTCTTTTTTTTTGGTTCTTTTTAATGACAAAAATGATCAAAATTAAAACTCAACTCTTCATCTTTCGATATTGTCGAAAAGCACCAAGATATGGCATTTTATTTCAGCCATTTACAATTGGGCGTATTGATTTTCAACATATGAAATCAGCTTAAGGGTGTTACATGGTATCATTCAAGTATTATTGGTGCAATTGAAAAATTTAATGCATACTAGCAAATAAAAATGTAATAAATAAAATGGAAAGGGTAAGAAGAAACTGACTGACCGTTTAATTTGACCAAAACAGTAATTTTGAAGGACCGACCGGCAAACGTGCTCTTTTCTTTCTTCATTTTTCTCCTTGATTGCTCCCTAAGAGGTATTTTTTTGAATAATAAAGGCCATGGAAAAAGTAATCAAGGACAGTTTTCGTGAAGTCAGACATGGATGACATGATAGCCAAAGAGGGATGGTCGAGGTGGGATGGTACCTTTGCTCTGGACACCTTGTTCTATGCCGAGTATATGAACACTGGAGACGGTGCTAGGACTGACAATCGGGTGAGGTGGCCAGGTTTTCATGTAATTACAAATGCAAATGATGCTTCTCCTTTCACAGTCGAGAGGTTTATAGATGGGAAGTCTTGGATTCCCGAGACTGGTATTCCTTTTTGGACAGGTCTTTAGGCCAAATGGTTCAAGTTCAAATTTAGCACAAGGATGTAAAATAGGGAAGGAACTTCTCTGGTTTCAGCAAAAGATCAAGCTGAACCTGATATTTTGCTTTGTGTAAATCTGTGGTCAGGTGTGTGTATATGTATATTGTATTTGACCAGAGTTGAATGGGGGTGGTGGTTTGTAAATATTGGGTTAAATATCTGTTATGTCTAAAATAATAGTGCAATGTAAAAAAACCACATCTATTTTTCATTTTGCATGCCAAAATCATGCTCACTACATCTAATAATAAAGGGCATATGGTTACATTGAGAATGGTTTGTATGAATAGTTGAATACAATAAAAGACAATTTTGCAATTTCAGCAGATTCTCTTAATGAAAAAAAGAAAAACACGAAGATGGTTTCTTTCCCTAGTTATGATGTATGCTATAAAGTGGAATTTTATTTTATTTTTTTTAAAGGAAGAAAAAAGATAAGACCTAAACAGACTTTAATTTTTATGTTGAAGCTACTTATTACACAAAAAACAATAGCTTCAACTGAAGAAATAGAAATAGCCCAAAATTCAATATTTGTTGCGCCATGCATACCAGGCCAGCTTCAACTGGTACAAAAGAGGTGACACACCAAGCACCCCTTTCGACAACCTAGAATCAAACACATCAAATCTTCTTTTCTCCAACTCATCCAAAGCCACTTGAGCTGGCACAGCAGGTAACAATACCCGATTGGCATCTCCTGGAACTGTACCTGAAAGCTCTCGTGCCTTCCTCAGATGTGCACTGGCAACTGAGGCCACTTCAAAAACTGCATCTGCCAACCTACCACCTGGGCCCATTTCACTTGTACCAACCCTAACTTCACCCCATTCCCCTTCTTTCACCAACAGTCCATGTTTGTCTGCCACATCAGCGGGTAGATACAAAATCTTACCATATCGGTTCAAATGGTGGGGTATGGACTTTAACAACAAAACCAAACCACTTGCTTTACCTATATGGGATGCAGCATGGTCCGCAACTGTTGACTGGACCCCATTGGCCTGAAGCGTCAGGTACAGCAGAGTACTTTGTGTATCTTCTGCATACTTCTCCATCTCACTGATGGACTGGGGTATAAAACCCTCATCCCGATTTGCATCAGTAATTCTGGCATCCAACGATCTTCTGAGCCAGTGTTTGGAGATTTTATGGTTTGAAATTACCCACGAGAGGGATTGTGCCACTGGATGCTCAATCAATTTACCAGAGTGAATTCTGTTTAAGGCTTCTTGCCACCAGAGAAGCCGCATGAGCCCAGTTTTTGGGTCGGTGGCAAGATCCCTTGCCCGGGAAGTCTCAATGTTGAATGCACGGAGAGCAAATGCTGCTTTCCGTGTGGCGTGTGGGAGGTGGAGAAGGCAGAGATAGTGATGGTAGTCATAGGTGCGTACCTGTTGCACACAGTAGGAGAAGGACGCCTTTAGGGATTTGCTGATACCACCATTCATGAATTTTTCACTGTTCACGCATAAACAAAAACACTAAATTAATGATTCAGGCAGAGGATTGGTGATGAAACAGTCAAAAGAAATTTATCATTTTGAAAACCCATAACTTAAAAAATGGGGAGGTAAAACAAATTTATCATTTTTTCCGAATCATACCTATCATTTTGTTCTTTCTGATTTGTTACAGCTCACCAATGCTTAAAAAATTTATCATTTTGAAAATCCATAACTAAAAAACCCATTGTTGTCTCTTACCCAGTTCAAGCAGGAGAATCAAAGGGGCGGCGCGACAGTGAATAAAGGACGCGACAGAGAAGAAGAGGCACGACGGTGAAGATGAAGGAGGCGGAGGTAGCAGGGAGGCGAGAGGTGAAGGGATCTGTTCGAGCAGGAGAGACTGGAGAGAGAGATGTTGGGGGGAATCCGCATCCTCTGAGATATCTCAAACTTTGCGTGACTTTTTGGAATATCTCAATCGTTCAAATACATTATAGACGAATCTCAAAGCTCAAATAATACTGCCCCCTACGGTTCCCCGAATAGGAACCAGACACGTCGGTCACGCAAAAATTGTGATATCTCAGAGGATACGAACCCCGGGGGGGGAGATCGATCAGATCGATTGGACTCAGTTTGAGCTGTTTAACGGGCTTACCAAAACTTGTCCAAATTCGGCCCTTTTATTCTAATATTATTTGGTTCGGGCAGAGTTTCGGGCTATACTTTCGTCCAATATCTGTCCAATTATTATTCGGCTCGTTTGTCCATAGATAAACCGGTCCAATAGCAGGCCTACCTGGTAGCAGTACTGGCCCTGTAAGGAATACTGTACATTTTCTTAGTTCATCATTGAAACTGATTCTTGGACGTCAGTTAAAGATCTGACGCTCTAAATTGCTCTACCGACGGCCCTCCAAAAGCGCACCTTTATGTGGACCGTTCAATTGGAAGTGTGGAAGTAGCTTTAGTCCATTCAAGCCTGAAGCAGTGGATAGAACTGATAGAGGCGCGCAGAGGCGCGCATCGCCACCCCTCTGCTCTGAACTCTCGAAATCTCTCCATCAACCCAATCAAATAGAACTACCTAAACAGTTTTGCATTTGTATTAAAAATTTCTGAAAAGGATTAAACCCGTGCCATGCTATCCTTTAAACCGATCACCTCTTTAGGTACCGCTTCGAATACCACCACGTCACGCTTTGTACCAGTATATTGCTCCCTAAGTTCTACCTCATCCCAAAGAGTCTCAGTCTTTCCTCTGAAATTGGAGGCCAACACTAAAGAAGAAGCTTTCTCAGAGAATTTCAATAAAAGGGCAGAGAGAGATGAAGGAGAGGAGAGAAGATTAGCTGGCGTTCATGTGCCGAGGCAGCGGTATATTGCTGTCTCCAAGGTCGAGCTGCTCAATGCAGTGCTTGACTTGTTTAATTCTGATCAGGATAAAGAGGATTTCCAACGATTTGCTAGGTACCTTGAATTTTAAATAAGTCATTTCCATGCTTAATTTTTCCCAGTAACACAGAGAAGATATGTAGAAAAATATTGGTTTCTATAGGATATATTTTGTTTCTATAGGTTAAAAAAAGTTTGATTATGTGAAAACAATATAACAAATATTTTTTCAAATTCTTTCTTAATAAATTAAAAATGGATTAGAGGAATTAGTCTATATAGGAAAACGAGTCCCGTCTGGAAATAAAAATAATCCATATACAAAAAACTCATATGATGATGCTATTGATTTTTTTAGTATTTTACTTTATTCTATGATGCTTTGTCTATGCTTTAGTTTAGTTTTTATTTATATATATGTTTATCGTGTAAAATGAAATCCTGGTGCAATATTATTCTAGTACTATTACCAAACAACTTTGAATAGTACAACACTGGCATATTCTAGAACTATCCTAGTTTACTATTCCAAACAACACTATTCTGGCAATGTTCCGATAATATTCCAAACAAGCCCGTGCAATGTATAACTGTAAAATAAGAAGAATCATATCCCTTATCACTTTTGGCTTCGTCCCATTTTGCTCTTGGTTGCTTCTAGCTTATCCCTCCTTTTATTTGTACATAAATGTGGAAATAATGAGGGTAGCTTGGGTGCTCTTGAATAAATTTGAAAAAGAAAAAAAAATCAGATGAGAAATTTAGATGATTAAATGAGTTATGTGAGGTATTTTTCATTTTGCATGTGTACTTCTCAAATATTGATGCTTTGTAGGGGCACAAATCTTCCTTGTGTTAGTACTAAATTTAGTTATATTCAATAAAATTTTGTGGTGCTGCCGAAAGGAATTTAATTAGACTTATAGAAGTACCAATAATTTAAACTAGGTAACATTTTAAAGAAAATTCTGCATGTGTAGTGGTAGTGCAAGCCATGGCCAGAACAAAGTATTTAGTCAAACTCCAAACTGAAGTACTTCTCTTCGAATAATAATTTCTTAGATTCCTAGATTCCATTCTGCATGCTGAACATAAAGATTTGCTTGAAGAGATGCGTACTTATTACAAGCTTACAAACCAAGAAGAAGAGAAGGAACAAAACAAATTTTCCAGTGATATAAAACCCCAATTAAATGGGGAGGAGCATCGGGCATTGAATGGATCAGCTGTGAGTGAAATAAATGCTAGTAATTTCAATAGAAGTATGGACTTCAAAGAGCTTTTGGCATCCTATCCTTGGTCAGGTTCCAAGCGCCCTGTTCCTCAAAAAAGGTTGATAATAAATATCTTAGCATTGTGTTTACTTCTTTATTCTACTTTATGTAATATTTAATTACCTGTTTTTATGGTCCTTTTGTGAACATGTGTTAGGGTTGCCTCTACAGCCTATTTTCAGCAGTCTTTCATGAAACTCCTAAAAGATGCACAATTTGAAGAGCTGTCAGCAGAGGATTTGATGCTGACATATGCATTGAATAGCGACTATATCTTGACTCTCCCAGTTTATGTGGACTGGAAGAGGGCATCTCAATCCAAGGCGATCATTTTCAGGTGAATTTATAAATTACCTTCTCATATTCTGTACCAAAGAAGACTGAGACTGTAGATTTATGCTCAAGTATTGAAAATAAAATAATTTCCTGAACAAATGTAAAAGTGCTTTACTCTTGTTTTTTGTGTTTTCTCTTTTTTTCAAGGCGTGGATATGCGACAGAGAGGCAAAAGGGTCTATTGCTAGTAGAAAAGTTAGACTACCTTCAATCAAAGCTCTTACAAAGAATATTCTTTGGCCTTTCAAAGCCCTTGAAAAGTATTGGCAATTATATAATTGAGGTACTTAATGTTTTTTTTTTTTTAAGGTTGGGGTACTTAATTTTTAGTTCTATATTTAATCTGTCATGTCCACTTTCTTTGATGTTATTGTCTGTAACTAGTTTGAACCTATTACAGGCAGTGAAAACATCTACTGGGAAGGGAGATCTCCTAATTTGGGTAGAAAAATTGAAGCTTTGGCTCAAAGATCAATACTCTCCTGATAATTTGCTTCTGAGAATGTCAGATAAAAAAATTGGTCCTGACAAAATAGTGGACGAGGGTCCTGACCTTCCTATTTGGATTGCTGCCCAGACAGCTGTTTCCCGGTATGAAGGGCTCCTCTCTCCTCTGGGTCCCAGGCGAAGACTTGTCAGAAAATTGCTTAGTTGGACTGGGCTTGTTCCTTCTTTGCCCGAGGCTTCAGACAATTTTGAGATTGATAACAAGAACTATGTGGAAAATTATCTCAGGTCAATGTTAGGAGTTTATCTTCATTTGAAAATTTATAATTTTTAAACTTAGCTTCAAAACTTACGCCCTGGCCCCTAACATCAATTTATTGCTCTTTCCATTTTCAAATATCTGACTTTTTTGGTGTTGTCTGCATTTGTCAGACCAAAATTCTTACCAAGGATAACATTGACAAATATTTGGGAGCCCGCAACAAAAGAATCTTGTGGAGGCAATGTTTGGGAGATGATTAAAGCCTCTGTTGGAATTTTGTTTCAAAAATCTACTCTTCTGGTATAACTACTGTTATTGTTTCTAAAGAAAATAGTCAATTTTAAACACTACAAGTCAATTTTAAATGTTTTTATTATTTTAATTTCCAGGAGCCAGCCTTTCAAGAGCTGATTTTATTCTACACTGATGAAGGTCAGAGTAGAGAAATGGATGATGAAGCATTACCTTTGCAACTGAAGATATATGAAAGAATACCTATTCCAGATCTTCCTGTAACATTTAGTGATAATATTTATCTTTTTACTTATTTATATGCTCTCGTCTCATTTTTTTCCTCTATCACTTGTTCTAAAATATATAAAAAAAAATTATAGGTCGTTTTCCCTCACAAGAAGCTATCATTTCGGATTCTTGATGCGGTAATAAAATTTTTATAGAAAATAATTAAGATTATTTCCTGTTTCCTATTGTTTATTTCTGGCTTTCGGGTGCTTTTTTTATGCTTCGGGCTGGGACTAGACATAAATCAAGGTTTTCAGGAACATATTTTTGTTCCTGAGTGACATTTCTGTCATGAAATTACAACTTAGAAACAGGGTTCTAGATAGCTAGCTATAGCTTTTTCGGACCTTAAACGCTATAGCGCTATCAACCGTTTTCGGTGCTATAGCTGTTTTTTTTAGCCTTTCCGTGATGATGCGATAATCGCTATTTAATACCTTGCTTAGAAAGCATCTTAACATATTTTTTGTAGTGAATTATATGTTTTGTTAGATTTGACTTGCATGTACAGTTGTGATTGGATACAGCTATGGTACTGGGTTTTTGGCATATTTTAGTAGTTTTATTTGTTTCATTCCCTGCAATTACTTTCCAGAAAAGTTATGTTTTATTATATTTCATGCACATTACATGTGCAGGTGAGGTTGGATATAGCTACAATAATTGGTTTATTGGCATATTTTGTGAATTACAAGTTTGAGAGCATAGCCTCGTCTCCGTAAGTATGTACTTCCTTTCAATTTTTTTTTTGCATTTACATGCCATTCTTCTTTTAATTTTTAAATTAGAACAAAATATAATAAAAATCCAATTTTTTGGTGAGTAGTTGACATTTAAAGTGCAGGTCAGCTATTTATCTGGACATAGTTGCAGTAACTGCACTTGCAATACTTGTATTTCGGGTGGCACTGGGCTACAAGCAGACTCGGGACAGGTACCAGGTCAGCTTCCATTTAATTTTGTTAATTTATTAGATTTTTTTATACAATGTTGATTTTGTGAATTCTGCACTGTAAATTATGTATTTATTTGGAACAGCTGTTGGTGAATAAAACCCTTTATGAGAAGACTCTAGCAAGTGGTTTCGGTTCTGTTCACTTTCTTTTAGATGCTTCCCAACAGCAGCAAGTATGTTTTTTTTTTCTTTTGATTTTACTTTATTGTTTTTGGCTCTGATACCGTTCCTCATGCATCTATCCTTATTCCTTATAAACTCACATGCTCTTGGGGCATAGCAAAGGTGCTTTTGGTGACACACTGTACACTGTTTTGGACTAGAGGGTATTTCAGCTTCTCAAAAATAAGTTAATAATAAAAGAATACTTCAGGAAAATTAATTAGAAAGCCTGTTAGTAGCTAATGAAGTGAACATAGAATTTGATGCAGGGTGCAGCATGAAATGAAATTTGAAGTTGAATTATTCCTTTCTTCAATTTATGTGCAGTACAAGGAAGCTATTTTGGTTTATGCACTCCTGCTCAGCTCTCAAAAATCCAAGGTATATAAACAAAGACGTCCGCCTTCACAAATTACTTTGTAGTCTTTTTCAAATGGAGTCAGTTTTATCTTGATCATCTCCTTTGAATTTAATTTGTTCTCAATTAATTAATTTAGTAGTGTAATATTCTAAGGCACCATTTTCTTTTTTGCAACTTTAAGGTCTGTTGAATAAAATTCGGTGGTTTTCAATAAAAAAAAAGGGTGGATTGAAAGAAATTTGAACCTGACTCTATCTTTCTGAAGTTTGCGCTCCATGTAACCTGAGACTAATCTTGAGTCTGATGATCTGATCGGTTAGGTTTTACCTTTTGACTGCCTGTAATTTGGGTTTGTTGATATAGGTTTGTGGCATATTTGATACTGTTTTAAAGATTGCTTCATGAATAAATGAAACAAGAAATATCATGCTCCACTTTTCTCAAAAAAAAAAAAAATGTTTGCACTGTATTAGTTCTCATTTATGACTTTTACTGTGTAATGTCTTTAATTATTAGTTCCATAAATTTGAAAAAAAAAATAACGTTTAATCTGATCTACGTCATGGGCTTTTTAGAATACTTGTACTTATTTGCTGCCTTTTGCAGGTTGCTTCTCTTAAAAACATTCAAGCTGCATGCGAGAAGTTTTTGTACGAAAAATTTCATGAAAAGGTTAACAAATATCTCAGCATCTATAAATTACTTCAAGTGCAATCTAATGAGGTTTTTGACATTTGCTTTTCCCTCTTATAGATTGAAATGCCGATTGAGAAGGCAATGGAGACACTGCTGAGATTTGATCTGGTAACTGAGATATCAACGGATAATGAAGAAACCAAAATATTTGCTTTTTCATGTTCTAAAGCATGTGAGATGCTTCAAATTCGCTGGGAAAATTTATTGGAACAAAAGAAATAAGTCGAATCAGTCCCAAATGGAGCCATAATTTTTCTCCAGGATCAATGCAGAATCACAGTCAATACATATTAAAAAATACATTAGAATCTCTAGTAAGTCATGTCATTTTATAATTTTGAGTCGCATAAGTTGACCATTTACTGTTACTGTTTATTGTGTAGTATTAGCTTGCTTTGTTTTTTTTTTATTGTAACTTTTGTAAATACAGCAGACACCTGAGTATATAAAATTGTTGACATTATACATCAATTGCTGGTCATTGCAACTCACAAATTATTGAATACGACAGACAGCTCACAGTAAAACATCATTTTTTATTGTTTTAATTAATTTAAGAAGTTGGTATCTTTAACACTTCATCTGTTTTCATTAAATAAAGATGAAACACACCAAAACAAAAATATTAAATTCTTACGACCTGAATAAACCCCAGCAAAATCTCGTCCCCCCCCCCCCCCCCCCTCCAATATAAACTTTCTTTACGCACAAAAAAAATGTTAACCTCACTAACAAGAGGAATGATAAACACCGTTTACTTGTACCTCAAAAAATAAATTATTTATGAATTATGATCCATTAGAAAAGAAAAGGTGATAAACACTCTGTGCATTAGGTAAATACTTTTGCCTTTATATATAAATAATGTTCATGTTAAATATAAATACTTTATGATGCAAAACATTGGGTGCGTGAATAATTTCTCATCGAAGTATAATATATGAAATGTTGCCAATTTTTAATTTGAGTTGTAAATGGCAGGTAAAAACTAAAAATTAAGGTTCTAAATAGCGATTACCACGATAACGCAAAAATGCTACAAAACAACTATAGGTAGCTATTGTGTAACGCTAGCTATTATAACTTTATTAAAAAAAAATGGTTGATAACACTATAGCTTTTAAGGTCTAAAAAATTATAGCGCAGCTATAAGCCTATAACTAGCTATTTAGAACTCTATTAAAAACCATGAAAGTCACGTGAAATTACATGCACAGATGAAAAGGTTGATGGATCACTATTTCATTTTAGTGAACATTAAGAGTGAAAAAGATGAGTAAGGCTTAGGTGCTATGGATAGCATAAGGCCTTCCGTGCTATGGTCTTAAAAATCTATCATATAAACTTCAAACTATGTAGTTCGATAAATTGGTTATATAATAAACTTGTAGAATACCAATTTTTGCTATTTTCATTTTTTTTTTTTACTATTTTTTATAATTTATGAAAGAAGACAAAAAATGACTTAAAAAAATTGCCAATGTTTTAAGTTATTTTTTGTCATTTTTCATAAATCATAAAAATAGTAAAAAAAATTCAAAATTATAGTAAAAATTGGTATTTTACAAGTTCATTATGTAAACAAATTACTGAACTATTAAGATCAAAATTTAAAATTTATACAATAGATTTTTGAGACCGTAGCACAGAAGGTCTTATGCTATCCATAGCACCTACGTCTTACTCGAAAAAAATTACCTATTTGTCTTCTTTTTATTTTGGGAGAATTTCATATATACCACTCAAATACTGTGAAATTACGTATTTACCATTCAAATTTCTACAATTACATATTTACCATCTAAAAATCTAATAACTCACATATTTACCCAATTAATAAAAAAATATTAATTAAGTTTAAGATTATATAAAATATAATTAATAAGTTATTAGTCTCCTCTCATTCTCTACCCCTTCCTCTTCTGCTCACAGATTTTTGTCTCTTTTTTTTTGGCGTAACTTTCCCATTTTAATTGAAACTCTCCCACTTAAACTCGGAGAGAAGGGGCAGCATACTCGGATATAAAATTCTAACTCCAACTTGATTGTCTAAAAACAAGGTAACTATTCTAACTTTTCCAACAACTCGTACTAAATTCGATGCTGATATCGCAACCCGTTATCAGAGTAGTAATTGAGTTTGATAATCTTTCTTTTGTTACTGGCTCAGTTTGGAATATATGTTTTTAATCTTTTATATTGGGTACAAAGGAGAACAGTTCTAAGGAAAGAAAGAGAGGGTGCTAAGTTAATCCTTGATTAATTATAGTTTTAAGAAAGATTAAACATAATTAATCTGAGTTTTGGATATATTTGATATAGAGTAAAGCTAATATAGGCTTAAGTGTACGTGCACTTAACCCTAGGACCGTACGATTAGCTTTGAGATTCGTGCTACACGATTTTTAAAGAAATCCGACGGTCCTAGGGTTAAGTGCACGGTACACTTAAGCCTATATTAGCTTTACTCTTTGATATATACTAAAGTTATATTGGGTAAATATGTCAGTTATTAGATGTTTAGATGGTAAATATGTAATTACAAAAATTTGAATGGTAAATAATTTTACAATTTTTGAGTGGTATATATGAAATTCTCCCTTTTATTTTTATTAATTTTTTGGTCATTTAATTTACCAGGATATAAGATGCATATTGAAATAAACAACAAAACGATTCAATATTTTCCTAAGCGCGTCATGTATGATGTGTCTTAGCACATAGTCGATTAGAATGACTGAATATGATTAAAAGCACAATTGTCAAATTGGAACAACTACGAAAATTGGAATTTAAGAAATTAAAATCATATAATTTTCTTAACAACTTAGATGATGTTGTATTAAATTTAGTGCAATTTAAAATCGTTAATCATTCATCAAGTCACTCAGGGTTTAATTTTAATGTAATTTCACCGTTCTAAATGACACTCACATTGCAATTTGGCTCATAATTTATCAAAATGATAAAAAAAAACACACACACACACATTGCAATTTTAAGTTTGTGTGGCCGTTAAATAAAATTAGATTAAAAATGGAGATGGAGCAGTAGCACAGTTGACTAAGAAAAAAGTCTCAAAATTGTGGTTATTCAAAAGTTGAGAGTTTGAATCATGCTCACAACTTAGCAACGTCTGCAAAGATTTTAGATAGAAAAAGAGAGAGAGATTGAAAATGAATTAATTTGATAATTGTTAAATCTAGCTTGCAATTTTAAATATGACTTCTGAATTTGTATTTATACTGTATTATATCTACTAAGTTTTATTGTTTATTAAACGATTTGATGAAATTTGCAACTATTTATTTTGAACAGCCCTTGTAGAATATCAAATAAGGCTTAATTTGTTTGAACTTTAATTAATACATCAATTCATAAGACCTGTGAAATATCCACAATAAAATTATCAAGATAATATTGTCAGACATCTAGGGGTGAAAACAGTATGGATAATATCTGATTCATATTTGATATGTATTCAAAAACTTAGATGTTCACTACTAGAATTCGAGTTTATAGCATGCGAAGGAAAATGGCTTGTTGCAAGGAGATACGCTTGCAACAAGCCCGAAAAGGCTTGTTGCATGCGCTTACGCTTGCAACTGTGCCCTTGCAAAAACCTTCCTCACAACTGCTAAGTATTTGTAAGGACGCGCATGCAACAACTTATTTCTGACTTGTTGCATGAGGCTACGCTTGCAACAACGGCGCATGCAACTACCCTCACAGTTGACCAAGTTATTAGCATTTGCAAGGCTAAAACACGTGGGTCCCATCTGGCTATATGCAAGGCTAACATCCGTGGATCCCACTGGACTATATGCAAGGCTAAAACACGTGGGTCCCATCTGACTATATGCAAGGCTAATATCTGTGGGTCCCACCTGACTATATGCAAGGCTAAAACACGTGGGTCCCATCTGACTATATGCAAGGCTAACATCTGTGGATCCCACCTGACTATTAGCATGGGCAGATGATCAGCTTATTACAAGGGTGATTATTTGCAAGGATATGATTTACATTTATTGCATGCACTGCAGTTCATACTATTTGCGTGGATGTACCGAAGTATATAATAACAGCAAATTGATGCAAATCAGCACGAGCCAATTCTACAATCCTCCCCTGTACCAACTTGGTACCAGCCCAGTGATGTTTTACAATTCTCAGAATTCCCATCCATCATGCTTTACAGAAAACACATTGAAAAATATGTAGAAAGCAAACAACTAAACATTGACCAACATTGTATAGTCATATTACATTGTAGTAGAGACATAAAAAGCCGGAAAACAACACCATGGCTAATAACCGAGTTAGCTTCTATGTGTACCCAAAATGTACCCCCCACCCCCACCTGACAAGCATTAACAAAAATAAAGTAACCACAAGCATTAACAAAATAAAGTAACCCCCATTAGTTAACAAAATATACCCACAATATAACCAAAATACTTTACCCTAAATGTTGACAACCCCACGTCCCTGGTTCAAGAAGAAGGTTGATTTCCCCACCAATCCGTCATTGCACCATCATTACTTGCAATTTCTCCTACATTTTGAGAACTCAGCAGTGCTTGGAAAGACACCTCCTGATTTGGTTGTAAAGAACGAGCAACATCCTATGTATAACAATTGAATATGTTAGGATATGATGTTTTTAAAAGGATTAATTTGCTAGTGCCTAGTATGTCAGAACAAACTTATTAAGATGAGCAATATTGTTGTACACAAGGCTTGAGCTGGTTTTGGTACTTCTAGTCTAATGGTCATTTGCACCTTACATCTAACCATTATCTCGAAAGACCCTTAATTACCCATTAATCTGGTACACATATTACAATAACCTCAGATGTTCCCTTCTGACCAATCTAAATATTCCACCCACAATCTAAGAGTACTTACCTGATTGAAATCCATCTGGAACCTTGAAAGTACTTCCTGAGATGGTTGGGAGATGATACCTTCAGCTATTTGAGGACTGCCAGATGGTGCCTAAGTTTGAAGTGTGACAGAACAAAAGTTAGTAGAGGCAGGACAGAGAGCTGGTGCGTAAGTTGAAAATGTTAAAGAACACATGTTAGCTGGTGCTTTGTGTTGTTTAAGCATTCATCTGAGGTGTGTATATGTAAGAATATGTGAAAACATAATCCCCTTTCTCTGTAAAGGGTTAATTTTCTATTTACCCTTTAAAACTTGTTTGATTTCCTTTCTACCCCTACAATCTTTGATTAAATCTAATATGTCTCTTAATTATTGTTTATTTTTTTTATTTACCCCTAGAGTTAATTATCTATAGTTAAGTATTGTCATAAGTTCGTGTTTCCCATTATACCCGTGTATTTTTGTCTTGAACTCTTTCACACAGACAAAAAAAAAGAGAAAACAAAAGCTAAACTGAATTTTCCCATTATACCCTTGTATTTCTGTGAGCAATGTTTAACCAGACAACAACCAAGAAACAGCACATAGAAACCGGCAAAAGGCTGGTACCAGTATAGGTACCTGTAAAGGCCGAACCCCAGAAAATAACCCTTTTTTAAAACCCTTAAAGAACCCCAGTTTGGTCAAACTAACCTGTGCAGTAGGCTGTTGTAGCCCATACATTTTGAATAATTGGGCGAACATTAACTTATTTTGGGCTTGATCTCTTAGCCTCTCGGCGAGCTCCTCGGCAATACGGTGATCTCGTTCTTGCACGATCGCGTCTACATGTGCCCTAGAGAAGGTCTCCTCCTGCACACCAGTATTTGTCAACACAGATGCCGAAGATGTTACTTTGTTCTGCCTCTCTCGGCTGGTTGTTGTTTGCACAGTTTGCTGCAGCAAGCTTCCAAATCCTACAACGCGACCATGGCTCGGTCCACCGATGGCTGTCATAAATAAGGTGCTGTCATCCAATCCCGCATTGGCCTTATCAGCCCTCATTTCCTTAACCTTCGCCTGTTAGAATTTGAAATGTTGATAAATATGGGATAAAGTGAGAAATCAGAAGTTAATTTTTTATATACACAAGCAGATGTTCACATGGCATGAGAAATATGGGATAATATATAACACCCTTGTTGGTGGTATTTGTTGTAAAGTTTAAATTGAGAAGGCCTTATTTCATAAGCTCGGTGACAATGACATACTTTACCAATTGTTTTTATGCTACAAGTGTTCTAGGTTCCCGTAAGTAAGCATGTACATTTCAGCCAGTAGTCGGTGCCAACCACATTTATTAAAAAATTGGTGACTTATACACTATTAAAATTCCGCTTACATAAACATCCTTTTTGTTCTGGTTTGTAAATTGCAGCGAATTCGTATCAAACTCATGAACCTCCATGGTTGTCTCGCTACCTGTTGGAATCGCTCCCCCATCACCAATAGTGTTTTCCATATTATCTGTCATTTCAACATTGGCAGCACTTAGTTGGGCCATGACTGGTGATACGCCATTTTCTCTTGCACAGTGAATATGGATGTAAAGGTCCTCCATAGTTGGCTTTCTCCCATTGAACAAAGTCGTCTCCAGATGAAAAGCCAAAAAGATAATTAAAAGTTAGATGTTTGTTAAATGTGGAAATAGTAATAATTGAAGAACATAAGTATTCGGAAGTCTACCAGTTTCTCAAAGTGTTGGTGAGCACTAGCTGATCCAGCGTAGTGGGAGATTTTTCCAGAGCCCTTGCGGTTTGATTGGTTTTGTTTGCTGACAGTTTGCCACTCATCTGTGAAGAAGATATCGCAAAGACCTCGCCAATGGACGGGGGCTGTACACCACACAGGCACATCGACCTTCCATGCGATAATGTCCCAACCATATAATTTTATGCGATTCAACCTTGCCTTACCAAGCTCCTCACAGTACCTTTTACTTGCTATGGCATCAAGTACCTCACGACAACGGTCCACATCTTCATCTGCTGCATATGTATATCTCTCCTACATTTAAGAGAATAAGGGAGTTCACATCCTACTAAGAAGGGGTTAAGGTTTAATTGAAGTGCAACTCCAACTGACATTAGTTTGTGCAATTTGACTGTTTCAGAACCTGTTTTCACTAGAGTGCTTTTGATCTGGTCTTTTTTGTTTAATTTTGTGTTCGGTAGTGGTACATGTCAGTGTACCAGGTTGAGTTATTGTACCCTGGTTTCCTAGCTGTACATGTCAGTAGTGGTTCTGTAAAGGGTGCATGTTCAGTAGTGGTAAAAAATCTTCCAAGCTGTTGTGATCTGATGGGCATAGTTAGGGAGACCAGATGGGCATAGTTGGAAATAAAAATTGTTCCTTGGTTGATTTTAATTCAAACAACTCAAGTGACACAGGAAGAAAATGTTTCATGGCAACTTTAGAAAATTAACTAAGTGTAAATTTATCATAAAATTAGAAACCGAACAGTGGTGGTAGGCCAAATAGAAAGGTTCGGCCGTGGGGCTGAAGGAGGTTTTCGACCGAACCCACATGAAGGCAACTGCGGCCGGAAAGGTGTATGTAAACGAGAGGGCACAGCGTGTGGCTGTAAGTGCAATTTCTCTTTTAAGTTATCAATTTTCCTCACTGTATTGTAAAAATGACCATTTACAAATTTCAACCAATGAATTATGAGAAATGACAATTTATAACAAATGCAGACCGAGTTTGTGGACCTGAAGAAGATTTATGGGACGTTCATGTCAGATGCAGAGTTATGGGAGCTTGCTGCAGAGGGAGAGGATCAGCGTGGCCGGCTGTTCGGATTTGGTCACCGGTCGAGGACAAGCAAAGCCAACCAAGCATTGCAAGCCGAGTATGCAAACATGTCCGATCCTGCCAAGAGCACTGCCACCTCGGCTGAGGATGAGAGGGCAACATACACGAAGGGAGAGGTGGCAGTGTTAATTAAATCGAAGATAGCTGCTGAACGGAGGGAGTTTACTGCTAATATGGCTGCCCAAGAGAAGCGGCACAGGGAAGAATTCGAAGAGCTTAAGAAGACTGCTGAATACAACAAAGCTTGCCTTGCAGTGCTACTCGAAAAAAGTGGAGCGACGGTTCCACCTTGCAATGTTAGTACAAGTTCTCAATTGCAATTAAATTATGAAAAAAACCAAGTAGTACTAGATAAATGATTATTTTTGTTAATTGCATCTGTAGGATCTAAATGGGGCCGCCACCAGGGTCCGAGAGGAACCGCAGAAGTCAAATGCCAATGATTGAGTTGGCCCCTGTCAAGTTGCATTTGTAACAGCACCCTTTAATTTCAAGAAGTGAACTTAGTAGGATGTGAACAAGTTAATATTTTATTTACTATGCCTGAACAAGTTAATGTAGGATGTGAACTTATCTTATTTACTATGCCTGAACAAGTTAATGTAGGTTGTGAACTTTTCTTATTTACTATGTTGTGAAGTTAATGTAGGATGTTAAGTTATCTTATTTACTATGTTGTGAAGTTAATGTAGGATGTGAACTTATCTTATTTCCTTGTTTGTTGACAGTAGGATGTGAACTGAAATACTTTGGGTGTCTAAATGCAACATGTAATTATGTTTACTATGTTGTGAAGTTTTTATTCTCAAAGGAAGTTTTGTCAACTTCTCTTGTTTCATGTTTCTTAAGGAATAGCAATTTCTGGGAGGTTTCTTGTTTCTTATTTCCGCTGGAGGATTATTTGAGAATAGCAATTTCTAGGAGAAGGTCAATATGATGCGTACACTCTGGGTACACCAATTAAAAAATTTTACAATTAAACTATAAATGCCACTATTTGCATTGGTATTCCGATGTAAAAAATGGTAACTCTCATGAACCAGAGCGGGCTCCACCCGATTTAACCAGACAGCAACAAACACTCCCCAGGAACAAAAAAAAACCCGAACAAACACTCCCCAGGAACAAAAAAACCCGTTTTAAGGTACCAGCATATCAACTGCGATCTCCTAGCGTGGGCCCTACCTTTGAGGTACCAGCATCTCCTGCCGTTGAGGTACCAGCATATCAACTGCGATTGAGGTACCATGATCTCCTGCCGTTTTAACCTACCTTTGAGCTACGTTTTCCTAATTAGGTCTTGGTCACCATCTGTACACTCTCGTTTGAAGTGTATAGATCAATTAGATCTTGTAAATTTGAGCTTTGCTTGTCCGAAATTTGAGCTACATTTTTCCAAATTAGGTCTTGTAAATAATCCATCAACGAATTGCCTCTAAATTCAGTTCAAGTGTTATTAATTTCTTCCTATTGATGTTCATTAATTTATGCCAGTTCTTTTTCTTGTACACTCCCATAAAAATACCATCTATATTCGAAATGTAGTTGTAATTAAACACAATGTGATGAATCACCCCTAACTAATTTTTTTTATTGTCCAACATTAAACTAGTGAAATGGGAACAGACCGTAGATGGATGTACAACCGATTAAATAGTAATGGAAGGCTTCTACCCGAGTTCATAAAGGGTGTGCAAGATTTTGTTGAGATAGCTTGTTCAAACCCATCGGTTGTGACCGTCCTTAATGGCAAACAATGTATCGCATGTCCATGTAAGAAATGTGAAAACCTCTACATAAAAGATACGCAAACCGTGCGAATGCATCTTTACCAATCCGGCTTTCGGGATGGATATGAACTTTGGCACACACACGGAGAGGAACGCCCAAACTCATTCGACGATGCCCCGCCCCATCCACCAACCGAGCCACACCATGACAATTATCACGTGGGTGTCGATATGGTAAGGGATGTCGCCGGTCAAAATTTCGATTGGGAGGAGGATAAACCTACCGGAATGGCAAAAAAATTCTTCGATATGCTAGCCGCATTGGAAACACCGCTTTGGGAAGAGAACATGACGGGTCAATTGAAATGTGAATCGCACACAATCCTATCAGCCGTGACCCAAGCACTTGCATTGAAGTCGGAACACCAATTGAGCCAAAAATGCTTCGATGGGATGATGGACCTCATCAAAAGCATGCTTCCGCCTAGTGAAAAAATGCCGAAAAACTTTTATCAAGCCAAGCGCTTGGTCGAGCCGCTAGAAATGGAGCACCATAATATAGATGCATGTCCAAACTTTTGTATGCTCTATTACAACGATGCGAACAAGGATAAGACACAATGTGATGAATGTGGTACACCGAGATATAAGCCACCGGGACCTAATAAGAATGCAAAACCGGTTCCACAAAAGATACTTCGTTATTTACTTATCACACCAAGATTGCAAAAGTTGTACATGACCCAATCCAATGCGGTCCAAATGAGATGGCATAAGGAAGGTTTTCGTGAGAAACCGGAGATTATGGTGCACCCGGCGGACGGTGAGGCTTGGAAGCACTTTGCACGGAAATATCTGAATTTTGCAAAAGAGGCTAGAAATGTTTGGATGGGAATAACGACAGATGGGTTCATGCCATTCACCTCAAATGCATCTCCATATTCATGTTGGCCAGTACTTATTTTCCCGTATAATCTACCTCCCGGGATGATAATGAAAGAAGATAGCATGTTCCTCGCGCTTGTCATTCCCGGACCAAAGCATCCGGGTCGGGACATTGACATTCTTCTTGAACCTTTGATTGATGAATTGAACAAATTGTGGGAGAATGGAGCGGTTACATGGGATGTGTCTAAACAACATAATTTCAATATGCATGCAACACTTATTTGGTCGATAAATGATTATCCCGCGTACGAGATGCTTTGTAGGTGGGGTACTAAGGGCCGATTGGCATGTTTTCATTGCATGGGTGCAACCAAGGCATTCCGTCTAAAGTATGGTGGTAAATTTACATGGTGGGGTTGTCATAGGTGTTTTTTGCCTCTAGATCATCCATTTCGTCGCGATAGGAAAAATTTTCAAAAAGGCTTGGTCGATTATGATAGGCCGCCGAGAAGAGTCACGGGAGAGGAGCGGCTCGCAATGGTGAATAGCCTAGGGGGGATGAAATGGGGTAAAAAAAATCCATGTGACCAATTGGAAGGTTATGGTCAAACCCACCATTGGCAAAAGAAATGCATTTTTTGGAGCTTGCCCTATTGGAAGGATAATTTGTTGCAACACAACATTGACATGATGCATCTCGAGAAGAATTTCGCAGAAAATTTGATTTACACTCTTTTAGGCATGGGAAAAAAAAACAAGGATAATGAAAAAGCACGGAAAGATTTGGCACTCCTTTGCAATCGGCCCAATCAGAACTTAGCCCCCGACCCGAATAACTCCGGAAAACTGCGAAAGCCAAAGGCTCCCTTCACACTCTCTCCACAACAAAAGAGGAAGGTTTTGGAATGGCTCAAGGAGAAAGTCAAGTTCCCCGATGGCTACACATCGAGTTGGTCAAGGTGCGTAAACCTCAAAACAAACTCCCTAACTGGGCTGAAAAGCCATGATTTGCATGTATTCATGGAGCGACTTCTTCCAGTCGCATTTCGAGACTTTGTCCCTGATTCTGTATGGGATGTTTTGTGCGAGATTTCAAGCTTCTTTAGAGAGATTTGTGCCAAAGAGCTTGATCCATCCCGTATTGACCAATTGCAAAGGGATATTGTGGTCACAATATGCAAAATGGAAAAGATATTCCCACCGGGATTTTTCAATTCTATGGAGCATCTTGTGGTCCATGTGTGTGAGGAGGCTAGATTGGGTGGACCGGTAGGGGCTCGGTGGATGTATCCATGTGAAAGGTGAGTGTTTCTTAATCTTTTTCTTATTCATTGACAAAACATTTAGCTCACTTGTTGTTTTTATGTCTAAACCAATATTTTTTTATAGACGAAACAAAGAACAAAGGATGAAGGTCACGAACAAGGCACGCGTTGAGGGCTCAATCGTCGAGGCAACAATTGTTAAAGAAATTGGTTCCTTTTGCACACTTTATTTTGCGGAGAATTCTAACACTAACCCACAAGGGGTTGGAACAAGTACCACTCCGCGGAGACGTCTATCGATATTTGATACTGCTGGCCGTTTCTTCACAAAGCCAATTCGAAGGACTCTCGATGAGGATGAACTTAAAGCTGCTCACACATATGTCATCCTCAATTGTCCAGAGATAAAAAATAAATTCCTAGGGTACAATTATATATGAAAGGTTTATTTTGATGATTTCAAAAGTATCTATTATATACACTTTCAAATTCTAATAGTTTACCATGTGGGAATGCGTAGGGAGTTTGATGAATGCATGCTAAACTCTGGACAAGCGAGATCGGCGCAACATTTGGACAAAGTTCGTGAAGATGGGTTTGCAGATTGGCGACCCCTACCTCCGAAGGGCAGGACAAATGCCAGAAAAACAAGCGGACTGCTACGTAGGGTACGAGGTTAACGGCTTTCGATTTCACACCGAGGCATATGGGGTCAACAAGTCAACAAATAGTAGCGGTGTGTGCATTAAAGGGGAGTGGGATGGAGTTGACACACCGCAAGACTACTATGGACTTCTTCAAGAGGTAATTGAGCTAGATTATGACGGACTCAACAAAGTCGTTCTCTTTCGGTGTAATTGGTTTGACATAATAAACGGTGTAAGGGTGGACATCCAACATGGAATTGTTGAGGTAAAGCATGCTTCTCGCCTTAAAAATTATGAACCATTTATATTGGCACCTCAAGCAATCCAAGTGTTCTACCTTCCTTATCCATCGGATAAAATTGAGAGACGCCAATGGTGGGTGGTAATGAAAACTAGCGCGAAGGGGAGGTTTCGTGCCGATGACGATGTCGAAGCAAACCTAGAATTTTTCCAAGACGAAATGCCGGATCATTCAATTGAGGTTTCAAATGATGAGGAGTTTGATTGGGATGGCATGGCCCCGCAAGAAAATGAGTTCGAACTAGTAGACGATACGATGTCACAAGGTGAGGAAGAGTTTGACGACAACCCAATTGAGGAGAGTGACGAAGAGTTGGACATGGACGAAGGTGAGGAAGAGTTCGAGGACAACCCAATAACAGTAAGCGACAATGAGTTGAGCATGGCCAAAGGTGAGGATGAATTTGGTTTCTAGCCCCTCGATGCTTCCGATCAAGGGTTCTAATTAATATTGGTGAATCAATGTTTGTACAATGAGTATGCATGTTGTGTCACAATGTTTTTACAATTATTTTGGAATGTTTGTTCTACATTTATGTTATCAAATTATGGAATTATTACATACAGTTATTATACAAGTTGTTTTTATTTAAATGCCATGTTATCATTAAAAATTAGATATCAAATAAATAGAAATGAATCTGTCTCCAGTAACTAAACAGTTGCAAGGGCAATCCAATGCAGTTGCATGCGAACAGGGGGGTAAGTAGTTGCATGTGCAGGGGGGTAAGTTGTTGCAAGGACCTTCATTAAAATAAAATATAAACAGGGGTTAACTAGTTGCATGCGCATGGGATTTTAGTAGTTGCAAGGACCTTTAATAAAATATAATATCTTCAATGTGGTTAAGTTCTTGCATGAGAATGATTTTGCGTTGTTGCATGCGCCTCCAATTAATTATATTATCTGACTTTCACAACGCATTTGCAAGGGGAGATAGAAAACAGTTGCATGGTTACACATCGGACAGTTGCATGCGATACATGTTGCATGCGATTACCCTTGCAACAGATTATAGGAATGGTCAAACGACATTTCTGTTGCAAGGGCCGTCCCAACCTTGCAACAAACTAGTGCTCCCCTTGCAATAAACTCAAATTCTAGTAGTGGTTAATATCTGATATCCAAAAATCCGTGTAGATAAGGATACTAATTTGGTTTTACGTTTCAATTATTCGTATCCGAATAGTATATATATGCCATATATTTTAAGAGGTATATATTATGAAAAATTAATGTTATTAACAATTATAATTAGATAAATATTATGATTTTTATATTATTTTAATAAATATTCGATCTGATTCGGATCTGAATCCGTATATGTCTGATACATGTGATATCTACTCTATATTCGAAATAAAAAAAGAGTATGAATATAATTTTCGTATTATCCGCTCAGTATCCGCTCATCTCAAGTCTCAACCCTTTTATTAACCACCTTCCTTTGCATATGCAGGTCGGATCCATTCCAGCCAACCCTAACGGGCTCAACCGATCCATATTGGCTGAAATGAAACAAAGAATCGTTCACTTGTCTGTTAAATGGTTTCTTGCCACGTCTCTCACCGTCTCCCGGGAAGCCTGTGTGCTGTGTGGTGTGGTCCTTCCAGAATTGTTTATTCTCTTTTATTGAGAACAATTGGTTCTAGAATCTGGGGGAGCAGCTTGGATTCGATGTCCATCGGACTCAAACTGATTTCGATGGTTCATAATCATCCGATCTGCTTTAAAATCTGTGCATTTCGCTTTAATATCCGTGTGCCCAGATCTTAAAGCAGATCGGACGGTTGTGGAACTATCGAACTCAGTTTGAGTCCTGCTCCCAGAATCTTGTTCCTTCTCCTCTCTCATCTCAACTTGTCTCGTCTCTTCTCCTTTTTATAAACCCTTCTCTTCAGTGCGTTTCCACGCAGTGCGTAGTAAAGAAAGAGCCGAGAGAGAATCGAAGCCTCTTCTCTTCACGCTGTTCACTTCTTCAGGTATTATTATCTTTCCTTCTATAGTTTGAAATCTTTGATTTTTCATCTAATTGGGGTAGCGAAAAGCTTACTCCAGATTTTTCATTAAAGGCTAAAAGGAGAAACCAATTTAACAAAAATGTTTCAGTGTATGTAGGATCAAATACTAATCCTACAAATAAAGCCCAGTAAAAGCCCAGACGGGATAGAGTGCTTAATATAGGATGCACCCATAAATGAAGGTTTGACAACTGTATACTAACTCAACTCTAAAAACCTATCGAATTGGTTTCAAAAGATGAATTCAAACTGTTACAGTCTTTTTATCTTATGGGTTATGTGTCTACATGTGAAAATTTTAAAGTTTCGAATTAATTTCGTATAAAGTCAAGTGGTCAACATTAGAAGGTTTATAAATTAATTTTAATGTATTCATTTTTTGAACGCCTTCTGACCACTTGACTCTATACAAAATTAATTTAAAATTTTTACATTTAGACGCATCACTCGTAAAGTAGAAGGATTTCAACAGTTTGGATTCGTTGTTTGAAGCCAATCCGATAGGTTTTACTTTTGAGTTCACAAAAAAGGGCTTGGTGAACTTTGGAACACCCTAGTTCTACTCGTATACTTCGTATATAATCAGTAACTGTTGTTAAAATATCTATAAAACTAAAAGAAAAAAGATGCATTTTTTAAGTTAGAATGATATATCAATACATATTAATTTTCATCAGAAAAGATAAAATGATAGATTAATATAGCTTCGCTTCTAAGGTGCATTTTGTCTCTCTTTCAGGTTGCAATTAAAGTTTGCATAGAGATTTCTACTAGATTTCATGGATTCTAAGGTATGAAATTGCTCAAAATTGATCATCTATGGATATCAGTCTCAGAATAGAGGGAAAATTAATAAAGATGAAGACGTGTTCCTAGAAGCAACATGCAAGTTGGTTATTTTTTTTTATAATTTAGATTGAAATCATTGGTGAAATATAATATTTTTCTAATTCTGAAGCAGGCTATCAATGGGTTACCTTCTGACAAAAGGACAAAGATTGTCTTTGTATTAGGTAAGTTATCTCTTCCTGTCCTGCATGATGATGCAAAAATGATTCATTAATTACATGCTATATGCCCTTGTAAATTATCTTATTTGAAAATTTACGCCATCTATAACCGAGGTACATGGGAATTCTGTGGGATATTTCGATTGGTGGATTACAGTGGAACCATACTAAATTATGATTCTTTCTAGGTTTTTTTTTTTCTGAAATTACAGTGAGCCATCTAGAGTTAATCTGTGAATTTCTTACAGGTGGGCCTGGGAGCTGTAAAGGCACACAATGCGCTAAAATTGTTGAGCACTTTGGCTTTACACACATTAGCGCTGGCGACCTTTTACGCGCTGAATGTAAATCAGGCTCAAAATATGGGTACTTTTGTATAAAGATCCCTTTAATGTTCATTACAATATCATGATATTGCATTTCCTCTATATGGTTGAATTGTTATGTTTTTATTTTATTGTTTTCCTCATCTTTATGCAGAACCATGATACAGTATTTGATGAAGGAAGGGAAGCTGGTCGATTCAAGTATTATAGTTCAATTGATCCAAAAGGCAATGCTTGAGAGTAAAAATGATAAGTTTCTGATTGATGGCTTTCCTCGAAACGAAGAGAATCGCATTGCATTTGAGAAAATAGTATGTCTTTTCTTCAACCCTTTTTTACCATTTTGTCATTTCTGTACTATCACATGCTACCAGGTATGGGCTTGGTTTATCGACTGTCAAAGTTAGAAGCTGAAAAAATATATTTCAAAATATGTAGGTCAATATTGAACCTGAATTCTTACTGTTTCTGGATTGCCCTCAAAGTGAGTTGGAAAAACGGCTTCTGTCTCGCAACCAGGTGCAGTTAATTTCCTCTTTTTCAATATTATTATTTTATAAGGACACTAATTTACTTTTATTTCTTCAATATCATTGTCCTCGTCATCCATTGCCAAAATTTTATTGTTATTTGTTTTTAATAGGGAAGAGAAGATGATAATGTTGAGACCATAAAGGAGCGTTTCAAAGTCTTTATAGAGTCCACTTTACCTGTTGTTGCTTACTATGAGCAAAGGGGAAAGGTCAGAAAGGTAAGTTCTGTTTTGCTCAGTGTATGTTTTGATTGTATAACTTCATTTTAGATTAACATGTCAATAACAAATAAGCTTCAAATCTAACAAACTTGTTGTTTATTCCTGTATGTTTGTTTCTGTGGATACTGTATTTTAAAATACAGGTCAATGCAGCAAAGCCGCCAGAAGAAGTTTTCAAGGATATTAAGGCCATATTCTCTTCATTTCAACAAGTATAATTGCACTTTTTATCATTTCTTCTTGAGGTTTATCAGTATAAATGCATTAAACAAATGCATGTCCTGCTATTTTCTCTTTATTTGGAATATACCCAATTCTACCATCAAAGATTGTGAATTAAGTTTGAAGTTTGCAAAAGCGGCAAATATGCATGACTAATTAAACACCAGTTATTGCTTATTGGTTCAGAGAACCAAGTAATCCATTATATTATGTGCATTTGTTTGGTAGGGAAATCATATAAGCTACCAGGATATTCCCATCGAAGCAAAACCTGAGCGTTCAGCTAGTCTGATCGAGCACTGTCTCCCCTTTCTATGTATCATTAGTATTTTATTACTTTTATTTCAGTTCTTGCTTACAAGCAGACATTTTGTACACTTTTACACACTAAGGGTTGAAGGATGTTGGAAAAAAATTGCAATTATAGATTCGTATGCAACCGCAAGCATACGTAGGCACAATAAGATTAGCAAAATATTTATTTCTTAGTTATTTTACTTGATCTTGTTCATATACTTGTAGGTTGCTTGAGTGGGCATGCAGGAAAATGAAGACAGCTTCCACGGTCTCTGTTCTCTCTCTAGCACACACAAACACACACTAACAAACACTCATGAAAAATGATTCTTTTAAAAAAAAATTGGTTATTAATTATTTCCAAGAAATTGTTGCTGTGTACCCCCTTTGCTCCTTATGCAGGTTCAGATTGAAAAACCTAGGATTTCCCTTGGAAGATTACTAATAAGATATGGATAGTTTGGAATTGAATTGCTTATTTCCTAAAACTGAATAAATTTAAATGTGAATGTATACCTTTCTGTATTGTAAATGAGGGGATATGCCCCTCAAAGTTCTATTTCTTTCATTTTATTTTTCTTGTTTTTGATTTGTTGATAGGAATTATGGATTTTTCTGTGTCTGTATTTGTTGGGTCCCGGATTTCAATATATCATTTAAATTACACCTCCCAACAATGTGCATTATTTAGAACAACAAACTGATGATTAAGTCTACTTGAACCAAATAATTATTTACCTTTAAAAAAGTAATTGGTTGCTCATTATGCTTTGCTCTTTTCTAGCTTTTCATATGCCTTGACTCGAGACGAGGAAATCTGATGTTATTCTTTTTAAAAATTTTACATATAGACACATCACTCATTAAGGTAGAATGATTTCAATAGTTTAGATTCGTCATTTGAAATCAATCCGATATTTTAGAGTTGAATTTACAAAGAGGCTTGGTGAGCTTAAGAGCACCCTAGTTTTACTCATATTTTGTTGCCACATATGCAAAGTCCCAATAATTATTGGTTCAGTGTTGCAGTGTGCTCGAATGAAATAATTTAAGCTAGATTGACATGTATGGTTACAATTGTTTAGAAATTGAAGTCCGAAATTAATTGTCAAAACTTAAAGTTTCATAACAGATGGTTGTAAATAAAAGGGTAAATTTAGTTGGAGTTCACTAAATTTTGTTCTTTGTTACGAAAAGTTACTGAAGTTTGATTTGCTCTTCTATAGCAATCAAATTTTTTATTTGTTTCAATCAAATCACTCTATATTTTTTTATCCAAAATACTAACATAATATGTTCATCCGTTACTTTTTTAGTCCAAAAAACTAATGAAATGTAAAGTGATATGAGATGGATGAGCATATTTTTTTAGTATTTTGGACGGAATAAACATATTTTTTTAGTATTTAAATAGAAAATTATAAAGTGACTTGATTAAAACAAATAAAAAGTTCAATGATTATAAAAATAAATCATTAAGTGTCCGACTCGTAGAGTGGACAAAACGCCGTTCCGTGACTAACACGCCGTGACTTTGGTCTCGTGCCGTGCCGTAACCAAGTGAACAGTCACACGTGCCGTGCCGTGACTAAAATGTGGAGGGATGGTCAAGGCACGCGAGTCACGCCGTGACTCCCGTGCCGTGACTCCCGTGCCGTGACTATTCGCGTTCCGTGTCCAAACATAACTGGTCACGCTTCTCACATTTAACTATTTTTTCATAATTTAGGTTAGTTTATTTAAGATTCATCATTTGATCAAGACTTAACGGTCCTAATTACACGTGACTCGCGTGACCACGTGACGTGCCGTGCCGTGACCAGATCTTTCGCATGACGTTCCGTGCCGTGTCAAATTTTCAAAAGATAGTCACAGCACGCGAAGGTCACGGCACGCGACACGCGAGTCACGGCATGCGAACAGTCACACGTGCCGTGCCGTTCCGTGCCGGAACCGTGCCGTGCCGTGACGGAGTCAGCTCCGGCGTGCCATTTTTTCCACTCTACCGATTCGTTAAAAGTAACAAAGAACAAAGTTCAGTCAAATTTACCTAAACAAAATATACAAGTAATTGCTGATATTGTGGGCCTTGCTTTTTTTTTTTCTCTTGAGGCCCATAGGCATATTTCTGTTCCGGCCTGTATTGGGCTTAGATCAGCAATGAACACATATCATTAGTCATTACAAGGAAAAAGAAAGAATGCAAAGAAAGCTCTGATTAAAAATCCAAAACCCAAACCCGGATAGACACAGCGTCCTCACTCCTCCAGGAACCCTCTCCTCCTCTCTCTCTCCCCTTGTCGCAAGGCGGCGAAAATGGCCACGGCGGTAGCAACACCAGCCGATCTTTCTAAATATGTTGAAATCAAAATACTTTTATTTTTTATTTTCGTACATCAAATTTAAATAATTTATATGGATAAAAAATATCCGTTATTGAGGGTAGATGGGTCGTATATAGATGTAAACTGCGCGACAAGGACAGATTGCTCATCAGAAATGTCTTTTTGATGGTACTAGGTGCTGTCTAGGAAGGAATAAGATTTGGTCCAAATGGCTTTGGACCGGACACCGTCCAAAGCTTCTAAAAATCGTACGATTAAAGTTCAAACAGTCGATCCGAACCACTCAACATGATTTTCATATTAAAATGTGCTTAGAGATCAAATTTTATATTTTTTAGAATTTATTTGCTATTTTTTTAAATACGTACAACATCACTGTTTTTGAACAGCCCAAAAACAGTGATTTTGTATGTATAAAAAAAAATAGTAATTTTTTTCAAAAAATATAAAATTTGACCTCTGAGCACATTTTTATATGAAAATAATATTAAACAGTTCGGATTTTAATTAACCGGTCCAAAGCAATTTGGACCGAACCTCATCCCGTCCAGGAAATATCAGCAATAATTAAAATGTTAGGCGATCTCTCTACGGAACCGACTATCTACATCTAGGGAATCAACTCTGCTGTTTTTTTTAGAGAAAAGCAGGATTCTACTTTTCCGATCCAAACTATTCAAATTCGTTGAGATTTGTGCATAGAAAAATTTATTTATCAAGATAGGTGAATGAAAAATTTTGAATGATTGAGATTGAAAAAGCAGGAGCATGATTTTCTCTAAAAAAAGCAGCAGAGTCGGATCCCTACATCTAGTACTTTCTGACTCCAAGTCTTCTCTCTTGTCTTATAGTACTTAGTGTCTTCTCCATTCGGCTTTTTGAATGGTGACACGCAGAAATATCATGATCCAAGGATGAGGGATGCGATCAATATAGAATTTAGAACCATACCTGCATGGATCCATTCACATCACATAAACGTCAATTAATCTCTATTTTTTTTTTTTTTGTAATTTTAATATTTGTGCATAATTTTTTATATAGTTAGAGTAAAATATATGCGTAAAATAAAATTGATTCAGTTTACATCTCAAAAATTTTATGTGATTAATCCATATTTACATTTGATTTTCAAACTTAAAAATCGAATGAGACATGAATTGTTATTTAATTTGGTATGAATTTCAAAGGCTCATGTACACGTCTTAAACAAAAATTGCTCAACTAACATTATAATGAAAGGAGAAGTGAGAAAAGAGAAATAAATAGAGAGAAGAGAGAAATTTATTTGATTAGACGCAGGAGGATGTGAGAATTAAAGACAGAAAAGTCGAAATTAAAGACGTGAAAAATAACTATATAATATAGAAGATGTGTCTTCTTATATCGGTTGCAACTTCAGAACCGATAGAATAAGTTTAAGGTACTAAGCCAAATTTTATTTGGAATTAGGTTCTTCTAGCGGAATAATGCTCGGAATCGATAGAAGAATGGAATTTTTTTTTTTTTTTTGTTATACGTTCTGAAAATAAGACAGAATTATTTACAAACTATCCATTTTTCTTAGCTATTAAGGATCATAAAATAAACTTATATATATTTGTCACAATTTATACATACAGATTTAAAGAGTTATTAATAAATCAAAATTGTACACCCATACATATATACAAATTTAAAGAGGAGGACATACATATACATATAGAAAATCAAACATCATATATATATACATACAGATTTAACAAACAAACATGCATTGTAATAAAATAAATTTGTCTGTTATCGAATTGATGGGCAAAAACGAAGAGCAGGACAGTCATTCGCAAATTTATTTAACTAAATAATGTTCATGTTAAATATAAATACTTTATGATACAAAATATTGGGTGCGTGAATAATTTCTCATAGAAGTATAATATGAAATGTTGCCAATTTTTAATTTGAGTTGTAAATGGCAGGTAAAAACTAAAAATCAAGGTTTTAAATAGCCATTACCACGATAACGCAGAAATGTTACAAAACAGTTATAGGTAGCTATTGTGTAACGGTAGCTATTATAACTTTATTAAAAAAAACGGTTGATAGCACTAGTTTTTAAGGCCTAAAAAAATTATAGCGCAGCTATAACTAGCTATTTAGAACTCTATTAAAAACCATGAAAGTCAAGTACAATTACATGCACAGATGAAAAGTTGATGGATCAGTATTTCATTTTAGTGATTAAAAGATGAGTGAGGCTTAGTTGCTATGGATAGCATAAGGCCTTCCATGCTACGATCTCAAAAATCTATTGTATAAACTTCAAACTAAGTAGAGCTCAATAAATTAGTTATACAATGAACTTGTAGAATACCAATTTTTGTTATTTTCGTAATTTTTTTGACTATTTTTTATAATCTATGAAAGAAGGCAAAAAAATGACTTAAATTTTTTTTGTCAATGTTTTAGGTTATTTTTTTGTCATTTTTCA
This sequence comes from Carex arenaria, assembly GCA_964058825.1. Classification (NCBI taxonomy): domain Eukaryota; kingdom Viridiplantae; phylum Streptophyta; class Magnoliopsida; order Poales; family Cyperaceae; genus Carex; species Carex arenaria. Next base: position 873,876 of record CAXKVW010000044.1, on the reverse strand, counting down.
TAAATCATAAAAAAATAGTAAAAATAATTCAAAAATTATAGTAAAAATTGGTATTTTACAATTTCATTATATAAACAATTTACTGAGCTAAGATTGAAATTTAAAATTTATATAATAGATTTTTGAGACCGTAGTACAAAAGGTCTTATGCTATCCATCTCACCTACACCTTACTTGAAAAAGATTACCTATTTGTCTTCTTTTTATTTTTATTATTTTTTTGGTCATTTGATTTACCAGGATATAAGATGCATATTGAAATAAACAACAAAACGATTCAATATTTTCCTAAGCGCGTCATGTATGATATGTCTTAGCACATATCGATTAGAATGACTGAATACGATTAAAAGCACAATTGTCAAATTGGAATAACTACGAAAATTGGAATTTAAGAAATTAAAATCATATAATTTTCTCAAATCTCAACAACTTAGATGATGTTTTAATGTAATTTAAAATCGTTAATAATTCATCAACTTAGATGATGCAATTTAAAATCGTTAATCATTCATCAAGTGACTCAGGGTTTAATTTTAATGTAATTTCACCGTTCTAAATGACACTCACATTGCAATTTGGCTCATATTTTATCAAAATGATAAAAAAAAAACACACACACACACACATTGCAATTTTAAGTTTGTGTGGCCGTCAAATAAAATTAGATTGAAAATGGAGATGGAGCAGTAGCCTAAGAAAAAAGTTGAGAGTTTAAGTCATGTTCATAACTTCGCAGATTCTACAAAGATTTTAGATAAAAAAAAAGAGATAGATTGAAAATGAATTAAATTGATAATTGTTAAACATAGCTTGCAATTTTAAATATGACTTCTGAATTTTTATTTATAGTGTATTATATCTGCTAAGTTTTATTGTTTATTAAACGATTTGAAATTTGCAACTATTTATTTTGAACAACCCTTGTAGAATATCAAATAAGGCTTAATTTGTTTGAACTTTAATTAATACATCAATTCATAAGGCCTCTGAAATATCTACAATATTTCTCTATTTTTAAACCTTCTTAATTAAAATAAAAAAAATCAATAAAATTATCAAGATAATATTGTCAGGCATCTAGGGGTGAAAACGGTATGGGTAATATCTTATCCGTATTCGATCTATTTTGAAAACTTAGATATTAATATCTGATATCCGAATATCCGTGTGAATAAGAATACTAATTTGGTTTTACGTTTCAATTATTCGTATCCGAATAGTATATATAAGCCATATATTTTAAGAGGTATATATTATGAAAAATTAATGTTATTCAAAATTATAATTAGATAAATATTATGAATTTTAATATTTTTATATATTATTTTAATAAATATCCGATCTGATTTGAATCTGAATCCGTATATGTCTGATATATCTGATATCCACTCCATATTCAAAAAAAAAAATATAAATATGATTTTACCATTATATCCGCTCCGTTTTCACTCCTGCAGGCCTCTCAAGTCTCAACCCTTTTATTAACAACCTCCCTTTACATATGCAGGTCGGATCCATTCCAGCCAGCCCTAACGGGCTCAACCGATCCATATTGGCTGAAATGAAACAAAGAATCCTTCACTTTGTTTGTTAAATGGTTTCTCACGGGAAGCCTGTGTGCTGTGTGGTCCTTCCAGAACTGTTTATTCTCTTTTATTGAGAACAATTGGTTTTAGAATCTTGGGGAGTAGCTTGGTTCCGATGTACATCGGACTCAAACTGAGTTTGATGCTTTCATAGTTTTTTTTTTTTTTTTTTTTTATTACAGCCCGTAGGCCTCAATTCTGCCCCCAAGCAGAATCGATCCCGTGTCCCCTTAGGAGGGCTATACCTTTACCAACTGCCCCATGCAGTAGTGGTGCTTTCATAATTGTCGGATCGGTTTTAAAATCTGTGCCTGTTGCTTTAATATCCGTGCCTACGAATCGTAAAGTGGATCAGAAGGTTATGGAACTCATCAAACTCAAAAACTCAGTTTTGAGTACGATGGGCATGGGACCCAAGCTGCTCCCAGAATCTTGTTCCTTTTCCACTCACAAGTCTCATCTCGACTTGTCTCGTCTCTTCTCCTTTTTATAAACCCTTCTCTTCTGTGCGATTCCACACACTGCATAGTAAAGAAATTAAGAGCCGAGAGACAATCGAAACCTCTTCTCTTCACGCTGTTCACTTCTTCAGGTATTATTATCTTTCCTTCTATAGTTTGAAATCTTTGATTTCTCATCTAATTGGGGCAGCGAAAAGCTTACTCCAGATTTTTCATTAAAGGCTAAAAAGAGAGACCAATTTACCAAAAAAAAGCTTCAGTGCATGTGGAACCGTATCCTCTGCTGCAAATTTAATTTGCAGCATCCACTTTCGGACGGCTCAGATTTAATCTCAGCCAGTGAGTGCTCGGATGATGGAGGAACAGTATTAATTTTGCTTTAAAATTCGTGTCAAAATTTTATTTCGTCTGTCCGATCAAAAACGAACGAACCAGATTAAATTTGCAGCAGAGGATACGGTTCTCAGTGCATGTAGGATCAAATACTAATCCTACAAATAAAGCCCATAATTCTTTGAGGGTAAAAAGCCCAGCAAAAGCCCAGACGGGATAGAGTGCTTAATATAGGATGCACCCACAAATGAAGGTTTGACAACTGTATACTTCGAATTGAACTAGGGTGTTCCTAAAGTTCACTGAGCCATGAACTCAACTCTAAAAACCCATTGAATTGGTTTCAAATTACTAATTCAAACTATTAAAATCCTTTTACCTTATGATTTATGTGTCTATATCTGAAAATTTTAAAGTTTTGAATTAATTTAGTATAAAGTCAAGTGGTCAAGATTAGAAGATTTATAAATTAATTTTAATACATGCATTTTTGAACGCCTTTTGACTATTTGACTCTATACAAAATTAATTTAAATTTTTTAAAAATTTAGATGTACACACATCACTCGTAAGGTAGAAGGATTTCAACAGTTTGGATTTATTATTTGAAGCCAATCCGATAGGTTTTACCTTAGAGTTGAGTTCACAAAAGAGCTTGGTGAACTTGCCTAGTTCTACTCGTATACTTCATATATAATCAGTAACTGTTGTTAAAATATCTATAAAACTAAAAGAAAAAAAGATGCGTTTTTTAAGTTAGAATGATATATCATAATATCAATACATATTAATTTTCATCAGAAAAGATAAAATGATAGATTAATATAGCTTCGCTTCTAAGGTGCATTTTGTCTCTCTTTCAGGTTGCAATTAAAGTTTGCATATAGATTTCTACTAGATTTCATGGATTCTAAGGTATGAAATTGCTCAAAATTGATCATCTATGGATATCAGTCTCAGAATAGAGGGAAAATTAATAAAGATGAAGACGTGTTCCTAGAAGCAACATGCAAGTTGGTTATTTTTTTTTATAATTTAGATTGAAATCATTGGTGAAATATAATATTTTTCTAATTCTGAAGCAGGCTATTAATGGGTTACCTTCTGACAAAAGGACAAAGATCATATTTATATTAGGTAAGTTATCTCTTCCTGTCCTGCATGATGATGCAAAAATGATTCATTAATTACATGCTATATGCCCTTGTAAATTATCTTATTTGAAAATTTACGCCATCTATAACCGAGGTACATGGGAATTCTGTGGGATATTTCGATTGGTGGATTACAGTGGAACCATACTAAATTATGATTCTTTCTAGGTTTTTTTTCTGAAATTACAGTGAGCCATCTAGAGTTAATCTGTGATTTTCTTACAGGTTGGCCCGGGAGCGGTAAAGGCACACAATCTGCTAAAATTGTTGAGCACTTTGGCTTTACACACATTAGCTCTGGTGACCTTTTACGCGCTGAATGTAAATCAGGCTCAAAATACGGGTACTTTTGCATAAAGATCCCTTCACTGTTCATTATAATATCATGATATTGCATTTCCTCTATATGGTTGAATTGTTATGTTTTTATTTTATTGTTTTCCTCATCTTTATGCAGAACCATGATACAGAATTTAATGAAGGAAGGGAAGCTGGTCGATTCAAGTATTGTAGTTCAATTGATCCAAAAGGCAATGCTTGAGAGTAAAAACGATAAGTTTCTGATTGATGGCTTTCCTCGAAGCGAAGATGCTCGCATTGCATTTGAGAAAATAGTATGCCTTTTCTTCAACCCTTTTTTACCATTTTATCATTTCTGTACTATCACATGCTACCAGTTATGGGCTTGGTTTATCGACAGTCAAAGTTAGAAGCTGAAAAAATATATTTCAAAATATGTAGGTCAATATTGAACCTGAATTCGTACTCTTTCTGGATTGCCCTGAAAGTGAGTTGGAAAAACGGCTTCTTTCTCGCAACCAGGTGCAGTTAATTTCCTCTTTTTCAATATTTTTATTTTATAAGGACACTTTTTTTTTTTTATAAGGACACTAATTTACTATTATTTCTACAATATCATTGTCCTCGTCATCCATTGCCAAAATTTTATTGTTATTTGTTTTTAATAGGGAAGAGAAGATGATAATGTTGAGACTATAAAGAAGCGTTTCCAAGTCTTTAGAGAGTCCACTTTACCTGTTGTTTCTTACTATGAGCAAAGGGGAAAGGTCAGAAAGGTAAGTTCTGTTTTGCTCAGTCTATGTTTTGATTGTATAACTTCATTTTAGATTAACATGTCAATAACAAATAAGCTTCAAATCTAACAAACTTGTTGTTTACTCCTGTATGTTTGTTTCTGTGGATACTGTATTTGAAAATACAGGTCAATGCAGCAAAGCCACCAGAAGAAGTTTTCAAGGATATTAAGGCCATATTCTCTTCATTTCAACAAGTATAATTGCACTTTTTATCATTTCTTCTTGAGGTTTATCAGTATAAATGCATTAAACAAATGCATGTCCTGCTATTTTCTCTTTATTTGGAATATACCCAATTCTACCATCAAAGATTGTGAATTAAGTTTGAAGTTTGCAAAAGCGGCAAATATGCATGACTAATTAAACACCAGTTATTGCTTATTGGTTCAAAGAACGAAGTAATCCATTATATTATGTGCATTTGTTTGGTAGGGAAATCATATAAGCTACCGGGATATTCCCATCGAAGCAAAACCTGAGCGTTCAGCTAGTCTGATCGAGCGCTGTCTCCCCTTTCTATGTATCATTAGTATTTTATTACTTTTATTTCAGTTCTTGCTTACAAGCAGACATTTGTACACTTTTACACACTAAGGGTTGAAGGATATTGAAAAAAAATATTGCAATTATAGATTCGTATGCAACCGCAAGCATATATAGGCACAATAAGATTAGCAAAATATTTATTTCTTAGTTATTTTACTTGATCTTGTTCATATACTTGTAGGTTGCTTGAGTGGGCATGCAAGAAAATGAAGACAGCTTCCACGGTCTCTCTTCTCTCTCTAGCACACACACACACTAACAAACACTCATGAAAAGGGATTATTTAAAAAAAAAAATTGGTTATTAATTATTTCCAAGAAAGTGTTGCTCAGTGTACCCCCTGTGCTTCTTATGCAGGTTCAGTTTGAAAAATCTAGGATTTTCCTTGGAAGATGACTAATAAGATATGGGTAGTTTGGAATTAAATTGCTTATTTCCTAAAAATGAATAAATTTAAATGTGAGTGTATTCCTTTCTGTTTTGTAAATGAGGGAATATGATGTATACCACTGATGTAAAGCCCCTCAAAGTTCTTTTTCTTTCATTTTCTTTTTCCTGTTTTTGATTTGTTGATAGGAATTATGGATTTTGCTGTGTCTTGACGCAAAGCGGTCCCGATACGATCTTGCCCGTTAAGCTCACGTATCGGTTTAGTGGTAAAGAAGAGAAAATAATGGAACTCGGAACAAAACTCAAACTAATTCAACTCAATTTCATATTTCAAATTAACTAGCTGTCTTACTACAATGATACCCGGACCTTTTTATAGCTAAACATTTCTTAATCCCTAAGAAACAATATTAAAAGCTATTTAATTAAAATCCCAAAACCCAAATTATATTGCCGTCCAAGGCAAAAAATTATTAAATGCTTAATTAAAACCCACAACTCAAGATTGTTGTGCAAGATAAATTGTAATAATGACGGTGAAAAGGAGTATGACCAATTACCAATAAAACTATTAATTTTTCCTAGAAGATCATCCATGGAATTAAATTTCAAGTTGAATATATAAATCCTTGATTAGTTTCGATCTACTGTGGCCTTCATGTGTGTCCGAAGCAGAATCGGACATGTCTTTGAGACGCACCGCGTCATGTCTGTATTTGTCGGGTCCCGGATTTCAATATATCATTCAAATTACACCTCCTAACAATGTGCATTATTTAGAACAACAAACTGATGATTAAGTCTACTTGAACCAAATAATTATTTACCTTTAAAAAAGTAATTGGTTGCTCATTATGCTTTGCTCTTTTCTAGCTTTTCATATTCCTCGACTCAAGACGAGGAAATGAGCTGTTATTCTTTTGAAAAAGCAGGAATCTGTTTTTTCCTTGTCCAATAGTTGATCTTCATCAAGATTAGTACGTGAAAAAAAAATGAACGGTTAGATGAGGAAAAATAATATGAACCTGCTTTTTTGAAAGAATAACAGCAGATTCACTCTCTTTTTTGAAAGAATTTAGGAGGAAATTTCATGGCATATTAGTAAGGTTGCCATCCACTCAGATTAAAAATTGGACCAGAAAATAAGCAAAAAAAAATTGCTGCAGCAATTTTCCCCATAAAGGTCACTTATAATTACATAAATAAATTAAAAAACATTTTTTTTTATTTCCGAATACATTTTGGGCACATAGCCATATAGACATGGATTAGAGGACGAATAATGTGTCCGCATAAGTGATATGAGATGAATGAGCATATTTTGTTGGTATTTTGAATGGAATAAACATATTTTTTTAGTATTTACATATAAAAGTTATAAAATAGCTTGATTGAAACAAATAAAAAGTTCAATGATTATAAAAAAAATAAATCATTAAGTGTCCGACTCGTTAAAAGTAACAAAGAACAAAGTTCAGTCAAATTTACCTAAACAAAATATACAAGTAATTGCTGATATTGTGGGCCTGTTTTTTTTTATTTTCTCTTGAGGCCCATAGGAATATTTCTGTTCCGGCCTGTATTGGGCTTAGATCAGCAAGAACACATATCATTTACAAGGAAAAAGAAAGAATTCAAAGAAAGCTCTGATTAAAAATCCAAAACCCAAACCCGAATAGACACAGCGTCCTCACTCCTCCAGGAACCCTCTCCTCCTCTCTCTCTCCCCTTGTCGCAAGGCGGCGAAAATGGCCACGGCAGTAGCAACACCAGCCGATCTCAGCCATTCAAACTCTACCTCTAAAACAAATAATGGCGAGTATCTGATTAACGGAGGGGGAACGAACGGATCGTCCCAGAAGAAGAAATCGCGAGAAAGCGAGCGCCGCCGTCGAAGGCGGAAGCAGAAGAAGAACAAGAACAGCTCCGCCAACGCCACTGGAGATGATGAAGACAGTGACGCTCCCATGGCCGACGACGACAGTTCGAAGGAGAATAACCATCCCAATAATCACAAGGTACTCTTTTAGTTTCTTCGTTATTTCTCGAATTTAGGGTTTGGTATCTGTCTCATTTATTTATAACCTACTTCAGGTGGATTTATCGGTAGAAGTGGAGTATGTGCCAGAAAAGGCAGAAGTAGATGCAAGCTTTTTGGAGGATTTCAAGAGCGTTTTTGAAAAATTTAGCTTCAAGGAAACTGCTCCAATATCAGAAGAAGACGCAAAGAAGGAGGAAGCTTCTGATGCTGCAAAAAATAAGGATGATTCTGATTCTGATGAGGAAGAACAAGAAGGCCAACAAAAGAAGGACGGATCTGTTTCCAACAAGAAAAGGAAGGTCCGGAAGCAATTTTCTTTATTTTTTCTTGTCAAATTTTTTTTTTTGGCGTACTCAGGGATTTTTTTTTTATATAATTTTTTTTCTACTTTTTCCAGCTACAAAGGAGAATGAAGATAGCAGAGCTGAAGCAAATATGCTCGAAGCCTGATGTTGTTGAGGTACTGTACTTTGATACTTGAATGAAATATAAATGATTGGTAGTTAAAACTTGAAGGAAACTACAGCTACATATCAAACAATTTTCATATAAATTACACAATAATTTTCATATGTAGGAATTTATCTGTTAAATAATTGGGAAACTACAGCTACATATCAAACAATTTTCATATAAATTAAATTTTAACAATATTTTGGGATTTTGAACCATATGCTAAGTTGACTATTGAATTTTGTCTTGTAGGTCTGGGATGTGACAGCATCAGATCCGAAATTGCTGGTTTATCTAAAATCATACCGAAACACTGTCCCTGTGCCAAGACACTGGTGTCAGAAACGCAAGTTTTTACAGGTGAATTTCTACTTTTTGGGACTCAAGGCTATGTTGTTGTTGTTGTTTTTTTGTACTATGAGTGACTAGGCATGTGGTGATATAGGGTTTTGAGAATGACTATACATACCTTGGGGGGTGCATCTGAAAATATGCTTGTATACTATACATGTACACACACATACACATGATATGACATAGTTTAATACAGTATGGTAATGCATAGATCAGGATTCGCCCCTCTTATGTGTAAATCTAATTCTCTTGCAGGGCTGGAGGTGACCTTGGAGGAGCTGGGATTGGCCTTGGTGCACATTACATGCTTTCTTAATAGTACTTGTGCAATTTTTGCATGCATCAAATGCCAAATGCACGTCATTTGTCTTTGGTTATGCTCAACCTATACAAGGCTGAGTTCAGACGGGATTAAATGAATCTGAGCCTTGGAAAGAAAGTTGTATTTATTTACTTGACATTGGATTCTAGATTCTCATGGTTGTCTGATTGTTTTTTTCAGGGAAAGAGAGGTATTGAGAAACAGCCTTTCCAGTTGCCTGACTTCATTGCTGCTACTGGGATAGAGAAAATCAGACAGGTTAGAGTTCTTTACTCTAGACAATTTCCTCATATTTTCTTATATCTTGTGCTCACTCAAGGTGGAGCTAATATTAAATGCTCATTTTGACTTATCCAGGCATACATAGAAAAAGAAGACAGTAAGAAACTGAAACAGAAGCAGCGCGAGCGCATGCAACCCAAGATGGGAAAGATGGATATCGATTATCAGGTACTCTTTTTACTCGGGATATATTGTATTGAGTTTAACCAGTTGCATGTGCTTCTTAATAATTGCTTCTGCCGTCTTGTCAGGTTTTGCATGATGCATTTTTCAAGTACCAAACAAAGCCAAAGCTAACTTCACATGGTGATCTCTACTATGAGGGCAAGGAATTTGAGGTAATTTTTTTTTTATTTTACAAGTTTGCAGAGGATAAACTATCATACTTGGCTTTAATCTGATACTGCATGTTTATACAGGAATCGTGTAATCACGATATGTTCTGATTTAAACAATTATTGTAACTTTATTCTTTTCTTATTGTCAGGTCAAGCTTAGGGAAATGAAACCAGGCATGCTATCTAAAGAACTGAAGGAAGCTCTTGGTATGCCTGATGGTTCCCCCCCTCCTTGGCTTATTAACATGCAGGTTAATCTTGATGTGAAATTAATTCTAACTGTTGGCTTATCAAACCTTTTATTGCTTTTCTGATTGTTAAATTGCTTATATAAAATGTAATTATCAGAGATATGGCCCACCACCTTCTTACCCAAGCTTGAAAATTCCTGGCCTAAACGCACCTATTCCGCCTGGAGCCAGCTTCGGTTACCACCCTGGTGGCTGGGGCAAACCACCTGTGGATGAGGTTTGTTTTTCTGTGTTAATACAAAAAAAATATTTATTATAAGCAAACCAAGTGTATGAAGTCAATTCTGATTCCTTTTGTTTCTCTAATCAGTTTGGCCGTCCTCTCTATGGAGATGTTTTTGGGGTTCAGCACCAGGACCAACCCAACTATGAGGTATGAGGCTGTCCTCAACTTAAAATATATGTTTTTTTTATTTTATTTTGACAAATTTGAAAGCTGGCAAAACATGTGAATATATATCTGTGATGAACAAACAGGAAGAGCCTTTACCGGTAGATAGGAACAAGCATTGGGGAGACCTGGAGGAGGAAGAGGAAGAAGAGGAAGAGGAGGAAGAAGAAGAAGAACTTGAGGATGAAGAGGCCATGGCTGACGGCATTGAATCTGTTGACTCTCTTTCTAGCACTCCCACTGGAGTTGAAACCCCAGATGTTATTGACCTCAGGAAGCAACAGAGGAAAGAGCCCACTGACAAGCAACTATACCAGGTAACTTTTCTTCCTTTCATTCTTCTTTCCCTCTTTTTTGCAATCTCATTTGCTTTAATCTTTGTAATTTATTGTTTTCTTTCAATTTGTCTCTATGATGTTATTTTGCTGTTTAATTAAATGTTTCCATGTCTTTTTTGAAGGTTCTCGAGGAGAAGGAAGAGAAGATTGCTCCAGGCACCTTGCTTGGGACAACCCACACGTATGTCACACTTTTCTTGTTTGGTCAAATTCTTTTACTTTTTTTTTTTCCAATATGCATGTTTCTTATATTACTTCTTTCGTATAACAGATATGTTCTGGGCACGCAAGATAAATCTGCAGCTAAGAGGGTACGGATTTTATATTAATATTTTATATTTTTTGTCAAGTTACGACTCGTATTGTTTTGGCTTAATGCTGATTGTTAAATGGTTATGTTTCAGGTTGATCTTTTGCGTGGCCAAAAAACAGACAAAGTTGATGTCACCATTCAACCTGAGGAGCTGGAAGTCATGGATGATGTGCTGGCTGCCAAGTAAGATATTTCTGTTTATCACTTATACGAGTCCAGGGATTTTATTGATGTTAATAACTCTAATTTATTATTGTATTAAAATTGCACAGGTATGAAGAAGCAAGAGAGGTTGAGAAGCTTCGGAATCAAAAAGAAGATTTCAGTGACATGGTTGCAGAGGTGGGTTTCCATTTTATTCCTATTTTGTACGCCATCTCGTGTACTTATCAAAGCTGGTTAATATTTTTCTTTCTGCTGTAGAATGCAAACAAGAAAAAGCGAAAGCTGGAGAAGGATAGCAAATCCAAAAAGAAGGATTTCAAGTTTTAAATGTTTGGGTGTATCTTCATTGTACCTGCTCAGTTTTGAGCAATCTGCTGAACTCTACTATATCGGGGGTTATTATTTTTAGATGTATTTCGTAATGTCATGAGCAGAGAAATTAGGAGAGATTATGTACTGTACTTACAGAGTGATGAATCATCATTTCTCTTCCTGGCGTCAAAATAGATTTCGGTTCATATCATATATATGCGTGTCAATTTTTTTTTATTATGATTGTTTATGGTTGATATGTTGTGCAAGCAAATTGTTGTAATTTTAATGTATGAAATGAACTTGTCATGAGCAACAGAAGGGGAAACGAAAAGCAATTCTGAAGCAAATAATTGTCAATCCTGAAGAAAAAGCTACAAATACTTCTTAACTTGTGAAATGATATCACACTGATTGGGTTTACTGTTCAACTAAATCCATGAGAAATGGCAAAAGAATGCTTAGTTTCCGGTCTCTGATTTACTGTTTGCATTGCCACTGCTCTTTTTGCGCTTCCTGATTCTTTTTCTCTTAGTCACTGTCTCTTCCTTTCCCTCCTACGTCAGAAAAATATTAAGTAGTCCTGATGAGTTCATTACAAAATCATCCGGTGGAACCAGTTTTGTCATCAAGTAGAAGGCAATAGGTCTATAAGGTAACTAATTTACCATATCAATACTAGATTGTTCTTTCAATGATCATAGCAGTCCGAAAGTCATGTAAAACTGTCTTCCGGAGGAAATTAAATTTCAGAATTAATTAAAGCTAAAGCCAACAATATGGGAATGGAGAAAAATATAGGACATAAACCTCACCTTATTTTGATTTGGAACTTCAGCCTTTTGCTTTTTCTTCTTACAAGAAAGTGGATTAGGGCCCTGTAGATTATTATTTAAGACAATGTTATGAGTATTTCTAGAAACATGACAGTGCTTATTGTGGTTATCCAATATTGTTATCTCCATTTTGTAACCAAACCTTATATTGCCTCAATTATCCCTGCAATTGTGCAATTGTGCAATTGTGCAATTGTGCAATTTTGCAATTGAACTGCATTTTGAGCCTTCACTTCCTGGGTAACCTCACTGTGAAATATTGCCTTTGCTAGGTTAACTCCAGAACCATTCAGCCTCATTCAATATAGTTCCTAAGGGATCTTTAACATAAATAAAAACGCCTAAAATTTGGACAAAATGGTGCCAGTACAATACAAACAGGTTGACACCAGAACTGATGAAAAATTATAGAAGCCCTTACATAATTATCAAATCTTTTTTTTTTTAAATGGAAACCATACCTTTGCCATCTTCCTCTTAAATTGAGGCTTGTCTACTACACCCAGCGATCTTTTCTTAGAATGCAAAATAGTTGTAGCTTGCTCTTCTTGAGTTCCATCAGAATCACCTTCAGATAAATTTTCCCTAGAGGTCCTTTTAAAAAACTTTTGCACCTCAGATTCAGTCATGTGCAAGCGTTTCTCTTCCTCTGACTTTGCAAACTCCCGTTGGCTAAAGGAAGGTTGCTCGAGGAACAAAGAATTTTTTAGCCCATATATAACAGGGACTCCTGGTACCTATTTTACATTCATTTTACAGAAAATTAGAAAGCTTAAATCTCATCGAATAGTTGAATGATGCGGAGAAAGGTGCGAGTATTAACCTCTCGAAACATTTTTCTAAGATCTGAATCTTGCGTACCAACAAAGAAGTGTTCTGAGTTGTTCTCTCCGATTACTGATTGGATGCAATTGGTACCACTCACCCTTTTTTCATGGTCACACCTGCAACAAATTTATATCTTAATTTCATGGCAGCCAATACTGAGCTTCCGCATCATTCTCTTTACACAGAATTACAGAGAAGTTAATTAAGTGGATGTTTCCAGTGCACTTTTGTATATATAAAAAACAGCCTTCCGAGATGTTTGTTGCAAAACACTCATATTGACTCAAAAATAAACAAAAACATAACTAAACAAAGAGGCTTCATAAATCAAGCTCTTAGTAAGGTCAAGACCATATATAAAGAGGCTATATATATTTATCCTGATTTCACGAAGTATTGGCTACAAATCAATTAGGTTCTAAAAAATTGATAAGCCATGATCAAATAGCAATCTCCTTTTTCCTAATTCCTCTTCAGTTAACACCTAAATGCATATAGTCAAAAAATCATCAACTGTTACACACACCAACTAGTAGGAAACCTTTTCAACATAAACAATTGATTCCTCAATATACCAAACAACACAAAAAGAAATACCTAGCAATCATGAGCTGCTTAGCAGCTTCTAACGTCTCCGTATGAGACGGTCCGAGACTTCTAATCTCCGCAACAATGCACCTGCAAACAAAACCAAAACCAACCACTCCTTTATATCTTATCCCCTTTTATTTTACTTATATATTTTTCTGAGAGATTAAAAAAAAAGACAAAAAAAGGAGATAGACTTGGTGGTGAAGAGGAGGCAGCGGGCGCCGAGGAGGCGAAACAGAGCGTCGTCGGCCGGAGATAGGCCGTGAAAGAGGAGGTGGTGCACCAGGGTCCCATCCAGCAGCACCTTGTACGGCTCTCTGAACCCGAAACAGGCCGAATAGAACCGCACCACTTTCCGGTGCCTCTTTTGCTTCTTCAACCTCATTCCTCCTCTCCTTCACTTTCTCTATATCCTATTTCAGTGAAATTGGGGTGCAATCGGGGTGGCAACTGGCGACGGCTGAAGAGGGTTTAAGGGTTTGCCTTTGTTATTGGTACGAATTGGAGGCGCTTTGGGGTTTTTTCTGTTTTCCCATGGTAATTGGGACTGCTATTTGCAGAGCAGATTTTACTATGATGAGAGCTTTGTTAATAATATACGTTAGAGAAGTTAGCTATGTCACTAGAGAAGGAATTTTGTCACAGCGTGACTAGTCACGTCACGGAACGTCACGTGTGTCGATTACGTGACGTGACTCGCGTGACGCGTGACGTGATCATTCGCGTGACGTGACCACATTCTAGTAAAAATATACGTCACGTCACGTCACGCGAACCAGTCACGTCACGTCACGTCACGTGATCACGTTACGTCACGTCACGGTATGAAACATAGAATATCCAACTTTTTTTATATATATAGAGTATTCAGATTTTTATTATAGTATAAGTTCAGTGATATTGGTACTAATGTAGTACTGATTTTTATTTTCTTTAGTTTAATCTAATGAATGTTTGTAATTTGAATTTTTAAAGTAATGTCAGATGCAACATTTTCTAAAAAAAATAATCTTTACAATATTATTTACTTATTTTAGAATTTTTTATAACTTTTTCCTAAATTTTCAACAATTTAAATTAAAATATTAAAAAAATTAACATGACTAATTTACGTCAGGACACGTCACGTCACGTGTGATCACATCACGTATGGTCACGGCGTGACTACGCGTGACGTGACTATTCGCGTGACGTGATCCTCCGCCACCATTTTGGTCACGTCACGTCACGTCACGTGACTAAATCACGGCGTGTCACGTATTTCCTTCTCTATATGTCATGCTCACCGAGAGTGCTATATGAGCATCTGTATTTTTGAAACTCTTAAAATTTCAAAGCTTATTTGACAGTTTCTAAATCAATTTTAGAGATGTAGATGTATTTCATATTTAGCAATTTTGTTTAATAATTTCTAAATATGAAACTATTTCAAAACTATGACGTGGCGAAATAATCGACCCGTATTGGCTCAATTTTTAATATTGTTTTAATTAAACGCTAATGTGGCAATTAAGAAACTCTAATTTTAATTTTAGAGATGTAGAGATTTAGAAATTCAGAGAGTCTAAAATTTCTAAAATTATGTTAACAGTTATTTAGAAACTTCAAGAGTTTCAGAGATGCAGATGCTCTGAGCATAAAAGATTGATTAAGTGATACATATAAATATAAAATTTTGAAATTTTCGAATTATTTGATACAAAGTTAAGTGATAGAAAATAATAAATAAATGTATTATAATAATTTATAGAACTTTATTTTCTCGGTTTGATTTTATACTTAAATAAATTTGAAAGTTCGATTTCAATGATTTAAATTCATCATTTGAAATCAGTCCAACAAATTTATTATAATATTTGCCATATTCTTCTTATGAGACTGAGCCAAATATTCAATATATTTTGTAATAAAAAAAATATTTGATTTTTCCTCGTATTGAACACCGTAATTATTTTACATCATTATGTAAGACATGAACAATGTATGCTTTTCCAATTAAATGTTACATCGCAAAAAACAAAAAAAATAGTCATATTTTAGAGGACAATGTAAAATAAAAAAAAGTTATGATGCAACGACTTTGCCAATGAAAATAAAATATTTTGTTTTTGGTGACTGGTAACTTTTGAAAAAGAAAAATAAGTTATTTTTAATTTAATCAGTTCTGCATCCATTCTTCTAATGCCGCCATTTTTATTTATATTCAAAATAAATATAAATAGTCAAATATGCCCATAAAAGTTAGGAAATTTTAAACATACCCAAAACGCTTATTTATTAGGCGGTTCTCATTTTTTTTATTAGAAAACGCCTACTTATTAGGCGGTTCTTAATTTTTAATAGAAAATGCCTACTTATTAGGCAGTTCTTAGGTTTATTTTCCTTTTTTTAAAATCTGGATGCCTACAGCTTTTTGACTAAATTTTTAAGTATCAAAGAGAAGATATAAAAATATTTAAATATAGTTTTGATGTATCTATCTTATGAATCATTTAAAATTCTTTTTTTTAAGACGATTATTTGACAAAATTTGTTGATGATTTATTATGATTCGGTTTTTTCGACTAAATTTATTATGATTTATTAGTATGGTTTATATTTGATATTTGTAAGTATGATATAGTCATGATAAGAGAAAGACAATATGCAAACATAAAGTAGAAAATATAAATAAACAAACATAGATAATACAAGCATAAAATAACAAACACAGTAGACCAAATGTAAATCCTACAAAATAATAAAAGTAAAACTATCGTCTAACCAGAGAGAGACCATCACTCAGCTGGCTGTCCTCTGGTAGTCCTGTCGGGCAGCCCCCCAGCCCGGACCACGTGCAGTAGCGGCATCTGCCTCTCTGCTTAGCCTGGCTGCGGTCTCCCAGGCATCCTCCTCCCCCAAAGTGGTAGCTGGCGGAGGTGTAGAGAAGATGGACGTTGCCAGCCCAGTCGCATAGTCATGGTGTGTCTATGACCCGCTACCGCTGGCCTCACCGTCGGTATCGTCTCTGCATGGACGGTGACTGTAACGTTGATAGGCTATCAAGCTCATCCAGACTGAACCCCTGCCCATCCTACTCCATAGGGTTAAAATACAGAGCCTCATAGTGCCTGACCAAGCCTACTTATTACCAAGTCGTTTTTCGATTTTCAAAGTCCGAATGGTCAATCTAAACCGTTAGATATGATATCTATATTAAAATATACTTGGAGACCAAATTTTATATTTCTTAGATTTTTTTTTACTATTTATTAAGCCACTTTGAAAATCGTTGATCCAACGGTGACTTAACCAAACAGTAAAAACAGAAGTCACCGTTAGATCAACGATTTTCAAAGTGGCTTAATAAATAGTAAAAAATGTTCCAAATTTTAAGTGGCTTAATAAATAGTAAAAAATGTTCCAAAAAATATAAAATTTGATCTGCAAGTACATTTCAATATAGCCTGAGGCATATATATTAATGATTCTGCTTTTTCTCTTGAACTTCTAAATCAGTTCTATTGGCCCTAGTAAAATTTGTGTAGACTAGATTCTGAAGGATTGCGGCAACAACTTATATTAAATGAATTTGCAACTGGCACCAATTGTTGACAACTTGACAATGCAGCATTTTAAAGATTAAAAAAAATGACCTTTGCTGGCATTAATTTTAATAAAGTGTTCCTGACCCCTGACCATTTCCTATTACAATTTACAATGGGAGAGCTTCATTTGTTTTTAATATACGCTTTGCAATGTTTCGTGACAAACGATTATACCTGATTTGAACATATCTTATTTTATCTTGGCGATGATTAATTTCTATCTGGAACATATATAAACAATGTTCCTTGCAAGTATTATTTTATGAAAATAACAATATCCTTTGGGAATAGAATTTTGAAATTTTCAGTCACATACAGCTCGATCTGAATCTTTTCAATCATGTAAATTGTTTTCTTAAAGTTTTGTGTTAGACGTGCATGATAGGGATAGGCCTAACAAGGAACCGGTACGCAAGTGACAGGGCATCCGATGGGTGCATAAGACCAAAATCAATTCACTTTAAGATTCGTGCTTATCTCGTGGTGTGTTTGGAGGAATAGTACTAGTCCGATTCACTTTGAGATTCGCCCTTATCTCGTGGTATGTATGAATTTGTGAGCTATTCTGAACTCTATTCCATGTTTGAATGGTTAGCAGCTGTTCAAGATTTGTACAACATGTACTTTTTGGACCGTAATCCGCTGCTTGCCAATTCAGCAAGCAGCGGAGTCGGATCCATCCTTTTTCCCTTTATTATTGCAGTATATGTTTTATTACTCGTTTGTAATCTAAATTTTCTAAGTGATACATTATTTTTAATATGGCCGTGATATATATACAACAAAATTAATTCCTGAGTCCTATGCTTGGTTGAAAGGATCCTATATATAGTTGACATCTGTACATCCGGCTAACAATTATCTATTGTTTTTCTTTTTGTGAAATTATCTATTGCATGGTGATTGCTCCTATATAATTAATTTAGGTTTCTTTAATTTAATGTGCCGGCCTTAACTTGCGAAAGACATGCTCACCAATACAGGAGAAGTGCATTATATATTTTTTAATTCAGTTCTGGGTATTTTACTGTTTATGTTCTCACATTGTTAAAATAACCACTAATGTCCCTCATATTGTTATAGATTAATTGTACCCATGCCCTTAAGCTTGTTATTTTCTCTTATCTCCAAGAAAAAGCAGCTTTAATTAATTTGTTTCATGTGACAGAAAATTTTCCCACCTGTTACTTGTTGTACCTAACATTTTCTACATCTTTTAATTGGGGAAGGGGATCTATAATCAATAAATAAGATCATGTGTTGGCTATGATGAAAATTGCCTCATGTACATGGAAATCATGAATTAATTTTTTATTTGCAAGATTAATTAGTCTGTACGGTACCACCACATTGGCAATATATGAGGTGCAATTGCTTCATATATATAACATGAAAATCTGGTAATGATGCCCAAGAAAAAATAACTTACAAGAAATGCAATAAATTAAAAAAGAAGTTATGGAGGCCTCTACAAGCTCAGGAACAAATCAACAAAGAAAGTACCTAATACTTTATTAGGTCTTTTTTCCACAGCATATTTGTTCGAACATTCCAGCAGTTAATTAATGCAAACCATGGTTCGGCTACCTATGTCCCTACCATCAAAGAAAAACCAAGTATTCTGTTCATCATACACAACTCAAATTTGAAAGAGAGAGAGAGAGAGAGATTGAGAGAGGCCAACATGGCCCAAGCAATTGTTTCTCATACAGTGAACAAGCTCGAAGATCTCATGCGTGGAGACTCTGCATCCTTATATGGAATGAATGATGATATCCATTGGATGAAGAGAGAACTCAAGAAGTTGCTTTGCTTCTTAAAAGATGGTGATGCCAAACAAATCCGGGACGGAAAAGTCAAATCCTGGATTAAAGATGTAATAGAAGCAGCGAATGGTGTTGAGGATTTAGTCGACAGCTATTTATTCCGTGCTAGCAGGTTCCCTCACTACTTCAGCTCTATTCATTCTCGTCGTAGTTTTTTCAAAAAGGTTGATGAAATAAAGCAAAAAATTAATGGCTTATCAGCTCAAAGGTTAACACTTGGCCTTGTTAATCTTGGAGCTCGCCGCTACATTCCTGAACAAATTGTAGATCCAAAAGCCCAAAGTAGAGAATGTGTTTATGTTGATGGTGATGGTGGTGATGATGATGCGAGTACTAGTATTGTTGGTTTTGGAGAGGAGAGGAAAGCAATAATAGGCCAATTGAAAAGTTCTGGTGACCGATTACTAGTTCTTTCTCTTGTCGGGGTAGGTGGCATCGGTAAAACAACTCTCGCAAGATCGGTATACCAAAGTGCCGATATTAAACGAATGTTCGTTTCT
Source organism: Carex arenaria (assembly GCA_964058825.1). Classification (NCBI taxonomy): domain Eukaryota; kingdom Viridiplantae; phylum Streptophyta; class Magnoliopsida; order Poales; family Cyperaceae; genus Carex; species Carex arenaria. The sequence continues at coordinate 854,578 of CAXKVW010000044.1, read as the reverse complement.
CGTGCTTGGGTGCCGGTGACTAAACACTGTACAGTAACTGGTATCTTGAAAAATATAATAAAAGAACTTGTTACAAGTCCCAAAAAAATCAAGGGCCAAACCTTGTCCAAATGTTCGAAATTTATTATTGATGAAGCAAAAGACGATCATAATTTAGAAAATTGGAATGAGGAAGACATAAAATCAGCACTGCATGAGCTAATAAAACTAAAAGGGAAGTGCCTGATTGTCATGGATGATGTGCACAGGAAGGAAATATGGGAAAGAATTCAAACAGCAATTGTTACCACAGATAATGGAAGCCGTGTATTAGTAACAGCACGGTCTATAGAGGTCGGAAAATTTGTTGGCCGTCACACGAATCCACATGAGCTCTGTGTTTTAAATGAAAATGAGAGCAAACTCCTGTTTCTCAAAAGAATATACCCAGATGAAATCGTTCATGAATTCATGGATGATCTCAAAGAAGTCGGCGAAAGGCTACTCAGAAAATGTGGGGGTTTACCCATGCACTTGGTGATACTAGGCAGCCTTTTATCAAGGAAAGCAAAAATCGTCGGTGCTTGGTCGAAAGTGTTAGAAGCCTTAACCTCGCAATCCAACGATATACTTGGTCTCTGCTACGATGATCTCCCTCTTGAGTTGAAACGCTGCTTTTGGTATCTTAGAGCATTTGAGCAAGGTAGTGAGATCAAGGCTAGCCAACTGAAAAGGCTATGGATGGCAGAATCTCTAGTGTTATACAAAGAAGGCAACCAAGATAAGGAGCAAATAGCAAACCAGTACATAGAGGAGCTTAGCAAAAGATCCTTAGTGCAAGTCACTAAAAGGAAGTATAATGGAAACCCTTCAAGGATCCTAGTTCATCGCCTTCTCCACGAACTGTGCGGCAAAGTAACAAAAGAGAACAACTTCCTCAATGTTGAGGGAAGACGCTCAAAAAATCCTCCTGCCACTCCGGATCCAATGGTGACAACTGCACGCCGCCTTGCTTTTCATGGTGCCATACCGAATACATACTTCAACCCGGTGACATCGGATCTAACGACTCCGAGCCTAAGAACATTTATGTGCTCTGGTTCATCAAAACTACAACACCGGCTTGGCCAACACCTCGAAGGATTGAAGCTATTAACCGTGATCAATGTAGAGGGTGAGAAAAGGCTTACAACTATACCGAGTGAGATCTCTAATTTGATCCATCTAAGATACCTTCGTTGGATCGTTCATTCGAATCATGGGGTAAAAACTTTACCTTCTTTAGAGAATCTCCATAATCTTCAAACTTTAGCAACAAATGCCACAATTACAATTGAAGATGGCCTGGATGGTTTAAAAAGCGTAAGGTGTGTGACCCATGCCAAGTGTGGATATTTAGTGGCAAGGCAATTGATCAAACTCAATAACCTCAGAAGATTGAAAATTACGTTCAATGAAACGGTTATACTAAATCCATTTGAGAAGCAGCGCACACTCGAATCTCTATCTCTATACGGAGAAGAAGGGTCAATCCCGATGGAGGCCTTCACAGTGTTTCCTGCTCTACACAAATTAAAAATTTACGGAATACTTACTGATTCAAAACCACTTCCGGCTCATACCGTATTTCCACAAGATCTTAAAAAGCTCACACTGGCTTTCTCTTGCCTCACCAAAGACCCCATGCCTACATTAGAAAAGCTTCCAAACCTCATGATCCTTTCTTTGGAGGATAAAGTTTATGATGGTAAATCTATGGTTTGTTCTGAGGGGGGTTTCCCTCGACTTTTGCGGTTGGTGCTAAAGAAATTGGAGAAGTTGGAAGATTGGGAGGTTGCGTATGTCGCAATGAAAAATCTTAGGAGCTTGACAATTGAAGGTTGTAGAATGCTCAAGATGCTTCCTGAGGGGCTTCAACATATAAACTCTCTCAAGGAGATCAAGTTAATTCAGATGGGTAACATGGTGGTAATTGAATAAGCTGAAGACCATGTTCACATTTGTTGGTGATATTCTGTGAGATTTGATTTGTAAGTGATTCAATTAAACTTCCTGTTACTTCATTTTAGTGAGAAATCATACTATTGTGCACCAAAAATTTTCAAAGTCTGTAGATCCAGTACTTATCTGTGCATTACATGGTGAAATGAAACAATTGATGCCCAGTTAAATTCTCTATGGCAGTAAGTTCTTGTCAGCTGTCCCACATTTAACTGTGAATTCTTGATTTACTTGTAGGAAAATTTTGATCATTTCTGCGGATCTTTGCGTGAACTGTTGATTTTACGAGCACTGCTTTGCCTTTTTAAAATACTTTTTCCCATTTTTTATGTTTGTTTAATAAAAGAAATGCATGTAATAATTTTTTTCTGGATTTTTTCAAATATGGAACTGATCCCTGTAATTATGTGCAATTGTAAAATTTGTTAAATGCAATAAGTTGTATAAATTAAGTTTTTCGGTTCAAATAAGATTGCAGATGATATGGCATGTAAATAAATGCTCGGTTTTTGGGATTATCAAATTGGTTGTATTAAAGCTTCCGGTCCGGTAATAATTTGGTTGGATTAATTATTTTGAATATATTGACAATCAGTTGTTGTACATGCCTATCTATAATTGTCAAGATTTCCTTATTTCTCCTTTTTTTTAACTGGATTTTAGAAATTATTTTCAGCCATTTATAACCTAGCAAAAGGAAGATAGGAAGCAAATAATTGTATAACAAAATATCTTCTTCTTCTTCTTCTTCTTCTTCTTTTTTTGAGAAAGCTGACAGAAACTCTCAGTTATACGTAAACCAAAACAACAAGAACAAAAAACAAAAATAAACCACATAAACACTCACACGCTTTCAACATTTCCTAACAGTTTTGCATGCAAAGTATCAAAAAGTATAAAAAAAAAATATCATAAAATATTTTACTCCAATAAGGCAAAGATAGGAATGTGTGACAGAATTTGATAAATTCTGGCGCAATCTGTGGCAGATGCACATACAAATTGGGATAGGCAAGTGTCTACTTATGTATTTGAATTTTTTAATTCGATCTAGTACTAATTGTTCAATGTGTCTATCAGGCTATCCTTGATTCGATCTAGTACTAATTCGATCATGTATTTGATCATGTATTTGAATTTTTTAATTCGATCTAGTACTAATTGTTCAATGTGTCTATCAGGCTATCCTTGATTCGATGTAGTGCCTACTCTTGGTTTGAATTAGTCTGATTCTTGAACCGATTTCTTGTGTGTTTTGGTCTATTATGTGTATTTTTTTTAGATATGTGATACTCTATTTCGTAAATAGAATGAAAGAGAGTATTATAACAAGACGGTGAGACCTATTATTACAATTATAAGAAATGGGTTGGCTGTGAACTTTTCCTGCCTTTTATTATTTGACACTTAAATTTCGGTTAAAATTTTATCTAAACTTTGAATTCAATTTGCTAATTGACTAAGAACAATCCCACTTTGAATTGTGCCAAACGAGTTTTTTAATTAGCTTACTAAAAATATTTCAATGCTACGTCAATCGATCTTATGATTATAACAGAATTTTATAGAGATTGAGTTGTAATTGCGTACCCGATAAGTTAATGGGTTTGAACCCAATTTATTATTTGAATCCAATTAGTGCCCTACTCTGACAGAAATCCAGGATCCGCCCGTGGGTGCAATATTGTTGAATATCTCCAGAATCAAGGACTTGCCAATTGATTAAAAAAAATATCAAAATGTAAAGAAGTAGATCTATTCTATATTATTACCAAATCGAGGCAAAAATCAAGTTCAACCATCCTGGCAATCAATTTCATAATATCACCAAATTAATGCAAAAAATCAACTTCAGATACGCTGCCTATCCAAAATAGATTGATCCAAATCTCCCTCAAAGTGTTACTATATAAGAAGCTATCACGCAAATCGCACAATTTGAACCCCTAACCCTACAAAATTATTCAATCAAACATGGCCATTGTTTCTTGTTCATGTGTTCTCGTGTTTCTTTTGTTGATTGTTTCCGTACCACATTTCATCAATGCTTCTTCTGTATCTGATGCCTGCACAAAAGCAGCTGCTAGTAGTCCAACAATAAACCGCGACTTCTGTATTGCATCTTTACAAGCGGACCCAAAGAGCGGGTCGGTCAACTTTGTTGGTCTCGCACAAATTGCCACAGAGCTTACTTCCAAAAATGCAACTAGCACAAAGGCAAAGATTAATAATCTGCTTACAAATTCAGGAAATGGCAATGATAATATCAAGCCAGAGCTAAGCACCTGCCTAGATTTGTATTCCGACATGATCGATCATCTCTCTGACGCTGCCAATGCTATTAGTTCTTACCATTATGATGATGCCAAGACATACCTCAGTGCGGCTCTTGATGCACCGAGCGACTGCGAGGATGCATTTTCTGAAAAAGGGACCGGCTCTATTTTGTCTAAGGAGGATTCAAATGCAACACAGCTCTCTGCAATAGCTCTTGCTCTTCTAAACATATAATTCATAATTTATTTCTTGTTTTTCCTTTTCTTTTCTTGAGTGGTGGGTGTGTGGTTTGTGAAATTGACGGTGGTCAATGTATCTTAATTAGGCAATCTAAATTATTAAGTAGTAAATAACTAAAACATAAAAAAGGGTATACTGTATATTGTTAGAAGATTTTTTATTTTCTGAAATAAATTTGAGAAAATCTGAAATTGAATAATGTCAATGCACTACTTTAACAGGAGGCGATTTAGTATGATCTTTCTTCTTGTACTTCAAACCTAAAACAACACTACTTTAAAATGTTGGGGCTTATATTGCTATAAAACTATAAGAGACATTTCGTCAAACAGTTTATATGCGCGTACAAGTCACGCATTTGTTTGGACAAGTTGTCTAAGAAAACACCAAATACCATACAAACCAACACAATACCTCACAAGTGGCAAAACCAACTGGCCAGATTTTTGTAGAAAGGAAAGGGTAAGCGATACTGGCAAACGAATTTCATGTTTATGTTTCATCGCTTTTCCTTGCTGTAGTTCCTTTGAAATAATCAAAGAGAAATGAACTACCCCGGGGTTTCTAAGTTCTAACCAAAGATATCTAGCCCATTGGGCCTGGGTCTGCTACGGGCCTAATCAACGATTCTCAATTTTCTCATAGCATAGACCAACAATTGTTTGTCTAATTATTTATTTTTTTTTTCATGAAAGATGAGGGCCCTCAAATTCCTTTAGTTGTTTGTCTAATTGTTAGAGTTCAATTTTCAATTTACTGTTTGATTCTACTACAACTTAAAATCTTAAATTATCAAATATCGGAAAAAAAAATGAAAAATATGAGCTCACTGTCTAAATACTTGCATTTGATCTCGAACAGAACAAAAATTACTTTAAAATTTATTTTTGTTCCATTTAGAAATTACTTTTTATAAAAATATATTTTCAAACTATCTCATCACAATATTGTTTTTTTAAACATTATTTATTATATAAGGAAAAAAGAGTCAATCAATTACATGGTTAATTAGTCATTGAGAGAAAAAAGTTCTCACTGCTCTCAATAATTTAATTATTTTTTTATTTTTAATCAAGTATTCATAGCTGAAGTACATCTAATCATGTTGGCTCTTTTTTTTATTTAGATTAAAAAGGACAAAAGAAATTGTCAGAATTACCCATAGGCAGGGGCAGATCTAGGATTTTCGTCAGGAGGGCAAAAAAATATCTAATCGGGTTTAAATAGCTAATCAGATTTAAACTCATTAACTAATTGGGTATTTAATAAAAAAGAATGCTTTAACTTATACTTTATAATGCTCTGACTTGTAATTTATAATATTCTGACTTATAATTATAATTACCAATCATATTTCAAGAAATTTATTTTAATTTTAACTATAAATTTAACCCGAATTACCAATTAAACATTCAGAGAGGGGCAAAGCCAGTCGGAACTAATAAATCTCCACTAAAACTCAAAATTCAGGCGCCCCCCCCCCCCTCGGACTACACTGGGTCCGCCCCTGCCCATAGGTCATGCTTGATGGTGTAAATAAAGTGATTTTTTTTTTAAATAACTTACTCTTATCCTACCCACAGTAACAAATGAATAGTTCGGATTTGGTTCGGCAGGGTCAAAAATTCATGATCCGGGTATAATTCAAATATGATTCGGTACAACAAGGAAGCAAAAAAAAGAACCCAAGAAAACCCAAAAAACAAAATAAAAAATAATCGTATTTTTTTCATGTTTTTTTTGCAAATAATTTGTGATTTGCATTTTATTCGCGAATAAAACGTATTATAAGTTTTTTTGCGTTTTAAACAGAGTTCAATTTGGAAACATAAAAAACGAATAAACTGCGAAATTTTCACGAATTAAATGCGTATATTGTCACTATGATCCTAGCTACATGAAAGTGATATTAAAATTACTTATTAATTCCTGAATTTTATTCCTCTTTCCGACATAATCATAAGAACTAATCAAGCACAAACAAACAGTCTGGACGTTTAAACACCCCATATAACATAAAATAACAAGTTTGTGAATAATTTACGAATTATATACAAACTAAATAATGATATTTATGAAAGGTTGAGTTGGACTATGGTGTATTACAACATATATATAGGTACTCTTGAACATTGGATTGTAACAGTTGGTTTCGAATCTAAACAGTTAATCTAAATTGTTTAACTTGATTTTCATATTAATATGTGTTTGAAGATCAAATTTTACATTTCTTTTTAAATTATTTGCTATTTGTTAATTTTATTTTTTAAAATCGTTGTGCGATTACTGACATTTCCTCCGGTGTACTGCATGTCAACTCTTCATAAGCGTCATAGATGTGTTCTTATGCGTATAGAAAAAAAAAAAAAAAAATTGTATAAGAATGATTTGGTGGGTGAGGACAAATTTTGTATCGAATTCATACAATAATTTTATCATATTATATGTGAATTTATTTTCAAAAGCATAAAATTAAAGTGTCATTTTTTTTTATAAATTTTTAATAAGCGAGAGTTATATAATTTTAAATTTGTACATATGAACAATTATATATAAATGATACGATGTGCCAAAAATATTTAATGAATACGGATGAGGATTTTTTTTTTTATTTAGAAATTATAACCTAAAAATTAAATAAATCAGCTAATGGAGCAAAAAATCAATAAAAATGACCTACACCGGTTTTCCAAACCGGTGTAGAATTAAAGCTCTCTTCTGCACCGGATTCCCAATCCGGTGCAGAAAATTCCTGCTCTGTCACACCAACGCACGATAGTCTATACAAGAAATATTCACACTGGTTTTCCAATCCTGTGCGGGCCTACACCGGTTTTCCAATCCGGTGCATAGTACTCTGAGTCAAACTTTGCGTTACTTTTCGTAAGATTGAGAAGTTTTGGAATATCTCAATCGTCCAAATAATTTATGCACAAATCTCAAATCTCAAACATTTTAAATATCTCAAACGTTCACATATCTCAAACGTTTGGGAATATCTCAATCGTTCAATCTGCACTCAAATAATAACCCACGTCCCACGTGACTTTCTGACTTTTCTCAGAATTCACATCCTCTCTCTTACCTCACAAGGGAATCTTTTATAACGGAAGAAGAAAAAGGAGGAAAGGAGAGGAGACAGAGGAAAAAGTTTCAACTCAAGCCACACCGGATTCCCAATCCGGTGCAGAGTATTTTTGGATTTTCTGTGGCGAGTCCACAGCCTAGTGGGAAAATAGATCAACCGGGTTAGAAATTTGCTGCACCGGTTTCGGAGTCTGATGCAGAAGAGGCCTTTAATTCCACACCGGTTTGGGAAACCGGTGAAGGCTGTTTTTATTGATTTTTTTCCCCATTGGCTGGTTTAGTTAATTTTTAAGTTATAATTTCTATATAAAAAAAAAAAAAATCACGGATGAGATTGCCAGCATTTAGCATGCTGGAAAACATAAATACATGCTTAAAAAAGATTGCATGCATGATGCTTATAGCAAAGGGGCATCTGATGTCATGGCAGAGTCAGACTTTCAAAAAATAGACGTCAAACACATATGGAATAAATTAAACATAAATACAAAAATACAAATTTGTATGTAGAGAATGAGGATCAATTATATACAATTTTTTTTACAGAGAATGAGAATCAATTTTACGGTACCATTACATTTTACACTAAATTATATAGTAAATTCAACATAAATACAAAAAATTAAAAATTAAATAAGGGTCAATTCGTTCCATTAGATCTCCTTCTTAGATCCGCCTCTGTCCGATGGTAATCAGATTAAATTTAATCTGTTTGGTCAGAGTCGTTTGATTTTTGTTAAAATTTGCACAAATATATTATTTATCAAAAAACACCCATTTCAAATGAATAAAGTTACAATTAATGTAGGACCAAAATTGTCTTTAATTTAATTTTTTGTTTTTATATATATAGTAACCAGTCCTTGACCTTATCATCACAATAAATGAAAAAAAAAAAAAAATACGGTGCATGAAACTTCTTTTGTTTTCAAGATACTTACATTGAATTATGTTTTTTTGTTCTTTCTTTTTTATTGCTTGTTGATCAGGAGCAGCATGATCCTTTGTACCATCCAACTCTGATTACAGTCTGGATTTTTTAAAAGATCAAATTAATACATTTACTTTTACTATAAATTTATTTAAAATTTTGAAATAAGTTAAAAGGTATTAAGAGATTAAAAGTGCAAATATATTATTCGTCATTAAAATACAGCTTGTTTTAATTTTGAATTGATTTTTAATTTATTTATAATATGTTAAGATATATATACCGATAGATCTTAGTCATTGAAATTAAAAAAAAATAGTTGATAAAAACTAAATATTTTTCCAATTATCTTAAATTTTGATATGCTACTACCGAATCTTTACAATCTTAACTTTAAAGTTTAAATATTTTTTTTCAAAACATAAAATAGACGTAGGGAAAATTAAATATATTTTTTAACTCATAACTGTTACTTATACAAAGGATTGATTCAGCTGACAATTTCTCTTAAAACTTAAAAAAATGTGAACTGTTAAATATAAATTTGTACGAATTTTAAATAAACCTTTATATTTAAATAGATCCGATTTTTGTATAACAAATATTCTCTTCATGAGGACAAATTTTGTATCGAAATCATACACTAAATTTATCATGCTATTAATTTGCGAATTTATTTTGCAAAGCATAAAATTAAATTATGATTTTTTTTATAATTTGTTTTAGTATGTGTGAGTTGTATATAATTTAAAATTTGTACATAATATAATATGAAATGGTATATAAACGATACACAAAATCTTGACACGAATCAACGACTCCGATCTGGTTTGGATTCTTTGTACCATATCCAAATCAGATTAGATTATGAATATTTTATTAAGAACAATACATTTATCTTTTACTACACATTTATTTAAAATTTTAAAATAGGTTAAAAAGGATTAAGAGATTAATTAAAAGTGCAAATATATTATTCGTCATTAATACATAACTTATTTTTAATTTTGAATTGATTTTAAATTTGATTTATAATATATTGAGATACCGATAAATATTAATCATTGATTTTAAATTCATACGTTGATCGAATTATGTTTTTGTAATTTGTAATAGATTAAAAGTGCATGAATTCTTAGTCATTGAAATTATAAGATTTGTACACCTTATCACAATAAATGATAAAAAAAAATTAGTGCATGCTTTCACGATACGTACATTGATTTATGTTTTTATTTTTATTAATTACTTGCTGATTGCTGATCGACCATGACCAGCAAAATCCTTTGAACCATCCAACTCTGATTACAGTATGAATTTATCTTTATTATAAAAATACATTTATGTTTTACTATATTTTTTTTAATTTTAAAGAAGTTAAAAAGGATTAAGAGATTAAATTGCAAATATGTTATTCATCATTTGAACTTTGTTGTTAGAAGTGAAGGACATGATAGAACTTGTTTTAATTTTGAACTGATTTTAAATTTGATTTGTAATAATGTTAAGATACCGATAAATTTTAATCTTTGAAATTATAAAATAGTTGATAAAAACTAAATATTTTTCAAATTATTTTAAATTTGATTTAGAATTTTTTTTTCCAAAATATAAAATAGACGACGTAGGAAAAATTAAATATATATTTTTTAATTCAAACTGCCCTTAGTCTGTCTTTAAATTTATTTTATTTTATTTTTTTATTTGATAATTATTTTTTGATATTATCGTCACAAATAAATGAGAAAATATATGGTCCATGAAACTTTCCTTCTTTTTACGATTCGTACATTGAATTATATTTTTTTCATTAATTATATCCTTTGTAGTTTGTACTATCCATGTACGCATAAAATAAAAACAGATGAAACCTCTCTTAGTCGCGACTCGCGAGCAGTTTGGGTCCGATGCCCATTGGACTAGTCCGATAAGTTACATAACCGTCCGATTTGCTTTAAATGCGTGCCCACGGATATTAAAGCGGATGAGCATGGATATTAAAGCACTGCACACAGATCTTAAAGTGAATTGGACGGTATAGAACCCATCGAACTCAGTTTGAGTCCGATGGGCATCGGACCCAAATTGATCTCCTCTTAGTCTCTTACCTTAAATTGCTGCCGGACGGACCCAACACCAACAGTGTGTGTGTGTATCAGTGTATATATAACCAACCCCCAGCCCACAGGGAACACAGCTATCCTCTTTTGGACACCTAATCTCGAGAGAGACCCAAACAAATTAAGCAGTAATATCCATATCTTGTTCTCTATCTACCTCAATTTCATCTCTATATCTATCTTGATCGGTATCTCCTCCTAACACCGACTAGATCGATCAGATGGAAACGGGGTTTGCAACGCTGGTGGTTGTGGGATTACTACTGTTGATGCTTATCGGCTGGGTTGCGAGGCGGGTGCACCAATGGGTGCAGGAATGGGGAGTGGATAGCAGCGGAGGTGTCAGATTACCGCCTGGTGAGATGGGGTTGCCGGTTATCGGAAACATGTGGAGTTTTCTCCGGGCGTATAAATGGGGACAACCAGATTCCTTCATGGGATCCTTCATCCAACGGTCAGTCATTTCCCACGTCAACTTTTTTTTTTAATCTGTTCTATGTTCTTATTCGTTTTGTGAGTTTTGAAGCCTAGCTAATATATGCTCTCCGGTTTCTTGAAGTCATAGGTTAGTACAGTGCCACTATGTTGGCTTTTTTTTTCTGGGATCAGGGATATCTCCTGCTGTTTTATGGAACGGAGAGGATAACCTAGGCGAGGCAGGGGACTAGGGGAGTCGTAGTAGTACTTCGGACTTCGGAGTACGTAGAGAGACGAGACGAAGGGAATCGGACTCTGCTGCTTTTCTGAGAGAAAAGCAGCAGGCTGCTTTTCCGATCTCAGCCATTCAAATTTGTTGAGATTTGTGCATGAAAAAATTACTTTATCGAGATACGCAAATTGAAAATTTTGAATGGTTGAGATCGGAAAAGCAGCAGGCTGCTTTTCTCTCAGAAAAGCAGCAGAGTCGGATCCAGACGAAGGAGAGGTGGTGTAGACTGTAGAGGGTGGATAGCAGGATAGCAATAATTAATCGATCATTAGCATTTCGGAGTACGTACGTAGTAGTACTTCGGAGTACGTAAAGGTTGTCAGTTGCATTTATGGTCAAGATATAGCAATAATTAATCTTTACATTTCTAGTTAATTTAGTAATATATTAACACCTATAACAATTTGTTACAACATATTATCTACGATTAAGATCCAATTAGCATATATTAATTGCAAGATTGCTCCGACCTACCATAGGTGGTCCAGTCACTGGCAGAGCCACTATGCAGCAGAGGTAGATAATTGTCTATTCCTGGAATTTTAAAATCGGGTGTGATATATACATGTTGGTATGTCTACTCTTGTTTTTTGACAATTCAATCCTGTAATCCAATCGAATAAATTAAATTGTAAATTGTGACTGATAATTGACTAAAATTATTAATTGTTAATGTTTTTCTTGATTTTTGTTTAAATCTAATTTTGAATTTGATGAGATTGATTAAAATGATTCAAGTATATAAGTTAATTTTGTCCACTGATCGATCCTGTAACTCGGTAACCTGAAATTTTTTGTTAACTCAAATTCTAACTACACCACTGAATCCAGCAGTATATAATAAAGCGTTCCCTAACTTAGATTCTTTCTCCATGAACAATCCAAATTAACATATAATTACATAAAGCATTTTTTAGAACTATCTACGTGGGTCCTAAATTTTTCATATATAAAAAGATATTGTGTAAAGGAGATTTAAAGATTATAAATGTAGGTACTTACCTTTTCTTTCCATAGCAAATTAAGGAGAAATAATATGACAACTTATAGCTATAGCTTGCCCTTTTAACTGAGTATATAGACGTCAAATTATACGTAATAGCGTGTTTTTAAGTGAAGATTTTGGGGACCCATTCATATGTTGACTAAACATGAAACAAGATAAGCACCTACGGGTTTTCATCCAAAAAAAAAAAAAATGAAACAAGATAAGATTTGGGGGACCCATTCATAACACAAACGTGCGAACCCACTTCCATTAATTGAAAGGTGATATATTTATTCTTCGACGGTTGGACCTAGCTAAGGTAGTAAGGTGGGAGGTACAACGTACAAGTCCCATAACCTTTATGAAAATTGCATATTGGCCTTGTCCGGCAACCTTAGTCCTTACTACATTTCATTTTTATGTGATTTTGTAATATTCTCCTGTTCACTTTATAATTTGCCTGGCTCTGACAGCATATATACCTCTTGTCATTTGAGGATAGCTTGGGGGGAAGGGCTTTTATGTCATGATAATATATATTTGGAATTTCTTTTAGTTTTTTAATAATTGTAGAAATGGACCCGTTACCCATAACACATCAGCTTTTGAGCCCATATTCTCACTGTTTCTTCTTTGTTGTTTTTTTTTTTGCTTGGTCTCTGGCATGCTGCCAGAAGATCAGAAGTCATATCTCTACCAGTCCAACACTGATCGGATACGGATGATGCTTCAGCAATATTAATTTCATTTCCATGCACAAGATTCATGCGTTTATATTCACATACTACTAAACCTTGTATTAATTTAGCATGTGAAGTCAATTTAAAGTTAAGTAGATATAGACTAAATTACATTAAAATATTGATATTTCATAATAGTGAAATAAGTAGATAAAATAGCTTTTATATATTTTATGTATTAAAGCGTTTCTAAATAGCAAGCTATAGCTGCGCTATAACTTTTTGGACTACGTTATGAGATAAAAGTGCGCTAATTCAGCTACGATCGCTATAGCTATAATATATAGCAGACCGCTATTACCGCTACGCGCTAAAAGCTACTGCTGACCATAATCCAGACACCTATATCTGAGATAAATAAATATTGGGGTAAGTAACCAGAAACAATCAGAAAAGATAAGGGTATAATCAAAGGGGGTAATACTTAGGAACACCAGCTTTACCTAACAGAGTAGGTAAATCAATGGCAAGTAGCAATTAAAGAATCAACGCACCTACAATAAGGACTACCCAATATCGATCAAGTTGGATCGGAGTTTTAAAGGGCAGGATTATTGAGTGTTAAAATCTAATACTACTAGACGGAAGGAATGAAGGAATGAAGGAAGGAAGAGAGGGCAAATAAATGTCAAGATACTACAACCAATAAGTATTTTGTATTTATTTCCCTAAAGACTATCAAATATCGTAGTGTACTTTTTTCGCTATGCTACATAAGTTTTTTTTTTTTGCGATTTACATGGGCTTATGTACTTCTGTTCCTATTTCTGAGCTACATAGTCTATTTGTTATAACAAACTATATGCTTATGTTCCTATTTGTGATTTAGTCTCTCATTCTATATTGGAAAATATTCAAATATTAATTATTCTTTTTGTTTGCTCTTCATCTAGTTTTCACTTGTAAAATTATTATCGTTCGTTTCATTGAAAACTGATTTTGATTATTATAATATATAAAATGTTCAAATAAGTATACTGACTTTCACTTGTAAAATTAATTTCTCTTTGTTTTTTATAATATGTAATACTAATGAAGTATGAACTATTAAATAATGTTACTTTGTAAATCATTTTCTTCTTCTTATTTGCATGATTAAAAAGAAGTATGTAGACTTAGATTAGTTGTCATTTAGTTGTTACTCCAATTCTCCAATATTGATTATTTAATAATTAGTAGAAATATATAATATAAATTTTGAAAAGAAAAAAAACGATATGTATGATAGCTTCTGCTATAACTACACTATTTGCAATAGTTATTTTTTTATCTTCTCACTATGCTGCTATAATCACTATTTAAAATCTTGCTTAAAATACTTAGTCAACACATGCACAAAAAAAAGGTTGCATGCTCTTTTTTATTTTTATTTTAAACTGCCAATTCTCTCTCTCTCCTCTTTTAGTTTAAAGAACCTGCTTTGTGGTCTACAATTCTGCATATTACAAAGGTGTAAGGCCCACAAAATTTCCTAATAGAAGTAGGTCCATATTACAAACCTCTGTTCTCTCTCTCTCCAATAATAATTATTTTCCTGATCCTTATCTAGAGAACAGAGGCAGGTAAGGTTGGATTTAGAATAGGTCATTTCCAGTTGGGTTTAATTGGGCCCAATTCAAAATGGTGTTGAATTCTTTAGACGGGCTTAATTATATGTCGGGTCAAGTTTTCCTACTTGACGGAACATCTAAAACTTACTTTCTGTTATTTTAATTACAGATTTTTTTTATGGTTATTTAATTACAGTCTTACAGATATTAGATGTACACCAGGTGTACCTCTAAATAATTCTTGGTTTTGGATTAAGTGAATGTGCCTATATATGATTCCTTTCTTTAATTTGCTCTCTCTATTATTCCCTATCAGTTCTTCTTCTTGGAGTCTATATATGCATTTGGCGTGTTTTTAACATGAACCTAGAAGTTTTCTTATAAATATAAAGTAATATGTTCAACTTCAATCTGTTTTGATCTTGTCTTGAATGCAGATATGGTAAAACTGGCATATACAAGGGCTATATGTTTGGGGGTCCCACAATATACGTGACTTCTCCTGAGGCGTGCCGAAGAATTTTGATGGATGATGAGCATTTTGTGCTTGGGTGGCCCAAGGCTGCAATGGAGCTCATGGGAAGGAAATCGTTTATCGGTAAGCTGGTGTGCATGGAGTTATTTATTTTGGCCTATGTTTGGCTTAAAATTAAATAGCATATATATACATGTTTACTTGTTTTTTGTGATGGGATCATCAATTGGAGATGTCATGGTGTGTTATTTTTCTTTTGAATTTTCATATCTATGTTGTCCAAACACCATTTTTCCCCTTAGCATTACCCATGTCAGAACTTTTCTGAAACTGTTCATGGTGTCAACTTGAAATTTTTCGCAAAGCTTAAATCGAATTTAGAAAATGGCTTCAATATATCTGGTATTAAATAAAATTTGTGACAGGTATATCTCAAGAGGATCACAAGTGGCTTCGAAAGCTGACAGCAGCCCCGATCAATGGCTATGAGGCGCTTAATACCTACCTACAATACATCGAGTTTTGCGTAATATCTGCGTTGGAGAAATGGTCAGTGATGGGGGAGTTTGAATTTCTTACAGAATTGCGGAGGTTGACATTTCGGATTATAATGAAGATATTTCTGGGCAAGGAGAGTGATGTCGTCACGGAATCTCTAGAGAGAGTGTACACCGAGTTGAATTATGGGATAAGAGCAATGGCTATCAATATCCCAGGTTTTGCTTTTCATAAAGCACTTAAGGTATGATCTCAGCCATGTTCTCTTTTATTATTACCTCCTAACCCCCTTTTTTGTGGGCAGGATAGACTGGTTATCTTATCTGATTTGTTGATTTTCCAACAACTGGTACAAAATGGAGTGAATCAATGCCGAATTATATGGCCGGGCACTAAATTCACCAGCTAAACAATCATAGAAAATGAAGTAGTCTTAACCCGTTCTCTTGTTAATACAACACTTAACTTTCTTCTATGCAAGGCTCGGAAGAAATTGGTGGAAGTTTTGCAAGCAGTACTTAATGAAAGAAGGGCATTAGAAGGAAGAGATACAAGTCGAAGATCGAAGGACATGATGGATAATTTACTGGAGGTTAAGGATGAAAATGGTAGAAAATTAACTGATGAAGAGATTATTGATGTGCTAATCATGTACCTTAATGCGGGACATGAGTCATCTGGCCACATCACCATGTGGGCCACTGTGTTTTTACAAGACAACCCAGACATTTTCAAAAGAGCCAAGGTATAAAAATTGTTATGTTTTCTTTTCTTTTTAATTTTATTTTCTAGATATTACTGGTAAAATGTCAATGTTAATTAATAGGAGGAGCAAGAGAATATAAAGAAAACCATGCCACCAATGCAAAAGGGATTGACACTCAAAGAGGTCAGAAAAATGGAGTACCTCTCTAAGGTAAGCTCAAACTTCAGAAACTGAGTATTAGATCTTTTTATAGTTACATTCTCTTATACTTCCTTAAAAGTTCTGAAGAGCACTGATTTGTTCTTTTCTTTTGTTTAAGCTTATTGACGAGACACTACGCCTCGTTAACATCTCATTTGTCTCTTTCCGTAAGGCAACTACAAATGTCACTATCAATGGTCAGTACTTCATAGCTATACAAATATATATTCTTACACTTTTTTTCTGTGACTATTGTAAAATGTTCCTGAAATCATGAACGTCAGGTCCTAATTTAATAAATTCAAGTAGGAAAATATGACAACCAAAACAACCCAGTTTAGGAAATTGCTTGCTTTACAACATTATTGTGGCTTCCGGTTCAGAGGTTCTTTCAAATATTGTTTGTAGGTTATCTGGTACCTAAAGACTGGAGAATAATGCTTTGGTATAGAAGCGTGCACATGGATCCTGAAGTATACACTGATACTAAGAAATTCAATCCATCTAGATGGGATGTATGTCGATCCACAAATACACCTATTTTCATCCTTTTCTTTTCTTTCTATCTTTTCAATCCTTCTTCTTTTCTTTTTAGAAATCATTGAAGAGAATTATTGGATTCTGTAATATGCATGTATTTAGATCTTTTGTAAATTTAAC
Source organism: Carex arenaria (assembly GCA_964058825.1). Classification (NCBI taxonomy): domain Eukaryota; kingdom Viridiplantae; phylum Streptophyta; class Magnoliopsida; order Poales; family Cyperaceae; genus Carex; species Carex arenaria. The sequence goes on along the minus strand of CAXKVW010000044.1, from coordinate 837,416 downwards.
ATTTTCCAGGGACCTCCTCCAAAAGCTGGGACATTTCTGCCATTTGGATTGGGTAGCCATTTATGCCCAGGAAATGAACTGGCTAAGCTTGAGATATCCGTCTTCCTTTACCATTTTCTCCTCAAATACAAGTCGGTTTTCTTTTTCTTCTTCCATTCTTTTCTTAATTTCATACCCTTGCTACAAGAATTCAAAAAATACCATATGCACTTTTCAACAAAAGCAAAAGATTAAAATTGGTACAGAAATTTTGGTGTGAAGCTGTCTACAAAACTGTACCATTATTGGCAATCCACATTAAATTCATTTTGCCATTAATAGTCATTTTGAAAGTTAAAAAGGTTTTTAATTTAGTTTCATTTTCCTTATTTTATTTTCTTTTGCAGGCTTGAGAGGGTGAACCAAAAATGCAAAGTGAGGTATTTGCCGCATCCTCGCCCTGTCGACAACTGTTTGGCAAAATTAGTGAAATTAGGAGATTGACAGTATTGAAAGAAAAAATTGAATTTATAGGGTCATATATCTCAATTTATCTTATGAACAATTGGTGTAGTTGGATTGCCATATTCCATGAATCAGCAATAAATGTGAACTATCATGAAATTTTCTATCATGTGTGTTAATGTTTAATAAAAAAAATGTAGTTCCATAACAAAATGCGTGCATAAGTTATATATGATATTAATTCAGATGTTAGTAAGGCGACAAAAGTATCAAATCCTGTTTTTTTAGTACCAAATCCTGTTAGTAAGACTATTATTTGCCTCCCTTCTTTATATCTACTATGCAAAAAAATACAAACTTTGCATATTAGATTTAAACATTTTGTAGTAGATTGTATGGAAATTGAGGATTACATGAACATTTAGATTGCACACACACACACACACACTTCTTAGGTACATACAAGGGGTGAAAATAAACCTACTATAACATTATAGAACATTTGGTTGGTTGCTAAGCAGCGGAAAGAGGGGAAAATTGATTCTCATTCTACGTAGAAATTTTTTATACAATTGATCTCTATAGTTCAACCTTATCCCGATATAGATAATTATCATTTTTATCGTTCATTTTTCTCATGTTGGTGATTGATTTTTAATAATGAGGTAATATGTAATGACATAATAAATTTAACATGAGAAAATTTATTTGCTCACCATAATGATTAAATATTTGAATTATATCTGTTGTTTATGTTATTTTTATTTATTAGAAAATAATTTATTGAATAATATGTTAATTGTGTTATAATATTTAAAATTAGGTATTCAAATTATATATGTATCCCTATCATGTAATATATGATCCATATCCATTTACTATCCGATCCGTATTCGTATTTAAAAATAAATAAAAACAGATACAAATATAATTTTATCACTAGCTGATCCGTATCTGATCTGTTTTCACCTCATTGCTGCATTAGGATTTTAAAAATGAATTGTTGAATTAATTAACCAACCAAATCTCTTATATTATCTGGCAATTTAAAGCAATATTGTTGAAAAAGAAGCTAACCGTAACCAAAGAGTAATCCTTGTTTTAAAACCATGTCATCCTTGTTTTAATTGTTTTATTTAAATTATTAATTGATTTTTATAAAACCAAGTCATCCTTGTTTTAATAGATTCTCTCTAGTCAGGGTGTTGTTCCTTTTTAGTAACCATAAAAAAAAACCTTAAATTATTGAGGACAATGGTGACTTTGAAATTAAATTAAATTCAAAAATATATGTACCACAATAGTCTACCACTAATACAAAGAACGATGAATAAATAAACCCTCTGAATTCCATCTCATGATCAAACCATCTGGAATATTAGGTAACCAATTAATAATCATATTTTGTATTTCATGCTGGTCACTTTCTAGAGGCCCTTGCAAGGGTTGGTAACAATTAAAAATAAATACATCTTGAAATTCGAAATCCGGATGGGATTCTTTATATTTTATAAATATTAAAACAGTTAAATAGTTTAATCTCCAATTTTATTAAAAAAAATTACGCCCCATATTAATAATTGAAGTGTGATAGCATGAAATCAAAGCCGTTCAATTTGAATTGGTCAGACCACTAATGGCATGTTCGGCTGCAACTCGGGAATAGGAATGGACACATAAACGGGTGAACAGTAAACTGCGTATTACTGTTTACATGGGAAAAAATTTAGTTGATTTCCCACGTGAACAGTAACACACTGACAGCTGAACAGGTCCTTACTTTTTTTCTAAAAAAATAACAATGTAATTTGGCATATTTAATTCAAATAGTATGTTTTCAAAGATTTGGATTCAGTCTCGGAGATCATATTTTTTTCTTTGCCATCATAGAGATTTGGATTCGGTCTCACTCACTTCTCAGATGTCTATTAGACTCAGCTCCAAAAAAAATGTATGCAGAGAGAGGGGAAGGGAGAAACACTATTCGGAGAAGAAATTTCATCATACCGCGCCTGATCGCCCGATTCACATGCTCCAGAAGAGAAGAAATGGGGGTGAAATGGAGAGGAAGCGGAGGGAAAGAGACTGTGTTGACGAGAATCTTCTGTGTGAGTTTTGTCAAAATCCTTTATTCTCAAATCAGAGTGGAAAGAAGATGAAATGGCTGTATTATCTTTTCTTCCCCTTCTATTAATAACTATTTCACCATGTTTTGTGGAGTAGAGTCTTAATTTTTTTTTTTTTTACTAAAATAGAAATTTATTTTGCGTCTTTTCACGATGTTTATCATTATTTGTGTTAGGTAAACTTATTGTTAGAATGAGTGCTAATATAATATGTTCTTTCACTCTAGTTTTTATTTTAATATGCAAAAATAAAACCATATGTAATAAAGTGATAGAGTAAATGAATAAGAAGGGAAATTTGTATTTATAAAATTATCATTAACTAATAAAATAAAAGAAGAAATGGTATTATTTTTATTTTTAGATGTTATAGATGTTTTGGAAAAAAAAATCCAGATCCAAACTTTAAAATCGATTTTTTTTTCATATTCAAAATGTTTTTTTGGTGACTTAGTTTTCTTGAAAGAGAAGAGCTTTGAATTTTTTTTTTAAAATTGTAGCTGAATTTTTTGAAACAGTAAGAGTGGCTCAATTTTTTTTTTTCTAAAATAGAATCAATGCCTGAAACAGAATAAAACACGTTGAATCCTATTTTTTTCTTTATGAATCCATCTTTACATCGAAAATTCAGGTACGTTTTATGTTTCTTTTTTTTTATATAATAATAATTTTTATAAATACATAATTCTTCTATTTTTCTTAATTTGAAAAAAAGATGAAATAAATAATTAAGAAGATATTTTTTGTTGTCATATAAAATGATGATAAAGCAAAGAAATAATCCTTCTAGTTATCTCTCTATCATAGTACCACAAGACAACGAAATAAATATTATCTAATTATATCTCCCACCAAACGTCTCACAAAAGAAGTAAACAAAATGAACAGAATTTTTTGGACTTAGTTATTTTTACCAAACATAGCATAACAAGACATGGGATAATTCCTTATCTAATTATCACTTCAACAAACGTAGCTTAAAAGAATAAAAAAAAGGAGGACAGAAATTTTGGTTCAAAAGTTTAATCTCCAGTATTTCATAACTTGAGAAAATGTCAGACCAATATGTATACGGGTTTAATTATATGGATCATCTCCAGTATTTTAGAACTTGAGATAATGTAAATATGTATAAGGAATCGTCTATATCTCTTTCCACTTTTGAAGTATGAGGTGTGTGTGCTTCGGATAGGCCGGAGGCGCTGCGTATAAAAGCTGATCGCCCCCTTCAGGTCCTTCCCGTCTCTCTCCTCTCCTCGATAGGCACAAATCAGATCAGAGGAGAATATTTCAAACGAAGAAGGTACGAGATTTCAATTTTTACTCAAGTTAAGCCATGATCTGGCCAATGACGCCGACCGATCAATTTGATCTCTGCTTCTAACTTGTAAGGTTTTAATAGAATTAGTGAAAGTGAGGTTTTACCTCCTGGAAGGATTTTGGTTCGGAATTTGTTTTTCCTTGGTCAGAAACAGCTTGAATTTTATAATAGGAGTCAAACTATATTTTCTCATTGTGAAATTTTTAGATTCTCGAGTAACTTTTTTTTCTCTCAGCAGCCTGTTTATTACCATCGGATCCCACCCGACTTGCGCTTCATTAGGGAAACCGGAAACCTACTTCACGCTATCCCGAATCTCTCTTCTGGATCCACTAAAAAAAAATCAAATCTGAAGCTTTAGTCGGTCGGAAATAATATAAACTAGAAGGAAGGACGGAAGGACGGAAGGAAGGAAGGAAGGAAGGAAGGAAGAATCAGCTTAAGTCGACGGTGAGTCTTATTATCTTATTCAAGCGTCCTTTCGCTCAAAACGCGGCCAGTCGGTTTGGGAAATCGCTCAATTATCCGATCGTGAGCTACTGGTAGATTTTCCAACCCATGGTAAGCAACAACGGACAATGGCTGGATATGGTAGAAGGTCTTAATTTATTGAATTTTATCTGAGATAAACTTGTTAAATTACTTCCAAGTATATTGCAAATTCTTTTCTTCTAGTTGTTTTGAATTATCAAGATAAAAAATAGATATATTGCCTTGAGTAAAGCGCACTCAGCTTGTTGGTTCCGCTTTTGAAAGGCAGTCATGACTTCAAATTTGAGAATTCCAGTTTTCCCCAAATTTGGGCCGGTTGATTATTGAACTGAGTTAAAATCACTACATGCATATCAAATCAGACAAATAGGAGTATCTCTTATGTATTTCCTGGATTATTTTTATCTTGAGTTTCAGATTTGAGGTATGGAGAAGAGTGACAGTAGTTCCAGTGCTAGCGACCCAGTATCATCAGAGAAAGTGAGAACTGTATATGTATGGGACATGGATGAGACACTTATTTTACTGAAGTCGTTGTTGGATGGTACGTATGCCAATTCATTCCATGGTGGGAAAGACTTGAAGAAGTCAGTTGAAATCGGCAAGAAATGGGAGAATCTTATTCTTCGAGTTTGTGACGAACTCTTTTACTATGAGGAGGTTTGTATAATTGCTTCCCTTTTCCTTTTTGTTTTTTCTTTTCCGCAGATTTTGTTAGCGATAGTGATTAACATATCTTTAGCAATGTCAGTTGGAAACTTGTTATAAACTTTATGACATAATTGTTTATTTAATTGTGTTTCAATCTTTTCCTAATGCAAGGGTTGTGGTTTATTACAAGACCACTTTTGTTTAATAATATTACTTTTTGTGAAAGTTTTCTGTTGACTCGTCAGTTTTTCTTACATTTGACTTAATTACAGCCAATTATTTTTCTAATTGACACTTCATTTGTAGATTGAGAACTATAATGAGCCATATCTCAATTCATTGAGCGCGTTTGATGATGGGAAAGACTTGTCGAAATATGATTTTGAGAATGATTCTCTTTCCGCTCCTAATGACATTTCAAACAAGAAAAAGCTTGCTTATAGGCACCGCTCAATTGCTGACAAGTATAAAAAGGTGCCTCATCCGTTGAATTAACCTTGTTATTCTAAGCACTTGTTATCCTGAGATTTACCTATGATTGTGATTTGATGACAGGGCCTGCAAAATTTGCTGGATGAACAATTGCTTAATGCATGGAATGATTTGTATAGTCTCACTGATAGTTTTACCGATGGATGGCTTTCTGCTGGTAAAGATCTCTCTCTCTCTCTCTCTCTCTCTTTTGAAAAACTTGGCAGCGGCTGCCAAGGTCTCTCTCTCTCGCGCGCGCACACAATTGTTTCTTGCTTTTATCTGGACCAACCTCTCCATCACATTGTATTACAGAAGGGTATTTTGATCCAAAGAATTATACTTATTTGCACGATATGCAAGGATACGAGGAAATATGTTAGATGTGGGTTTACTATTTTTCATGACATGCAAGGATACTATTGGCTCTTGTTTGAGAAATACTGATGGTTTACTATAATAGGACTTTTGAACTGTATGAGTGCTATACCAACTGCTGTTTAATGACAAAATGTATAATACTCATACTCTGATTAATTTTTCTATTGTTCTTTAGCACATGAGTTGGTTCGGCAAGCATCTGGTGTAACATCAAATGGAGATGATACTGCATGCAATAATAATAGCGTAAGTCTGATTGTTACGTCAGGTTCGCTGATTCCTAGCATTGCCAAGTGTCTCTTATATAAGCTTGATGACGTCATCTCTCCTGATAACAGTATGTGCTTTCTTTCCTGACATCTCTTTCTACCCTTTTCAATTGTTTATATTTTCTCTAATTATCATGAAGACAGAAACCCAAGTATTATTAAGCATGTTACATTTCTATTTTACCTATTTTTTCTCTCTTACTGTTGGAAACTTTGCTAGTTCCACTCCTTTTTCCGAAATTTACGAAGGCAAACATTAAAATTCTTTTCTTTATGCAGCGAACTAGATACATTTCTTCATTTAGTGAAAGTGAGAAAGATCGAAGTTATTCGTGAGAAGCCAAAATCAAATATCTGACAAATGCTAAAATGTAGTTCATTATCCATAATTATATATTTTACTTTTTATTTCTTTCCTGTCTTTTAGTTTACAGTTCTTGGGAAGTGGGGAAGCTGCAGTGTTTTACCTGGATAAGGGATCAGTATGACGGCCCTCAAACTCATTTCTGTGCCATTGGAGATGGCCACGAAGAGTGCAATGCTGCACAATCTCTGAAGTGGCCTTTCATCAAAGTGGACTTCAGACCCGGTAACCCGAACCGATTTCCTGGTCTCAATAAGGGTACACTTAGGAGTTACATATCTGTCATGTATGGGACCTCACAATCTGATGAAGAGGAAAAGCAAGATGGTTGATTCTTTTGTCAACCATAATTTGTTTAAGAAATGGCGCAAAAAGTTGGATCTATTTTTGCATATGCTGGAACCTGTTCAATAATTAAACTGGAGGGCTCAGTTCTTAGTTTGCATTGTACTTGTACTATTTCAATAGGTCCTTGTATAACTGCGCCTCTCTCTGATATCTGTATATACATTCTGCAAGGTTCCCATATGTAATAACTGTTATCATTTTAATGCATTTGTGCTAATATCTGTGTATTTTGCCAAGTTCGTGCTCTTTGGAAATAGCTACAGATTTCTAAAAAGGTTCATAGAGAGAGAAGATACAAATGTGCAGAGCAGATGCATCATGTGAAAAAAGAGAGGAGATACAGAGCATGTTTTCTTCTGATATGGATACAGTCATACAGATATGGCACAAAACTGGGTGAGGGATAAGTTATTTTTATTAACGAAATTATGAGTATGGTTTTTTATATTATGATCCATCAGGGCACCGCCTCCGAGAGGAAAATCTAAAATTGATAAAGGAAATTTCATGCATACCCTCAGAATTCTTGAAATAACGCGTCTTTGATCGTCGACATGTTTCAGTTTTGAAGAGTGAGACAGTTGCTCCAACATCATCTAAGTGATGCGGGATGCATTTATTAGAATGTTATTTCATGCGGTTGAGAAATTACAAATAATTTAATGAATGATGGGCATGATCAAATATCATCATTTTATGTATGGAATAATATGTGATCATTTATTAGATAATCTATTGTTAATTAAGCTATTACTCTTCTTCTTTTTTTTTTTTAATATTTTTAACATTAAATTTAAAATTATTCAAAATTTATAAATAAAACTATATAGAGAGAAGGAATAGAAAATGCAAATATTTGAAACCTCCTAGTATGTTACAAGTAATCTAGACAAGTGAATATTTGCATGAGTTTTTTTTTCAATGACATTAATTGTGCAAAATAAGAAGAAAAATAATAGTATTGTTAAGTGATGTATTAGTGCCGAAATTTTTATTTTACCATATTAAAAAAAAATCGAAACACCACTTTTTCTGTGAAATTTTATTTTTGCTATGTTCGCAAATTAAAATGGCAGACATCAAATAGAGTCCGCCAATTGAATTGGCGGACACCATGTTCGTTGTTTTGATTGGCGGACATGACCTTATATAAAGGCTGCGGTTGTGGTGATTTTTTTTACATTTCATTTTTACAACTCCAAGCCTTGCGAGTAATTATAAGTTTTCTTCTTCTTTTTCTTTAAATTTTTAGTTTAGAGTTAGGATTTAGGGTTTAGGATTTAGGTTTAGAATTTAGGAGTAAGGGTTTAGGATTTAAGGTTGAGGATTTACATTTTATTATGGTTTATTACCAAAAATTAACCAAATTAGAAAATTATCAAATAAACAACAATTGACTGATTTAGGGAATCACCAAATTAGGAAATTAGGAAATTACCAACAATTGACCAATTTAGGGAATCACCAAATTAGGAAATTACCAACAATTGACCAATTTAGGGAATCGCCAAATTAGAAAATTACCAAATTTAGAAAAAAATACCAAATTTAAGAATTTACCAAATTAGGAAATTACTGAATTAGGAAATTACCGAATTAGGAAATTGCCAAATTAGAAAATTCCCAAATTAGAATAGTTCCAAAATTAATTGTAGTTTTTCTACTAGTATAGCATGGCATCCGGTAGAGACGTACCATCATCGAGTCGGGGTGGGGCATCCTCCAGTCGCACCAGACATGACCCCATACCCACTCCTGCCGAGATGTCCCAGTATGTTGAGCATGCATTGACAGATATTTTGGTTATCTGGAGTCGCACTGAAGAGGAGAACATAGAGAATGTCAACATCGACTTTGGCGTGCCATTCCCACAGTTTCCTGGATCCTGCACACAGCCATCTCTAGACCCTTACCTAGATGATGACTCGATAGCGAGACATGCCCATCTCTTCACACAGACTCACTCGACTCAGACTACAGGCTTTGGTCCGGGAGTCTAGCAGACATATGAGATTGTCGATGCTTCGGACTCATCGGTAGGAGGATGTTGATGCTTCAGTAGGAGGATGTCGATGCTTCGGACTCATCGGGAGCCTTAGATGAGACGTCGCTTTCTAGGAGGGGTAGGGACTTTCGGATTAAGAGGCCAAAGACCATATTCAGCCTGCCAGAACAGTAGATTAGATATATTTATATTTTTCAAATACTGAGATATTGTAGTTCTTTGATATATTTATTTTGCTGACCAGTTATTTTATTGCATTTGTTATTTTGTTAGTTCTTTTTATTTTTGTTATTATATCACTTCAAACGAACAATTAATTGACAATACGACAAAACAATAGTTTAAATGCGACAAACGAACAAAATTGAAATAAATAAATAACGTATCAAAGTAAATTGAAATAAATAACATATGCAAATCATAATAAAACTTATTAAAACTAAAAAATATGTTTTCTGAAAAAAAAAATATGAATAGTCCGCCAATTAAAAATACGGACAGAGTGTCCGCCAATTAAAACGGCAGGCACTAAATAGTGTCCGCTGTTTTAATTGGCAGACATGGCAGAAATAAAATTTCACAGAAAAAGTGGTGTTTTGATTTTTTTTTTTTTAATATGGTAAAAATAAAAATTTCGGTATTAGTATGTTCACCGTGAAACTACATAAAAAGGAGGAAAAGTTTTAATCTATCTCTTTCGAATTTAGTAAAGAGAGGAGAATTTTTTATCCATAAAAATTATAAAATTTGAACGTACAAAAATAAAAAGAGTGCATTGTTTCTATCAAATATAGTGAGATCGGACTCATTGAGTCTGATCTATTGATTTATTTATTTTTTTTAACTATGCAGAGAATTTGCAAAAAAAAAAAAAATTATGGATCATGAACAATGATTTCGATCCATTAATGGGTTGATTTTCTATGGCACAATAACATTTGTATATGTCGATGCAGAGGTTTGGTGCCGCAGAAAATCAACCATTTAGTGAATGGATCGCAGTGATTTCGATCCGTAAAAATATTGATTTTCTGTTGCAGAAAACCCTCTGCATCCCTAAAAAACAATAGTTATAGAGGGTTTTGTGCTGCAGAAAATCAACTTCTTTATAGATCGAAACAACTGTTCACGATCTATAACTTTTTTTTATTCTCTCTGTACAGTTTAAAAAAAAAAAATCAATAGATCAAACTTAATAAGTTCGATCTTACTATATTTGATAGAAACAAGGCATGAAAATATATCCGAATTTTATAATTTATATGGATAAAAAATTTCCATAATCTATATGGCTAAAAAATTTCCAGGAGAGAGTATTAGCATTAAAATGGCAGACCCAAGCATTTATAAAGTTGTTCTGACCTGAGCTGCATTCACCGGCCTATCTTAATTCGAGTTTTTTTCTTTTCTTTTCTTTTTTTTTTTTTTTTTCTAACATGCCCGTAGGCCATCCATTATCAGAAAAGGTACATGTGCACCGTTTACATATAAAGGACCACATTACCCTACCAGATTACATAATGCACAGCAGAAAACAGAGACAACAGATTACATAACCCCACATAATGTAGTGAGTGAATTTCCCTGCCCAAATTGGCAATAGGATGAGCCTGTATATTAATTGTTTTCCCGCCCAATAAAAAAAACACTTGTACAGCTGAAGTTACACCACAATCTGCCATATACGCATTACCTCCATCCTCCAGGCTGCAGCTCCAGGTGTGCTCTCCAATCGACACTAATAAGCTACCGATGTTTGTGTGTGAGGGTATACATGCTAGGGGTGATGTTAAAAATAATGTAGTAGTCTAGGAACGATCATAGTCATTCATTATTGATCGAGTGGCTTAAATTAAGCATAATATAAGCTCTTTTGTTTATTTAGAAAAAGGCAACATTAGGCATATAATAGGAATAGACAGGGGCGGAACATCATTATACCTGGGGGGTGCTAAGCCACCCCAACTTTTCAATTTTTTTATTACCAATAATATAGAGATCCAATTATATTGATTGTTTTATAAGTAAAAGCCCCCCCCCACAATAATAATAATGAAAGTAAAGGACTTCAATGTAAACTTTTAAAAATAAAACTATACAATTTCTATTTGGGTCATGGGCCATCCGTTTAGTGACGTGGATGAGGACAAAAATAAGTCCTTTCCAAATTAGATATGCTTTGTTTAGCATTTTATATACAGTTATACACCGCCTCCGCCTCAGTCAATTTTAAATAGGAAACGACAAATAGGAAATTCTAAATTAGAAACATACAGGCTATTGAAGCGTCTCCTATACTACTTAATTTCTCCGTGCTCCGGTGCTCCGTCTCCAAATTTCTCATTTTTTATTTCTCAGCGCCTCCTGGCTCCATTACGGCACCTCTTTGAACTGTAAGAATATGAAATTTACTCTCTTTGTCTCTGTATATTCTATTTCAGATCAATGATTCTCAATAGGTTATTTGTACTAAATGGCCAATATTCAAAGAATTGCTGAATAAGACCTAATACCAATTTAGGATAGAAATTAATATCAATTTTCATGATTGTAATCAAACATGGTACCCCTTTTTAGATACAAAGGAAATTTAAATTCTCATGATTGCAACTGATTTGGTACCAATATATAATAGAAATAAAAAAAATCAATTTATGATTATTGTAATTAGCTAATTACAACTGACCTGGTACTAAGGATGAAGTGAATTTATTTATAAATTTACATATCTGTCTATTAAATTATTAGATTAAGTTATTTGTGTAAAAAAAATAAGTTAAGTACTTATGTTAAGAATAATTTGTATATGGAACTAAGGATGAAGTTATTTATTTTTTGGTTTGTAATTTGTATACAGATAATATTATGTCTAAGAGAAAGGTGCTTATGTTAGACACAATAGATCAACAATTGCAAGAGATAAATAGTCGATTTAGTGAGCAATCTACCGAACTTCTTACCCTTAGTGTCGGTCTAGACCCAAGACAAGTGAAGTCATTTAGTATTGAAAATGCATGTAAATTGGCAAAGAAATTTTACCCGGCATATTTTACAAGTCAAAAAATAGCTCAGTTACAATGTCAATTGCGACATTATGAGATTGACATGAGAGATAACCCAATTCTTAAAAACTCTTCATCGTTAGCCGACTTATGTCACCGACTAGTGGAAAGTGGCAAATCCACTATGTATCCTCTGGTTGATAGGTTGCTTCGACTTACTGCTACTCTTCCTGTTTCAACTGCAACTACAGAACGAGCTTTTTCAGCCATGAAGCTCGTTAAAACCGGGCTTCGAAATAAGATGGGTGACGAGTTTCTCAGAGACTACATGCTTGTTTATATTGAGAAGGAACTAGCTAATAAGATTGCTTCAGATGAGATTATTACTGCATTTGATCTTTTAGGTAATCATAGGGCGAAATTTAAATAAAAATATACGAATATTATGTTTGTAGTTTAATTTTGATAAACATGAGACTTTGTTGGTGTAGTTATTTATTATATCATTTTGTGAAATCAAATAGTGAAGTATTTTCTTATCTTGTGTTATATTGTGTTATGAATTTTTTTATTTAAAAAAATATGCTATTGTTTAGCCCCCCTATACTCAATTCCTGGTTCCACCCCTGGGAATAGATACCCAATGGTACACTGTAAAAGTACCAACAGTACAATAATTTTACAGTTAGACAAACTTGTATAAATAGACTAAAAACCTTGTAATAATCAGAACTTCTCTCAATAATAATTTTCCTTCCAATAAACATAATCTGTCTCATAAATTCAACAGGTCAAAACAGATCGTTCTTTACTCTATCTGTTAAGAGATTTTGCTTTCACACAGCTAGGATAGGTAGTTTTCAATTTTCCTAGAACCTATGGCTAGAGTTTTATTTTACTTCATCAATGTAAGAGCCAAAATTTTGATTAATATATCTGCCTAAGGGCTTTAAAGTTGCAAAAAAAAAAAAAACAGATCGAATATTATCCGATCGTATCCGGATCCGTATTCGAAAATTAAATGCGGATATCTGATATCTAAATATCCGTGCAGATATGGATACGAATATGGTTTTAAATTTTAATTATCCGTATCCGAATAGTAGATATATACCATATATTTTAATATATATTATGAAAAATTTATGTTATTCACCATTATAATTAGATAAATATTATGAATTTTGACATTTTTAATAGCATTTATATTTTTTTAATAAATATCCGATCCGATCCGTATCCGTATCCGTATCCGGAAAAAAGAAAAGGATACGAATATGATTTTACCACTATTTGATCCATATCTGATCCATTTTCACCCCTAATACATGCACATGCTGCTGTGAGTCAGTGTAAACGTGCATGCCTCAATTCCTTTAGCACCAGCTGCTTCCATGGCCATTAAAAGAGCAAGGGGCCAAGGGCTTCCATATGAAAGGGAGAGAGAGGATATAGGTGAATTGATCATATTGAACGGGTAATCAACGGTCCAAATTAATTTTAGTCGGGTGATCAAATTCAATCCGGTGCTTGTAGAAATTACACGAGTCCATTTTAATTTGTATCAGATTAAAAAAACAGTCCGAATCTATTTATTGCATCTCAGGTATTGCGCTGGATGTGATTTCCACACATCCGGAATATATACCATTCCTTCATTCCATCCGGAATTGATTTAGATAAATATTCGACTATCTATATATGCACTATATTTTCAAAAAGAAAATTGAATATCAATATACTATTAATTAAACCCTAAAAAACCCAGCAGCAGAGGAACCCATATCAAGGGGGTTTGGTTCAACACGGCCAATACATTGCCGCCGCGGAGAAGATCTTTATGGAATATTATCTGGACGGCGGGAGCATGGGCCATATGGAGAGAACGAAACAGGAGACTTTTTTCTAATAAGGAGAGGTCAGCCCCTAGTCTCATTAATGCCACAGTTTTAGAAATTGAGTTATGGAGAATCAATTGTTAGAGATTTCAACAAATTCATATTTTCTTATTCTGAGATTTTATAACTAGAAGATGCTCGCCTCATTGTATAGCTTTAGAGGTGGGCATAATTCCCCCGTTCTTTTGGTTTGTAATTAAATTTTTTTTATCAATATATTTGTTATCGGCAATTACCGCCAACCATAAAAAGCAATATACATTTAATTAGAATGGAGCAAAACGTAGAACATAAATTAGACAATTGACATAAGTGTTGCAAATATCATTTAGCATTTCACAGAAAGATCTGAAGTATGAATTGATTTATACGTAGTACGTCAAGCATAAAGGTTTGATATTTTATATGAGTGAGTCTATGGTACTATGCATAGCACGGATGGTTCCGTACTACGGTTCAATATCTTCGTTTTTTAAATTCTAGCTGTCGATCCGAACCGTTCAACATGATTTCCATATGAATATGTACCTGCTGACCAAATTTTACATTTTTTCGAATTTTCTTACTATTTTTGTAGATAGGTAGAAAATCACTGTTTTTGGATGGTCAAGAATTTTCAAATCAAGTGATTTTCTACCTATCTAAAAAAATAGTAAAAAAATTCAAAAAAATGTAAAATTTGGTCGGCAAGTACATATTCATATGGAAATCATGTTGAACGGTTCGGATCGACTGTTAGAATTTTGAAAATGAAGATATTGAACCGTAGTATGGACCCATCCATGCTATGCATAGTACCATAGGCTCACTCATTTTATATTGAAAAAAATATTGTATATTCTAAAATATATAATTCCGGTCAAAAATCACTTGTTAAGAAACTTAACCGGAGATAGAATCTGAGATGGCATATTTCACCTCCCTTTCATATATCGTACCAGATGTCTAACTCAAACGGTACCTATTGACAACGCAACACAACATGATAATCGAGTAAAAACTCTTCAATAGATGTAAGAAAAGGAAATCAGATTAACGGGTAAGAAAAGAAAGCAGTAACGGGCATTTCCATTTTCAAACGGACTGGAGGACACATAATTTGTGTGGTACGTTGAAACTGTCCCGAACTGCGCTCTCTCAGAATCAGAAGGCCCATAACTACGTACAGACTTATCCATAGGAATCCGAACCCTCTTTGTTTGTTTCTCTCTTCTTTTTTTTCCTTTTTCTTTTGAATATATATATAAAACAGCTGAAATTAAACCCATGACTCATCTGCATGATTACTACGTGTCGATCAGTTAAGAACTTAAAACCTAACCGCCAAAACACCAAGATTTAGATCCGATCCGTTTTAAACACATCTATCTGCTACTGATATGTGATATCTACGAATTCTCTGATCAGGAAGAGATGCAGGGTGCGAAAGAGAAAGCGAAGGACTTGGTGAGCAGTGCCAAAGCCAAGGTGAAGGAGCAAGAAGCCAAGGTGGAGGAGAAGTTGGAGAAGGCAACGGCACGATCGGAGGTGCAAAAGGAGATTGCACACGAGAGAGCCAAGGCAAAGATGGCGGAGGCCAAGATGGAGATGCATGCTGAGAAGGCGCAACACCGCGAGGAATCCATGATGCGTCACCATTTCCATCGTCATGATGATGTCGATGTACAACCAGTTCATCGCAATCCTGCAGGGCCTACTCCGGCCCCTGCCTTCCCGGCATATCCCGTGTCGGGTGCTTACCCGGTCACTAAGAAATGAGCACCAGTTTAGTGCATGAGAATGTTTAATAATTTGCTTTTGTTTTTATTTCTTCTTTTTTTTGTAACTTTGTAAGATATATATATATAACAGTTTCTGGTTTTATTTAAAAATAAATAAATATTGATGCATATGGATTCAATTGCGTGGTGAATTAATGCTGTAAGAATTGTTTTTTTGGCAAAGATAATTTTCGTCGAAGATTGTGAGCTACAGTAGATGGTGCAGGGACGTGTCTTTGCGTGTCGCGTGTCAGGCAATTGAATATTTGTCAGCGTCGAACTGTATACGACACGGATTAGTCGTGTTGCGTACGTTGACAAGTATGAAAATCAAACAGGGCACTTATTACGCGACAAGTATATATGAAAACCAAACAGGGCACTTATTCTTGTGTTTGTAGTGATGTAAAAAGATATGACACACTATATAGAATATGAGTTTTAGAATATGAGTTTATAGCATGAGTTTATAGCATGGGTAACACTATATTATTGCATGGTAGGAACGGTCCATGTAATATAAATTATGTTTGATCATTCCTAAAACATGTTGCAAGCTAGTTTCATGCAATATGTATCGCATGCAAATGTGTGACGTGTAATTATGTAATTGCTTTCTATCTCTCCAAGCAAATGCACTGTGAATGTCAGATATTATAATTAATTGGAGATTCATGCAACAACTCAAAATCATTGGCATGCAACTAATTAACCTCATGTGGATATTATATTTTATTGAAAGTCCATGCAACTACTTAACTACATGCCTATGCAACTACTTATTTTTATGTTTATATTATATTTTATTGAAGATCCATACAACTACTTAACTCCATGCACATGCAAAAGACAGGACTGGCTGTTTTCATGCAATTGCATGGGCTTATCCTTGCAACTATTTAGTTCACGGAGATTGGCTACGAAAAAACAAGTACCAGCTAATTGCATTTGAGGTACAAAAGATTGGCTACGAAAAACAAGTACCATCCATATCATGAATATAGAGATGCATTTGAGGTGAATGGCATTAACTCATCCGTCGTTATTCCCATCCAAACATTTCTCACCTCTTCAGAAAAATCCGGATGTTTCCGTGCGAATTGCTTCCAAGCTTTAAATGCTAATATGAAATAAAATGGATTAACTCAATCCTACATTACAAAATATGAAATAGTAGTAAATATACAGAGTTTTATTTTGTTATTGTGGAAATTTTAATTCAAATTCTGGTCATATATTATTATTATGTATTTTTATTTTTAGTCTCTTCTATCTAATTTATGAGTTGTCTGTCTATTCATATGTTTATATGATCAAGCTATGAATGAAGATTGATTCATAAGACATGTAGCATCATGTTGTTTTTTAGGACCCTCGTAATTATCCCCGTAGCACCATCCTTCCAATATCTCTCTACTAAAATTCAAAAACTATGAGGTTCCGACCATTTTAACATTTAAATGTAGGGTCATATTTAATATGATTTGTTACTGTATTTACCATACTTCGAATAAGTATTAATCTCTATGATCATGAGTATTAATCTCTGCCTCCAACAGCAACAAAAAGTTGTGTCCCCGCACAAATTGACACATTATATATGTATCATTCCCGCACTAGGTCCAAAACTTACTATGGGCGACCACTAAAACATTAACGGAACAATAGCGTTTAACATGTAGCATTGATGTATTTGTATTGGATAGCATAAGTATTAATCTCTGTAAAGAGAACTGTATTTACGTACGTAAAAAAAGTCCAAATTGTATCCCCGCACTAATTTTCTTAATTTCTCTATTTCGTCTCCGCATCATGGGGGACCACTAATCAGGGTCAAACTTCCTGGGCCAACCTTTCGATTTTTTTTTTGTTATAAATGTTTCATGTGCCAAACTTCAAGGGTAGAATATTTAATAAAAGAAATATTAATTCCTAATTTATATAGTGTTTATCCCTAATATATGTAGTATTTAATTATTCTTCAGTTCAAGTATCAATCGTGTATTTATCCATTGGACATAGCAGTGTTTATCCATAATCTATATAGTATTAATCTTTATAGATTGCAGTTTTTATTCTTAGACAATTAAGTATTTATCTTATGGATAGTAAGAATTTATCAATAAAAGCTGGAGTATTTATCTTTGAATATTGGAGTATTTATTTTTTGATATTGAAGTATTTATTTTTATCCATTACATTAGTTATAATACTCTAGTTGAAATATCAATGCAATATTTATTCAGACTAAGGAAAGAACGATGCGGGGATGATGCGGGGACCAGACTAATTAAATCAAATTTAATTAAGGTACTTAATTAATGTGGAGAGGGTGCGGGAATGGAAAGGAGTTAATTAAGATATTTAATTAATGTGGGAATGGTAGTAGTTAATTAATTTGGAGATGTACAAAAATAGTGCGGTAATAAAAAGGGAGGGATTAATATAATTATTATATTTTTTTAACTGTGATCACATTATGCATCAAGAATTCAAGATTGATTCTATGACCAGTAAGTATCACGTGATATGCGATTCATGTCGGATGATTGTCCGTGGGTTCGTGCGTTTGTAAATGCACTTGCTAACATGAAGATTGAGATCACCGGGGGGGATACATTGCTCATTACATGCCAACAAGCACCCACCTCTCTGTTAATTAGCCTATCTTGCCTATGGATGATACAAATATTAACTACCAACAAGCACCTCTCCTATAATATGGATGACGAAACATTAGAAGGCAGTTAGGGTATCAGCATTTCAAAATCCTCTCTAGCCTCCATAATCAAATCCGTTGCTGTCTCAGAAAAGCAGGCTTCAAATATTTGTTATCAGTCCAGATATCATATGATACTCTTTTGAGATCCGAATCTGCTGCTCTTTTGAGATTCGCTTACCCCTCAAATCTAGACTGTTAAAAGTATTTAAACGGTTATGATTGAAAAAAAAAACCAGCAAATTCTCCACTATAATTTTAATAGCTTAAATCGAGGAAACGATGTCCCTATGCTACTTCACCATGGAAACGAGAAACAAAGAAATGAAAAGGCAAACTTGCAACATGATTGGCATCTTAAGAAAAAGGCTTGAAAAACAACATTGCATTGATTATCTCTATGACTAGCTGCTTACTCCTGACCTAAAAAGCTAAAGAGGTAAAGCCAAATTTACAACCTCTCTTACTCTCCCTTCCATTCTTTTCCAAAACAACTATGGTATACGTCAGTTACAAAAATAACGAGGAGCATGTTGGCCTCGAGAGAGTTTATCCAAAACAGTTGACATTTTTTTTTCTCCAAATTTCTCAACAAACTCGATGGTTATGGAGGGTACTGCACATTCTTCTTAAAGAGTCATTTCACACCTCTGCACCAAAACACAAAACATGTTAATTCAACTGTTTGTTAACATCCAAAGAGCATAAGAAGATAATAAATGGTGCAGATGAACTTACTATGCATTAGCATGATATTGGTTGAGTCTGAGATATATACAGATGAGGTATGACTTGGCACGCTCATACAGAGGAATCCAGCTCTATATTGGCTGTCTAAAAGTAAACTGCTTGGGACAAACTATGTACAAAATATGACCCCCATACATGCTCCAGTTCTCTTTTTGTTTATGAATCCCTAGGTCGAATAAATGGAAAGAGATCTATGTTTCCCGAAGATTTGTTAGGTCCAGCCTCTCCACTACCGTCTAACAAGGCATTGGGGAAACCAAGAGAGAGAGAGAGGGTGGCAGTCTCATCCACCACCTGTACTGGCCTACTGCTACTACTATCTCCTTGTCGATTAACCTTCGGTGAAGAGAGGAAAGGTAACATTGGACCCTTTTTAGGAGACTTCTTGGTATCACCTAAGGCCAATTCAAGGTCCGGGGTGCTAGTTTCCCTGGGAGGAGACTCTAAATTTATATTCTGATGAACCATTGTTTCATCTGCTGAAATGATTGTTGAGAAGTTCACTCGGTTCTGGACAGTTAAAGTAGGAAATAAGATATTTCCATCTTTCTTAGAGATCTGAGGCGGTGGTGTTTCCTTTTCTGTGTAGTCCCTCCCATCCAAAATCTCGTCCATAGGTTTAACATGATTGCTGCCGAAGACAAAATTGAGATCTCCATTGCTAGCCCTTGCTTTCTTGTGATGTCTTTCAGTATCAATACCAGCCCCATAGAGGGATGAGAGAGGCTCCATCGAGCTTGCCCGTTTCATGCTGGCTAGCAAATTGATCGAGCTTTCATCACCTGTTTTATTCATAAAATATAAAAACATTATCAGTGAAAAAAATATTAATAGTAGTTCTTTTTTCTTTCAGGAGGGACATTCTTCAGCAACAAGCTTCAGTTTATTGCATCCTAAACGAAAAAGATTTCCAGGCAGCACTGTAAGCTACTGTGAGAACTGACAGCGTACCAAAACTGATAGAAACAAAGCAAAATTTGTTACCGTAAAAAGAAAAAACTACCTTGTGTAAGACTATGACAATTTGAAGAAGGACCGGAAGGAAGAAACTCTGGTCCCAAGCTTGTGTTTTTTGACGATTCAGCATAACTAGAATGTACACATGGAATCTCTTCAGCTGGAGAGCTATCAGAGCAAGTAACTCCTAGATTGGCTGGTTTTTCACAAAATCTCTCTCCATGCGGACCAATCCAGTTCTCACCTCCAATAGCCGCAACAGCTTTCTTGGAATCAGTAAGATTGACAATTTCATATTGCTTATCTACTACTTCCTCTGGTTCTAGTTCTGTGCCCTCACATGAATTCAAGTCAACAAGGGGAGGAGAAATGGAAACACGTTCTGCTTCTTTTTCTTGTACTGTATCTGCTTCTTTTACATCCGGCTTGTCTTTCAAGCAATTTTCTGTTACTGTCTTTGAATTTGATTCAGTTTCCATGTTTTTACAATTATTCCGGTCTTGGGCAGAAGTTGAAACGGGTCCATCTTTCGAGAATTTTGTATTGTTACCCCTGAATATGCCCCAGAGGAAGTATAGCTTGTTCCATCCTAAAGTTGCAGAAAAAAGTTTTAAGTGATTAGATGAAAAATAAGAAGCAAATAAGAAGCATACAAGGATGTGTTTTTTCTTACTTTGAGAATATTCAGGCAAAATATTAGAAGGAAACACAAGAAGTTCAGCGGTGTCAATTTTGCCTCTGAGAGCCAAGTTATTCTTGTGCATGCTCTCCACAAGCTTCATGTAACAGTTTTCATAACTGCAAAAAATTGCGAAATCAATAGAAGTGAGCAAGAAAATAAAAATGAAGAACCAAATACAACAATTGCAGGGAACAGAGAAGATAAACCTATCATATACCCATATACTTCCATTTCAATGTAAATAAGGTATACTGAATTACAATCCAGTTCAGTACAATTACACTTCAAAAAATAAGAGGGGCAATACTGGTGGCACTTGGGCATGAATGATCTGGGCGTTTTGCTTGTTTAAATGGCCATTGCTCATTTACTGGGTTTTTATGGTTCGTCTTGTCAATACCACCAGTACTAATATCGGTGTCATAAAGAAGTACCAGAACAACTAATATCAATCAGTTACCCCAAACGCTGAGAGAGGAAAGTGTAAAACAGGTGCATGAGAAAACTGACCTCTCACAATCCCTAGCAAAGAAATAAATGGCAATATTTTTCTCTGTAGGCCTTCCCTCTTGAAACTGTACAGGCCATGTTTTCTGACGAGGAACCTCTTCCAGCTGTAATTGCAAGGGGAATCTTTTTACAAGTTCTGGCACTTTCGGCGAAACACATGACGAGAAGTGAGCTTGAATTCCATCAAATCTGTCAGGCGGCTTCCCTTCTCTTACCAGCTCAAAACCACCTCTGAAATTTTAACAAAATAATTAATAGAAAGAAAAGGGTTAATTCAGTGTGATAAAAAAAAAATAGGGAGAAGAGAACATACTGCCAAATAAAATCTACTTCAGGGATAATGGCCGATTTCAACTGATCAAAAACCACAGGTAGCAGACTGCAAGTTTTAACAGGATCAATTTTCAAACCGTTACTTGGATCCATCCTCAGCATTGGATTGTCAGGTTCCTTCTTATCCATAAACTTGGGTCGTTTCAGAAGACCTTCCTTGCCATTTCTTTCAGAACTTGGTTTGAGGGCTAAACGGGTCGGGTCCTTGGGACAGGACTGTATGGCGTGACCCAATTCATTGCACCTCTGACACCTTGGGGCCCTTGGGGTGGCCAAAGGAACATTTCTCTGTAAGATAGAATCCAAAAGGGAACAAGTCGAGATGTCATCAGGTCTTGGAAGGAGGCTCCCCGAAGGTTTTGGTACGTTCGGTTTCTTTATTTCATTTCGCCCTGAAAAACAAAAGTGTAACGTAACATTAAATTCAATCCAGACAAAACCTGGTTATCAAAACACATTAGCACCAATGCTACTAAGATTTTTGGTATTGTTGTTGTCAAACACTCAAGCTTTAGACCACAAACTAAAACTTTGATAATGTGCACAGGTTCCAAAAAATGAAAAATGAAAATGGAGGTACCAAACTAACAGGTGGTGAGAATTTTACCGATGGGTAAACCATTGTCCGGTCCTTGACTGATTGCAGCTCCGCTGGAGTCTGTCTTTGGAGAGACAATGCCAATTGAAGGCCGCCCCAATATAGATGCACCTTTGCTGTTGCTATTAATATTGCTAGCATTATTCATTAAATTTTTGTCCTTTGGTGGTGGTTTCTTCAAAGTCTCTGTTGTGGCACTCTGGTTTGGGTTCTTAAAAGAGGACGACTTCGAAATTATGCGGTCTGGTTCTTTTCTCAGGTTATTACTGGATGCAGGATCTTTTGAACCTTTGGGGATCTGAGGGACCTCAGTAATCTGTTTCACCTTTGGTACTTTCGAACTTGGAGCCTTGAATGAAGTCGACTTCGATAGAATTCCTGTAAATAATAAAGAAAATTTCTTTGAAATTCGAAATCCAGTTGTATGAATCTTTTTTCAGACATATGAAACATTAAGGGATTCACAAGTACACCAAGTAGTTTATTCTTTATACTAAGAGATAAACTTTTGTCTTCAGTGAGCTCTTACTCTCTTTTGCACAAATTGAATCTAACTCAACAAGCAACATGAAAATTTAGAGCCATGGTGATTTCTTTGAAAAGAACTAAGCTTAGTTTTGATGACTAATATATAATGGTCTTAAAAGCTAATATCAGCGAAACTGAGCATTATTGCTAGAACAGAGAAACAGGTGTAATTAGGTGTGAGGAGAGAGGAAAAAAGAAACTAAGAATACAATTTACCTCGTTGAAGGGAAGTACCTGACTTCCCTTTCTCCAAATCAGAGTCGAGTACTGAATTGTCACGTGTTGGAACGGACAAATTTTTCTTCATTTCCACTGCTTCTATTTTCTTAGCATCAATTGGTTCGGGTATCTTTGTATCGATTGTGTCCATTTTCTTTGTTTCAGCAGGTTGTTTTTTCTTCACCACCGACTCAGTTTTATTTGGATCTGCTGATTCTGTGTTAGTTTCTGTTTTCTTTGAAACTACTTTTGACTCCATTTTCTTTTCACAAGCTGGTTCCAACTTTTTGATCTCCTCTTGATTTTCTTCTTTCCTCTGGAAGTAGGAATTCAGTCTCCTGGGTGGCTTCTTTTCTGGAATCTTCGCCTCTGTTTTCTTCTCTCTTCTTTCATCAGATTTAGCCACTGCTTTTTGCTTCTCCTTTTGTTTTTCAGCTTGCACCTCAATCTGGCATTCTTCACATAGCCACTCACCTTCTGGAAGCTTCTTCATCATAACACGCATACAATAACTGTTAAATGGAACACACACAAGTATTAGACAACTATTAGTAAGATAAACCAAATAAAAAACGCAATGAATGTTACAAAATATTACGTATGTTCAGCTCCATCGCTGCATCTTGTGCAAAAAGCAAGCAATTCTTCTTGACCTACATCTCCACAGATATCACACACTTTGACCTACAATGAGTAAGAGAGTAAATATCATAAAACAAGATTAAACAAAAGTGTGACATTACAGGCATCAAAAACATACAAAACGTACAAATAAACTTCTTATCCATTTACAAAGTAGAACCAAAATTGCCCCTCTTTTAGAAAAATAGGTTAGTGAGGGGTATTGGAGAATTTTTTAATGCCTGGGAGGTGTATAGGAGACATTTTGTAATATATTAAAAAAAAATAGAAACACTCAAGTAATTGAAATTTATCATTAAAAAAAACAGAAGTTGTATTTCTGTAGAAAATGCAACAAACTTACATCATCCTCTACTTCATCAGAGCTTTCTGCCTCAGCAGTCTTATCTTTTTCCTCCCCTGATGAGCTAGGGTTTTTACTATTTTCACATTTGTCGTCAGTCGTATCAACCTTTATAGCCTCGTCCTCTTGCTTACTAGTCGTCTTATCAGCGTCATTGCCATCTGCCAGCACAGTACCAGGAGTCATCTTCTCTTCAACTTCATCAAAAACTGAAGATGACTTCGCCATCTTAGATAGGCTTTCGTCTTTCACATTTTCACTGCATTCTACTCCCGCTTTGCCCTCAATGCTATCAATTTTTGGGTCACAGGTCAAATCACAACCCGACATGTTATTATCACCCACTTGGCTAACAAAAGGACAAATCTCCTCTTTTATTAAAACCTGGCTCAGTTCAGGTTTCAATTCACTACAAAATCGGGGTTGATTCTTCAAATGAGAACAGGAGGAGCAAGGTGTAGAGCACACATTACATAACCCCTTCTCAAATTTAGGAATTCCACTTTCAGATGATTGTTTCTTCTTTGATAGAGAGTCAACCTGTACTAAAGAAGAATAAAATACTCAGAATGGATATAAAACAACCATTATAATACAAACATAGGTTGGTACCATGTAGCCACTAAAACTGAAATTTTAAAGAGATTAATGCTTTGAAATATAATGAGGTTGGCTAAGATCAAAATGGTAGTTCCTGAACCGTGGTCATACCAATTTGGTTTTGCGATTTTCAAAGTCCAAACAGTCAATCCAAACCGTTCAACATGATTTCTATATTAAAATGTACTTGGAGATCAAATTTTATATTTTTTGGAATTTATTTACTATTTATTAAGATTGTTTGAAAATCGCTATTTTCAATGGTCCAGAAGTTTTTATCTGTTTATTAAAATCAGCGATTTTCAAACAATCTTAATAATAGTAAAAAATTCCAAAAAATGTAAAATTTGGTCTCCAAGCACATTTTAATATAGAGATCACATCAAACGGTTTGGATCGACTGTTTGGACTTTGAAAATTGCAAAACCAATTGGCATCACGGCTCAGGAATTACCATTTTGATCTTAGATAAAACCTCGAAATATAATACCATTCTAGGTAATATTATATGATCGGGTCATGGAAACTTTTTCATAAATTTTGCATGAGAGAAAGAGACTTAAATTGAGAATTAAATAAATTATTTATAAATTTCTTATCATCTTCTCACCAATTCAGTTTCCTTCAACTCAAAATCTGATTCGTCAATGGGTCCTTGGATTCGATAAACCCCTTCAAGTACTGGTGTGATCTAGAAAGGATATTAAAATTACAATTTCAGATCAGCATTGAACGAATACTAACACAATGTTTTACAATGCAAATTTTGCATCCCAATCAGAATAGAAGAACTCCAACCAAAAAATTAAGATGAAAGAAAACAAAAGGAATTAATTTTGCATGCAAGTTACAAGCTCTATACCAAAAAGAGATTAGAACACAATTACAGTCCTTGGCTTTAATTATGCAATCTAACCCTAATTCACATAGTTAGCCATTAAAACATCAAATAACTATTTCAGGGTTACATAATAGCATATAGAAGACAATAATGTACAAAGATAATAGGTTTTACTAATGGTAAATCATGCTGCTGACGATTAATCGTGTAAAAATATGTAAAAGCCCACTTAATGGTCTATCTTTGGTGCAATGCAGAATATCCAGAAGCTAAGGCTGGACAATTTACATGAATAGACCCTAATGTGAAAAAAACTTGCTTTCCACTAAATACAACCAAACCAACCTTAAATCAATAAAAATATTTTAATAAAGTTCTAGGTGCCACTGTTTGTAGTCATATGTAATCAACAAACTGGCACCCAATATGCAGATATTTGCAACCTTCTCATATGATTAACCAACCAATGGTTCTGATCATCTATCAAGTCTATCTGGTAATAGTCCCTTATTTAGCAGCAATTAGAGATTCCCCCCAAATAGGTTATAAAGTTTTAGAAAAAATAAAACCCTAATTTCTTCAATATAGAAAATAGGAGATGGATTCTGATTACATGCCTTCGGCTCGGAAATTTCCTCTGTAGAATCGTAAAGCTTCTTTAGTTCCCTCTCACGGCGTCCAATCATCATCCGCCACACCGGGCGATCGGGTCGGATCCACTAGGGTTCCGGCAGAGTAGGTGCTATCGTGCGCCGGCGGGAATTTGGGAGCAGAAATGGCGAGGTGAGAAGAGGGGAAGCGAGCAAGCAAGGGTTAAAAGATTGAAGGGGTCTGGCCTATCGTGCGCCGGGTGTACCGCGGCGTATGGTATGCGCTAACATGCACCAGGCGGCGATGTTGGTAGAAATTAGAAGGGGTAATTTGGAGAAGGCTCAAGAGATCTATACAAGGCCCCGGTTCAGGCTTTTTTTTTTTTTTTTTTCTGGTGTTCCAAATTTAATAATTTATCGTATTGTTGAATTATTTTCTTTCTTTTTATTCAACTGTATAAATGTCAAGTGAAAACTAAAAATATTACAAGAAAATAATAATTATTATAAATCTAATATTATTTATAATAATGTGTTTAATGTTAGGAACATACCGTTGCAAGATTATAAATTTCTTATTTTATTTTGAAAATAATTGGTTTATTGTTAAAGATAAATATTAAGCGTTTATATGTATAACATATTTATTAAAACAAAATAGATATTAAATACATTTAAGAATGAATAATAAATAAAGAGAGCATTTAAAAAATAAATTCAACATATAATTTTCTTTTATTTAGGAGTAAGGCGGTTACAATTTTGTGAGGGGCCAAAACTTGTCATGATAAGTGCCTAAGTGGGCAGCTCTGCTCATTACATAGTTAATAATGCTTATGTGATGTGTATAAGTGGGCAGCTCTGCTCATTACATAGTTAATAATGCTTATGTGATGTGTATCGACTATTCGTAGAAGTTGGAAGGCCAATTGAAACTGTCGCAAAAGATTAATTACTATTTGGGAGAGGTTTGCTCAAAACGGAAGTCACATTCATATATGATATATATCATGCGTCTGTGGTACCGCAAAGAGATCCCAATCCTCTCTCTAGTCTCTAGCGTTGTACCGGAATTCATAGTAGGTCCGATGCCCAGAGCTACTTTGGTTCGATGGGTAAAATGACTATTCGATTACATCAAGATTCGTTTCAAGTACATTAAAATTTGTGCAAGTCTGTTTCAATTTTTGTGTGCACTAATCTTAATGCTAATCGTACGGTTATAGAGCTAATTGAACCTAAAAGTAAATTGGACCTACTCCTATCTCGTTGTACCGATGTGGTGCTGGTGAGTCCATATCCTCCGACTCCGAGGCAAATGAAAATTCATTTGCCTCGGACTCCCTTTAATATTCATGTAAATTTTGATCAGATATCTCAGCAAGTCACTGATTTAGAAACTCGCGGCGAATACCCGCTCTTGCACTAAAAACCCTCTTATACTAATCGGACAGTCCGAATTTAAACAAAATCATTATGTTACTTTACTTTATATGAATTCAGCGCTAAGAATATCTAAGTTTCTGGTATTATGAGAAATTTTAATCTGATTTGACAGTTCTAATCCAATTTCAGATATATGGGAGAGTTTTTTATTTAAAAATTATGCAAGAAAATTTCTTATTAAGAAACTGTTTATAAACTCTACATTGACCAAATGATTGACGCAAATTAATTTTAGGAATGTGAGAGTTAGAAACTTTATAAACCTTAATTTCTAAAAAGTGGTTAACAGTTATTTAAAAACTCATTTGAGTTACTGGAATGCAGATGCTCTAATGAGGATTACATTTTTTTAATATTTTCCAGGGGTACTTTATATTTTCATAATATGGCACTACTCAAAATAAAGTTATCGTCCGATTTATGCTGTAACTGTCCAACTAGGAGTGAAACGAAGTGGATATTGGTAAAATCATATTTATATATATATTTTTAATACGGATCAGATATTTATTAAAAATATAAAAATATTATTAACAATACTAAATTTTATAATATTTATTTAATTATAATGGTGAATATCATTTTTTTTTTCTAGAGGAGGGTTCCAATACCTCATCCATGTCTCATATCCTATATCTTCATTTTTAAAGTCCAAACAGTCGATTTGAACAGCTCAATGTGATCTCCATGTTAAAATATGCTTGGAGACTAAATTTTACATTTTTGGGAAATTTTTTACTATTTTTTTAGATTTATTGAAAATTGTTGTTTTTCAAATAAATCTGGACCATAAAAAACAACGATTTTCAATAAATCTAAAAAAAAGTAAAAAATTTCCCAAAAATGTAAAATTTGGTCTCCAAGCATATTTTAACATGAAGATCATGTTGAGCGGTTCGGGTCAACTATTTGGACTTTAAAAATGAAGATATAGGATATGAGTTACGGATGAGGCATTAGAACCCTCCTCGTATACTATATAGTTTAATATATATTACGAAAAAGAGGAGGGTTTCAATGCCTCATCTCTTCATACCTCATTCATGCCTCATATCCCATATCTTTATTTTTAAAGTCCAAATAGTCGATCTGAACCGTTCAACATGATCTCCATATTAAAATATGTTTAGAGACCAAATTTTACATTTTTTTTTTTACTATTTTTTTAGATTTATTGAAAATCGTTGTTTTTTTTATGGTCCATATTTGTTTGAAAAACAGCGATTTTCAAAAAATCTAAAAAAATAGTCAAAAGATTTCCAAAAATGTAAAATTTGGTCTCCAAGCATATTTTAACATGGAGATCATGTTGGGAAGTTCGGATCGACTGTTTGGGCTTTAAAAATGAAGATATATAATATGAGACATGGATGAGGTATGAGGAGATGAGGCATTAGAACCCTTCTCTTTTTCGTATCAATGTATTATGTATCGTATCCAATAATATACCTATACGGCTATACCATATTCATGCAATATAGTTTCGAAACTTCTTTGCAGTCATTTTGTCAAATAAATATTTGTAGTAATCGAGTGTCGGCAGCAAAAAGATAAATAAATTTTTCTAAGGTAAGAATTATAAAAATAAGTTATTTGGATTCGAAGTTTCCAACACCCTATTTTTAACTCTTTGTTTTGTTAAAAAAAATCGCTTGGTCAATTTTCACCTCGGATTTCAAGTTTTACGGCCTTCTACTTTTTAGTCAATAGAGTCTGGTGTGTTGACAATAATTATATAGTTAGTTTCCGAAATAATATATTAAGAGTACGACCAGTTCTATTTATTTATAGACCAGATAGATTATACAAATTAATGTATCTTATTATTATATTCAGTAGCAGTATTTGTTGTCCACTTATGAACGGGTAATTTTTTTAGGATTTACTCTGGTGGGACCGTGGGACCGTGGAGCCATGGATGTAGAAATTTGCAGGAGCGGATCTAAAGCTATTCAAAAGGTGGCTAAATCGCCCCTATAATTATAAAATTTTAGTTATGTATATACTATTAATTAAATTTTATTTTATTTTTGAAACAATTTATATAGACCAGTTCTCCTCATAAATTAACATATGTTTACTTGTAGTCTAGTGGTAAGAGCTTATGTTGTGATTATGGAGAGCTTGAGTTCAATTTCCACTAGTTAGAATTTGTGCATTTTAATTTTTAGCCTCCCCTATTGAGATTTTCTAGTTCCACCTCTGAAAATTTGAAATGAGATTTAGTGCTCTTCAAATTCCTACTATTTTACTAAGACACAATTATATGTTTTTCTCTCTTTTAAATTTGCTAAGGGTCCGTTAATTTCGACATTTATTTGTTTAAATATTTTTGCAGAACACATCTTATTTGTAGAGGCAAATAAGTAACCATCATTCATATATCATTCGTCATTATCAAACTCCTGATCCACATACATGCTCTTTCCCTTTCATTCATTATCGTAGCTAGAGCACAGCATTAATGACAAAGATAATGTGCAATTCGTAACAAGTAAAATTGGGTATGAAACGTTGAATGAATCCTCGGAAAATAAATTTGAAACGACATAATTAGAAATATCACCTAATTAACACCTATACTCCTATAAGACATGACATATCACAAGGTTCCGTCGAAAACCACCAAACCATCATAGATGTAGATGCCCCTGTATATATACTACTCAATGCATGGTCAACGTCGTCACCTCTACTACACCGTCAAGTTATTTTCATTAACCCTATATAGCATCGCTTTAATCAGTTTATCTTCATTTAGAAGCAATATGTGTATACCACAAATGCACCTTTCGTGTAAAATAATTAACAATACTTTGGTTGTTTTACAGGGGCATTTGCAGTATTTCAGGCTTATTCAAAAACAAATACACCATGTTGCCACATGCACCAATTATAGTTGGAGAATAGCTTTCAGTTTCATTTTGTTCCCTTGATTATATCTCTTTAACACATTTGTTTTTTCATATTAAGTTTAGAAATATGTAGCACTACAAGGCTACAAGCTCAGTTTTAATCCGGAAAATACTCTTCGGAAAATCCTTGTAGTATGTTGCCGAGAAATGATAATAGCAATCAACAACAACAACCAAGTCTTTTTGTCCCAAACAAGTTGAGCTAGGCTAGAAATGAAACCCAATCGTAATCACAATGTGAAGTAGATAGAGAAATGATAATAGCAATCATACTAGTAAAACTAGTAGCAGCAGCTGTAATGAAAAAAAGGGAGAAATGTTGATTCAGCCAATGATTGATATTTGATAAGCTACCTTTAAAGAATAGAAAAGTGCAACTTGGACAACCTGAGGGAAGTTTGATCCAAGGCTACAAGCAATCCCAAATATACGGTGAACAGATATAACTTCAGATAATCATCTAATATATAAATAAATAAAGAAGTTAGGGGTGAAAACGGATTAAATAGTAGTAAAACCATATCCATGTCTGTTTTTATTTTTCGGATGCAGATACTGATCGAATATTAGGTGATTATAGATCAGATATTTATCTAATTATAATGGTGAATAACATAATTTTTTTCATAATATAAAATTTAAAATCATATCCGTATCCATATCCACACGGATATTCAGAAATCGGACATCCGTATCTAATTTTTTAGTACAGATCGAATACGGATTGAACATTATCTGCTCCGTTTTCACCCCTAGATTTGCACGGTGCAATGGCCATCTGTATTGCCTGACAGAGCAACATGCCATAAAATTGTGCCATTTCTGAGTGCAACCTGTTTACATGATATAACCAATGAAAATTGGACAGTACGATTTCTGAGTATAGTAATCCTTAAAAAAGGAGTATCATTTTATCAGTACATCCAGACAACAGTTCAAAAATTAAACAGAGTCAGATAAAGAAGAGAAATAGACACCACCATGGTTCTTAAGATAACTGAACTCCAGCACTCTTGAATCTTGAAAGAGAGAAAACTACAACTCAATTTTGCAAACACAGCGCTTGTTGAAAAGGGAAAAGAAAGGACAAGTCCCTGAAAACAGAGAAAAAAGAGGAATGCCTAGTGGAAAGGGGCACTAAATGGAATAGAACTAAAAACCATATCCCAAATCATCCATATCTATTGGGCCTTTAGGGGGAGGGCCAGGGGGAGGGGTAGGGCCAGAGTGAGGAGGAGTCTTGTTGGTTACACTCTTCAAACGAGCTGTAACATTCTCCTTCAAACGGGTTGACACATTGTCTATCGCAGTATTGAGCTGCTTTATCTTTGAATTCAGCATATCCCTTGTCTTCTGTTTTTGTTGAAAAGAAATATAATGAATGAACAAAAGGATACAAGACTGCAACTAAAATTTGATATTATTATCATCATTTTAATAATTTTACAAAATAATTCCTAGTTTTGGGTTTCAACATGCACCAGAAAGTATCAGTTTTATAAAAACCAGATTGGCTTGGAGAAGCCCAAGGGCTACATAATTTTGCTTTGAAACTGTTCCATCCTACAGGCCCGCAAGGAAATCACTAAATGCATAGGAACATGACTAATGTAGGTGGTTTGGGTTTTGGGTTTTGGGTTTTGGGGTTTAGGCATAACCTCCAAGTGTACAACACCTCTTAGCTGGAACAAGAAACAGAAATATAATAATAAGAAAATAAACAAACCTCAAGACCCTCGTCCTCATCATCGTAGAAGTAGACATCACTGGAGGAATTTTCAATCCTTGGTATTTTGAACCCATGCTCATTCTCATGCTCCACTATTCGACGGATCTAAAAGCAATTGGAAAAAAAAAACTGTTTATGTAATACATAAGTACACAACAGTGGCAGTTTATTTGAAAGAATTTATTAGGCAGAAGGCCAGAAGCATTTAATCACATGCGTACTCGCATCCTAATGAATAAACTGAGGTTCACTAAGCCCTAAACATAAACTCCGACTAGAATTAAGTAAAAGATCATAAGCAGTGGGGCAATTGACTGTAAAGTAATTGGCAAGGGCATACAACCATGCTAATTGCAAGTCAAGAAGCGATTTAAGTAAGCCCAAACTAAGTGGCAGTTGGTTCAAAGAGCCATTAAATCACTGTGTAAAAGTTGATTTAGTACCTGAGGAGCATAGTAATAGGTCAGGGCACCAAAGATAGCACCACCTAGAACAAAGCCAGTAAGGAACTCTCCTCCTCCCGAACTGTCTCTGCATAGTTTATTTCATTAACAGCTTATGGCCAAATAGATATCAAATATCTTATATACCTCTCCAAAACCCCAAAAAATCTCATATAATCACACTCCCTTGTTAAATGAAAGTTCGCTGATTGAGAAAGAGAACAATTTATTTTACCTCCTGGCACAGACGGCAAGATTGCGGCGTCCTTTCACTTGATATGATTTCTGGTTAATATGTAACCCAGGTAGATAAGCACTGGAGGCTTTACTGCCCAAATTAACATTGCTTTTGTTGGACTTTACTCCACCTAGCATGATACAGCAAAAGGACCCAGTGACAAACTGAAATTTTTAAATGAAGAACTGTCTTCGTAATGGGTTTTAAATGAAAGAAGGTATTATTCGGGACATTGAAATCAAAATTTCAGTAAAAATAATTAGATAGGTAAGGGTAAGATATCTTATTGCTTTTAGGATAACAGCATAATAAAAAAATTCCAATAGTGAGATTAATGCCCTGCCAAACCCCAAAACAATGCACCTGCAAGCACACGCATAAATCATATAAAATGGAAAACGAATAAAACTTCAGCCTTGCATGTTTCGATCAACTAAATCTCCTGGAGATCTCTCGAATCACATCAAGCGAGATACGAAATATATTGGGAACGACGTCGATCAAGAGCCAGTAGAGCATATAGACAGATCCCAGATGTAAAACGCATAAAAAAAAAATCAACAGGGCAACAATTCATGATCTAGGTACAATCAGAAAATAAGTTTTGTAAAGGTGTGGAATATAAGCACGAACCAGTGAGAGCGAGAGTAGCTGAAGAGGTAGCAATAGCCATTGGAACCAGTGAGGAGAGAGAGAGAGAGAGTTCGCAAGAAAGAGAAGACTACAGAACTACTTGAGTTTGAGTGGAACACAAAATTGGGCAAGGGAATGGCGATGAAACCAAAGAAGAGTGGATAGCTTGCTTTATCCATTAATGGGCTTTTTTGTTAGTTCATTATCAAATTAAATTGTAAGCCTAAAAGAAATGGGCCGGATACAATTCCTCGTCCGACTAAAACCAGTGAGCGAGCCATTTCAGCCCCGAATGCCGAAGCTCATCGACGGTGGGCTTCGAAATAACAACAACTAAACCTTATGGTCACAAAACTGTCTGATCGGACTAAGATTCGATTAATCGAAGGGCCCAGCTATGTCTAAACATTTTTCGTAAGTCCGAAGTTTATGGCATAGCGTGTAGTGAGTGATACTCAAAGGTAGAAAAGGAGGCTTTTTTTTTTTTTTTTTAAAGCTTTGCAGATTCTGAAGTCGTAAGTGCGGCTTGAACTCTCGACTTTTGGATAACCACAATCTTATAATTTTTTTTCTAGCTAATTGTGCTGTCGTCCTATCTTTAGAAAAGGAGTATGTATTTGTTACTTTTTCAAAAGAAAAAATAAGATCAAACTATTTAATTTGGATCATTTAATAAATCTACTCAGATTTAGTTCCATCTAGTGCTCTGTTAGCAGTTATTTTTCCATACCACCGCTTCTTGAATAATGTTGTCTGCTAACATGCTTGGCGGCAATGTTTTTCCTCGAAAGATCTTCTCAGTTCTCATTGTGTTATTCCCAGATTAGTAAAAAAAAAATTCAAACATCGTATTTTTATTCATAGACGAAACGTAGCGCTATTTTTCTAATATTTCTAAAATAACTAAATCCGTCCGAAACGTAAAGTCCAGACTTTGGCAGTGACAAGATATTATGTCCATATTTGCACGTACTGTAATAACCAATAAGGTACTATGGGGCCGTTCGGCAACAAAGCTTCTTTTAGCTTCCTTAGCCGCTTAATCTTGTCTAACACCAATTTCTTAGCGCGGATTCAGAACACCTCCTTTTGCTCGGACCTTAAGGCACCTATACTCCTTCCTTAAGAGCTTAATCATTCACTTACGGATTAAAACAACCGAATATCGGTTTCTTACCGCTCCTTAAGCTCTTAATCTTTTATTGCCGAATGGCCCCTATATGCTTCGTCACAGCCAGAATCTGAACAACGTGTTTCATTACAGTTATATAACCGAAACACTTCATTCTGATTTTGTTATTTTTGTAAATAAAAAATGGTGAATTAGGAAGTTATTTTAATTGTAAAAGAGGTTTGAGACAGAGAAATTTCTTGTCTCCTTTTCTGTTCAATCTGATGTTTTGAACAAAATACTCAAAAGAGCACCTACAAGATTTTGGAAATTTTCAAAATATAGATGAGTGTTGAATCTGCATTTTGCAAATGATACACTGTTATTTTTAAAGGCAAATAGGAAAATGATTAATTATTTAAAGTGGATTTTATTATGTTTTCAAAATCTTTGAGGTTTGAAAATAAATTTTGACAAAAGTGAAATGGTACCTCTCAATTTGACTTAACATAAGGGTAAAACTTATAGCTCCACAATTAGAGTGTAAAGTGGTAGGTTTACCAATTACATACTTAGGTATTTCTTTACATTGGAAAAAATTGCAGTTGAGATTGACAGCTTTTAGTGGATAAAGTAGAAAAAAAGTTATAGGGTGGAAAAGTAATTTATTATCTTAAGGAAGAAGGGTAATATTGTTAAATATAGTTATTTCTGCAATACCTTTATATTAGTTATCATTTTATAAGATGCCAGCTCAAATACAGTCAAAACTTGATAAATTAAGTAGGCAAATTCTATGGTAATTCATTCAAAAAAAGATATCCATTAATTGCTTGGCACAAAGTGTATAGAGGAAAAGATTAAGGAGGTACAGGTTTAATTAATTTGAAGAATATCAATCGAGCATTTTTAGCTAAATGGTTAATGAGATTTGATGATGATGATGTTACAGGTGTTTGGAAGACTATTTTAAGTATTAAGTATAGCGTAATAGATAACTTTGGTAATCTTTCTCCTTTTTGGAAAGATACTATGAAAGAACAAAACTTGGATGAAATAAGAACAAGTTGGCAAGTAGAAAATGGTCATTTAGTTAGATTTTGAGAGGACAGATGGACTGATCCACCATAAAATATGATACCGGTTTTCAAAGAAAGGATAACAATACTTTAATTCTGAAAATTGGAGGCATTATAGCTATTGGAGAGAACCGAGAGAAGAAATAAAAATAAAAAAGGAAAGTGTATAAGAAACTATAGTTGTTCCAAAAATATTCATAAATAGTAAATTAAAAAAAAAAAATAGAAGATAGAAAAAAAGGAGATGAAGATGTCACAGTTGCTGTATTTTTGTGAATCTTATATTTTTTAGAGTCTTTTGTGTCTAAAAACTATAATTTTGTCAGTTTTAATACTTGTTTCAGTGTGTGTTTTTGGTTGTAAGGGTGTTGTAGATATATTCTTCATATTTGCTGTATGTTTAGGTTCTTTTTTATCTTTCAGGTTGATTGGTACCAGAAAGGTATTACCATGAACATATAAAAAAAAAATGAGGCTATCTATTTATTTTATTTCTTGTAACGTTACGAATAAAAAAAAATGGGTTCAAAAATTGTGTAATGTTGATTTATTCGTAAGATTCATCAATTTCTCTGCACAAGAAGGTCGATGGGTTTCCGAGTCAGACACATTGGGGATTGCTCATCACGCAATAAATGAAGTGCACCTCTGGCTAAAATTCTGCTAATCTGTATTATTTTTATTTTGTTTTTCTCATGTGTTTCTTTTGTTGCTGTTTTTTTCCATCTGGTTGGTAGTTCAAACTGTAATATTTTTGGATGTTTGTTGTAACCTCTGATAGCTACTATCAGTTTTTCAAAAAAAAAAGAAGGTCGATGGGTTGCCATGCATCATTTAAAGACACATTCAGGAAACGTTTTGATAGAGAATGAAATTAATTAAAGACCGACAATGGCAGCTTGGATTCAAAAGCGATATAAATAAATACAGTAATTAATTAATTAATTAATTAAGAGAAAAAGACGGTTCCTCCCGTGCGTATTAACAAAAGGAAATGAATTCAAACTCCCGATAATGGCAGCTAATTAAGGTTCAATAGCAAAATAATTATTGAAAGAAAATGACGGGTTGCCAGTTCTATTCATACTTGTCAACAGAGAACTGAAAAGAGAGTTTATTAGCGATATTACTTAACAAAATTGTATTAAGAATAATAAAAAATTAATTTAATCTATGAAATCTCAAAAGAAATAAAATTTCAATTCCGAGAGACTCTGGAGTAGATCCGATGGGTATCAGACCCAATTTAGGTAGGGCCGTAGGGGTGTTCATCGGGTCTGGTTTAGTCAGTTTTGAACCGAACCAAATTAGTTTGGACCAAATGGTTCGGTTTTTCGGTTTAATGGTTCGGTTTGGTTTGAAAATTTTCAACACCAAAATAACCAAACCGACCAAACTTTTATATATTATAAATTTAGTCCGAACTGCCCCGGTTTATTTCTTAATCAATTGTTTTAAATACTTTGATTTATTTCTGAATACCCCGTTTATTACAAAAGTATTGCTTTAAATAAAAATTTAATATATTTCAACACTGTATCAACTTCTACATATCAGAATGGTAATCAAATAATTATTCATCATCTCAATATCTCCTCTCTGTTTCATTTACAAAAATCTTTATGGTATTAGAGCGGGTTTGATTCGAACAAACTAAAATAATATTCTGATTTGATTTGGTTCGGTTCTATTTTTTAACACCCCTAACTTTATGTACGGTGGGTTTTAGGATCATTCGACCCGCTTTAAGATATGTGCGTTATGTTTTAAGTTTTAATATTCGTACACACTTGCGTTAATTTTTGTGCACACGTATCTTAAAACGGATAAGATGGTCCTGAAACCCATCAGACCTACTCTGTTCTCATTCCGATGTCACATGAGTTGGCTCCATCGGCTACACTAAGTTAAATTATTAAATCAGTTTTGAGAATAAAATCTTTAATTTTTTTTCTTTTTTCTCTTTAAACGAGAATGCGATTTACTCTTGATGTATCTTCTTGCTTCGTTATATAGATTGGACATTTAGATTAAGGTAACGCCGGAGCACTATTTGTTTCTCATTTTTTTTTAAATACTTAGGGTACTTTTAGATCGTGTAAGAATTAGCACAAAAATAGCGATTTTTGAGTTGGTGATTGAGAATAGTGCTAATCTAAATGGGTTGAGAATAACACTAACTTTTAACTATTTGGGTTAATAAAAATATCGTTTGAATTGTATATTTAAAATTAAAATGGAGAAAATAAATAAAATAATAATTAAACTAAAATTATATTACATTCAATATTTAAACAAATATTATATTATATTATATTTAAACTAATATTTTTTAATACTAATCTAATTTAATTTGATATTGTATTTATTTAATATTAATATAATATTTTATTTAATACTAATCTACTATTTAAACTAATATTATATTACATTTAATATATAAACTAATATTGTATTATATTTAATCTAATATTTTATTTAATACTAATCTAACATTAAAAGTAATATTATATTATATTTAATATTTAAATTAATATTATATTATATTTAATTAAGCTAATATTATATTATATTTAATCTAGTATTTTATTTAATACTAATCTAATATTTAAACTAATATTATATTAAAAAACAGCTCCAGATCGCAAGAATTTTTTGCTCCAGCTTGCATACTAAACTGCCTCCACTGATCCACAGGATATAAAAAAATCTCATAATATATATCTTTGATTTGCTTTGACCTTCGGACATAACAATTAACCTGCATACACCTCAAACACAAAAACTGTAAAATTCAATATTTATATATTTGCAAATTAGTGAAACAATATAGATGATTGCTTACAACAACAAGATCGTCAGAAAATTTGACAATAATGATCGGAGGAAAAAAAATAGTTGGTTAAATGAATATATATATTTTTTGGCTTGGAGACAAATTAGAAGAACAAATAGTTAGGACTTAACTAGTTAGATTTTGAATTTAAAGACTTGTCAATAGTACTTAAAAAAAAATTGTAAACAAAACTTTAAAGAGCTAGAAAGGACGCTAAATATAAATTGTTAAAGGAAGTTTCAGAGATTTGAGTTTGAGGAATAGTTAGTTCGTCCCGTTTTAAATTTATGTCTTAACGTGATCACAATTCATTTCGAATGGATTCATAAGTTGATAACATATCAATATCTGTTGTATATGATTATTTGTTTTTATCGAAATTCTCTTTTCATTAGATTATTTTTTCTTTATAATTTAGCATAGGATAATTTAAGAATGAACTATTCAATTTAAAAATTCGACACAATCCTAACATAAAAATAGGAAATACTTTTTGTTATAAAACATTAATAAATGGTTTATTTTTTTCTCAAAGATGGTAAATAAAAAAAACTTTCGGCTGTTTAATAAAATAAATGCTGACCCATTCCTTGGCAACGAGGAGAAACGCAAGCTGCGCAACGCGGGAAGACGGAGAATCCAAATGCAAACTAGTAAATGTAAATCACTTAAAAAGTCAATTATTCAACATCGCCGAAATTTTTAATAATCAAAATTAAATAAAAAAAATATCGAAAAAAAGGATAGAATTCATATTTTTTTTTAAATATAAGTAGAACGGGACAAATTATCCCGTCTCTACGGACGGAATAAATTACCACGTCCCTACTAATGATGATCCCGAACTTAAACTTACCATTAACCAAACGAATCACAAAAAAAAAAAGGGACGTCGAGGATCATCCCGTCCTTGAGGGACGCTGGGGATTATCCCGTCCGTGAGGGACGCGCGAGGATTATCCTGTCCCTTAGCGATAAAATCCTGTCCCTAGGCCCCTTCTCTATTCTTCGCTATCTCCTAACTTCCTGCCACTAGGTCTCACTGAAGAAGTAGAAGAACCCCAGGGACGAAACATTCTCTAGCGTCCTTGAATTTTTTTTTTATTATTTTTTTTTGTCACGGACGGGACCATCCGTAGCGCCCCTAATATTTTTTTTTTTTGTTTCTGATTCGTTTGGGTTAGTTAATGGTAATTTTGGGGAGGGATTATGATTAACAGGGACGTGATAAATTGTCCCGTCCGTAGAGACGGAATAATTTGTCCCGTTCTACTTATATTTCGAAATAAACTATATTTGATCCGAAAGAGGAGGGTGTCCGATGCCCATCAGACCAGAGTCTGTTCGATGGGTGTCCGATACCGTCCAATTCACTTCAAAATCTGTGCGTATCACTTTAATATCCGTGCTATTTGCTTTAATATACGTGCGCACAGATCTTGAAGTAGATCGGACGGTATTGGACACCCATCGAACACTGTTCTGGTCCGATGGGCATCGGACAACCCCCTCTCTCATTTGATCCTCTTTTCTGATATCTTTTTTATTTAATTTCGATTATTAAAAATTTCGGTCAACATCGAGCTGTGGACCCCGCTTTACATTAGGAGTCCCCACCTTCGGAGAAAACATCTCAGTGCATTGAGTTATTGAATACTTTAGCCAATTGTCCCGCCTAATTGCCCCAAGGTCACATATGACATATCAATCAATATTTTATTCCCGGGACCCATTAACACATATCCGTTACAGGAGTAGAAGCATATTCTTAGCCACATGAAATCTGAATCGGGACCTCGGCCAAGTCCACAAAGTCCTCATCCTATTTCCACGCGTTTGAGTTTACAAATAACAACATCTAAGACTTAGTACGTCAAAACTAAGCTACAAATTACTCCCTCAGTACAAATTACGCGTTTGAGATACCCTTTCCAAGGAAGTCCAGTCCTTTTCACAATTACAACATCTAAGACTTATGTTTCGGTTTCTAAGCTCGATCAAGCCAACGATCACTATCTCTTGATTTCCGTCTAAATTCGCCATTATTAAAATTCCAATCACCTTCGTCCGTCTCTCTCTCTCAGCAGGAATATATATATAATTTTTTGGACAAAACCCTTAATTTTTATTGGTCGATCTGAACTGTTCATTGCAGAAGCAAATTTAAACAAAATGATGGGTCTAGATGTAAAAGTTCACCGAGACATTAGATTAGACATTTTTTTCTACTAAAACCCATCTGTCAAAACACAAAACAAAATAAAAAACGTAACCATTAACGCCAACAAGAGATCAGTAATCCAAGGAAACCGCCCGCTAGATCCGTCAATTCCAATTTGCCCCCAAAAACTTCGAAAAAGCTGCTGCTCCTCCTTTCTATCTATCTAGCTGAGTTCTATCAGCACGAAAATTTAGTCTAGAATGGCGAGGAGGGGAAGGGTTTTGGACAACTGGGAGCGGCTAGTGATAGCCGCCTCGCAACAGAAGCATCTCAGCTCTTCCTCCACCTCCGGCCCCGCGGGCCTCGCCGGAGCTGCTCCATCCTCGCTTGGTGGCAGGGCTGCTGATATTGATCGGATCCTACAGGCCGCGAATGAGATTGAGGAGGATGACCCTAATGTTGCTCGAATTTGTAAGTTCCACTGTAGTTTTAAGCTTTTGTAAATTCAAATGGCCTGTAACTATATTGGTCTCTTGAAGAACTGGAGAAGCTTACCATTTTAAAAGCCATCTGGAAAAATCTTATGAAACGTATTAATTTCCTACCTTCCAATTGTTTATTTATTTCTTGTAATTTGTTGACTGCTTTGTCCAGTATGTGAATCGGCACTCACCATGGCCCAAGAACTGGATCCAAGCAGTGAAGGGAGAGGCGTCTTGCAATTTAAAACTGCCCTGTTGTCTGTTATCAAGGTCTGGACAAGCACACTTATATTCTACAATTTTGGCTTCATAATCTTACAATCCAGGGTCGTGCATTGTTTCTTTACTTACTGGATAGGCAAAGCGCTAGTCGATTCAGATTAGATACAGAGAAACTGTAATAATTATGGTAATAATAGTTCCAACATCTTAATGGGTATAAAACCTATACCACATACAATCCCTCTACCTGGCAAACATACGAAGGCCGGCCACTCTAAATTTTTGCCTGAGAATCAAATTAAGCACAAAGTATATGCAAATATCCAAGATTGGATAAGCAACTAGCATTTAAACAATTGAGCATTTGGTTCCGTGATTAATATTTATTCTCTTTTTGGTACAACTGGTGTAGACAAAGAAGAAAGAAGCGACCTCGCATGATAGGGATCGTGATATACAATACCTGTGGAACTTCTATTCGAGATATAAGAGGCACAAGCGAGTTGATGAAATGGAACGTGATCAACAAAACTGGAGAGAGTCTGGGACATTCAGTACTAATTTTCAACAGTATGTCAAAAGATTATTGTAACTTAGTTTAATTTTTTACCATATGCCCTTTTTGTAATCCATCCCGCCACATCCGGTCATTTATGGAGCTTTAAGACTGGCATTTTTTTTTTACCCATTTGAGGCTTTATTGTCCAAACTCCAAAGCATTGCAATGTACTGGTAGCAACTGCTATGCTTGCTTGGGATTTTCTTGAAACTATTGGAACATCTTGTGCAAAAGGTTTCCTTGGAAGTATCTTAGACAAATATTTCCAATCATCAACATCATCTACTCGTTTACATGATCTTTCAAAGGAATTCATGCCAATGTTCTTGCAACAACATATATTACTTTTCAAACTGTAGATAAGATACATGCTCATTATGTCATTTTAGACAGATTATAAATAATACTCCCTTTTTTCATATTAACTGTTTAATTTTTTGAGAAAATTTTATCTAACAGAATGGAAGTGAAGGCTGGTCAAATGAAAAAGGTCTATGTTACTTTGAGAGCCCTACTTGATGTCCTGGAATTTTTGGTTGGAGATTCCACTGATAGCCAGAGTAGACAGATCCTTGTGGAGGTAACATACCCAAGCTGGACATAATTTTTTACTTTTATGCTTTGTAGAATTAGATATTAGGAGGCTTGTACTGTTGCCAAACCGAGCTGTTTCTATACCACAAAAAAAAGTAACAAATGATAAAACCACTGTTGAATATATTCACTGACTTGTGCTGATTGGTAAAAGAGTCTTATCAGTACTAATTCGAAGTCCACTCCTGTTGTTGAGGCCTCTAATATGTATCAATTGCATTATTTTTTTAACATCGAGAGCATTTTTATGTTTCTATGAGATGATTATATATGACGTGAACTGGTGCAGGTCAAAAGAATCAAAAAATCTGATGGTGTGCTGAGGGGGGAACTATTGCCATACAACATTGTGCCACTTGATGCTCCTTCCTTAACCAATGCTGTTGGTTTTTTCCCTGAGGTAATAACATCCCTGTTTCTTTACCTCCTTTTGACATTTAATTTTGTTATGTGCCTTCAAATGAACAAACCTAAGTATCAATTAACACAGATATCTACCGGGGTACACAGCAATACCCAATCCCATTGGATTTTGTGGGCTTTTCAGATTGATGGGTATGATTTTCCATCACCGGTAGGCATCAAAGCCCACCCAACCTCAAAATCCATGGGAAAAGAACTTTGGTTGGACCAACTTTTTTTTTTTTTTTCAGAAACATTGTGGCTCCTTGGTCGGCTTTGCCTCTCTCAAAATGATCCGAAGAAAGGAAAAAAGAATATTCATTTAGTTTCATCAGATGTTCTTCTATTCTCTAAATGCTAGTTCAATAATATCAATACAAGGGAAAATTTTATGTTGTTTTGCTTTCCTTCGTGTACCATATTTTTTCTTTCTTTCATTGTTAATTTTTTTTACTAATTTGTAGATTATTCTCGTCTTTAACATATTAAATAATTTCCATTAATTCAATATAGAAAATAGATTGAGAATAGTAATTTACCATGACATGCTCCGTGTGATCGGAACACTTCTTTCACACACATTCAATAGTTTTTTGTTATACCACAGATTCCCCTCAATTGATTGGGACAGACCCATGCCAGTAAGATCCCATTCTGCTAGACAGGCCCTGACTGCACAAAAAGATCCATCCATGCACATATCTATGGAAAAAAGAGAGGAAAGAAAGAGGAAATGCTATGTTTAAAATAAAATAAGTGAATCAGGAAGCTGCAAATAACAATAGGCTGAATTTAGAACCTGACTATTACAGTCCATGACCAATGTAATATTAAAAAGTTGTTATGACTGTATTTACCGGGTGTTATAGAAAGTTATTTTTTCTGATAAAGTATCGTTATCCAAATGCAACGTCTTCTAATTAGTTCATTAATAAAACATTGAATAGGTGCGAGCAGCTGTCGCAGCCATAGGATACACACCAGATATCCCTCGGCTTCCTTCAAGCTTTGAGGCCCCAGAAATGAGAAAACCGGATGTTTTTGACCTCCTTCGGTTTATGTTCGGTTTCCAGGTTAGTAATCCTTCTTTTAAACCAATAATATTAGATTGGTACTTTTAGAGCTGCCATGCAAATTATCGAGGCCTTGTTTTGAAGTGAGACGTCATACGCATATTCACATCCAAAGCCAAAACCATGCCAAGCTATTTTTAGATAAAGTTCCATTTTTGAAAAAATTGTATTTGCATTATCTCGAGGGTGGCTGTGCTATTTCTAAATCACAATAATAAAGTGATTCCTTTTTGGTCAGGTGGATAACGTCAGAAACCAAAGAGAAAATGTGGTTCTGACAATTGCAAATGCTCAAGCTCGGATTGAATTACCTTCTGGAACTGATCCAGTAAGCTCTTTTCTTCCTTCTTTGTTACCAA
The DNA here is from genome assembly GCA_964058825.1 of Carex arenaria. NCBI lineage: Eukaryota > Viridiplantae > Streptophyta > Magnoliopsida > Poales > Cyperaceae > Carex > Carex arenaria. The sequence continues at coordinate 793,290 of CAXKVW010000044.1, read as the reverse complement.
TGCTGGGCTGTTAATGACCAAGAAAAATAAAAATAAAAATAAAGAGAACTCTAAAACATAATGAAAGAAACATGAAAAGCAGAAAAGATATTGAAACACTGCACAGTGGTTTTAAAGGTGTACCGTATCATAGATAAAGGTTTACTAAATCAAAGAGGTTAACTGCATCAAAAAGCTGGAAAAAAAGTATGGTTGTTACAGGTGCTCTTTTCATGGTTTCTTTATTTATATTTGTTTTCGTATCGGCCTTCATTTCATCAATTATTCTCTTGTAATTGCATCTGTGCTTCTCTTTCCTTGTGTTACCTGTGAAAGCTGTTATTAACTTGTTTTCACCCCCTTGGGTGTGGATGTGGTAGTGTAAGTTTGAACTTTGGCTGATTATTGAAGGATGTCCAAGGTGAGGCATGGGTGAACCTTTCTTTTATTTTTCTTGCCTTTATATATTTGGAAAATGTAGACTGCCTTTTGAGTAAACTAAAGTCTGGGATTATAATCTTTAGGTCATACACACAAATTTATAATTTGAGGTAGTTATCTGCATTGAATTTTTACATTCCAAGCAATCATAACTTTTATGTTAACGAAAAAAAAAAAACTAAATATTATCAGTTTTAGCAAATACAACTGACTTTGATAAACTTTTGAATAATAAATAGAAAATTGAAGATGCAGCTGTGATGGAGGTTTTTAACAAGGTACTAGGTAACTATATGAAGTGGTGCACATACCTGGGACTTCGTATTGCATGGAAAAGGTATCAATTTGTCTTTTTCTGATCAATTCTTAATTACTATTTCTTACTTAAAATCGGTGATAATAAGTGTTACTTCTGTAGAACGCCAGCACTGAACAAGACCAGAAAGATCATATTGATTGCTCTTTATTTCCTCATATGGGGTGAGGCATCCAATGTTCGCTTCCTGCCAGAGGGCATTTGCTATATTTTTCACCATGTGAGCATAACATAGCTTTTGCTTCATATATAGATTTTTTTTTTCTTGTTATCAATTAAGATGTCTCAAACAGTTCAAAACTCTTTGCCACTTTCCATAGCAATTTTTTTTTTTTTTTGACAAAAGTGGGTTGTACCCACCAGTTTCATTACGAAACATAATAGTTCACACTTTCCATAGCACTTAAGTCAACAAATCATGGACATATCTGCTTTCTATTGTGAAACAGTTTGACTTGTTAATGTTAGTAGATTTTACCAAGAAAGTATGTATCTGGTTTGCTGGATTTTAGTTTACTGCCAATTTCTTTGTCAGTAACTATTTTTTTTTTTTTGAAATTCAGATGGCAGAGGAGTTAGAAGCAAATATAGATTCACAAGAGGCGATTCCAGCAACAAGCTGCATACATGAGGATGGCTCAGTATCATACCTAAAGAACATTATTTATCCTATATATGACACCATGAAAGCGGTTTGTGACAACTTCTTTAGCTTTGTTATGTTAATATGTTTATTCTAGTTTCTATTAATGTCGAATTCTGGGGTGTGAGCCAGTAAGAACTAAACCATAAAGTATTGTGGGTTGTAGGCTATATATTTCTTGCTTAGAATTAAGTAGCAGTAAAATCTAATAGATTCCATCATGTCTGGTACCAGGTGGTACCAGAAATCAGTTTTGCAAATGTTGGTTCAAAGGTAATGTGCTAAATTGCATCTTTCCTACATTGTTTTCTTTGACGATACTTCCGGCTTTATTCTCCCTTATGTTATTTACTGTTATATCTGGTACCAGGTGGTACCAGAAATCTGTTTTGCAAATGTTGGTTCAAATGCAATGTGCTAAGTTGCATCTTTCCTACATTGTTTTCTTTGACAATACTTCCAGCTCTATTCTCCCTTATGTTATTTACTGCTGAGGTTATTATCATCAGGAAACTTTAAATATTAAAGGAGGAAAAGCTTCTCATGCTGCTTGGAGGAACTATGATGATTTTAACGAGTATTTCTGGTATTCTTTTCCTCTTCTTGCAGTATGTTTGGTTGCATTTAAACAGAAATCAAACAAAAATAATTTTTCTACCGCTCATGTAGGTCACCTAGGCGTGTCAAGCATTTGGGCTGGCCACCTAAAGCAAACTCTTCATTTCTCCTTAAGCCGAGAAAGGGTAAAAGGGTATGTGACACACTCTTCTCTCCGATACCTTAGAAATTGCTGGCTTCAAATGCATTGCTGAAACTTAGCCTCTGAAATGCCTTTTCCATTTATTCATTTAATATTCTTTCTATAGAAGACACCCAATCTTGTAACTGAACCTTTACTTGAAAAATCCTCTCTCTTGCGCTACTTCATTGGGATCTGCCGACAGTTACATTTGTTATCTGATGCTGACCTATCCAAATTAAATAGAAGGAATAAGAATCCATCGTATAATCAAGAAGTGCCTAAATTTTATGCCTTCTGTATTATTCAAGAACAAAATATACAAAGTTATGCATGAAAGAACCTGATAACTTGTCCTATTTGCATGAAAGCTCATAGTGATTGGATATACTAGTTACTATACGGTCTTTTTTTTTTTTTTTTTTTTTTTTAACTTGTGAAATTGAACAGACGGGAAAAACAAACTTTGTGGAGCACCGCACATTCTTGCATCTGTATCGGAGTTTTCACCGCCTGTGGATTTTCTTAATCTTGATGTTCCAGGTTATTTTCCTTTTCTAGGTCGACATTTGTCTTCTCTTGTTGTGTTATAGTGGGTGCTAGCTCAGGTTACAATGGTGAAGATTCTTTGGTCTGGAACATGAAATTCACATTGAATATTATTTGAATCACCAAAAAAGGATTTAGGGTATGCTCCCAAATTTGTTATAGGGAAATGATTGACTCCCATTTATCCTTGCTCCTGAGTTCATATTTGATGGGATTAATGGAGAAATGAATAAAAAAGGGGTGAACTCTTCAGTGCATTTCACCATGATATAACAGGACAGAACTAAAGATTGTTAATCCTTGGGGCTGCTGTGGTTGATATATAGATTAGGCTCAAGCCTTCAAAGAAAAAAGAAGAGGATTATAATTTAATCTAAAACTTCTTTTAATTTTGTTCAGCTGTTAACTATAATAGGCTTTCATGATGGCACTATAAACACCAGAACCTTCAAAGTCATGCTCAGTGCTGGGCCGGCGTTTTTTATTCTGAATTTTATTGAGTGTAAGTCCCCACTGGCCCCTCTTTCTCTTCTGTACATATCATTCTAGTCTTTTTGGTTCCAACTATATCTTTCTTTCTCTAACTCCAGTATCTTGTTGTGCAGGCTGTCTTGATGTTTTGCTGATGTTTGGTGCTTACAAGTCTGCCAGAGGTTTTGCAATCTCAAGGCAGGTCATAAAGTTCATCTGGTATGGCGTGCTATCAGCATTTGTTTTCTATCTGTATTGGTGAGTTAAGCTTCTTTGTTTTGGCTTCTATTAAATTTTGCATATAGGCAATGGCCATTTTTGGAAGATGTAATACATTGGATCCAATTGACTTGTTAGGCTAGTCCTTTGCTGAATGTAGGTCCAAATTTCGGATTTAATAGTTGAATAATAAACACTAGGATTCATCTCCTGTATGTTTGTGTATCATGGGATAGTGACTTCAGGGGAGAGCTATTTTTACAGAGATTTAGAGTGAGAGAAAAGTTAAAAAAAAGGATATAGTTTACCTAGGTATAGTTCCCTCTTATACCTAAAATCGTCATCTTTTAACGGGGTTTGAGGATAAGGATGACTGATATTTTTATTCCCACAAAAGTAATGGAATGAATAACCTTCTTAATGTTCTCCATTGCAGGAAAGTAATGGATGAGACTAATAGTTCAAATTCAGACTCGACGTACTATCGAATATATCTTCTGGTCCTTGGGGTGTATGCAGCTATTCGATTGTCCTTCGGACTGTTAGTCAAGATCCCGGCCTGCCATAAACTCTCAGAGATATCAGATCGACATGCATTTTTTCAGTTTTTCAAATGGATTTATGAGGTAGACAACATTATGCAATGTGACAGATATATTATGCTAAGCATGTACATGCATTCATGCATAAACATACATATGCAAATTGGATATACATGAAGCATAAGCTGCATCAAATTTCAATTCCAGATACTGGTATGATTAAGGTTGCTTTTAGTACGAATACAGTGCAGGGGCAGGCCTCAAACCTTTGTTTGGAGGCCTATCAATTCGATTGTGTTGTGATTGTTGTTGTTTTTTGGATGTCTATATATAATCAATGATGGAACCCTGTTCAGTTCTAGGTTTAATGTAAGGAATATGTTTTGTTTTGACTCAGTACAACCAAGTATGTTACTTTTGTGGTATGGGTGTTATAGATGAAACTGTCATCTATCATTGTTTGGATTTTGATTCTGATTTGTTATATTTTCTCACCTTTGTCTGCTTTTGGAATATAGGAACGCTATTTTGTGGGTCGGGGTATGTTTGAGAGCCCTAGGGACTACTTGAGGTAAAAAATTTCTGTCCTTCCCAAGTTATGAAAACCTTATTAGTAAGCTGGATTTGGTGCCCTTCTCATTGTTTTCTATTATAATAGTTTAACTCTTAGCGTACCTCATTTTTTGTTGTAATATTACAGATATGTCATCTACTGGGTTGTTATTCTTGCCTGCAAGTTCACTTTTGCTTACTTCCTTCAAGTAAGTTGGATCTTATTTATGATATCCAAATTTTGGCCTGAATATGCTGGTGCCACATTTGGCCGGTGGTACCATACTAATAGACAGTTTATTATCTTATTATTGGGTGGAAAATTTTCCAGTCCTGTATAACAATTTTAACTTTGACAGATCAAGCCATTGGTTGAGCCTACAAAAATTATAGTGCAACTAACTAATTTGCCGTATACATGGCACGACCTTGTATCAGGAGGTCAGTTCATATTACTGTTTAGTATTTTGCATGATTCAGCTACTATCGAACAATTCCTTTTCACCTGGGTTAATTCTGGATGCGGTACACTATACTATGGACCTGTGGTTTTAAAGTCTTTATGAATGAGGATATCTTGTTGAAGTTTTACTGAGCAAATTGTTAATCATATAAATCAAGTAGTGCTGGTGCTTAAATTCTTAGAAGAGAAGGAGAAGTTGTTTGATATCTTTTGTTAATGGTACTATAGTATGTGCTACGAAGAACCCTTGTTGGTGTCTTGTTTCTGAGGTTGAGCTACCTGGTCCTTAATTTTCTTTAGTGATTGCTGTTTTGATACTAAATCTTATTTTTTTGTGATTTTATTTAGGAAATCACAATGCTCTGACTATTGCGAGTTTGTGGGCACCTGTTGTTGCTGTGAGTGTGGCCTCCATATGAATCTATCTTTTAGAGTTTGTTATGAATTGGTTTCATTTGGTTGGGACTACCTTAAATTGGAAAAGAGTGCTTCCTTTGGGAATTAATATTTTATATGAGGGACAAGGAATTGTCCTTTCTTCATTATCCTTAATGGAATGCATGCTTTTATTCACACAAACCCTGGTTGTGCGATCCTGAAGGTTTAGCACAAATTGCTTGTCCCGGGCATGTATCAGAAGTCAGAATAACATCTGATCCTTTCCCGCCATAATTGTACAATCTAGTCTATCGTTGATGATTGAATATACTTTTTAATACTTGAAAGTTTCTAAGCATTGTTGTAACTATCAATACATATGTTTAGATTTACGTAATGGACCTTCATATTTGGTACACTCTCCTCTCTGCCCTTGTTGGTGGCGTAATGGGTGCAGTGGATCGCTTAGGGGAGGTATTACCTTTTTAATCTCTACTTTTTAAATTTCCTGATGCTGAAATTCTTTTTGTTCTGACCTCGCATGGTTGTTACATGTGAAATTCCTGTCAATGTTGTCATTCTTCTTGGACTTATTTCATTTTTAAAACTGTTGTAGCTACTCTATTGAAACCTAGGTTGTTCGAAACTGAAAGGATAAAAAGGTTCAAAGATGGAGTTGTTGAGTGCAAATGCATTTAGCTTGGATAGATCCAGCTCATTAATGGTTGCCTCTGTTGAATTTTCTAAATCTTTGCAGATTCGATCTACTGATATGTTGCACAGGCGTTTCCAGAGCTTTCCAGAAGCCTTTTCAAAAAATCTTGTTTCGCAGACAACTAAAAGGTATACTTTTTCACAGTGAAATTTTGTCAAAGGAAAAGAAGTTCCTTTTGACTTCGAGAGGGATCACTTGGCCATGCTTGTTTACACTGCCATTAGCATCAGGAGCATTTGAAATCTAAACCAACATTTTGGATGTGCTTGAGACATTTACATCTTCTAATTGATAAATCATAATTTGGAACACGTTTTAATTCATTCGTGATTTGTGAATTTTCAGAGTGCATAACTCATTCAAAATCCTTTGATGAATGTCAATGAACATCTAGGTTATACAAATGGTGAATTAACACATTGCTATGCATTTGTATTCCTGTTATATGGTCTTGCTGAGATTTTTAATTTTGTGAACTTAAACCATTTTCAAGTGATCCCTAGTCTCAACTCTGGGGGAAACTTAAATGTTAAGTACTATAGTGTCTTACTTGAGTATATTCATGGTTATTATAATTACTTGAGTAACCTTCTACTCTCTGTGGCAGGATTTTTGCAAGTAGACAAGCTTCTCAGGTAAAAAAACATTATTTTCCCTCTTTATCATTACTGCTATTTGATGAACTAGAATGCTATGACTTCTCACGTTTTGCACATAATCTGGATTATGAAAATTTTGTTTGTCGAGCTTTCTCTTGTTGAAATTTTTACTTGAATGCAAGCTGACACACAATGAAAACAGGACCCTATTGATTTGGAGAAGCAACATGCAACAACCTTTTCTCCTTTCTGGAATGAAATCATCAAGAGCTTACGAGAAGAAGACTACATCAGCCACAGGTATGCAAAAAGACAATAGTTATAGATTTTTCTTATATGGCAATTGTAACAAATGTATTGGTGATGCACACCATTCATTCAGGGAAAGAGATTTACTCATGATGCCAAGCAACAGTGGGAGTTTGAAGATGGTACAGTGGCCTCTATTCCTTCTCACCAGCAAGGTACATTTTCCAGCTTGTACAGCCTACTAGCTTTTAATTAATATATTAAATTCTTAATTGCTTATTGTATGATTCTTTTGTTCTTTTGGTCAGATTCCATTGGCAATTGATCTGGCTGTTGATTGCAAGGACAGCCAAGCAGATCTATGGGGCAGAATTTCAAGAGATAGATACATGGCGTATGCGGTGCAGGAGTGCTATTATAGTGCTGAAATCATTCTTAGTTATCTTGTTGAAGCTGAAGGAAGGCTTTGGTATGGACTTTTCAATGTGTTTAAAGTAGTCACATGCTTTCATCAAAGGGTTTGAGTTAGACCATGAATAGGATCATTTAACTAACATGGACCTTCAAATTCTGTATAGACAGATAATAACTGAGAAAATATCTCTTAATTTCACCCAAAAATTTCATTATAACCTCAATCAAGGTTACATTTACCAGTATGTATATACGGAAATAAACCCAAGTAAAACATGTGGTCCAAAAGAAATGAACTTCTACCTTCTATGTCATATTGTTGGTGTTATTTTTATGTGTTTCAGAAGACACCTTTTCTTACCTTGTCAGATTAAAGGTAAGTTGGTCACGTTATTGTTTGTGTAAACAGGGTGGAGCGACTTTTCCAGAGATTGAGAAACAGCATTGTTGATGGTTCCCTCTTTGCCGCAGTAAACATAGCACAGCTTCAGTGGGTTTTGACCCGTCTTACTGCATTGGCTGGCCTTCTTGTAAGTTTCTTCTTTCTCATTGTTCCCTGCAACCATTCCTACCCAGGAATGAGCTGTTATAATATTATCTCCCTCCTCTTGTGCTGTTCCCTATAGTTTTGGTCTCTTATCTTGTTTGAGGTCATCTGACTGGTTTCTTGGAAGACTTAAATTGTACAGTAATGAGAAGTGGTCTCGGTTCCATTTGGGGTTCAAGATGAAATGGAAGTTGGTAATATTGCAAGATACCTTTTCTTTGTGTAAAAAAAAAAGGCAAACCCAGGCATGCAGTGTAGTTGTATAGTTGGGTTTGGCAGTATTGGATTGTGCTGAGACAAATTTATTTGTTGAAATAGCCATACCGGAATGTTTTCTTTTAGCCAGTTTCTCATATTAATTGGAATCTTACACTACTATTCTCCATAGACACAAAATGAGAGTCGACAACTTGCAAGTGGAGCCTCAGATGCTGTTTACCAACTATATGATGCTGTCACACACACTTTTTTGACACAGCAGTTAAGGTACTATATTACGTCAATATAATTATCACTGAATATCCTATAAATAGGAAAATATTACTATACACTTCCAAATACTTCAAGAGTGACAGACCAGTACATGCTATGAACTGAGATGGTTTTATGTGGGCTCAACATGTTGGCAGATTTGGCGACTAATGAATTCTGGAATATTATTTCAGTGACTTGTATTAAAATATATAATGTAGTCTACTTATTGTCTGCGTACATGCTTACTAAAAGATATACTTTCAATTTTTCATGGAAGAGATTCTGAAATGTCCTCTTTCTTTATAGTTTTGATATGTGACCTATTTTGTTGTCTCCTTAGGGAAGAATTTGACACATGGCATACTCTGGCTAAAGCAAGAAATGAAGGCCGGCTTTTTCAAAGAATTAACTGGCCCAGGGACCCTCAAATTGTAAGCTACCAGTCTCATAATATGGAACTTTTTGGTTTGTGCAAGGATTCCCAAATTTTCCACATCCTTATACGCCTTGATAATTTGAAGGTCACTGGCTAAATGGTTAACAACCAGCATTAAGATGCACAGCTGCTTCATTCTTCAAGATTGCTAGCTGAGCCACCCTGTTTTTCAGAGGAAGATACATCTCTGTTCAATGTGTTGCTCAGTTGGTTTGATTTTCTTATTGCAGAAGGAGCTGGTCAAACGGTTGCATCTTCTCCTAACAGTGAAGGAGTCAGCGGCAAATATTCCTAAGAACTTAGAAGCAGGGAGGCGTTTGCAATTTTTCACAAATTCCCTCTTCATGGACATGCCTGTAGCTAAGCCTGTCTCTGAAATGGTGCCTTTCAGGTGATTATGTTTTTGAATTCACAATAAATTTAACAGTGATTGTCACTTTATACTAGTGAAGAAAGTTTTACCTTACAAATAGATCCTTGCCAGAAAACATACATTTATTGGGTTGTGTATGTCAACTTGTTATTAGGCTCTTTAATTTATTAATCTAAATGCTTACTGACAAAGTTATTTAAATTTTAACCTCTTTTTGGACAGTGTTTTTACCCCATACTATAAAGAGACGGTGCTTTTCAGTGCCTCTGAGCTTCAAAAGGAAAATGAGGATGGGATTTCAACTCTTTTCTATCTTCAAAAGATCTTTCCTGGTAACGTTTCTTTTTATATTGCTGCTAGTTCCTCATCATGATCTTGCAGCGATATGTGATTCCATGTAAGGCTTACCTAGTTTTAGTGTTGACAACCTTTTGGATCGTGTTTTTGTTCCTCTATGTTTTATGGCACCTGCGCTGATGCAGGCAGCTTATATGATGCTAAACAGAATATACATGTGCCAAAACACAAGGATGAAAAGTTGCGTTGAATATCATGAACTGTTAGGGAAAGAAAACTAGAACAAAATGTAAGCTTGCATTGGAATAAATTTCCAGCCATGTGAAGCTGCTTATATCAGTTGAAATTCCTTTCCAAATTGATGTTTGTCTATTGATTTTCTTATCAGATGAGTGGACAAATTTCTTGGAAAGAATAGACCGCCTTGACTCGTCAGCAAAGGATATTGTTGAGAGCCCGAGTCATATCTTGGAGCTGCGCTTTTGGGCTTCCTATCGGGGACAAACCCTAGCCAGAACAGGTTCATGAGCAATTAATATATTACAGCACTTATTATTTACCAATTGCCACTAATTCAGTGGGAAAATTCAGATAAAATTCAGCCGATGTTGTGTTCCCTTCTGTGTTTTCTTTTCTTGATTCATGCTTTTGTTATTTCAGTCCGCGGTATGATGTATTATCGAAGAGCTCTTCTTTTGCAAAGCTACCTTGAAAAGAGATCTCTTGGAGGTATATTTTTAAGAAGTTGTTTAATTGACACCCGACTAGTCACCCCTATACCGACACATACACACAGACACATTCACAGACAGTGATAGAATTGCCATGCATACTGAGACCTGACCAGCATGAACCTGGGACATATTCTTGGTGTCAGATTTTTGTCTCGTATGGACCTTTACAGGTCTGTCTTCAGGGTTTTGACAAATTTATATTTTAGGTATGGAGGAAGCCTACTCAATTGGCGACCTCATAAACACACAGGGATTTGAGCTAAATATTGAAGCACGGGCACAAGCAGATCTCAAGTTCATATATGTTATCTCTTGCCAGATTTATGGCCAGCAAAAGCAAAATAAGGCTTCCCAAGCAACTGATATCGCCCTCCTCTTGCAAAGGTGGACTGAAAACGCTGCATCTTGTTGTCTTGTTCTTTATACATTGGGTATTTTCTTGGTTTGCCTGGATCTGGTGCATAGGGTTTAACACACACCAGGAACTGAAACTTGAACTCCAGTACTGATAGTCTGGTACATACAGCATATACTCTGGACCTTTGCGGTGCAGCCTTGAAATTTTGCATGATCATTCTTGGTGGTGCAACTGAAGTGTTAAGTATATGATTTATTTGTTTACTAAAAGTATTTTGAAATGGGTATAGAAATGAGGGACTTCGGGTTGCATTCATACACGAGGAGGAGACGGTATCGCTAGATGGCAGCATCTCAAAGGAGTACTACTCCAAGTTAGTAAAAGCCGACATCCATGGTAAAGATCAGGTTGGTATCTCCCTCCCTTTCCCATCCATTGAGTGTACCATCCTTTCTTTTTAGTACTTATTCTTTCTTGTTTTATTTAGGAAATATTCTCGATAAAGCTGCCTGGAAACCCAATTCTTGGAGAAGGCAAACCTGAGAACCAAAACCATGCCATTGTTTTCACTAGAGGTGACGCCATCCAGACTATTGACATGAACCAGGTGATATTTCGTTTACTCTTTAGCAATACCAGTAAGTGCATTCTGGTACTTGACATGAACCAGGTGATATTTCGTTTACGCCATCCAGCCTCTCTGGTGTGTTTATTCTTCTAATATGTGTGAATAAATCATATCATTCAAGAGGGTCAACTTTGACGGGAGCTGCTTTGGGCATACGTGTTGGTTTGAATTCTTGTCTAGGTTCATAGGTTTTGCATCCTTTTTTCTTGTAACGATTGATAAGGAGCTTATAAAATTTGCATGTGTTGACTAGTTCCTTCTATTTGGGTTGGGACTTATTTTTGTTTTATGTGGGTGCAGGATAACTATCTAGAGGAGGCGATGAAAATGAGAAATCTGCTGGAGGAATTTCATGCGAAGCATGGTTTCCATCCTCCCACTATTCTTGGTGTCAGAGAGCATGTTTTTACTGGCAGGTTCATCATCTCTCTCTCTCTTTCTCACGCACACACATTCACACACCCAGTGTAGACTGTAGAGTCATTGAGTTTTTTGTCTCTCCTTTGCACTTGAATGCTTTGTATTTCTCTATGCCTTCTTGTAGTGTGTCTTCGCTGGCATCATTTATGTCGAATCAGGAGACAAGCTTTGTTACCTTGGGACAGCGCGTCCTCGCTTTTCTCAAGTGAGTATTGACATCATCAAATCTATTGGTTGTCATAAAAACTTTTAACTCAAAAAGGAAAAAAAAATAAAAAAATAAACATAAAGGTGCTGTCAGTACTACAAGTGAAATTCTGGAGGTGGTATAACATGTTTCCTTGGTACAGAGTGCGGATGCATTATGGCCATCCGGATGTATTTGACAGAATATTCCACATTACACGAGGTGGCATCAGCAAGGCATCTCGTGTCATCAACATCAGTGAAGATATCTATGCTGGTCAATTGATTTCTCTTAAATTATCCATTTTTTTTTCTTTCTTAAAATATGCTCTAAAAGCTAGCTTGGCAGCCTCTGCTAAGTTCTAAAAAAAAATATGTTCTAAAAAGCTAAAGTTAGCCCTTGATCTGCATAATGATGAGTTCTGTAACTCCCCCTACAAGTCTATTATCAAAATCCAAGTTATACCTAACCATTATGGATAAGGGCAAACTGGCAAGCTGCTCTTTTTTGTACTGAGGAGAGGCATCTATTAAGTCCAGCACATCTTATTCGTAATTTGTTTTGGGTTTGCAGTTATCTCTTAAAGAGATCTAAGGGCTGTATTGGAAATAAATGTGAAATTGATTAAAATTTTGTAGGGTTCAATTCTACTCTCCGACAGGGCAATATTACACACCATGAGTATATACAGGTATTGACTGAATGTTAAAACCTTTTTCTTAAGAGTATCAATGTTATTCCATAATATATATCACCTCATCCTTGTGCATATTTTTAAGGTTGGAAAAGGTAGAGATGTGGGGCTTAACCAGATCGCTCTTTTTGAGGGAAAAGTAGCAGGAGGAAATGGAGAGCAAGTGTTGAGTCGAGATGTGTACCGGCTTGGTCAACTCTTTGACTTCTTCCGGATGTTGACATTTTACTTTACAACTGTTGGATTCTACGTCTGCACGATGGTAATATCTTTTCCCCAAATGTTATGCCCCTGGCTGCATAAGTATCTCTTACATTTCTCTTTGGTTTTGTATTCAGGCAACTGTTCTTACTGTTTACATCTACTTATATGGACGGGTGTACCTGGTAAGCTTTTAGTGTTCTTCATGCCTTTCTAGTTTTTTTTTTATATTTGACGGTTTAAACTTGATTGAATTTGGAATTGAATTTCAGGCACTTTCTGGTCTTGATTCAGCGATTTCTAAGTCTCGGCAAGCAGCTCGGTTGAATGGCAACGTATCCCTTGATGCCACTCTCAATGCACAATTCCTCGTACAAATTGGTGTCTTCACTGCAGTTCCCATGATAATGGGCTTCATTCTAGAACTCGGGCTCATCAAGGTTTTACTGTTTTCTACAAATTGGTGTCTAGAATGCAACTCCTGTTTATTTCACAGTATAATGAAATTGGTGTCTTGATAAGAATGCAACTCTTTTTGTCTATTTCACAGTATGCTTTTGGTTTTGTTGTTCAAGTGGGAAAAATCATGTCTGATTGGTGTCTGGTTTTAGACAATAGGTATCTCTAAGGATTATAGCACCAACTTCAGTGGGTATGGTACCTGACACAAAGTAGATAGTGCCATGGTTAACATTACAGTTGATGTTTTTGGTTTTCTGATGGAACTAATGTCCTTGCATACCTTTTTGTACATTAAATGATGTTCCTTCAATCCTCTAGCTGCTGGAAAGTTTCCAAATAATAGGAGTAATTCAAAAGATGTCCTTTTTTATATCATTAATAGGCACCATTTGACTCTATGTTCATTACTTCATTTTTCTTTTACTATGTATTATTTTTGAGCTTTTCTATATTTCTTTTTCAGGCCATGTCTAGCTTTGTGATCATGCAGCTACAGTTGTGTTCAGTTTTCTTTACTTTCTCTTTGGGTACTCGGACTCACTACTTTGGTAGAACTATTCTTCATGGAGGTGCAGGGGTAAGTTTTTATTTTTTATTCCCCTGTTCTTCCTAGTCAAAGTTACTTAAATATTCAGGGAAGAAGTCTGTTTCATCTAGGGCACATTTTGTTGGTGGCACATATCAAGGTTGGCTATTATAGCTCAGATCCTCAATTGATTTGCTGTAGTTGTAAATGCCAGACAACCACAAATCAAACCCTCAATTGATTTGTGGGAGCTGCAAATGCCAAACAACCACAAATCGAATCAGGTCCAGTAAAATTTGTACCGAGCAGTGCCATGCATGTGTACTGCCGGAAAAGAAAAATATGCTTAGAAAGCAGGGTTTAAACAGAAGGAAAAAAACCCTTGCCAAATCTGGAATACATTGGCTCCATACCTTGATAGAACTCTGTTTGTCCCGGTGGACATAAAAAAGTTTTAGAAAGAAGAAACCAAAACTAAAATTTTCAAAATTAAAATCCCGCACACTCTCCAAGCTTTAAGGGAATTAATGAAAACTGTGGACCAACCTCTGTGGGAGGTCCTTTACCAGTTTTAAGCAGTTTGCAAGGTGAACTCTGAAGTCTGAACATTTTAATCTGGGTCAACTTAAGAAGAAGATTACCCAGTATAACCAATGGGTCGCTATCTAAGAGTAGGATTCCTTATTTTTTAAATTTTGCAATTTGGTATCCACTTTCTGAATTTTCTTTTGACAGTTCTAGACATAAAACCTTCCTATGTTGTTCCTGTACAGGACTTAATTTTAACAATTTACCAAGTAGTTCACCCTCTAATTTATATAGTTCTCATTTTTCTTTTGTTTTGATTGAATGTTTACAGTACAAGGCAACAGGCAGAGGTTTTGTGGTGGAGCACATTAAATTTGCTGACAATTACCGGCTATATTCACGGAGCCATTTTGTTAAAGCGTATGCTCTTTTACTTGATGGCATTTTAATATTTGCTGGAACCATGATAAGATATAGGGTTTCTTTAATTTAACTATTTAGATTTCTTGGTGTGCTTTGGATATCTGATATGTGCCAAAAGATGGTTGGAGAATTAAATTTAACGTTTTTTTGTGTTGGTCATTTAAGTTGTAGTTTTTTCTGGTCACCATTGTCCTTATTTGAAAATCCTATAAAACACCGAAGTTAAATGAAGTTGCAAAATTGTGGTTTGAAAAAACTTATTAATATTGAATTATGTTTACATTACAGTTTTGAGGTTGCCTTGTTGCTGATAGTGTATATAGCATATGGGTACACGAAAGGCGGTGCAACATCATTTATTCTGATCACTATCAGCAGTTGGTTCATGGTCTTCTCTTGGCTTTTTGCTCCTTACATTTTCAACCCTTCTGGCTTTGAATGGCAAAAGTATGTCTAGCAATTTCAATTTTTTTTTTTTTTCAAATTATAGTAATAGAGGTGGTGTGTCATGCTATAGTTTAATATCATGTATAAATTTGCAAACTGAGAGTAATCCCCCCCCCCCCCCCCCCCCCCCTCGTGACCAGTTATTGTATGCCATCAATATTGGAAGATGTTAAATCACTTGCATCAATCTTTCATCTTTTTTCCAACTCATCGGGCATTGAATAATCACTTACATGAAAAGCATTCTATATGCCCTTTTGTTTTTCTCACAAGTGGGGAACAGAGTGGTGTTTCTGGGAATTAAGTCCGAGGGGTGGTATAGGTAGCACTTTCCACAATTCATGTTACATGTAGTATTTCTGGGGGTATATATATGTTTTTTTTGTAAATTTGCAGGGGAACAAATAAATTACTCTATTGAATAATTCATAAAGTTATGGTTCTGTTAGATATTAATCATTTATGCCACATTTGGTTAACATCAATGAAATTCTGACTGAAATGTTTGAGATGTTTCCACTTAATTGATTGGATCAACTAGATTTTTCAAAAGTTATCAAAGGAAAAGAAAAAAAGATATGTTGGTGATCTAGGATATAGGAAATCCTCTACTTGTCAAATTTATCTTGTCCCTGGATGTCCATTGCTTCAATCTCTGGTAATATTTGTGCTTAAAATTTTAGAACGGTTGGAGATTTTGATGATTGGACTAGCTGGCTAATGTACAAAGGCGGAGTTGGAGTGAATGGCAGCAGTAGCTGGGAGTCCTGGTGGGATGAAGAACAGGTTTTTTTTTTTTCCTTTCCTTTTTTTATGCTTACAGTGCATATAGATATATATTCGTTCTATTTTCTTTCTTTGCCATCTTATTGCCAGTACATTGTTGCTTTTCCTAAATTTTTTTTTTCTATTTGAAATTATTATAGGCACATATTCGGACACTCAGGGGACGCATACTGGAGACTATATTGAGTCTCCGCTTCTTAATTTTCCAGTATGGAATTGTCTATAAGCTACATCTTGTTGACAAACATAGATCCCTTGCGGTAATATAGCTGACAAATCATCACTTATTTTTTAGGTTCTTATTTGAGGTTTGTCTTAACATTTGGAACAATTATAGAAGTTTTATAGCTTGCATGTTTTCCTACTTTGGTTGCAGATCTACGGTTTCTCTTGGATAGCTCTTATTATCATTGTAGCTTTATTCAAGGTTTGTTATCATTTTATCCTAGTTCTTTATTACAGTTCTTTGTCAATTATACCTGGTTGATGTTTAGAAATATTCTCTTGTCAGTATAATTCTTGAAAGCAACTAAAACCCACCTGGATTGGAATTATTGTGTTTTAACACTCTCCCTCCCCCCTCTCTAAATAGGCATTCACAATTAGCCCAAAGAAGCATGCCAATCTGCCAGTCCTATGGAGGTTCCTTCAAGGAGTAATAGCTATTTTCCTACTAGTTGGGCTTATTTTGCTAGTTATCTTCACAGATTTATCAGTACCTGATCTCTTTGCGAGTTCCCTGGCATTCATTGCCACTGGCTGGACCGTGCTGTCTGTAAGTGCTTAGATTTTTACTTCCACAAATTGATTGCTTTTGACTTTTGTAGTTCGTGCAGTTTGAGATGGGTGTTTACATTTACACCCTAAGTTAGAAAAAGAACACAACAGGCCAAAGGACGATTCATGCTCATGTAGTTGGAATTTAAAGAAGTTCCATGACACTTCTGTCAAAAATTTATCTGAGAAGAAAGGATGTGAAACACTAGTAAAACTCTTTCTTTTACTGTTACATCTAACTTCTCCACTTGCATTTTTCACAGCTGGCGATTGCGTGGAAGCGGTTTGTAAAGCTTATTGGTGCGTGGGACTCAATACGAGAAATTGCACGCATGTATGATGCTGGTATGGGCCTAATGATCTTTGTACCTGTAGCAATTCTGTCATGGTTCCCATTTGTATCCACCTTCCAATCACGCCTCCTCTTCAACCAAGCCTTCAGCCGTGGACTGGAGATCTCTCTTATCCTGGCTGGAAACAAAGCAAATGTTGAGAAGGTTTCTTGATGATGATTGGGCAGAGTGTGTTTATGAGCTAGTGGTCTTTAGGTAGTGTAGATTTTGATTATTGAACATTTTTGTACAGTATCTATGATTTTTGTAGGAGGGATGCATTTACTATACTATCTTTTAGGTTTCTTTGGTATTAGGATATGCACATACGCTATGAACTAAATATTTTATGAGACTGATTCAGATTGTCGTTCCAGTAAAATTTTGATCATTCTTAAATAGTTCATTTAGCATGTCTTGTAAAAGCTATACACCCTGATCAATTGGTTTCCTCCCCTATTGGAAAAAAGAAACCCGACTTCAAGAATTTTTACAGAAACAACTGCAATGGAAAAATAAAAGAGATTTAATAGAGGTAATTACTATGTTTTCTTATATAATGCAACTGCTTATATTACTAGAGCTTGCTAAAAGCTGCACCCCTGTTCTTTAGGAACTTAATCCTCGTCGACTTGCTAGATTCAAGGAGTCAATCGATAAGATAACAAAATCGTCTTAATAAATGCTTGAGTTGAATGGTAAGACAAAATTATTTTCTTTTCTTGATAGGATAATCGGGAGCATTTGTTCCTCTATTTCTTCATCAGTCATCACGCTGCTTCAAATCATTGATTCTTCAAAAAAAATATGCTAGAGAAATCCCTTCATTAATTCTTAGTAATTCTTCTAACCACATTTTCTACCAATAGGAGGCAACATATTTATCAAACAAAAAAAGGTAAATATGCATGTCATACCATTTTGGTTTGTTGATTTTAATTTAACCATGCATGCTATATTGCTATTCGTGAATTAAGTTTGCGGGGAAACTGCAATTGACTTAATTTCACAAAAAATAATGAAAGTTGACCCACAGAATGCCATAATAAAGTAAGAACAGTAATTTGAACAACCAAATATATAGCATAAATAATTTGTTCAACCTAATAGCATAAATAGGGATTGAGTTGGCTATATATTAATATTAGATGAGATAGAATTAATGAGCGTTGTTTAAAGTTGGTTATCACAGTCCTCTCTGTAACAACCGATTGAACAGCAGGTGCTCCCTAATTTTAACATGATCCAGTTACAAGCTTTGACCAACTGAAATTTTCGGTGTACAGCTCAAAATTCAAAATTTTCATAATTTAATCTCACAGTTTCTCTATTTAAAATTGCCCAAAATTTAGTCAATTTGCCATTTGCCATTTGCCATCTGATTCCCTCAGGAACAATGAGCTTGGCATGTTTGACGTGCCACCTGATACCTAGCCGTGCCCCCGGCATGTCTCCAGATCATGACGGCAACACAACCCATTACCGTAGTCCCGAGGTAAGATGTTGCGGTGCAAAAAGAAATTGGTCCGGGGAACTCCCTGCTAGAAGCCCATATGCAGAGCTCAGAAGCATCAAATCATTGTACCCTATAAGGGAAGAAAATGGATGCAGCAAGAGCAGAAAAAAGCGTCAAAATGATAGCCCGGCAATTGCCGTTACAGAGCCCAGGCTTGTGCGAAGTGGTGGCGTGCGAAGAAATTGGACCTTTGAGGAACTCAACGAAAGGAAGGTTCCTCGCAACTGCTAGAGAGAATTGTCAAGAAATGTCATGGTATTGACACAACAACTTGATTCTATTCTAGCTACGAGGAATGACAAATACGATAAAAGATTTCTCAAGAGAAGAGATCGCTTTAATGGAGTGCTTTGTCATATTTTGTTTGTATAATATGATACATGCTTGCCTTTTGCAGCTAGCTTTAATTTTCAAAGAAAGGGGAGGGGTTTCAAGTTTGGATGCTTTTTCATATGTGTAATTACTTGTTTCAATTATAAACTAATATATAAATTAGTTGATAAATTAAATTATGTGCAAACTTGTATATCTGATAAATTATTATTATACCATCTGGTAATGATCTGATCTGTTTTGTGGTATGAGTGGTGGATACCCACTACTGGTTGCTGGTACCATTTGAGATTAGGTTGAATTTGGTAAGGGCTATTAAAAGTATCTGAGATCAAGTAGGCCATCACTTTGCTTGGATTTTGTACTTTGCTTTTGTTGGCTGCGTAATCTGGTAGTTTAGTTAATGAAACTGATAGCAAATGTTAAAAAACAAATGAAGAAAAAAAAATCAAGTCTAATGTACCTGCTATTCACTCCAGCTTATTAATTTTAATTTGTTACATCTGTTGTCATCCACTTCAAATTGGTTCTTAGTGTCATCCATATATAACTCACCCAAATTGGTTAATTACTTCTCATTTTAAGGAGCGGTACATGGTGCACAAAATTGAAAAAAAAAATCTAAATATTTAGTCGATGCATTCTCACTGGACCTGGAATAAAAATACTGACTCTCATTTAAGAACAAAATAAAAATAACAAAGGATTTATAACTTATTAATGATAATAAAGAAAGTGTTTATAATGAGAAATATAGAAGAATTAGAACAGATTTATCCCGACAAGCAAGTATACTCTGTCTTAAGATATATCTCCTTCATGTGTCAAGTTTGTGAAATCATTTTAAGATACCAACATATTGTATTTTTTCTTTAATAGCATGTCAGTAAAATAAACTGACTATGGTCCTTCAACAAGCATTATAATAAGAGTGAGTCTATGGTACTATGCATAGCACGGATGGGTCGTACTACGGTTCAATATCTTCGTTTTCAAGATTCTAACGGTCGATCCAAACCGTTCAACATGATTTCTATATGAATATGTACTTTCTGACCAAATTTTACATTTTTTCGAATTTTTTTACTATTTTTTTAGATAGATAGAAAATCACTGTTTTTGGATAGTCAAGAATTATTATTATTATTATTATGCATAGTACCATAGGCTCACTCTTATAATAATGACAACAATAAATAATAACAATTAATAATAATAATAATAATAATAATAATAATAATAATAATAATAATAATAATAATAATAATAATAATAATAATAATAATAATAATAATAATAATTTACTTATAATGTAGTTTGTGGGAAATTAGAGATAAAACATTTAATTTATAATTCTATACTAAGGTAGTTAGGTTATTGTTTAGATGGCAAGGGAATAATATATTGTTTACATAAGACTAAAATGTATTAATTGATGTTTCATAGTGATCGTAGTATATATTATCATCTGATTAGGTAATTAAAAAATATTGAATTAAACATTTACAAAATGACATATATATATAACAATTAACATGCATCATCACAGCACACACATATATATATATAGACTGTACGTAGTAAATTCATGCATTCTATGATTCTATCCTTTATTTACCAGTTAACTAAACACACAAGGTAAAGGCTCCTCGGGGTAACTTGAACCAAAATGGATACTGTTTTTACCTAACAAAAAATTTACCCCGTGTCCAATCAAAACACCTTTAATTTGAACTCTTGAAATCCGTACCGAAGAAACGGTAAAATTTAATGTTCTTTCTAAAGCTTGCAAAGTTCCATTCAAACTTCTGAGAACTTCATTTTTTTTTGCTATGCTTCTTTCGTCCAAAATATTAACTTCTTTTCTTACTGTTACTTTTAACCCGTAGTAATTATAGCAAGCAGCGCACAGTCGTGCATTACTTCTACTCGGTTATGTAATTCCTTGATACCCACCATGCAAAATTAACTTTTTGAAGTGTAAACAGTTGTGGTCCATGCATTTGCATTTGAAGTGTAAACAGTCCTGCATTACTTCTAATCGATTGTTTGGACTCTAAATTTAATAATTTTAGAATGACAAATAACTAATCTTCATATTTTGGAGTGGCATAAAAACAATTTTCCCTATATTTAACTAGACAACACAGTAACGTCACCTGAAGAACAGCGTTTAATTTCCTGAGTAACCCTTGCATGTAAAGTATTTGGTTTGGTTTCAATGCAGGTGAAGAATTGACTTTTACTACAACCACTTATTAAGGATTTAATTGGTTCGGACGTAGATGATATTAGAAAAAAAAAATAGTAAAATAATAATTATAAATGAACTGGTGTTCACGTCATTATAAAGGAAATGCACGAGTTTTTAGGTCGAGAACACAACGATATGATCAATTTCTTACAAGGTTGGTAAAAGGTGGTTTATTATAGGTCCCATATGGTTCACCTAAAAAAATATCAAGTAATCCCTTGTGGGACAAGGCTTTATATTCTGATTTTGTGTGCCCAGACAATTAGACATATTGTGAAGTCCATCTGGATCATCTCCATTTAACATAACTAATGGAGGCACCTTTTGTTAAAGTTCTAATTTTTTGTTTTGTTTTACAAGTTTGAGTTGTCTGATTAACATTTACGGTAGTGATTTTGTTACTTGGTTTCTTATTTCAAAATGGAAGAGACAACACTATTCAGAATTTTTTTTGGGTCAATTTGTAAAAGGTGTGGTGTGAATGTGACGGTGATAGCTTAAATTGAAGAATATACAACATTTGGATTAATGAATTTTGTCAACAGTTTGAAAATTTGAAATTGTATAAAATAAAAAAGCTAAAAATTTAGGTGTGGCTATTAGTACATTTAGTCATTGATTGATTATTATATGGGTAATTAGATACGTTATATTGACTAATTTAAATGTTAAATATTTAAGAAATATATCATAATATTAGATACAAGCCATTGGATTAAGACCAATGGCGGAGCCATATGTATTGAATGGGGTCAATTGACCCCCATTAATTTTTAAATTTTTTGTATTTCTATATGATTTTTCATATTGTTTAGAGTACTATTATACGGGTACTGTAAAATTAACCCCCATTCAGCATGAATAAAATTATATAATTGACCTCCAATCTGTGTTTGACCCCCATAGCTTGAAAGTCTGGCTCCGCTCCTGATTAAGACAATATTTTAACAAAAAAATAATCACAACTTAAACTGAAATAACAGTTTAGCAAAAGTTCAAACCCACATTCACCCAACATAACAACTTAATAATAAAGGATTAAATTGGATGTGTTAAATGGGGGTTGGAAGGATTGGAATTTTTTTTGTACTATCAAATCAAATCCTTTGGCTACCTAGCCAATGAATTTTTTTTTTTTTTTTTTTATAGTTTTAGAATTTGTTTTAATCTCGGATCATTTGAATTGGAAATTCAGCACTAAGATTAGAATTCTTTTTGGAAATTCCTATTAAGTTATTGAGGTTTGAATTGTCTCGATCAGATCCTGAGTAATTTTAAAATCAAGCTGCTTTGGAACTTGGATCGGTTAGGTTTGCAAATCAGAAAAGTTTGAATATTGGGTCAATCGGATTTGAATTCGAATTTAGAATCGAGGTAGTATAATCAAAATTTACCTTGATTTTGTTCCACTTGGAGTCATTATCAAATCTTATCCAAGATCCTCTTTTAGCGAAATAATTAAAAAAAGAAAAGAAATATATGTTTAGAAGAGGAAATTAAGTCCAATTGAAATGACAAGACAAACGCAATTAATTGTCAAAACATTAATTGAGGTAATTACGTAAGAGTAACATACAACTTAAGGTCAAATCTGAGATATGTAATTAAAGCCAATAACAAAATGTTTTTTAGGGGATTCAAATCTGCTAACAAAATTTATCACATGTTCTCAATTATATATGAATTATTTCAATAGATTAAATTGATATAAAAATATATATAATTGGAGCCGTGTGAAATTTTGAATGATTCAAATGGAAGAAAAGAAGAATGCTCCTTTTTTTTTTTTTAAAAAGAAACAGATTTGGATATTTTTTTAGAGACTTTGAGCTTCATAAGTGGCATCTGCAAATGCCTTTGTTTTTAAGTTCCTCAAATTTAAGCGCAAAAGATATACCGTTGAACATATCTTGACTTTCCTTTTCTGTTGCTAAGAAAGTCTTTTTTTTTTTTTTGTTTGAGAACTTAGGAGAGGCTGCTGTACAAAAATTAAATTATATCCATCATATTATTAACTACAAACTATACTCAGATTTTGTTGCTAAGAAAGTCTTCTTAATTTATTTTTGAGAATTAATATTAACATTATTAATCTTTTATCAATACAACATTTTTTTTAAAGGTATGAATGATTTATATCTTTTCATAATATAATTAATGTTGTGATTATTTATAATTTTTTTATTTTTTTTATAACTCCTAGATGCTCTTAATTTTCATATAAAATCCTGTGCTTGTAAAAAAAAATATGCATAGTATTTAATAAAAAGAATATGCATAGTAATTGCTGAAGATATATTATCCAGTATATATAGTATTATGTATCAGTACTGGAAATGGTGTGGGGCCAATAAAATTCACTGGTTCTTCATTAATTATTATATGACCGCCTCTACCATCAATTTGCATAAAGGTTGGCAACAGTCAACTTAATTATGTGTATCAAGTACGATCCTTAATTCTTAAATGATTTATTTTCCAAATTTTTTGTTAACACATTAAAACGATATATGTGTGTGTGTGTGTGGGGGTGGGGGGGGGGGGGGGGGGGGGGGGTTGTTTCTAAATATATAATAAATAATTATATGAATTCTCACACTCCTATTCCTCTCTATCTCCGTAGCTACAAATATAAAAAGTTATACTATGGTCCTCCTTTTTTAGTTCCTGCACTTGGTTCTGCGTCAACCTTAATAGATATAAATACTTAAACAATAACATATTAATACTTACAAAATAAGATATTAATACTTTCATGCGTAACTTGATATGACTACTCACTTTTTCGAATTCACATCCTCTCTTTTACTGCACAAGGGAATCTTTTACAATTACTAAATCCGGATCATTCATTTTAACTTGGCACGAATCTCAAAGCCCAATAATACTGCTCCCTATTTCCCCCTTGAATCTCAAACCGGATGAGATTTAATCTCAAACCGGATGAGATTTAATCTCAAACCATAAAGTGAGGTCCATCCTCTGTAGTAATACAGAGGATACAGATCCCCCTTTTTCATCCCCTCAATGGTCCGCGTCAACCTTCTTGTAATGAAGTAGTGGGCACCCTGCATCCCGCATTAACCTTCCCTAATCGTCCATGCGTCAACCTTTCTCTAACAAAAATAGTTGACCACATAGGTATAAATACTTCAGTGCATAGGTATAAATACCTGTAATACTTGATATTAGTATTTTCAGATGTCAGCCAATGTCATAGGTAAAAAATACTTGCAAGTATAGAAATAAATATTTGCACGCTGAGGTACAAATACTTGTGTGGCGACGAGCCTGAAAATACATCATCATGGATCTCATTTGAAAGAAAAAATTATGTAGAAGACATTCGTAGTTTTAGATTTGCAAAAATTATCGTAGATTGTCATAAATGTGGACGAGATTTAACGAAGAAAAAAATCCACATCTAAAAACATGTATGCCCCCCATGTAGTTTGAGTGGTCCCCATATAGTTGAAAAGACAATTATTTATGTAAAAATTGTTCACCTTATAGATATAAATACTTTCATGCATAGGTATAAATACTTCCGTGAATAGGTATTAATACTTCAGAAAAAAAAAAAACCAGTGCTGGAGGTTTTGTGGTTCCCAAGGCATTATGGTAATTATGCTGCGGGGACGATATAGTGAAAATAAGAAAATTTGTGCGGGTATACAATCTAGTTATTTTTTACGTACGTATACAGTTTTTTTCATAGAGATTAATACTTATACTATCCAAAATAAATACATTAATACTTTATGTTAAATAGTATTCTTCTGTTAATATTGTAGTGGTTCCTTCGTGGTAGTTATGGAAATTAATGGAGAGATAATGTGGGGATGTGGGTGTGGGTATAATTATCAGCATACATATATAATTTGTATAAAATTAACCGGTAAAAGTTAATCATTCAACCTGTACATTAATTAAACAATAACTGAGAGAGAAAGAGAGACTTGCGGATATAGGATTTAGCTAGTGTACCTAATAGCTAACTAATTGTGCGACTTGCAATCCAAAGGAAGCAATTTAAACAGACTAATTAACGAACCCAGCCGCAATTTTATTTGTGTGTACATTTTCTTTTTAAGAGTAAAATATACAAATTAAGGAATTACAAGTATTAACTCATTAATTTCTATATATTCCAATTCTTAAATTTCAAAAATATCATTTTCATTCTTAAAATTTTAACTAATACTAATTAAATTGATCCTACCACTAATATTCATAAAAATTAATATAATTAATTATTTATGGTATCACTGATTGATTAAATAAATACTAATATCAACGTTCATGTTATTATAATTACTAAAAAAATAATATATATGTATAATATGGATGTGATTTATATTTAATAATTACTGATAGCTTATGTTGCATGCATGTATATGGATACGGGTATTGTGTCGAATACGATACGAAATATGACGATACGGTAATATTCAATACAGATATTGAATGATATAATATGAATATCAATATGACAATACGATACATATCAAATATGCATGAGTACTGAACTATATATGAAGATCGGATAACATAGCTGATAATAATGGCAATAAGACCATATTGATACAAATAAAAAATAGGACCTATATACGATCTTTGAAAAAATAGGGACTAATTAGTTCTAATTGAGACACTAGAAGGTCGCGCCACAGCCAAAGGGAAGAGAACAAACCCAAAGTTGTGGAGAAAACATGAAGCAACTTCTGCATTTATGCAGGTGCACTTTAAAAGTCAAATATTATTGCTCCTTTGGAAAATGCTACACAACAACAAAGTTGATCCTCCCTTGGCAAATGCTACACAACACCAGGAACATCCTATAAATATCTCTAGTGTTCTTTTAAATAGTTTTCTAATAAATATATAGGCTAATATGCATCTTGCAATATGCATTATATATTGGCCAAGTTTTTTTTTTTGAGTAAAAGTTGGAGGTCAAGTCACCTAACTAATATTCACAAAAAGATTCTCTATTCGGATTTCAAATTAATCAGCGATTTCTCATCCGAAGATCATTGTCTTTGCTACTAGCTAGACCAAAGACTGGTTCTCTGTATTGGCCAAGTTGAAGTTTACATGTGGTTCAAAATGAGTGTGGAAGGTCAAAATAGCAAATGTGTATTTTAATTTGTAATAGATAAATTTGCATTCTGCAATTACCTAAGTGTACGATTTGCAATAGTTAAGTGTTTATTTTGAACTTAATTGTTGATAACAACACAGCACTGTGTTTAGATTTAGATAGACAAGCATGCATTGTATATAATTAATAGTGTCAATTTTATAAAAACCAAATGCGCATTTTAAGGTACTCTAAAAAATTTATGAGGGTAATTGAAGGGGAGTTTATTGGAGGTGGTTATCTGCCCTAACTTAAAAATTAGCTATTATGTCCGGTGTTGAAATTATAGTAAACTTTATTGGATACAATGCGTCGATGTATATAAGTAATGACATTTCGGTACAACAATGTGCAAACACCAATTGTTAGGTGACCATTTTATGGTAAACAATTAATAGGCACAAAAGATGAGTCAGAATATAGTAGAAATTAAATCTGCTGCGATTCTTTTCCATATCTAACTTTTAATTATTTTTGAGATCCGTGCATAAAAATTATTTTCTTTCGAAATTTGTGAATTCTAAAAAATTAAAAGTTAGATATGAAAAAGCAGAATCATGCAATCTGTAAGAATCACAGCAGATTTGTTTCCGTATATAGTAACTATATATCCCTCTTAGCTACAATAAAAATGAAATTCCTTGCTTAGGTGACCATTAATTAATTGGAAGGAAATTAACATTTTTCAGTTGAAAGATGTCTTTGTATCATTGGCCAAATGCCCAAATGCCCAAATGGCCATGTTAATTAATTAATAAACCGTTTACTTGTTGGACGAGAGAAAGGAAATTAAGGCGTATGTTTGCAAGGCTTTAATATAATCCTTCTTCCACAAGACACTAGCAACTCCAATTGACGCTAACTAACAAATATTAAAGGAATAAACCGTTGTATCCATTGTCCATCTGGATCAAGCCACCCAATCCATGATCTCTAGCTACGTACCATTTTCTGATGTGTGTGTGTGTGTGTGTTGTATTATTTTCAACACAAGTGATTTGTCTCATCACACAATCAACATTGACACAACATCCCCATCACGCCAATTATAACAACATATATACAACGCAGCAAAATTGGCAGTGGTGGTAATATTATGATAGCAACTAGTATTAATTAATAATTATATAATTATCACAGTGATGATGATGATCATCATCATAATCATTGTAACAGAAACAATAATAATAAAATAATGATCACCATGATGATAAATAACAATAAATTAATTAATTAAATAATTGAAAAATAACATTAATGAAAGTGCTGATGAAAAATATTCCAAGCGATGCCCTTCTAACATATATAATTAAGGGCTGGAAAAATAAAAAAAAACTTGTGTTAATAGATATTTCCTAATTATACAAACTACAACCAAAAACAGAAGTTTACGATGTGCAAGTTAAAAATAGAGTCAGTTTTGAACCTAGACATACATTACCAATTTCGGCTTAATTTGGCCTGTTTTGTAATTTTTTTTTAAATCTTCACAGAAACTGTGAAGTCGTGAAGGAAAATCGATATCTCAACCTTTAGATATAATCAAAGATCTTTGAATTTTTTTTTCTAACCAACTGCACTACATTCCTTAATTTTCAAACCAAACAATATGCCTGTATTGTAATTTTCATCCGGCAATTTCTAATTAAGTTGAACATACTTCTAAATTAAGGCTTAAAGTATGTCCCAATTGACACAGAAGTATTCTCTATCGATCTGTTCCAGAAGTATTCTCTATCGATCTGTTCCATTTTTTTTCCATGCACATGTGTCAATGATTTTATTGTTGGTAATTTTATTAATTTGCTTTTTGCTTCAACTAAGAATTACCTCCCAAAAAATAATAACAATTCAATAAAAAAAAAAAAACTCCACATGTACATAATTAATCCACTCATTTCGTCCATTTGATGTTAATTTACATGGTATTCAATAACAAACAAACAAAAAAGTAACCAATAACAAACAAAAAATAAATAACTGTGTTTCTGATTAACTAATAATATAGATGTACAAGGCAGTATATATAATTTTTTTGTACACAAGCAATCCCTTAATTAACATTTCTATCAATGCAACGCTTTAACTAAATCTTGAGTTAATTATTGATGTGCAAATCCTCAAATCTTTTTTGGAGAAGTATGTATGCTTGCCTTGACTCGCTGCTTCTCTATGGTGAGTTCAACCATGAAAACTGCCTGCACCGACCAAATAAAAAAATAACGCGTTAAGTCAATTTTTTCTATGATATGTACAATAATCAATACTTTATATATATATATATATATATATATATATACAAGCCTAAAAAAGGCAGATAAATTATTATATATATAGTTCCATGTGATATCATGATATGTTGTGCATGTTTTCTCCACCTTGACTAAATCAGGATATTGCATTTCATTCATATTTTGTTTCAATAACCTAATTAATATCCCTAATTAATAAACTTAACGTGATCTAAACCGAGCTACAAACATCATCTACAATTAATTAGCAAGACAAATTAAAAAATTTAGAATGCAAATTTGACTTACTCTAACAAATCTTTCCACCCTAGTTCATTGTTGATCCCATCCAAATTAAGTCCCTCCAACCCCTCAAACGGGCTCGACTCTAGTGAACTCATCGACGCATCATGAGATGTACTGCACTCTGGAACACATGGTTTCAGCTCCTCTGGAGAAGA
The DNA here is from genome assembly GCA_964058825.1 of Carex arenaria. Classification (NCBI taxonomy): domain Eukaryota; kingdom Viridiplantae; phylum Streptophyta; class Magnoliopsida; order Poales; family Cyperaceae; genus Carex; species Carex arenaria. Next base: position 764,453 of record CAXKVW010000044.1, on the reverse strand, counting down.
CGACGACATTAATTTAGCCGGCGTACCATTTGACTCGTCGGGCAGCACATTTGGACTATTGAGATTGCTAGTTGTACCATTGACATCTGTTGAACTCAACCCATCCATGCAAACTGCAGGTGGTATGTTAAATCCTTGCAAGTCGTTAAAACCTAGACCGCTTGAGGTAGTTAACGCCGAGGCCTGATGAGATCCAAGCGAACCGTTAATAAGCCCCTGATAGTATTGCTGACCCAGAGAACTATTTGAACCTATGAGGCTCATCAAGTCCAAATTTGAGGTGCTTGGAACGCCATTGGACAGTACTTGAACTAAGGTTTGTACAAGTTGCACTTTTGCCAATTGTGCAGCATCAGCTTGGAGTTTTAAGGCACTAGTGACATCAAATTGTTGGTTTGAGAGGCCAGCGGCAGCTAAAAGGCTGAGAGGGAGACCAGCTGCAAGCAAGCTGAGATCAGCACGGGGTCGGTGTGTCACCGGGTCGATGCCCATGCTAAGAAGGCGCTTGCGTAAGTGCGTATTCCAGTAGTTCTTTATCTCATTATCCGTCCTTCCAGGTAGCCTAGTAGCAATTGATGACCACCTTAAAAAAAAATAGCAACCAAAAGCTAGCATAGATTAGAAATTAACCTAAGATGACTGTAAGTGTGGACAAGCAAACACATCATTCATTTAGTTTATAATAATGGTGAATATGACATAAACCAAATCCTTCTGAAATATAATAAGATTTTATATTACTTAACTAGTTAACTCTGTTGAAAATTAGGAAAATTGTTCACCTAGATGGACACTTCTAGAAGAAGTCTCTAGTTGCTATAGGCATACTAGCTTTCTACATTTTTAAAGTACATTTGTACATAACACATTTGAATTTTAACACACACTTATTAAAGGCATAAACCCCTGCATTAAAGAGAGTAATATATACATGTTCTTTTTCTAAACTTGGTAAACTTAATTTATGGAAGAAATATACTAGACCAAAAGCTAGGTTTTCCAATATAATAAATTATGTTATCTTTTTGTGTCTACTAGTTAAAATAAGGAAAATTAAAGTTAACTAGCTATATATTAATTTTTGCTTACTTGTTCCCAAGAACGGAGTGGAGGTGAATAATGAGCTTCTCCTCCTCTTCTGTGAAACGGCCTCGCTTGATGTCGGGCCGCAGATAGTTGGTCCATCTGAGGCGGCAGCTCTTCCCGCACCTATTCAGCCCTGCCAGCTTCGGCAGCCTACGCCAGCTACCATGCCCATTCTGTTGTATGTAATCAACCAACAATTTATCCTCTTCGGGGGTCCACGGTCCCTTCTTCACCCCTATCTCATCGCAACACGGTGCTCTCCCCATAGCTAGAAAAGGAACTTTTATATTTTGTAGTTAGCTCTAGCTAGCTAGGTTTATGATTAGTTTTGTGAGGTTAAGTACAGAAGGAATTAAGTTATGTTGTGGTATGGAAAAAGAAGAAGAAGAGATGGTTGGTTATGGCGTTGGGGCCAGGGCTGTTAGGGTTTTATAGGGTTTTGGTGAGAGCAGATAATGACAAATCAAGATTAAATTAAAGCAAGTCTTTGTGTATGGGAGACGCAGCCACGCATGACCACAGTCTCAGATTTTTGGTCCCTTTGCTTTCTAATTGTTTAATTAATTTGTTTGTTTTCCAAAAAGTGCCAATTAGTTGCATCCTTTTGATTAACACTATTTCATGTCTTTCTTTTCTAATATAATATATGGATCAAGAAAAGGTCCGTGGACTGTGTGGTGAAACTTCGTAGATCATCGATCGGAGAGAGAGGTAATACCATGCAAAAGCCACGTACTAGATTTTTTCATGCAAATATCATATTTTTAAAAAATATGTTATACGTCACCCTTTAGACTATGGACCAAGTAAGAGATAAGAAGAAAACTTAATTTCTATAGTAGGAACAGGATCTTAGGAAACTTGCTCTTAAATGGTTTGTTGGTCATGCTGGTTTCCGTGTAACATTGATTCATACAGATATATTTGTTTGAAAATTGAAATATATATATATGAGGCAATAATTAATGTAAACAGTTATCAAATTCAACCTTAACACCTAAATATAACAAAATGGGACGACTTATAAAACAACAGATCGATCATATATATATTTGTGTAGTTATTTCCTATCTGCTTTTTTTTTTCTACATGCAAGTCAATGAATAAATGTATCCCTTAAAAAAAATCCAATAAACAAATGAACCCCCATGAAACAAGAACCCCAAAACACTGTTATTTTTGTTGTATACATACGTACATCGATAGGATCCGAGTAGGGTAGTGAGATGGTTTGAATGTTGTTTTATGCTCTCCATTTTGGAGAAACGGAGGGGCATATAAATCTTAATTTCACTCAAAAGAAAAGCCATGCATGCATGCATGCATGATTGTATATAGATGAGCAAGTAATTAATTAATTCTGAACTTACATCTCAAATGAGCAAAGGCAATGGAGAGATAATTTTCCTCAAATTTAGTGATCTTATTCAACACGTTAGTGAAGAGGCAGATTAAGGTTAGGTTAAGTGATGACACGTGACAACTAGGGAGAGGTGAGAGCAGGTGATGTATTTCCCCAACAGGAAGCAAAGAAACAGAACTACCCTGTCCCCTTTGTTATAGCACACTTCTGGTCTACACTATTATAGTTCCCAACTGGATCTTTTGTGACCTACTTACTGCAACCATTCACATGTCTATGGTTCTATATCTATCAATTTCTTACTTGGCAGATGGCATATCAACTTTTATAATTTTTTTGTGAAATTTCTTGGTAGTGCATGTCTATCAACTTTTATAATTACTACTTTACTAGTAGGATATTCTAATTAATTCCATATTGGGTCTTTCTATGAAATGCTACAGAAGATCTATGCGTTATCTGAGATCAGAAGCGGTTGACTTTGTTAACATTTCACTACATCCAACAAATTTTTATATGAGTAAGGATTTAAAAATTTATCGAATAACTTTAAATTTCTAGCTAAGTAAATTAGTTATATAATAAATGTGTAGAATATTAATTTTTGTTTTTTTGAATTTTTTTTACTATTTTTATGATTCATGAAAAATGACATAAATTGACTTAAAAATAAAAAAATTACCAATATTTTAAATCATTTTTTACTATCTTTCATAAATTATAAAAAATAGTTAAAAAACTCTGAAAATAATAATAATTAGTATTTTACAAGTTCATTATATAACTAATTTACTGAGTTATTTAAATTGGAGCTTGAAGTTTATACGAAAGATTTTTGAGACCGTAGCACAGATGACTTTATGCTATCCATAATATCGAAGTCTTACTCTTTTTATGTTGTGAATAGAACACTGGAAATTTACATTAACAACCATGGATGCATATATATTTCCATCCAAAATTATTTAAGATAACATAGTGATGCTTTTGTTTTCTTAAAAACTCACTTTCTTAAAAAAATTGATGCTTTTGTTTTCTTAAATATTCTCACTTTGAATTTAGAAAGTTATAATATTTTTATTAGCTATCTCACTGAAAATGAAAATGGAGCGGTCAAATTAATTCGTTTCATTTCGAAAAAAAATTAATATGCTAACAATTATTTAGGACAATTTTTTTCTCAAGCTCGTCTATATTTTCAGTGCATCGCATTAGTCTTGTATTTTTTTTGCCCATAAATTTTATATAAACCCTGTATAAATTTTTAATTTATATATGATATATTTTGTCAGAAGTTTATATATTTTTTCGTGCTTGACAAACTCTGATTCATTTGTGGCATAACAAAGAGATGAGTTTGGAACGAGTTGCTCCGGAGAATTAAACAAAATATATAATTTTATTTTGGAAATAAAAACTAAATTGAACTACTTCCTAAAAAGTTATATATTTTTTCCCAGCTTCTCAATGATTTCTATGAATGTAAAATTGTACTTGCGAAATCATGCAGATCAGGGTCGGTTCAGGATTTTTGTCGGGGGATATCGAATCAGGTTTAAACTCATTAACTGTGTACTCGATAAAAAAATAATGTTTTAACTTATACTTTCTAATGCTCTGACTTGTAATTTCTAATGCTCTAACTTATGATTCTAATTATCAATCATAATTCAAGAAATTTATATTAAGTTTAACTCTAAATTTAAACCGAATTACAAATCAAACATTCAGAAGAGAGCAAATTTTTTTCAGGAAGGGATAAAATCAATCGGAATTGATATATCTCAATTAAAACTCAAAATCTAAGAGAGCAATCAGCTAAGCTATATATATAGAGTATGGCTAATATGCTTTCGGTTGTATTTCGGCCGAAATACAACCAATGTATTTTTCAATTTTCGAAGTCCAAAAAGTCGATCCAAACCGTTAGATGTGTTCTCCATATTGAAATGTGATTAAAGACCAAATTTTACATTTTTTGGAATTTTTTTTACTATTTATTAAGCCACTTTGAAAATCGCTGATCCAAAGATGGCTCAACCAAGCAGTGAAACCGTTGGATCAGCGATTTTCAAAGTGGCTTAATAAATAGTAAAAAAATTCCAAAAAATGTAAAATTTGGTCTCCAAGCACATTTCAATATGGAGAACACATCTAACGGTTTGGATCGACTTTTTGAACTTCGAAAATTGAAAAATGCACTGGTTGTATTTCAGCCGAAATACAACCGAAAGCATATTAGCCATACTCTATATATATATATAGGTTGGCTAATATACAATCGATTGTTCCTGAGCTCCCGTGCAACCAAGTCATTTTCCGATTTTTGGAGTCCAAACAGTTGATCCAAACCGTTAGATGTGATCTCTATATTAAAATGTACTTGGAGACCAAATTTTACATTTTTTTTTAATTTCTTTACTATTTATTAAGTCACTTTGAAAATTGTTGATCCAACTGTAGCTTAACCAAACAGTGAAAATAGAAGCCACCGTTGGATCAACGATTTTCAAAGCGGCTTAATAAATAGTAAAAATTTCCAAAAAATGTAAAATTTGGTCTCCAAGTACATTTTAATATAGAGATCACATCTAATGGTTTCGATCGACCGTTTGGACTTCGAAAATAAAAAAACGACTTGGTTACACGGGAGCTCAGGAACAATTGATTGTATATTAGCCAACCACTCTCTCTCTCTCTCTCTCTCTCTCTCTCTCTCTCTCTCTCTATATATATATATATATATATAGATGGACTATGGTACTCTATAGAGTAAAATGCCTTTGTACTCTACGCTATATCTCCATTTAAAAAATTCAAACACCCGATCCGAACGTTGAACATGTTCTTCATATTGAAATGTGCTTGGAGACCAAATTTTACATTTTTTTGAATTTTTTTGCTATTTATTAAGCCACTTTGAAAATCTCAGATCCGCTTTGAATAGTAAAAACAGTAAAAATTTCTGGACCATCAGATCTGAGATTTTCAAAGTGGCTTAATAAATAGCAAAAAAATTCCAAAAAATGTAAAATTTGGTCTCCAGGCACATTTCAATATGAAGAACATGTTCAACGGTTGGGATCGGGTGTTTGAATTTTTAAAATGAAAATATAGTTCCGTAGAGTACCATAGCCCAACTCTCTCTCTCTCTCTCTCTCTCTCTCTCTCTATATATATATATATATAGGAATGGGCTATGGTGAGTTGCGAAGTAAAACAAGTTTTTACTCCATAGCATTATATTTTTATTTTGAAAATCCAAACAACTGATCCGAATCGCTCAACATGTTCTGCATATTGAAATGTGCTTGGAGACCAAATTTTATATTTTTTTGAATTTTTTTACTATTTATTAAGTTACTTAAAATCGTTGATCCAATAATCCAGAAAACTTTACTGTTTTTTACTGTTTACCCGGATCTGGAATTTTCAAAGTGGCTTAATAAATAGTAAAAAAATTCAAAAAAATATAAAATTTAGTCTCCAAGCACATTTTAATATGGAGAAAATGTTGAGCGGTTCGGATCGGTTGTTTGAATTTTTAAATTGGAATACAAGCGTGAAGTCGCAACTCACCATAGCTCATCCCTGTGTGTGTGTGTGTGTGTGTGTGTGTGAGAGAGAGAGATCCTAGTTGTTTTCTTTTTATTGTTGGCGGCAAGTTGCCGTGAACAGGTCCTAATCGTTAGATACTTAGATTTACCCCACGGACATGTACGTACTTGAAAAAAATTGCCATTTGGCAGATGTTAAACCAGAAACGTTCTCTGTTTTTATATTTTTTATTTTTCATGGAAGGTCAAAACCTTGAACGGTGACGGTGTACCGTTGTTATTCAGAACTTCTGGTGAGGTTTTGGTAAAAATATTTTTAAATCAATATTGTAGCTAGGTTTTGATCAAATTAATATATATGGCGGAGAATCGAACATGCATTGTTGTATATATTAATTTAATTCTAAATATTTGTGCAATAATAAGTTGTTTTTTTTAATTATTATATATATCACCTTTTTGCAGATATTTTATAAGTATTCTCTATATAACGCATTCGCTTGCGTTACGCATAAATATAGTACGTAGTCGCCAGTCAGGAAGTGAATCTGCTGCGATTCTTTGGAATCGCAGGGTCCTGCTTTTTCAGATCCAACCATTCATTTATTCTGGGATTCGTATTTAAAAATCAACTGTCTTTGAGATTTGTGCATTTTAAAGAATAAATGGCTAAATTTGAAAAAGCAGGACCCTACGATTCCAAAGAGGATCGCAGCAGATTTATTTCCCACCGGTCATACTGAGATAGTTGTGTTATAGCGAGCACAGGCACCCCTTCGTTTTAGTTTATCAAGTATTAATTTAATCACAGACTTCTCTCTCTCATTTTGTACTTGTCAGCAGAAATCATCTTCTAGAGAGTCGATCTGATGAGAGAGAGATTTTCTGGATGCACTGAGCCACTGATCGGGTACGATAAAGATAGGGTGAAATTATTTTCATACTCATACTTACTAAGAGTTGATCTTATTCATATTCTACTTTTAATTCTCTTTTAACAAATTCAAAATTCAATTCATTAATTAAATAATAAAACATTCAAATAAAAAAAAAGTAATGTGTTTAATATAATATTCATCTTACAACAAAATACATACATTTTTCTCATGAATTAACATTGATACAATAATATGAGAAACATAAAATTGAATATAACATTTATATATTTATATGTAATTTATTTTATATAATTACCCGTACCCATACCTGTTTAGCTAATGAAAAAAATCATTACCCATACTCATACCCAATAAGCTAGTTAACGAAAAAAAACTTTACCCATACCCGTCTTATCAAATATGATACGGGTAGAGTAAACGGGTAAAAGGTTTTCATTGACACCCCTATTTGCGGTGTTTTAAAAAGAATTGAATCTGTTGAAGATAAAAATATCAATTAAAGATCAAGTACGGCAAATTAATTAGAGATCAATAAGTATTAATTAGCAGATATAGTAAATCTTGTAATAAGAAAATATTATAGTCCTTTAAATTATGTAGCCTATAAATAGACTGTAAGATATTTAAATCATATCAGAAATTAATAAAATTAGTTATTTTTCTCTATCAAATTTTAATTTGAATAAAAGATGATGGAGATATAACGGTCGAAAGTCGGATGGACGTATACTTATTTAATTTAATTTAGTGTGCCTACTGTGATAATTACCGACTCTTATCACGTTTTTGAGGCATGCATAAATAAACCAAACAGTGCATGAAGCGGAACTAGAAAATGTTAATAAATGTGGCTGAAAATTAAAATGTAAAATTGTAATGAGTGGAATTTGAACTCAAGATCTCTCAATCACAAAAAAGATAAAATTCAATTAAATTTCTATACGTATAATAACTAAAAAATTTAAATCATAGGGGTGGCTTTAGCCACCTTTGCTAAGCCTTAGATCCGCCTCTAATTTTATAATGTTATATATATATATATGAGGAGGGATCAAGTTACACCTTTTTTTTTTGACACATTTTGACACCTATCATTTTCAAAGTTCAAATAGTCAATCCAAACCGTTCAACATGATTGATATACTAAAATGTGCTTGGAGATCAAATTTTATATTTTTTTGAATTTTTTTACTATTTATTAAGATGGTTACAAAATCGTTGTTTTCGGACCATTGAAAAACAATGATTTTGTAACCATCTTAATAAATAGTAAAAAAATTCAAAAAAATATAAATTTGATATCCAAGCACATTTTAGTATATCAATCATGTTGAACGGTTTGGATCGACTATTTGGATTTTGAAATCGCAAAATTAACCTATAAAAAAACAATGTCATGATGTGTCAAAAAAAAGGGTGTAATTGGATCCCTCCTCTATATATATATAACATTATATATATATATATATAGAGTTGGGCTAACTTGCTTTGGGAAGTAAAGGGGGTTCTTTACTTCCCGCTCGTATCTCCATTTTCAAAGTTTAAATAGCCAATCCGAACCGTTAGATGTGATCTCCATATTGAAATGTGCTTGGAGACCAAATTTTACATTTTTTGGAATTTTTTTACTATTTATTAAGCCAGTTTGAAAATCGCTGATCCAACGGTTTCACTATTTGAACAGTGAAACCGTTGGATCAGCGATTTTCAAAGTGGCTTAATAAATAGTAAAAAAATTTCAAAAAATATAAAATTTGGTCTCCAAGCACATTTCAATATGGAGAATATGTTGAGCGGTTCGGATCGGTTATTTGAACTTTGAAAATAGAGATACGAGCGGGAAGTAAAGAACCCCCTTTACTTTCCAAAACAAGTTAGCCCAACTATATATATATATATATATATATATAGATGGGCTATTGTACTTCGCGAAGTAAAGCGGGTGCTTTACTTCGCGCTCGTTTGAAATTTTCAAAGTTCAAAACGTCGATCCGAACCGTTCAAGTTGATCTCCATATTGAAATGTGCTTGGAGACCAAATTTTACAATTTTTGGAATTTTTTTGCTATTTATTAAGCCACTTTGAAAATTCCTGATCCAACGGTTTCACTGTTTGAACAGTGAAACCGTTGGATCAGGAATTTTCAAAGTGGCTTAATAAATAGCAAAAAAATTCCAAAAATTATAAAATTTGGTCTCCAAGCACATTTCAATATGGAGATCACATCTAACGGTTCGGATCGACGTTTTGAACTTTGAAAATGGAGATACGAGCGCGAAGTAAAGCACCCGCTTTACTTCGCGAAGTACAATAGCCCATCTCTCTCTATATATATATATATAGAGAGAGAGAGAGATTGACTAATATGATTTCAGTAGCATATGGGCCGAAGTGCTTACGGTCCAAATTTGAAATTTCAAAATCCAAAAAGTCGATCTGAACCGTTAGATGTGTTCTCCATATTGAAAAGTGCTTGGAGACCAAATTTTATATTTTTTTGGAATTTTTTTGCTATTTATTAAGCCACTTTGAAAATCGCTGATCCAACGGTGGCTTAACCCAACAGTGCCACCGTTGGATCAGCGATTTTCAAAGTGGCTTAATAAATAGCAAAAAAATTCCAAAAAATGTAAAATTTGGTCTCCAAGCACTTTTCAATATGGAGAACACATCTAACGGTTCAGATTGACTTTTTGAATTTTGAAATTTCAAATTTAGACCGTAAGCACTTCGGCCCATATGCTACTGAAATCATATTAGTCACTCTCTCTATATATATATATATATATATAATGTTATATATATGGACGTGGCTACGGTGCTACGCGTAGCATAGAGGCCTCCGTGCAATGGCTCAAAATTTGAATTTTCAAAATTCTAATGGTCGATCCAAACCGTTAGATGTGTGGTCCATATTGAAATGTGCTTGGAGACCAAATTTTACATTTTTTGGAATTTTTTTACTATTTATTAAGCCACTTTAAAAATCGCTGATCCAACGGTGGCTTAACCAACAGTGAAACCGTTGGATCAGCGATTTTCAAAGTGGCTTAATAAATAGTAAAAAAAAATATAAAAAATATAAAATTTGGCCTCCAAGCACATTTCAATATGTAGAACACATCTAACGGTTTGGATCTACCGTTAGGAATTTGAAAATTCAAATTTTGAGCCGTTGCACGGAGGCCCTCTATGCTATGCGTAGCATATTAGCAATTTCCTATGTGTGTGTGTGTGTGTGTGTGTGTATGTATGTATGTATATGCATGTATGTATGTATGTATGTATATGTGTGTGTGTGTGTGTGTGCGTGTGTGTGTGTGTGTGTGTGTGTAAGTACTATATATAATTCTACATTTTGGTTCTGCCTTATAGTATGATGTGAATAAAATTTCATGTTAGTTTTACTTGAAATGAATCAGAAGATCTGTCACTGAGGTCAGAAGTGGTTGACTTAATTTGTTAATTAATATGTATTACCTACTACATATTTTTATGCTGCGAATAGAACACTTAAAATTTCGCCTGCAGGCTTTTAATATTTCCATAGAAAAATTCACTGGAAATTTGCATTAGTAACCACGATTGCATATATTACCAGTAGGATAAAACTTTATGCCCAATTAATAGAGAGAACAAATTGAGGCTTTTGTTGAGTTTAGTTTCCCAAAAGCATAATTTCAAGAGGAGTTCAACGTGAGGATAAAAAAAAAAAAAACTATTGTCGATAGTAAGCTGACATAAATTGTTATTTTTGAGGGTATCACTATTACCAACAGAAATATTTGCAAAGAAACAAACACAATTAAGCATCTTTATCATGTTCAAATACCTACATTTTTTGTGCATCCATCATACCCACCTTTTAATTTTCTAAAATAAAAAAATCTAAAACTTAAATGTCAACATAAAACTATTAGATGTGATATATATTATTTTCTCAACATGCACATACAAAATTATTTTTTTTATATTTAGATTTTATATTAATCAATAAGTTGAAAAATTAATATACAAAATTTATCCACATCAGTGTATTTCAAGCTCTTAATACTAATGAAAATAAAATCAAAATGTTGTGATATTTTATGTGTGCATAGAGAAAACATTTTGGATCATATCTAACAATTTATTTATTTGACATTTAAGTTTTAAATTTTAAGTTATTGTAGTTTAAAGAAAAAGTTATATAAAATTCCCATTTTATTCCCCACTTGATAAAATAGATTTCACACATGATGAGACGAAATTGATGAATAAATCCGGAACGAAGTTTAACTCTTAACGAGTAAACTTATTTTTCTTAATAAAATGACAACCAACTGATGAGCTACTTTCTATAGAATTATAATATTAAGGAAACTTCTTAATGAGTTGTACATTTGTACCACATGAATGTTAACATGTAATTTCATATTCAATAAATGAGGTTAACTGAACCCATTCATATTTTTTTTTTTTATTTATACTCTATTTTTAATATAGTTTATATTTAAACTAAATATTAAGGATAATGTGAAATTAACCTTCATTAATATATATTAGAAAAATGTTATATACTTGAGTCTCATTCATGTTTGATTCCTATAGTCTAAAAATCTGACTCCACCTCAGCTCGAGATACTTTTATAAAATAAGATTGATATAATAAACTCGATAGTCATGTTGTATATTTTTTTATGGAAAGAAAATAGACATGTTGATTGTACTTGATAAAATTGCCATTTGGCAAATGTGAAAACATTAACATTCTTTTGGAAGGTCAAAACCTTGAACGGTAAGGTCAATAGTACCGTTGGGGCAACTTTAATCTGACCTCAAAACAGAGAACCTGGTTTTAATAAAATTGGGATCAAGTCATTCAAATATTAATAACGGATATTTCATCCAGATTCTGATTTTTTTTTTCCACAAGATAAAAAACAAGTTCTCAAAACACCTAAATTTTAAACTGCTCAAAATTAATTGAAAATGTTGAAAAATGTTTTTTTGTAGTTAAACATTTTCCGTTTATATTTTTGAAAAGTAAAGATCCATGACATGCATATACTAGCGGATCCGACTCTACTGCTTTTTTTTAGAGAAAAGTGGAATCTTGCTTTTCCGATTCCAACCATTCAAATTCATTGAGATTTTTGTATGGAAAAGTTTCTTTATCGAGATACATGAATAGAAAATTTTGAATGGTTGAAATTGGAAAAACAGAATTCTATTTTTCTCTAAAAAAAGCAGCAGAGTCGGATCCATATACTAGCACCATGCATATTTTGACAAAACAATAATAACCATGAAACAACCAAGTCAAAAGAGTAACAATAAGACCAAAAAATTCTATGTTCTGAACAACTAATTCAAAAAAATAAATATTATCTTATGAACTTTAGTTAGTTAACTAACAACAAACGTCGCTTAATTAGTCCCTAAAGCACAATATATATCACTGTCATGTTTGAACCATCCCTGATATAGTTACAACTAACAGCGCAATATATAGGTGCACATATTGGTCGAGATGAGATCGATGCATGGCCAATTCAAAAATATCTAGGTCAATATCCTCTCAAGTTGTTTTAAATGGAGTTCTCCTTTTGTAAACATAATTCAAAACTTGTTGCATGCATCCTCAGTCATTAATGGAAGTATAAATACCATCAAAATTGAATCAATTATCTTCATGCTATATATAGAGGTTGGCTAATATTAAAATGTTTGTTCCGGAGCTGTGATGTAACCAATTGATTTTTTTATTTTCAAAGTTCAAATGATCGATCCAAATCATTAGATGTCATTTCTATATTAAAATGTGTTTACCAAATTTTACATTTTTTGAAAATTTGTTTACTATTTATTAAGAGCCAATTTTAAACTCGCTTATTTTAATAAACAGCGTTAAAACAATAATTTTAAAACTAACTTAATAAATAGTAAAAAAAAATTCAAAAAAAATGTAAAAAAATTGATCTCCAAGAATATTTTATTATAGATTAAATGTTAAACGGTTTGGATCGACTGTTTCGACTTCGAAAATGTAAAAACCAAAATGTTTGTTCCAAAGTCTAGGAACAAACGTTTTGATATTACTATATTAGCCAAACACCCCCCCCCCCCCTCCTCTCTCTCTATAGCAGTGTAATTAATTTCAAAGAATCAAGTGATCAAGTGGCTCTATTTGAGGGCAAAATAAATCGGCATTAATTGATCCAAAAAGTATCTAGATAATAATTAGTCTGCTGTTGAGATATATGTTGATTTGGGCATGAGTCATATTCGTATTAGTTGAAAACTAACGCAAAGAGATCCTACTTTCGGATCTCAACAATTCAGAAATGTTTTAGATATTAATTTAGTATAGGTCTTGATCATGATAGTTATATATTTATATATATATAGCCTGTAGCAGACTATATTATAAACCTCTCAACTATGACTAACATCGATCTTTTCTGTTGAAGCCACGAAATTAACCCAAATGCTTAATAATAATAATAATAATAATAATAACAACAAAATTGGGAATTCTCTAATTAATGTTTATAATTAATTTAATCTTCATTTGTGTGTGTGCCAAGGATTCTTTGAACTTTGAACAATGAGATTATGAAAGAGAGAGGTTTCAAGGATATCCAACAATTGATGATTTCATGCATAGCGTAACAATGATTGCTAACCAATTGAATATATACGATCTTAAGTCTTAACAAACATGCCTCCATCTTAGATTTGCCCACTTGATTTTTTTATTATATTGAGCCTGGATTTTATCCCTTGAACAGTTAGTTGCTCAAGCTGATATATATAAATATATATATATATATATATATATTGTGACTAAGTTCAAATCATTTGTTCCTAGTATTTGGAACAAACGATTCAGTTTTGATATTTTCAAAGTCCAAACAGTCAATCCAAACCGACAGGTGTTCAATCTATATTAAAATGTGCTTGGAGACCAAATTTTACATTTTTTGGAATTTTTTTACTATTTATTAAGATGGTTTAAATGTTGTTGTTTTTCAATGGTGCGGAATTTTAATAAAAATAGCGATTTTGAAACCATCTTAGTAAATAGTAAAAAAATTCCAAAAAAATGTAAATTTTGGTCTCCAAGTACATTTTAATATAGATTGAACACATGTTGGTTTGGATCGACCGTTTGGATTTTGAAAATAGAAAAACCGAATCGTTTGTTCCAGAGGCTAGGAACAAACGATTTGAGCTTAGCCAACCTCTCTCTATATCTATATATGTATATATCTAATTGTTGAATTAACATTCCCAATTTTGGGAATAAAAGTTCAATTTGAATCTGTTGGCAGTTTGATCTTATTGATGACTTTTGAAAGAAATCTTATATATGATTCAGGATTCAGGAATAATTACCGTTCCTTGGTTATTGATCATCATTTTAAATTGACTTGTTCTCTATGTGAGAGGCCATGAGATCGAAATTCAGATGAAAGAAATCATTTGTTCTGATAATAGAGGTATAAAATATAAAGGTTGAAACTTTCATCTTTCTTTCAAAAAAAAAAAAATTTTTGAGTTGTGTCAGAGTTTGAATCATGTCGCTTGCTGGCTTTTATCAGATCGTCTTATGTCAATTTTGGATTCATTTTTTTTTAAAAAAATTGGATCATATATATTTTGCCATCTCAAATTGGTGCAAAAAGAATCAAAGGACTTTGTTAATTCATCTGTGTGAAATTAAAACATAAAATGTTGATATGCAAATTAAATCTAAAAGAGAAAATGGTTTTAGTGATGATCATTTGGAGCAAGTAGTACAATTTTTATTACAGGAGTGATACCAGACTGTCCAGAATTTTATAAAGTGATCTATATTTTCTTTTTTATTTCAAGTTTTGAAGAGAAGCACACAGATTAAAGGTTAATCAGCTGGAATTGCTGGAGAAATTTAAAATATATATGCCAACTATTAGAAATTTTCAAATCATGTACTTGTTTGCAAAGCTATATATAATACATGAAGGACCCACTAATTAATAATTTAATTTGGTCATGACCATATTAGTACAAAGCTCTATATATACAAATGTAATTTGACTAGCTAGGGCATATATATTAAAAAAAAATCATTTTTTTTAGTAAGGATAAAAAAATTTTAGGTCACGTATTTAAAAGCCGTTATTTTTTTTAGGTCATCAACGGCACAGATATTTTGGACAACAAATCTATCTAATATTTAAAAGCCGTTATTTTTGTTTCCTCTAATAGGGATCAAATAATTTTGCGAAATTTAAATCCTAAAAAAAATTGTAGCTGGGATCAAAATCACTTTATCAGTTTTTTTTTTTTTTTTTTATACAAGGATGCAAAAATATATTAATTCGATTTTTTTACGAGCATTAAGAGGAAAAGCCACGTGACTTGTTAATTTATCTATCAAAATATTAAAAAAAAAATATATAATTTTATTACTTTTTTTAACATATATTCATTACATGTTAAGTGAATCTTGTTTAAAACTACAAATTTGTCGTTAATTTGAATTGTTGTACTATATTATTGAGGTTTATTTACATCAAATTAAAAGAATATAAAAATGATTTTTTTCATAATTAATATTTATCTGTAACAATATTTTTTAAACAAAAAAATTACGAACATCTTGTTTAAAACTACAAATTTGTCGTTAATTTGAATTGTTGTACTATATTATTGAGGTTTATTTACATCAAATTAAAAGAATATAAAAATGATTTTTTTCATAATTTATATTTATTTGTAACAATATTTTTTAAACAAAAAAATTACTAACTAGTCTTATAAGTAAAAGTATTACTTATCTAAGCTTTAATGATGGGATGATCAAAACTATTTTTTTAATATTGTTTCCAATGAAATGTGACCTATTAGAGATAGGGGTGTCAATAGGTACGGTACGGATCGAGTAGAAGTATTTTCATATCCGTATCTATTATGATAACAAAAAATTAAATTTACCCTTAGTTGTTTTTTGAAATACGGTACAGAGTTATTTGACATCTCAATATGTGTTTTCAATAAAAATCTTTATCCTTATCCGTACCATTGACACCCTTAGAGAGTATGAGATATATTTATATTAATTAAACGGACTTTGACATATTCACTAGAGTAATTTTGTAACATTACATGTGTCTAGACTTGAAGAAAAAAAAGGATAGGTGGCAGTTCCGTGCACGGAAACAATTAATGATTATGTGTCACTGGCAATATAAATAATTAAGGAACCGTTATACTGACAAAAAAAATTGGCACAGAAGAGCATGCTCTGACTGCATATCTTGCGTTTCAACCCAAAAAAAAAAGGTTGACCCATAAATTATGTGAAGAACAGTTTTCAGTAATAGTTTATTTGTGGGACAACAGAATCTCTTAAACAAGAAGGAGAAAATCTGTTACTAAAAACAAAACAAGGAGAAAATCTCAGACCTCAAGCAAGTCATGGTTAGGCACTTGTTAGATAAGCATAGTTGGGATTTAGATATCCACTTGGGACAAAACAAAATATTGTACTTTATTTATTTATGAGTGAATGCTGCCTCCGTGCAATTCAAAATCAAAATAATTATGAAACTGTTCTTTGACTTTCAATTAAAATATTTCCGACAATGAATGCATCAAAACGAATTAAAAAAAAATGGAAAATTAAATGTGTTTTAGTATGCATGCATTCACGTCCCTCAAGTATTTAATGTTTAATTTTCATTTCCAGCACTCATATCTTAGCATTTAAAACGATGTTTATAATTTTTTACAATGTTACTCGTAAGCACTTAAACCTATATCTGCAATCATTTAAATTCTAAATCTGAATAGTTTTAACTCCTAATTATTTTTGTTTTTAAGTCAAAAAATGAAAGATTTTTTTTCCTCTGATTATTCTCGTCCATTTTCTGGACGATTCGTGATGAATTTTACGAATCTAAAAATACAAATATTTTTTACTCAATTTTCTCTTTCAAATGAGATCCATGAGAAATATTTTTGAGTTTTTTTTCAAGTCATTTTTTTTTCTTTAAAATAAGGCTCATTAGCGCTTTAAATTCTCAAGCATTTAAACCTCAGTCTACGACTTTTTAAACCTGACATGGAAACTACTCACAAATAAAAAAATGTCAAATTTGATCTCCAAACATATTTTAATATAGATATCATGTTGAACGGTTTGGATTGACTGTTTAGACTTTTAAAATCACAACACCGAATTGTTGTAAGATGTTGTAACTTACAAATGTTTTGTAAGTGGATCCCTCCTCTTGGAATATTATAGTTATCAGCAAAGTTTTAATAGTTTGAATATTTCAGACTGTTGACTAAATTTTCCAAAAGAAAAATTTTTTTTGGTTAAAACCAGAGTTTATTTTGCTTCAAATAAATATTTATGTTTATGTAGATAAGTGTGTATTGTAGGATGTTTTGAAATTTTGAATAATGAATTCGAAAATTCAGGACATCAAATAATTTAAATGGTGTTCATTTTTCTTCAAACAAGTGATCATCATTTTAGACGGACAAATATGCATTTTGATTCAAACAATGAATTAGAAGTTCAAACCACATAGAATAATTTTGGATTTGGATAAGTATTTTTTTTTTTTTGAAACCTTCAAAGAGGCTACGAAGTCGTGAGGGGAAATCGAACTCTCGACTTTTGGGTACAACAGTTATAGGACTTTTTTCTAGCCAACTGTGCTACCTCCCCGTTCTCAGATAAGTATTTTTTTTTATTTTTGTTTAGACAAGTGTGCATTTGGAAAGACTCTACATGAGTCTAAATTTAAAAGACGGTTATCAATAATTGTTATACTTTAATACGAAATTTTTTATTTTCATTTATTTTTGCATTTAGTATCGTCAAATATATATATTAGGCTAAACTTAAGTGTGCATTTTAAGATGAGGGAAAATTATTGCTGTAAATCTTATAATGGGCTTAGATTAACCACAACTTTAATTAATTTTACAATGTACGACGCGGAGTTAGATTTTCGAATTATGAGAGATAAAAAAATTCAACAGATAATGAAGATTAATTTACATTTTGCTCTAAATTATATAGAAAATAATACATAAATATATATATAAAAAAAGAGAATCAATTGATCTCATTCTCTCTTATTCTCTACACCCATGTACATATGTTATGACTAATACCGAAATTATTTCTTACCGTCTTAAAAAAAAATACATTTTCTAAGAAATTTTATTTTCACCATGTCCGCGGTTTCAAACTACAGATCAAAATTGGGTATCCGCAGTTTAATTTTGGTAAGCAGTTTCAAACGGCGGACATGGTGATAATGAAATTTTCAGGAATTTGTGGTTATTTGATTTTTTTTTTTTTTAAAGATGGTAAAAAAAAATTCGGTGACTAATAGGGTATTATATTTTTTTGAAAGAACTAATAGGTATATAATCCAAATATATGGCATCAGTTTTACCATTTAGTAAAAAACCTGCACTTCACTATCATATATGATTAAACATATTTTATACTATAGGATTTAAATTGACACTTTCTTTGCATTGAGGCTCTATATTACTTACCAATTATTATTTTGACAATAAATTTATAAGTATATTGATAACATATAGATTAGCCTAACAATTGTATTTCATGCATTTAAGTATTTTTTTTAATGATGCATAACTAATTATTAATGTTAGACTACTTAAATTTTAAATCACTTGATGTACGATATAACATACACCAAATATTATAATAATTTATAGAAAATATAGATGATGTCTATAAGGATCCGAATCTACTAAAATTCGAGACAAATGAACAATATTCCTAAAATCTCTACAATCTAGATCTAGCCGTCGAACTATTCTAAGATGCGTGTGTGAAAAAACCAGCTATTCTGAGATGCGTGCACATAAAAAATTGAACGGTTGGGATTTTGGATTTTAGGGAATCTCGGATTTCAACCGATTTAAATTCTGTCTATAATCATAGATTTCAAATTTAAATATTATTTAGTAAGATTCTTAAGACTGTTATTATAAATAATATTCAAGGGATTCGTCGAGTAAAATTAGAGTAGAAATTTTGGTTTTGTGGAGTCTAATAACGGCCATCACCTCAACTTAATTGTCAGTGTGAAACTGTGAATGTTGTTTTGATCCTGGGATTTTTTTCACAACTCACCTAATCTGCTATCAAAAGTTGTACTATTATATGGCAAAAGTTTACTAAAAAAAGGGTGAAAGAAAGTTGATCATTATTATTTTATAATGGTCCCTGACTCTGAGAGTTGTTTATGATCCAAAAGTGGACGAAACTAAACTCTGCTCCAAGTACGCAATGGATTAGCTTTTTTAGGGCATGTTTGACCTAACAAGATCTACGAATAATTCGTTTTTTTAGTAATGCCGAACCGAACGCTGAATTATTCAGTTAACCGAACTTTGATTGAATTATTCCCGAATAATTCGCAAATTTTTCCCGAATTTTCCGAATTATTCACAATTTTTTCCATAACTTTTTTTTGGTTATTTTTTTCTATTGCTCCCTTACCAGTTTGAGATCTCTGATCCGAATAATACTTAATTTTCTAAATTATACCCAAATTATTTTCGAATCACGAATTTTTTACCTCGCCGAACCGAACCCGAATAATTCATTTGTCGCTATACTTCGGCCACCCCGGTTCCCGTGGGAAAAAAAATTTCAATTTCAGTTCAATTCCTGTGAACTAAATTTTTTTTTCCCACGTGAACATACTTTCCAATTCAATTTCTGCGTCTATGTCCATTCTCAATAGCCTGCCGAACATGTCATATTCTCACATAATTATGGAATATTTTCCCTGCATATCCTGTTCTATTCTCTCTCTTTTTTCATTTGAACGACAAGATGCACACTTTTGATTCTAACTGCTGAGTAGTTTATTTACAACTGTGCCTGTTTTTGTAATACGAGCCTGAGAATTGGTTGTTCATCAAGATCAAATTTTAAATTCATCCGAAAGAAAAAAGAAAAAAAAACTATAATGGAAAAATTAAACGCCGTTGCCGGGGATCGAACCCGGGTCACCCGCGTGACAGGCGGGAATACTTACCACTATACTACAACGACTTGGTTGTTTCTTCAGCGATAACTTTCTTTCTAATATCAAAGGAAAGGTTTCAGAGTCAAATGCGTCAACACTGCATGACAAATTTTATAATTAAATTATTTTACCTTTCAAAATTTTCAAACAAAATAACCCTCCTAAAAAATAATTAACAAAATATTTTTGTGGGGCCCTCACTTCCCCTTCTCCCCTCCTCTCTATCCGTACCTCATATTTACTTTAATCAAATTTGACATCTGCTTATCTCTCGTTAGACTTTAGTGAGCGTATACATAATTTTAAATATGTAATTCAAATAATAATTTTTTGTGGATATGAGATAGCAATAGCATATATATCGACTACATATTTTTTTTAAAGTATTTATATTAAGCTGCATCATGATAAAATTATTTACACAATTATACAGTACGTTATTAGAAAGATAAACTCTTCAATTTGTAATTTACTTTTTTGATAGTGTTTTATTTAATTAAACTTTCTTATAATCATTAAAAAAAGAGTGATAATTTTACATAAAAATATAAATATTTTTGAGATATAAACAAGAAGTATAAAATATGAGATACTTTTTCTCCATATTTTAACACAAAAATTATATATGGTCAAGATATTTTCTTCTCTGTTTGGTTACAATATAAGACATTACTTAGATGAAAATAGCAATTATCTCCGGTACTGATAATGTTCAATTAGTAGATGGAAATGAGAATATATATATATTAATGTTTGATTCTTGCATTCATGACAGGTTCGTTTTTGTAAATTTAAATCGGAATACATCAAATTAAGTCATATGAGTTCATCAGTAATCAAATAATTTAAATTTCTCAAAATATGATTATTTTAATGAGCCTTTTTAAAAAAAATAACAAACATATGATCATATTCCTCAAACAAGTAAAATTTAAATTTAAGAGTTTATATTTCTAATAACATACTATATAATCGTGTAAATATTTTCATCATGATGCAGATTAGTATAAATATTATAAGAAAAAATATGTATTCCATAGATATATTATCTAATTGAAAAATTTGTTGTTTGAATGGTATATTTTCTAAAATAATTTATGCACTCATTGAAATCTAATAAGAGATAAGGAGGTGTCAAATTTGTTGAGAGTAAATATGAGGTAGGGATAGAGAGAGAGAGAGGAAAAAATGAGGGCTCTACAAGGATATTTTGTTAATTATTTTAGAGGAATATTTTGGTTGAAAATTTTGAAAGATAGGACAACTTGTAAAAAATTTCCGAATGATTCAGATCCTATCAGACTCTGTTAAAAAATTATGTAATATAAATCCATTAATAGTTTTCGCACAAAATAACACATTCCCGGCCGGTTTTTTTATTAATCGAAATTAAATTAAATAAATATCGAAAAGGAGGAACGATACCGGGTTTTTTCCAAATCTAATAAGGACGTGTTTATTATTAACGTCCCTAGGGATGGAGGAAAAACAAACGTCCCTATTAATGATAATTAGCGGCTTAATCCAAATGCTCGGAGAAAAAAAATACGGACGGTGACAAAATTACCATCCCTCATGGAGCGTGCGTCCTCCGCCCAGTCCTTCGTGTTTCTGTCTCTGTGGCGTAGAATGGAGAAGGAAGATATAACTGCGTGGGATGATAATATTGTAACCATCCCTAGGGACGTTGACAGCCTCACCATACATATATATTTTTTTTTCTCCTCCGTCTGGTTTAAGCTTAATGCGGGGAGAGATTAGGGTTAAAAAGGACGTTGATTTTGTATCCGTCCGTGGGGACGTTAATAACCACCACGGCCTTATTAGATTTGGAAAAAAAAAACCATATCATTCCTCCTTTTCGATATTTATTTAATTTAATTTCGATTAATAAAAAAACCAGCATTCCCGGCCCTGATACCATCAAATAAATGAAATGTCTTCCAAAAGGGAAACGCTTATAAAAAAGAGATAGAATTTTGAATATTCCTTCTTGTCTGCTTTTGATACAAGTACAATGAGGTATTTATATAGTATACATAATACATCCTCTTGTATAACAGAGATCTAACCATGATTAATTGCTAACCGAACATCTAATAATCTGGTTGTCCAGTAAGCTCATGATTGGAGGCATCCATTGCAATCCTATTACTTCCAATATACTAGATTCTTACTATCTTGAAAAGACCCATCAAAATTAACAGTATTCCCAAAAAAGGTTTTTCAAAGTGCCAAACATATTGCAGGGCTATATTTAACAGTCAAAATAGAAGTATTAGTAGCGCAGAGGTAAAAGAATAAGAAGACCACTTTAGATGCAACTAGATGTTGAAAGTAATTTTCCATGAACGAAGCAGAACAAACATTCTGTTACTGGGATGAAACCTAATAACTAATAACAAATAATCTCACAAGAGAAAAAGGTCTGTAAAAATAGCAGAAGATATGAAGTATAACAAGAATTCACCCGAAACAAGAGTTACTTCAACACCCCGTCATCAGACCCACAAATAAAACACAAAACTTTATACAATAAAAATAAATGAACTACAAAAGCAAGCAGATCAGTGGGGCCCACTACCAGAACCCTTGTGCTGCTCCTCAGCAGCCATCTTTTCCTTGGTCTTGTTGCTGACATCACTGGCAGCCTCAGTAACCTTGCTGAAGGCACTGGAGACCCAAGAGACGCCGGTGAAAACAAACCGGTTTTTCATCACGGCTGACCCTGCATTGCTTGCGCTCTGCTTCGCTGTAGCAAGTGCTGACCTGGTCTTTTCTGACACCTGGAAAAGAGGTCCATTAATCCATGTCTATACGTCACCTAAAACACCTACTACCATATAGGTGTTACTGGCTAATTTAATTGACCATTGTTGCTACAATTAACAAACATTTATCTGCCATTTGCAGCTTACACACAACAGCTTTTATACTTGTAAGCAACACCCAAGTGCTAGAAACTAGGTCAACTGAGCAAAAACATGACTTCAATGCTCCTGACCTTTCTTTGATGCAAATCATTTATTAAATATATTATATAAACTTTGATGTTCAAATCCTTCAGTCAAACCCTCTTAATTTAGAATAAATTTTAAATCAGCAAAGTCATCAACAACACAGTATTTTACGTTTTAATTACACAGGCTAAAAATTCAATATTATAAGGGGTGGCTAATAGTTGCAGGTATGAGAACTACTAATATGAAATTATTTGCTGAAATGATCAAGACTCCCATAACTTGTGAGGCTAAACCACAAAATCACGAGTCAAGCACAAAAAATTCAAACCAACAGGGGGTTCAATTGTTTAGGCTTCTTAAGTGCTAAACTTCGGACGTTATGCTTTATCTTGGACCAAAATAAAAGAGTGGCAACTTCATTTTGGTGCTTAGTAGTGAAAGGTCCAAAGAGCCAAGCTTTAAGAGCTAGAATCTCAGGCCTATATTTCCCCTCAGAGGCAAGTCCAAGAGCCCAAAACCAGCACCAGAAAGCCCAAGCAAAGAAACTACTATAAGAAATAGTTACACCTTACAAGCACATAGGTCCATATCAGCAAGTACCTGGAATTTGTCGTCAACCTCTCTGACCTTGCCATTGACAGCTGAGGTGCCCATGGAGAACTTCTCACTCAGCCCAATCTTCCTGTCCAGGGTAGCCACCTTGGCAGAGGCGGACGATGTCAGCTGGTGCTTCTGGTCAAACGACTTGGCTTTGCCCACAGCGTCTTTTCCCAGGACAAATCCCTTGGCCAGCATTGTGCTCACCACATCCTCTGCCTTCTGCACTGCATTTGATGATGTGGCAGGCTTTGATGTGGGTCCTTCTGTCTGAGAAATGAAAGGACATCTAGTAAGATAAATAAGGAAAGAGAGAATAAACAAAGAGGTTAAAGAAATGGTTTTGAGGTCTCATATGACCCTTAATAATTATAGAGCTTTTGACAAACTGTTATAGCATCAGTACTGCATTGATGGGGTTTTGTACTGGTTCAGTTTTTTTTTTTTTTTTAATATAATTGGATGGTTCAGATGCTATAGCAGCTGCAGGGAGGGGTGTTTCATTTGGCAGATTGGTTTGAACCAGACCAGAATTAGTTAAAACAAACTATTTTCATCTTGCACATGTATAAACCAAGTCAAACCAATTACACTGAATTTTAATATGGTTTAACTAAATCAATATGAAAACTATGTTAAAAGCAATAATATATTTAGTAACTAGCTATTTATGCATTAGTATGCTTAATTTTGCAATATTATAATCATATTAACAGTACTTAAGGTTATTTGGTCAGCTCACAGTTCAGTTCTTTTGCTTTTCAATAGAAAGAACCAAACTGAAAGCCAAGAAAGTAGAAACCCAACCATCATAACTCGACCGAAACAACAAAAAGCAAGTGTTTTGACCAAAATTTCCAGCAAATATATCATGAGGGTTCAAATGCACCATCTTTTTTGTTCTCCAATATGCTCTGCATCCTTTATCTCCGTTTTCAAAGTCCAAATAGTTGATCCGAACCGCTCAACATGATCTTCATAATAAAATATGGTTGGAGACCAAATTTTATATTTTTTAGAATTTTTTTACTATTTTCTAGATAGGTACAAAATCATTGTTTTAAGGAGATTCTAGACCATCCGATAAAGTGATATTGTACCTATGAAAAAAAATAGTAAAAAAATTCTAAAAAATATAAAATTTGGTCTCCAAGCATATTTTATTATGAAGATCATGTTGAACGGTTCAAATCGACTGTTCGGACTTTGAAAATGGAGATAAAGGATGTGGAGCATATTGGAGCACAAAATGATGGTGCATTTGAATCCTCCTCATTTATCATATACCTCATGAACACTCCAAGCTGCCGTTTAAGATCATTTTCTTTTTTGTTTAGTGGGCTTTATTATTTTATTGTATTTTTTCTTTGCGTGGGAGGATGAGGGCGGCTGTCTATATGAGTTCAACCTTTTGTGCGAGTAAATTAGGTTAAGAGTAAACAAAGTTAACTTCCCATAATAAATGGAAATAATTAAACAATGGCTAACAAAATAATAGACAGTAAAAGACAACATTATATTATTCAGGTAACTGTGGGATGTAAAATGGCAAAAGAACATTACATAAGGTGGAGGAGAGGAAGATGGTGGTGGCTTGTATTCTGGGGCAGCAGTAATTATAACAGACATATCAACAATTGTAGCCCCCTGGAAATACAATAAAATAATGATGGAAAATGATCAAAAAAAAAAGATTAACTCAAACATACATCTAAATAAGTAGGGGAAGAGGCAGAAATTTTCAAAGGAGGTCAGTGTTAGCAAGCTTTCGAATTATACGCATTCACAATAGTTTGAATTTTCCATCTTTAACAGTATGGAGGTCAACAGTGGAGGCATTTAATCACTAATGTGGGGTCAATCCATTCCTCTTAACTGGATTTGCCTCTATAAATTAGCATCTTAATAAGAGTCCTGAAATTTAATGATAGATACTGGTACTGTGAGTTTAGATGCTATTTCTCTCTGCCATAGATTTTGTGGTTAAAGAGGAGGATGGAATCTTAATTAGGCTTTAAAATTTTCTCTGTTGCCAACAACTTTTAAAAGCAACTTAAGAAATGACTCACAGAAAGGAGAAGTGCAGTGTCAGCTCCCTGAGCATCCTTAAAAGTCACATATGCAATTTGAGACCATTCATCACCGCTACAAAAAGAGATTATTCACACTAGGATCTAAGATCAAATCATGGAACTCAAAACAACAGACTATCAAATCAAATAAATGGATTTGAATTATACCCTTGCATCTCAACATGCTCGATTTCCCCCGAGAAGGAAAAGAATTCCCTGATATCTTGCTCCGATGCACCATGAGATAAATTTGAGACCTTAACCGTCCTTACCTGAAAATGTTCATTCAACTTCACAACCATTTAGTTAATTAGCTACCACACTCCCATGCAAACCTCAGTTATGTTTTCTAAACTAATAAAACCGTCAAAGTAACAATTTCAACATATTTCTCAGAAAAAGTTCTTCCATACTGAATTATTGTTTTATTTTTTTTTCGCTTGACTTGGACAATATGGGATATCTTTGAGTTACAATTTTTTTGGGCTTATTTTTACCTTTTTAAAGGATTAATTATAATTTTGAAAACAATAATTCGTCATTTCAACTTCCAGATAATATATCTACATGACTAAGTCGCAAGAAGTATAGAAAGGTCTAATTTCAGCACCAGTAAAAAAAAAAATCCTTCAATCTTTGAATCAATTGGATCTCTTTTTTCTTAATTAAAATAACATACTAATCGCAGCTAAATAGCCATGAACTGCGAAGCTGCGAATATCGAATTTGTGCTCGATTAAAGATGGAAGAAGGAGAGAAAACGTAAAAGTACTAACCGACATCGGGACTTGTTGCGGTGATTGGATGCAAGATCGCTTGAACTATTATCGCTAAGGGAAGTAAACCCTAGATTTGAGATAGAGAAGAAATAGATAGGCTTCCCGGCTGAAAGAAAGAAGAGCAACGACTGACGAATGAAACAAGCAAGACCGGAAAAGAAAAGAGAAGACGGAGAGCTACTTACCTGATTATCTCCATTTAAAACAAACAACAGGAATCGTCCGTTCATCATACGATTATTTTAGCTGATTGATTGTCTGTGGCAAGACGTGTATACTTTTAGATGTTGAGGCTTCTTTCATTCATTATTTATTTTGAGAAAAGGTTTCTATATCCATAGTTCTGTATCCAGTTTTTACTCAAGCCATTTTTATATAAGCTTCTAACGGTTTTAACCGTTTTCCCAAACTATTTTATATAAAAACTTTCCTCTATTATTTTACAGTCTCTCTCCTCTCCTCCGCTCTTTCCATCAGATCAAAGATTGCTCCTCTCTTTCTCTCTCTCTCTCTCTCTTCTAATTCCCGCTCTCACCTTCTTTGTCGTTGCGTTCTCCTCTCCTCAACCCCTTTCCTCTGACGGCCTCTCCTCTAGTGGCCTCCTCTCTGATAGGTTATTGTTCATGCGGATTTGAATGGCGACAGAGTGCTCTCCCATGCGGAGAGAGAAGAAAGAGAAGTGATTTGGAGGCGATCTGGAGGAGATATGAGTGAGATGTGATCTGAAGTATTAATCTTATTGTTTTACAGTATTCATCTTGTTATTTTACAGTATACATCTTGTGATTTTACTATATTCATCTTGTGGCAATATGGAGAAGAGATATGAGAGAGACAATATGGAGAATATAGGAGGAGATGATGAGAGAGATGAGAGAGAGGCGATATGAAGTATAAACCAAATTATTTTATAGTATTCACCTTGTGATTTTACAATATACATAATGTGGTTTTAAACCACAGTATTCGTTGGAGCTTACTACTTTCCTTTCATCTGCACCATCTCTCCAGCACTATTAAGACACCCGATCAAATCAGGTACGTTGTTTCTTCTAGTTGTTTCCTTTATTTAGATCTATTTAAATTGTTCTTTTACATCTATTTGTTTCCTTCTATTTAGATTTATTTAGATCGTTCTTATATGTTATATGACTTAAATTGAGGATCGTATATGTTGTGATCTTTATTAATCTTAATTATGGATACTATAATAAACAACTATCTGTAGATCGACGATTTGTATACTTTCTCAATTTCTTCGATGATCGCCTACGTCCCGACCAAATTGCATTTCTTTCAATCAATATTTGAAAATTTTAGTTTACAACATCTATTTACAGGATCTATCTAATAGGTTTACATGATCTATACAATATTTTACAAGATTTATATAACAGGTTTACATGATTTATACAATATTTTATAAAATATTTATAATAGTTTTACATGATACATGCAATAGTTTTCAGTTCTTTATTTTACATATCTAGATTAATTCATGCAGCTTATTTAGTATTCCAGTTGATGCAATTGTTTTACAGGATTTTTGCACTAGTTGTACATGATTCTTGAACTAGTTTTACAGGATTTTTGCAATTGCTTGGAGAGAAGTTGATGCTATTCTTGAGAGTTGCCTAAAGCAGAGACCTAAATTAATGGATTGTGCGATATTTGTTTTGCACTTTGTGTATAATTTGATCACCGAGACACCACATGTAATATTGCATGTGATATTTGTTTTGCAAATCTCTTTCACCCAAGTAATTTTTTTTTGTAAGTTTATGATGTAATTGGTATTTGTAAGTTATTCTTTTAGTCAAGTAACTCCAATTTATAACTTTGTTTATTTTTTTTCAGGCTCAAAGGAATCAGAGGGTTATGAAGTAACAACTTTTCAAGAGATTTGCCTTTATGTTTTTACTTTTGTCTCGTGTAATATTTGTGTGTTGATTAGTATGGTTTTGTGCTACATTGTGTATGTTAGTGTTGTTGAACAATTATGTTTGTGTATGTTAGTGTTGTTGAACAATTATGAGTTATGAAAAAATATTGTATCTATGAACGGTGACATTTTATGTTTGTGTATCATTTTGTTTTACAACATCCATCATGTTGTTCTTACAGTATTCATCTTTTATTTTATAGTATTTATAATGTTGTTTTACTGTATCCATAATGTTATTTTACAGGATCTAGATGCAAATATAAAATTTGAAAATTTGAAAAGATTTTTTTAATTAAAAAATAGATTTTATAGTATTCATTGTGGTTTTAAAGTGTTCATCGTGTATATTATAACGTCCATAATGTTATTTTGCAATATTCATAGTATCGTTTACAAAAATTAAAATTAAAAAAATTTAAATTTAAATTTTGAAAACAAAATTTGAAATTTTTTGTTACAGTATTCCCAGTGTTTGTTGCAAAGTACCGCAAGTTGTAGAAGTGGTTCCCGTGGAAGTACAGGCAGTTTGACAAGTTGTGCAAGTTGCAAACAGTTAGCAACTAACTGTGGACCACTTTCAAGAGTCGCTAGTTGTTAGAAATCTGATTACTTATTATATATGATTTGCTATTGATGTATATAGTATGGAATATTAAATTTTACAGTATTTGCGCTAATTAAATAATAATTAGTTTGAGTAAAAGTTAAATACAACTAGAAGTGAGCCTCGCTTTGCTTCGGCGGCAATTGTCAAGAGGGGACAGGATTTTAGAAAATTTGTATCAGGACATTTCATATAAAAATAAATAATTCGCTATAAAGATAAACAATTAATTATAGGGAAAGGTGTATCAAAGGTCTTTTACATTGATCGACAAAAACTGTACAACTATTACTATATTACATTGATTGTCTTTGCATTGTAAATATTGGCCTACCAATTGTGTTTGGGGAAAGGATAAGTGATATGTGATAGCATGTTATCTCTTTGTTGAGTTACTACAAAACACATGGTTTGTAGTACATCAATTGTCTAAATAGTACCAAGTGGTGTTCTCTTCATCGAAGCACTAAACAAAATGTTATTCACAAATAAAAAAGGTGATAACAGTTTCTGTGTACTGTTAGGAGGATGCATTCATTTTGTCTTGTTTTTCCGCTTGCTATCTTCAGGGCTGCAAAATTAAGAAAATGCATCATGTAACAACTCTTAACAATAAAATTTAAAAGAACACTTTCTAAAATAAACAAATTACGTAGACTAATTGCTTGCTGATCATTCCAAGGTAGACAACAACTATACATCGAATATTGTTAGAGTTGTTTAGACATAGTATTTGGCGTGGCTTTGTTATCCTAATTATTTAGTTGAGGAAAATAAGTGAAATTAATAGTATAGTGGGATAAAAATACCTACCAGTTCTATAGAAACAGGCTTCTATTTATATTTCTCTTATGCTCATCGGTGTAGTTGGTACTTGTATCTATTTTAGCGAGTCCTATCCAAGCAACTTTGCCAATCACGTCTGATTAATTTTGAGGTAGAATGAACATGGTAAATATGAGGAAGGAAAATAGGTTTCAGGTTTTGTATTTTTTTTTTAATTATTTGTATCATTACTTACCATCAATTCTTCTGATATCTATGATAGTAACTTCAAGGATATAAAGCGGTTTGAAGTTGAAAAAGTATCTTGGGAACGCTGAGTCGTAATTTTTTGTTTGGTGATCATTGTTGCTCCAGTCAATTGAGTACGAACTTCATGTGGAACTGTTCTAAAGTTCAGTCTTTTTTTTTTTGCATAGCCTGGACTTGTTCTATCTGCATTTTGGTCATTCGCATCAACAAATCCTTCTATTGCGGTTCCCTAAACAAATACAGGTTAGGAAATTACAAAAATGAAGTCAACTAATTATTGAAAAAAATACTTGCCTCTTTGTCAACAAATAAAAAACCATAAGAGGAATTGCCGTTGTCTATGTGGCTGTGAACGGTGCATAGCTTTACTACTATTTCCATTATTGTTGGGCAGTGCATCATCAAGTGGCATTATATTCCTTTTGAGTTGTCATCTAAAATTGTTTGAATATGCAAGCACAATTAGTCAGAGAATCAAGTTGAAAGAGAAATATAAAGATAGTAGTATACCTCTTCAAAGCTTGAGAAAGACAATCTTGCGAAAGACAACCTCTTCAAAGCTTGAGAAAGACAACCTTGCGAAAGACAACATCTTCAAAGCTTGAGAAAGACAGTAAGAGAAGCAATTAGAAGCTGAAGCTTTGCTATTAACCAACCTTGCATTAGACAGCAAAAAAAAAAGAGTAAAAATAAGTTTTAAGGTTCCAGTTTTTCTAACAAAAGACAAATCCTAAATGCAAAATTTAGTATCAAGATTCAAAAATTTTGAATTCAAAAGACAAATGCTAAACCCTTCAATTAAAAAAGGATGAAAATGCAAAATTTAGTATCAAGATTCAAAAATTTTGAATTCAAAAGACAAATGCTAAACCCTTCAATTAAAAAAGGATGAAAATGAAAAAAAAAAAAACTTTTTATCTGTAATGTGTATAATATAATTCTATGTCGCGTTTACGTCAAAATAACATTTTAAGGCACTATGTATTTATATTATATTTGCAAATTCTATTTTAATTAATTAGAAAGCATATACTTCACTAACCCTTATGGTTATGATGAGATTATTAGAGAATATGAAGAAATAAAGGTTAAATTGGAGGCCCAAATTGAGTCCTTGGAGAAATCATATCTGAGATGGTGAGATCATTAGAGAACATGAAAAAAATAAAGCATAATCGCATAATCTTAGAAGAACTAA
Organism: Carex arenaria; assembly: GCA_964058825.1. NCBI lineage: Eukaryota > Viridiplantae > Streptophyta > Magnoliopsida > Poales > Cyperaceae > Carex > Carex arenaria. Next base: position 733,290 of record CAXKVW010000044.1, on the reverse strand, counting down.
AGATTAGGATAAGAAATTGATAAGTACAAAGGAGGAAATCAAATCTGGCCTTGAAATGGCAACGTCTATTTCCGTGATAAATTGGGATTATTTGAGGGCCAAGTTAAAAAAAGAGAGCTTATTGTCAGAAAATTTGAGACTAATTAACCTAACGGTTTGCGCACTAAGCGTAAGAAAAGAAAAAGATGAAAGTATAATCACTCGATTAATCAAAAGTAAAATTGAAGGAACAAACCTCGGACCAGTCGCGTGCAAAGAAAGGAAAATGAAGATCGGTGCTTCAACCGCCTGGAAGAGGAACTGTATCAAAAAGAGAGAGCGAGCGAGAGCGAGAAAGAAGAAGCAAGACTTTGAGAGAAGAGCAGAGAAAAAGAAACTGGAGCCTTCTCTGGAAAACACATGAAAAGGAAAGGTCGAGAGACTGGGGAAGAAAAATCTGAAAAGAGAGAATAAAAAAATTGTTACTCATTGGGACCCGCTTGTCATAGTTAACTGTAGAATATACTGTAGACTTTGCTACGGAGATTATATATATATATAATAGATTCGCTAAAAAGATAAATGTTTATTGTTTAGCTTTCTAACTTTCATTTAATTTTATAAAGATCATTTATCTAAATTTCAAACTCAACCCGTTCTAAATAGAGGATGTTGCCCTTTTATTTTAGAGCTAAATTTATGAAACCCTCATTTTTTGATTAAAAATCAATCAGTCAGATGATGGCAATACAGATGTCCACTTAATCTGAACGCCTAAAAATTGATATAACAGAAAACATGATTTCATTGTTAAATTAATTTAAGCGCAGCACGATTGTCGATTGACCCGTGTGGAGCCCAGAAGAACCCTACGAAGTCCGAAGTCCGAACATCACATACGTCATGAAAAAAAAAATAGTTATTTATCACTTCAAAACTTTTAAATCTAAAAAATGTCATTATAAAATTATAAATCTGAAAAATATCACTCTAAACTTAGTTAATTCTTAAATTTGTCACAAATACACAATTTTTATACATTTTTTATTAAAAATTAAATGAACGTATAATGAGAGATTTGAAGGATATATAGGAAAATACAGAAATACGTATCTCAAAACTGTATTTTTCAGTTAATTTTTAATAAAAAAAATACAAATTGTGTATTTGTGTCAAATTTAAGAATTAACTAAGTTTAGAGTGGTATTTTTCAGATTTGAAGGTTTTGGAGTGAGAAATAACCAATTTTCCCAAAAAAAAGTTAGAGCCTGATCGGCGGGTCATTAGAAATGATATAAGCACAGAAATTGAATTGAAAAATACTGTTCACATGAGATAAAAAAATTCAATTAAACTGATTTTTTTTTTCGCGAAAACAGCACAATGGCTGTTTATCTTAGCCGCAAAGAATCATCAGGAACCCTAGATTCTAGAATATCTAGGATATCTCTGTTCAAGTTCAGGTAACTTATTTGTTTAATTTTAAACACACGAGTGTTTAAATGTTTCACTTTTTTTTTGTTGAAAATAATTGAATATATCATGGTCGCAAATGGGATGAAGCAGGACCAGAAAAAAAGTATCGCTTGTATTCATCTAATTTGTACACATAATGTGGCTTGGGATTATGAAAAATTAATAAAATCTAATATTCGAATAACAAAAATAATATTAGATGAATTCACATGATCTTTGTATGATTGCAGGAAAAGGCATCGGTTGTTTGATTTCGCTTTCTCCACTTATGAGAGACCGACATTCACAATAGCATCTGCATTTCACATTTTTAATTGCAAATCAAATTATAAATGTTGATGTGATTATTACAACATCGCTTTACAAAAATATGAAATTATTGTTTATTTAGTCAACTTACTTATTTACAAATGGACTTAATTTTGATGCCAACATTTGTAAGTAATGATGTAAAATTAAAATATAATATATTAAATAATTGTATGAATCTTACAAATTAGAATTGAGGGTTAACCAGAGAGAATTCACATTCTCTGCGGAGTTTTTACCTGTGGAGCTGTGCGGTGCTTTTAATCTGGTCCGTTAGTTTTGATCGGACAGACCAAATAATATTTTGGCACGAATCTTAAAGCAAAATTAATATCGCCCCTCCATTATCCGAGCACTCACCGGCTGAGAGTAAATTTGGGCCGTCTGATCAGCCCCGCACAGCTCCGCATGTAAAAACTCCGCAGAGAATGCTGGTCCTAACCAGAGAAGCATATTGCTTGATATTATTTCAGAGATAATTGATAAAGATCATTTTTGCTCTTTCTTAAGAGTTAAGCATATTGCTTTCTAGACCGCTGAATCTAGTCTGCCAAGCTTCTAGAAAAAAACAAGTAGATAAGAGAAAAATAATACCAAGGTTATTATTAAGACTGTGTAACCCTAAATGAATATTTTTGTTACGTTAACATCAAAGAATATAAATATATTCCAGGAGGAATATAATTATTTCCTACCCCTAAATATATTTCCCAGCATTAGACAAGGATTCAAGAGAAGAGGGCACAGTACTACAGGAGGAATATCAAGAAAAAGAAGTTATCAAATTAATTAGGGGAATGAAAACTGGGCCTTAGGGTTTACTGGGCTGAACAAGGGATCATGGATCCAGTTGATGGGGAGTCTGAATCCGAATCCTCTGTGATATCTCATATTTTGAGTGACTTTTGGGAAAACCTCAACTGTTCAAATACTTTTGCACGAATCTCAAAGCTCAACTAATACTGGCCCCTGCGCATTCCCCTAATAGGCACCGGACACGTCAATCACGCAAAATATGAGATATCTCAGAGGATACGCACTCATCAGTATCCCCTCAAATACCGAACTGAGTATAGTGTCAATGGCACCATTTTATCCGTTTACCCGACATGTACTTTCAATAAGACGGATAGAATCTTTTTTTTGTAAACTTATCGGGTATGGGTACGGATAAAGCCTATTTCGTATCTGTTACCCGATCGAGTAATACTTTTTGCACGAATCTCAAAGCTCAAATAATACTGGCCCCTACGCATTCCCATAATAGGCACTAGACATGTCAGTCACGCAAATATGAGATATCTCAGAGGATACGCACTCGTCAGTATCCCCTCAAATACCATAGTGTCAATGTCACCATTTTATCTGTTTACTCGGCATGTACCTTCGATAAGATGGATACTTGTAAGAATCTTTTTTTCGTTAACTTATCGGGTATGGGTACGGATAAAGCCTATTTCGCATCTGTTACCCGATCGAGTAATACTTTTTGCATGAATCTCAAAGCTCAAATAATACTAGCCCTTGCTCATTCCCCTAATAGGCACCAGACACGTCAGTCACGCAAAATATGAGATATCTCAGAGGATACGCACTCATCAATATCCCCTCAAATACCGAACTGAGTATAGTGTCAATGGCACCATTTTATCCGTTTACCCGGCATGTACCTTCGATAAGACGAATACTTGTAAGAATCTTTTTTTCATTAACTTATCGGGTATGGGTATGGATAAAGCCTATTTCGTATATGTTACCCAATCGAGTAATTATAAAAAACAAATACAAAATCTGAGCAATGAATATCAATTCTCCATCTACTCTTGATAGTTGTATTGCACTTAATTAACTATTAAAATACGTAAATAAATTCCAGCAAATTCCAATAATATTTAAACCTTTAAAACACATATATATTTATGAAATGAATGTGTTTTAATGATTTATTTAGTAAATAATAAAAATAATTATTATATTAGAATTATATGTAATTTACATGCTACCATTTCGTTATCCAACAACTATAACTGGTAAGGGTAATTTATAATGGGTACGGGTACGAAAATGCTTCCACCCAAAAGTAATACAGTGTATGTTTAGATAATGAAGGTTTGTTTTGAGATTTGTGCCAAGCTGAAACTGATGACTCATATTATCTGAATTAGTTGGAGGATCCGTATGGGTACAATTGGTAAAGAACGGTCTGAATTTAGTCTCAGTCGACTCAAAAAAAAATTCGGTGCCTATTGTAGATATCAAGTATAGATGGTCCGTTTTGAATTTTATATTAGATTTAAAGAATAGTCCAAATTTCCTAATTGTACTCTCATATTTATCCGGAGTTGGAGAGGGAGATGCAGAGGCGAATCTAAAAGAGTGGCTAAGCCACCCAAGCTCCCTTTATTAAATATCACATATCTACTTATAGTCTAGTGATAGAATTTATTTTGTAATTGTAGAGAATTTAAATTCAATTCTCACCCACCACAATTTGTACATTTTAATTTTTATCCTCCCAATTGAGATTTTTTACTTTTGACACTTAAAAAATCTTTCGAAACATCATTACTCTGTAGTCTTTTAGAAAGCTAGATCTCAAGTAATTCACCAAAGAATATAAATATATAAATTTAAACTGAGGGCATAAACCCAGAAGTAAATACAACATAATTAAATTGTCAAATATCTAAGAACATCTTATATATCTCGAATGAGCTCATCTCTCCTCCAATTTCAAGCCACTTCAAAGGCTCTCCCAATTGAAACCAAATTATTCCTCGCTAATAAAATACACTACAACTGTCTATCCGGCACAGTTTCTAAAGATCAGAGATGCATTTTCCACTAATAAAATCTACAACTTGAGTCACGGCTTGGTCTAATGCTGCAGTAACAATCACCAAATTTTGCAAGAACTCTTCTGCAGTCGGTTTTTCTCCGTCTACAATATCGGTCACAGCTTTCACAAAGATTACGGGTACCGATAGTAAGTCCGCTACATAGGCCACAGCTGCTCCCTGGATGATCATGTAAAAACAAAATTCTTATTAAAAAAAGTAGCAAAATGTTTTTAATTTACCCCTTGAAAACATGTAAATACAATGTATGCCCCTGCAAAATGAAATATCACACATACAATGTGGATGCATCATTTCTCAAAAAGAATACAACACAGCTTTATTAATTTATATTGTATGTTTTTGCCCGGAAAAGAATATTATATTTACAAAAGTAAAACAAAATGTTGACTACTGGTGAATCAGAACTCATATGTTTAGTCAATTAACAGAAAGTTTCAGACTTGACCATTTAGGTCTCAAAATTTTAAAATTAAAATATTTATACAAATTCACATATTTAAATGGATTCAATAATGGGTATTAATAGGCCTTCAATAATGTGAAAGTACCTCCATATCCTTGAGAGTAGCATCATTTGCCAAAATTGCGGACTCGTCGTGAGGAGACATGTCCAATGAATCACCAGTTGACAATTTACCAACCTAACAGCAATTTATTGATCATTACTAATGGTTTAAAAAAAAAATCGCAGTGAAATACATACTGTGCTCGTGAGGATCACTACTGATAACCACCAAACCAGATAGCATTTTTTGTTTCACGTTGTTGGTTTGTTAAAAGCAGGAAAAAAAAACGTTATTTTAAAAAGAAGTAACAACAACAAAGATAACGACAACCAGCTTTTGATCTAGTGGTTAAGGCAATGCTCTCTGTGTGGGAGATCACACACTGATAACACTAATACTAAACAAATAAACTGTATGTCACAATATCATGCGGATTTAATCTGGTTTATATAATCAGTAGGTCCCAAATGTAGAAAGTGAACTAGTAGCAGGGGCGTCTACCTTTAAGTTGAGTTTTTCAAGAAGCTTGGGACAAGAGAAGGTTTCTTTTGCGCCGATCCCATACAAATCAAAAACCTACATACCATTTCAGAAATTGCAACGTAACTAAAATGGAATGAAACAGCTATAGAAGAAAATTAGATAAAAAAAAATCATGTGCTAAGAACCCAAAACCAAAAAAATTCCAATTAAGAACCCTAGGACTAATAATTAGGGTTATCTGGTTATTATTCTTGTTACAATTTATTTTTCAATAGATATTGCTTTTTTTATTATGAAGTGACTCCTGGATTTTATAGAAACTCACAGGAATAGGTATTCTTCTGTCATGGAAAGCAACTGCTGAGGTAAGATATACATCTCCGACAGATGCTCCTTTGGCCTGTTTATCCACAATCAAAGTAAACAAAATTACAGATCATATAGTACAGAGAAATTCATCTATCAAAAAGAATGATCAAACCGCATAAATCAATCAAAAATATTGATGTTAAAAGAGGGAAAGAAAGATAGATATGCATACTTTGAAGCCACCAGCAGTACCAGCATTAATAACAAGGTCAGGTTTGAATGCTTGGATGGAAGCATATGTAACAAGAGAAGCTGAAACTGTACCAACACTATCAACTCCTGAAAAATGGCCATGAAACAGTAAAACAATCTATATTTCACAAATGTGATAAATAACAGGTACATAAATTAGCTCTTTCAATTAGGGACCAGCATGTACAGGTTAATACATATATCACATCATATATATATGGAACAAAGAGTAACAGTTTCCCTTCTCCTCTATCTTCCTTAACTCGATACTCGAGTCCAATATCAGTTGATATCTAGCTATAACAGATTCAAACCTTCAGTACATACAATAGTTTGGATACCCCAAAGGGAAATTTGTCCAAAGGAATTCTGGAGCATTTGAATAATCTTGACCAATGTATCTGAGCTATTTACAGTGTTTCTTAGTAATTTTCAACACCCACCCACAGTACCAATAAGTTACAGTTGAAACGCCGGACTAATACCTGTGCCTAATTAACCGTGCTGCCCCCTCCCCCCCCCCCCCCAAAAAAAAAAAAATTGCCTTGATCAACTGCTCAGATAAATATTTTTATTGTTCTTAACTTTTTCCTACTGCAACTCCTAAACCATATACCAGTAAGTATGAGAAACATACCAAGAGCTGGATCTTTCCCTGGCCAAATTAGGTTGATGTAGAGGTCCTTGTATTTGCCACAATATCTAACCCATGGGACCCCTTTAGGAAACCTATAATTTTTACAACCAAATTGAAGTAAAGGAAAAAACCGCAAGAAGTAATAGTAGTGAATAAACCATGGAAAAGCAAAAGTATTTGAAATTTGAAAAGTATTAATTTACATTGATTTATCACTGTCTTCAACAAGTTCGAACTTGCTCACAAGGGGTGCTGCTTCAGTGTGCATAGCTACAAATTACAGAAACAAACATTATCAAACAGCTCATCCACTATATTAATTTATAACATGGACAATAATTCAATTTTTCACGTTTCCCAGTTATGATAGGAGAGCTAATTTTACAGGGACAAGACAATAGCCCAAACAAATTATTTTCATTTTTAGAATTTTTATAAATGTATAACCTTCTCCCAAGGATCCTCACGATTCCAGGCACACACGATCATTATACTACTTAAAGATCAGATATCGCACGGGCTATTTGCGAGAAGGACCAGAACTCAGAAAAAAAAAAAAACAAATAAAATGAAATACAAAAAAAGGAGCACCTATGACGATGAGAACAGTGGAGATGGGCGCTCCAGCGGAGGCGGCGATCTCCTCCGCCTCCGTCGACGGATTAGCGACTTTGTCCTCTGGGGGAGCCATACTTTTCGAACTAATTGTTTCTCTCTCGCTCTTTACTGTTTAGAGAAGATCAAAGATTCAAAGCTGATTGTCTACGATTTTTCCTTTCTGCCACGTGGAGCCTAGTTAATCGTTGATTTTCCTCGCGTGGGCCCGGCGGCGCCAAAATAATTATATTATATCGCGTACCGTCGGTCCGAGATTGAGAAAAACCATAATCCCTAAATATAGAGAGAGAGAATGATTGAGACACACTGCATTAACCTACTGTTTGAGTTTAGCTTTGGACCCCGCCTGTAATGCAGGGGATCCTTTAATAATCGTGCGAGTACTGATCAGACGGTCGTATCTAAACTCAAACGGTATGTTAATGTAGAGGATAAGAATTCCTCCACTCAAGTCCTGTCATGCTAGAAGAAAAATATATAATATGCTTTCTCCCTGGACCGTCCAGTACTATTATTTTCTTTAGAAGGACCCAGGCTGCTGCTTCTCAGTGACAAGACAGAAAATTTGTACATTTACCCAAACTGGTCAAGTGTCCGTATTGCAACGGAGACTGAAATATTATTTTGACATTTTTCATTAAATGAGTTTTTTTTGTGAGAAATAAAACAAATAGTATCACATGCTTACAAAAAAAACAATAGCACTAACAAAAAAGAAACCAATAATAAAAATATTAATGAACCATAATTAATAAAGCAAAAAACTCTAGCGTAGCAAGAAGAAGTGTTAGCACATCGCCATCCTGTTAATAAAAAAAACATAAGTTATTGTGAAATTTCAATTGCAAAATATTTCAAATTAATAATATATGCTTAATATTCATCTCATTGTGCTCTTAGAACTTCTCGGTATATAACATTCTTAGTGAAAACTCTTTCAGAAGCATTACTATTCCCAATTGAGGTGTTAGAAGTTGTATAGAAATCATTTGTTGCCATACTGCTGGTTAATCCATAAATTTGTTTCTTGTTGTACTCTCGCATTTTCTCTTTTCGTTTCTCTTTACTTGTGTAATCCATGTTTGCATATCTTTTCTTGTTATATAAACTATTTTCTTTGGAAGAGTTCATTGCCATTCTCTCCTCAATTACGACTATCCAATGATATGACAACAATATAATATTGAGTAAAGATTTTGTCCTCCTCCATTTAGTCCCCTAAATGTCCCCCTAACTAACTTATCCATAAAATACAATGGGGACCACTAACTAATTGGGGAAAACAATAATTACTTGGAGACTACTTAAATTTCAAAAAAATTATAACTAGTGTGCACATGTATGAACACTTATGCGCGCAAGTATTCCTATATAATATATCAAGTATTCATACATACGATATTAAGTATTTAAACAAAAAACTGGACATAAACTATCTTTTTTCCATAGTCACACACCCATCTTTTATATGTTTTTAGAAGTGGGTTTTTTTTTCTCCGTTTAATCTAATCAATATTTCTAACAATCCGTGAGGAATTTTGCAAATCTAAAACCACGAATATTTTCTACATAATTTTCTCTTTCAAATGAGATCCATGATGAAGTACTTTCGAATTCTTCGTCGTTCAAGTACTCATACCTCGACATGCAAGTATTCATACCTCGTCTAGCAAGTATTCATACCTTGTAGTGTGAATACTTTCAATCTTATAGTATGAATACTTACATTATATTTGCACAGATATTAAAGATCTCGTGCATTACCTGAGTGGTCCAGATTATGATCGGACGGTCTGTATCTAAACACAAACGGTGCGTTAATGCAGAGAATGCTGAATTGATTCACATGAATCTCAAGAAAATTTTGATCTGTGTAATTGCTGGACTATAATATTTTCAATTCATACTTCAAGCACCAAATACATTCATACTTTAGTTATAGGTATGAATACTTTCTCCAGTACCTATCAATACATTCAAGCACCAAATAGATTAACTGATTTATCACCATAACAATTCACATTTCAATACGTAAGTATGAATACTTAAAACTTCAGATATTAGTATTTTTACTAAAACTTCAATGTATAGGTATGAATACTTGATGTTAATATTTTTATTAGAAATACTTGATATCTTAGGTATGAATACTTGATATATTATATATTAATACTTGCGTGCATATGCATTCGTACTTATGCATCGTATAAGTATGGATACTTTTCTCAGTATATATCAATATGTTTAAGCATCAAACAAATTAACTAATTAAAGTTATTTTACAACATAACAATTCACATTTCAATGCGTAAGTATGAATACTTGATGTTAATATTTTTATTAAAAATACTTGATATCTTAGTTATGAATACTTGATATCTTATATATTAATAATTGCGTGCATAGGCATTTGTACTTGTGCACAGTTTTTTTATAAATATATTTGGTATTTTAGGTATGAGTACTTACATTACGAGATGTAAATACTTGCTCGACGAGGTGTAAATCATTTAGGAATTTCTCAGGAATATTTTACAACATAAAAATTCACACTTCAATGCATAAGTATGAATATTTTAATGTTCTAGCGTGAATATTTTATATGTTTTAGTATGAATACTTTGTAGTTTGAATATTTTATAGTAACTTTATAGTTTGAATATGTTATATGTTGAATATTTGTTGATATGTATATGTATATGTATACATGTAATGTTTTAGTGTGAATACTTTGTAGTTTGTATATTTACTGATAATGATACTTTCAGAGTTATAGAATGAGTACTTTATATGTTTTAGTATGAATACTTTCTAAATTTAGTATGAATACTTGTACGTCGAGGTATGAGTACTTGAACAATAAAGAACCCGAAAGTATTTCATCATGGATCTCATTTGAAAGAGAAAATTACGTAGAAAATGTTCGTGATTTTAGATTTATAAAATTCCTCATAGATTGTTAGAAATATTGACGAGATTAAACAGAGAAAAAAAAACTCACTTCTAAAAATGTGTAAAGGATGGGTGTGTGACTAGAGAGAAAAGAAAGTTGATGTCCAGTTTTTTTTTAAATACTTGATGTCTTAGGTATGAATACTTGATATATTATCTAAGAATACTTGCGCGTATAGGTGTTCATACATGTTCACGCTAGTTGTAAATTTTTTCAAATTTAAGTGGTCCCCAAAGTAGTTATTGTTTATCCAAGTTAGTTAGTGGTCCCCATCGTACTTTATGGATAAATTAGTTAGGGGGACATTTAGGGGATAGAATGGGGGGACTATTAGTCACTCCCTATAATATTAACTTCACAACTAATGTATTGATTATGGATTCATATATACACTATTTCAAGGAAACTATTCATATATACACTACTCAAGACAAACCATTATTACTAATGTTATAAAGGTCAACAACATTTATCATTTCCATAGAACTGTAAAATTTAAAAGAAATTATAACATTAAAAAATAATAATATATATCACATTAACGATTATATTTTAAAATATAAGACTAAGAATTTTTGTTGATAAAAAACAAAAAATAACAGAAATAAAAAATTAAAGATATTTGAACCATCTTCTCTTATTGGTGTAATTAAATATATGCTTACTATTATTTATATAATTTTATTTTGTCGTATCAGTCATCTTGAAAACAGTGGACCCATAAATTCGTTGCCATCATCTTTTTACGAAAAATAGATACATAGAACCTAAAATTGACTGAAAATTAATCCACACGCAATTGTAAATACATTTTAGTGTGTGTAAATACATTTTAAAAGAGTTTTATGTTTAATATTAATTTGATTTATCTATCTGATTTTGCATAAATAATCATTGGTAATAAATATAAAAGGACAGATATAACGGTTATAGCATGCCGTCTTGCCGTGGCCTTACCTACACTTCTATAGCAAAATAACTTGTGTTTAAAAAAATTCATTTAAAAAGCTTGATTTGAACATGTAAAACATGTGCCAACCTCTAAGCGTTAATCGTTAGCTTCTTTATATTTTTCAGTTAATTTTTAATAAAAAAAGTATAAAAATTGTGTATTTGTGGTAAATTTAAGAATTAACTAAGTTTAGAGTGGTATTTTTCATATTTATAGTTTTGTGATGGCATTTTTCAGATTTGAAGGTTTTGCAGTGGCAAATAACCAATTTCTCCTTTATAATTTTAACAAAGAAATTGAAGGAATAGTATCATTTTCAAATTAAGTGTTGGTTGATTTAGAGAGTGACAGTCATGCTTGGTAACTGATTGCATGTCAGACCAAGCTGAATTTTTTTTTATTTCTAGTTTGAAGCTACCTGGACTATAATACTCATATATCATGACAACAAAAGAGCATAATAATATTTATTCTAATTAATAGAGAAAACACACTGTTTTTTTTTATTCAATATAGCAATGCATCAATCTACTTGTACCAGTACTGGTAGTACCCTTGTACATTTTCATTTTTTTAATTCATGTGTGCCTACCAGCATTGATAATTGAGTTTAGACATAGCATTAAATAACTTATTTTAATTTTTTATGGGAAAATATCTAAATCAAGAAGTAATGATAAAGTTATGATGGATATATTAATATATAAATTTCTCTTGATAAATTGAATTTCAAGAAGACTATAAAACGGCATGTGATGTATCACTGGAAAAATAATTATCACATTCACATCCAATACAAAAGATACTGACATAAAAAAAGTGTACATTGATAGATAACATCATATCACTATTATGTATTATCTCACAAGTATTCAAGAACACGGGTTACACACCTCTGATTTATTTCCTCATCTCCAAAAATCCTCTTACTGTCAGGATTATTGTCACAGCTGAAGATTAATCCAGAAATTGACCCGGATCCGTAAGTAATCTTACATTATTTTGTAGGTACAAATTGATAGGTACAAGCTACCGAAAAATAAATTTTACAAGCTTGTACCTATCAATCAATCTTTTTGGATCCGTAAGTAATCTTTTCTGGATCCGTAAGTAATCTCAGTTTTGGTAGGTACAAGCTAACTGACTTTAGGAGACCGAATTGAAATCTCAGCAAATCATCACGTGCAGGACCGATCTAGCTCGTTAGATCTTGTTATAAAAGGAAAACAAATTTTACAAACTTTTTAAATCGAGTTGGACCGAGCTGGACAGTATAAAATGAACACAAATTGATGCTAGCCGGGCTAGATAGCGAGCTGGCGAGCAAGCTAGACCTATACTTGAACTCATTAATTATGAACTGAACTAGTTACGATTGAGTCACGAGCTACAAACTTTTTTACCACCCCTATTCTCGTCTAAGAAATTTATAGTTACATATGTGAACTACATGTAAAATTATTTAAATAAATATATTGTTCAATATTAAAAAGAGTTCATATGAGGAGAGTTCAAATGCACCATGGTTTTGTGTTTCAATTATGCTCTACATCTTTATCTCCGTTTTCAAAATTCGAACAGTCAATCCGAACCGCTCAAAATAATTATTATAATCAAATATACTTGGAGACCAAATTTTACATTTTTTAGAATTTGTTTACTATTTTTTTTGTAGGCACAATATCGCTTTTTTGGATGGTCCAGGATCTCCTGAAAAGTGAGATTTTGTACCTACCAAAAAAATAGTAAACAAATTCTAAAAAATGTATAATTTGATCTCCAAGCATATTTTATTGTAATAATTATTTTGAGCGGTTCGGATCAATTGTTCGGATTTTAAAAACGGATATAAAGACGTAGAGCATAATTAGAGCACAAAACCATAATGCATTTGAACCCTCCTCTGTTAGGAGTGCGTATCCTCTGAGATATCTCAATTTTTGCGTGACCAACGTGTCCGGTGCCTATTCGGGGAACCGTAGGAGGCAAGTATTATTTGAGCTTTGAGATTCGTGCAGAATGTATTTGAACGATTGAGATATTCCAAAAAGTCACACAAAGTTTGAGATATCTCAGAGGATGCGAATTCCTCTGTTAGTACTTCATTTTTGTAATTTTAGATTGACCAACCAAACCTTTCTAGGCCAGGCCGCCAGGGTCATCTCGAGGCTCGACTGGTAAGTACTAAGTAGTCTGGTACTGACTACTGACTGATTTCTTACCTGGGCTAATGCGCAGATGTGAGATGGGCCTGCTGGATTTGCTTTTCTAGGCATACAGACATGATGGATCCTGAGTCGTATGGGCCGCTACTGACCAATTATGCTAAACTGGCCCTTTCCTGCTTTCGTTACAGTCTTTCGGGATGGCACTGAGAGGGGTGTTCATCAATTCGGTTCGGTTCAAACCGAACCGAACTAGGCAAACCAAAGTTATAATTCTGTTTCAAAAATAGAACCGAACCGAACCAAACTAGCATTACAACCGAACCAAACCAAACCAAACCAAACTAGCATTACAACCGAACCGAACCGAACCAAAGTTTTATTTCGGTTTGATCGATTTGTTCGGTTCAAACCGAAATATATCAATTTTTTAATTTGAAGCAATTGTTTTGTAATAAACCGAAGTATATTAAGAAATAAATTAGAGTATTAAGAAATAAACTGAAGTATTTAAAGCAATTGATTAAGAAATAAACCGGGGCGGTCCGGACCAAATTCATAATATATAAAAGTTCGGTTGGTTCGGTTATTTCGGTTTTGAAAATTTCAAACCGAACCGAACCGAAATTATAATTCTGTTTTAAAAAGCAAACCGAACCGAACCATTAAACCGAAAATCCGAACCGTTTGAACCGATCTAATTCGGTTCGGTCCAAAACTAATTAAACCTGACCCAATGAACACCCCTACTGAGACTGGTACAAGCCGATCTCGTATGCTTGTGTTGTTTTCTTTTCTTTCTTATTTATTTTAAGAAATTCTAATGTTGTTTTGCTTTATTTCTTCTTTTAAATAAAAGACATACTGCTTTCTTACAAAAAATAAATAAAAAAGATACTGCGAGTTATTTCCAAGTACATTGATTGATCATCACACAACTTCATCCCAATTTAAAAATCGGATCTAACATTTGCAGTATGCTAATCCACCAATACAATTTAATTAAGTTTGTTGAGCTTTAGCAAACACTACAGCAAACGATTAAAAAAATTTCAACATTTTTTAAACATGTTACCGGCCGACTCATACGAATGACATGAAATAAGCTGCATCCGTCAAGCAACAGAATCAGAATCAACATACACATGCTCTCAATTCTCACATAGACGAGTGCTTGCTAGGATCAGTGGCTGTTGAACCCCTAGCACGGCTGCTTCTGTGCCGACGGTGATGACTGAACTTGAGGTGTCCACTTGCCTTGAACCGCCTTTTCTCAGCCTCTACAATCTCACACTCCGGCAGCTTCTCTGGATACCTCAAGGTGTCATAGCACACAGAGTAAGTCATAAACTTCTCACGGAATGCACGCATTGCCTTTCTTTTATCCGGGGTTATGACAGTCAAGCCAGTGGTCATCAGATCTGAATTTGCTGCCATGCAATTTTCGGTGGAGGTGGGGAGCATCTGGATGGGGTCCACATGACAGCCGACAAGGGAAAGGTTGTGAAATTCAGACGTGAAGGGACTGTACTTGTAGTTGACCTTGTACTTTCCGCCTGAGGTGGCCCAATTGGATGCATCCCAAATGGTGGCATAGAGCGACATTGGCTTCGATGGGTAGTCACCTCCCATAGCCTCAGTGCGGTGTACCTCCCGGATTGGCGTTTCATCAATGTAGAAGCTGTTTATCGGAACATGAAAATTAAGGATTTAGGTAGTTTGATCTCTTGTAAAACAATGCAGAAAATAATTAAGGAACTGGAATATTTCTCATATACATACAGGTAATGAGATACTTGGCTTGTTAGATATCAATTTGGGATTTTGAATTTGCATTTTGTACATAGTAATGCACAAAAATATGGAAGACAAAAACGGAAAATGTAATTAAAAAGGATTCATACATGATGGTCTCATTGGTCCAAAGAATAGAGTAGCGATGGAATTCCTTCGTGGGATCGAATGGCATGAGATAGCGTTCTTCACGGCCTCTGCTGGTACTGCCATTGCCATAGATGTTTGTTTGCACCCTCCATTCCTTCCCTTTGATGTTCCCCAAGAACTCAAAGTCCAGTTCGTCGTGAGTTTTCTCAAACATGTCTCCGTTAGAAGTCTGATTATGATTTAATTATTTGAAAAAGGTGCTCATCAGTTATCAAATTATGACACTAATTAATCCGGTCATTGTTAGACACTCGCAAGAATTAATAAAAAGTACGTAAAGCTGAAGGTTCTAGATTACTTATTCATTTATTTATTTTAAGGAGAAAAGGTATCATTTAATTTAATCCATCCTTAAAACGTAAAGAAAGCATATTGAGATTGAGGTTTTCCTTTCAACAATGGAAAACACATTTTTTATATTAATAATAACAGATCCAGAAGTACTAAAAGAAAGACTAAATGCAGTAAAAGCTGTCGACCAGCTTACTGGTACAGCTGGTACTTGTGCCACAATGAGGCATATTTTCTTAATTAAACAGTCTTTGGGCCTAACTGGTTTCCTGTCAAATTCTGTTTCCAGTACAAGGTTAGTTACAATTAAATAAAGAAGATAATCCGTTATTAAAAGATCTAATATTAGCAACCTCTTAATTTAGTAGTAATTATCCACACCGGATAAAACTACCTCTCGACAACTGTGTGGATAATAGAAAAACTGTTCCGGTGTTTTTGCTGCAATCCATGGTTGTTTTTGGAGAATTTATAATTAAACACATCAAATATGAATTATGTTATTTTTATGCCTCGCTATACAAATCATTTATCTATAATTTTCAAAGTTCTTTAGATGTTATAGAGTTCTAATTTTTGTCATCTGTATCATAGCAAAAGAGTACAATTGACAATTTTAGGACATCATCTAAAATACAAAAAGTACAATTGACAATTTTAAGTATTTTGATTCTTGGCATATATATAGAAAACAGAGGAGAACATTCAGACTTACGTAGAACGCAACAACCACACCGGCGGTGTAGTCTGATGGCAGTTTGATTAATGCACTGAACAAACCATGCTGGTACATGTCCGATGAAATGAAGCCGGAACCTAAAAGAGAAATGTGAAATCTAATTTTAATTTTAGATGTATTCAATCTTGTTTCTTAAAAATTGGTATACTCTTAGTAACTTCAGTGAATTTTTTTTTTTTCTGGTTACAACTTGAGGTGTCAAACAAATCTGCATTAAAACAATTCAGTGAAAAGAGAATAAATAATTATAAATCATCTTGTTCCTTCCTGCAAAAATAGGTTTACAATGACAATAACACACCTTGTATTGTTTTTACTTTTTAGGATGATGTTTTTGGATTCAGGCTAATAAATGGCAAAAATCATACCGCTTGAACGGTCTAGCAGGAGGCGAACATGGCGGTCGTCATCCGAGCGGTGTATATTATGATGTCCAAAAAGCGGCGAATACGCCTCGTTGAATGCAAGAGTCCTTGTATTGATTGCCATGGCAGAGAAAACAAGCCCAGATAGAGATAGCATGATAGAGATCAAAATTTTCATTCTGCAATCCATGTTGGAAGTTATATTCTTCTTTTCTTTTTCTTTTTTCCTTCAATTTCACAAATTGCAATCCTCCTTCCTTATTCCAGGAGGAGATGGAAAGAGGATAAAACTCTCCTTCTCTTTGTATTCTAATTCTATCGTTTTTGTAACGGCATTGGAAGTGGGATCTGTTGTAGTCGTGGGGTACAGTAAATTGTGTGGCGGGTGATGTAATTAGACTTCAACCTGACCCGTTACACGGATTACTACAGTTTAATAATTGAGAAAAGCCCAACAAGAAAGGCTCCTGAATCCTGATTTTCATTAGCTGGATTGAATATTGATCTGTTAATTTTGTTAGAATGCAATGGGTTTGTAACTTTGTATAGTTATTGAACATGCCGATTATAAATTGACGTACATCGTATTAACTGAAAAGGCAAGGGAAAATAATCATGTTCCTTTGATTGAAATTAAATTAATAATCTCATGCCAGCTTATGCATTCTGAGGATATATATATAGTATTCATTAAAAGAAAATGGATTAGAATTACATTCGTTATAAAAAAAATTAAAATCTCATATTCTCATATCTCTACTGCTTGTCAAAAAAAAAAAAATGCATCCAAATAGATTATTTTAATTATAGTCGGAATATCAATATGACTTAATTTAACCCGAACACCCTAACTAATAATACATTATTCAAGTATTGAAAGATTTTGGGTAGCTATTTTAACAAATTTAGGCAGCCAAATTAGTATCAATCTTCCTTTTTTTTCTATTAAAACCAAGTTTCTAAATTTTGGAGCAATAAAAATATAAACAACTTATCCGTTGGATAACAACAACAACATACTATGTACAACTTTTTCTAAAAAAAAAAAGATAACAGAATAAAAGGTTAAAAATAATTAGAGAAATAGCATCGGCAAATTCTTAGGTCAATTTTCTACTGACTAGTTAGCCAAGTTCAGTAGCTTGTTAGAGATGTTGGATGTGTGTGGCCGAGATATTTTTTAATATCTCTGGATTTTCTTGAATTCGTATTATTTGCATTAATTCAAAAAAGAATCTTTTGAGTTAATGCCTCTGAATTGTCTGATTCTTTTTAAGATATGTGCAAACTATGCTATTATATTAAAACACTATGTGCGTTATAGACGGAAGCTATATTGGCTCTCTTTAAAATTAGACAGTTGAGATGCATTAACTCAACAAATCACCTCCGTTTTAAATAAAGTTTTGAACTTTTGAAGACTTTTTTAGTGTAGTACAAACATGGGCCGTTTTAGGCATTTTTCCAAAACAAAACAAAAAAAAAATAGTTCCTGGGTCGAAGCTCGAAAAGCAACAAGTGGTGGATTCAAATTCAAATAAATAAACAGGAGATCATTTCAGCAGTAATATATATTAGTCCAAAATAAAATAACACGTGCCATTAAGGAGACCTAACAAGCCGACAAATAAGATAAACTCTATAATTGGGCCGAATAGTAAAGCCCAGTTTAAATAGGAGCGCCTGATGTTTGGGCCCCACCTACTTTTGTAAACATACCCGAAACAAAAGGCTGTGCTTGTTGTGTGTTTGTTTGTGGGCCTGAATTTAACATCGATCTTTTACATTTTTACAAAGATGAAAATTTCACTTTCGGAAAAAGTGGCAATGTGACTGACACTGATTCGCTGAAAATGCATGGGGAAGGAGCGAAGGGCCACAACTGAACTCCCTCACTTTTTCTGCGGCATGGTCTGTGTGTCTAATCGTGTAGCGAACTAACTTAACAATTTAAACTTCTGAAAGCAATTAAGCAATCCGTGTGCATACATAATGAGTACAGGGGGGGAGGAAACAGAGAATCGGAAAGAAATGTTGGTAGTTCAGCTGGGGTGGAGCGGTGACAACGAGGGGAAGAAAGATGCGTCAATTCAGTGTCTGACAACACAGCAGAAACAGCCACGGCGTTGGGATAGTTGGATAGTTGCATAGTTGTATGGATAGACAGCAGGAGTAGGATTCAAAGTTCAAACATCAGTGCCCAGTGGCCAGTGCTACACAATGCAAATCCCCGACCTTTATTTAGCCTATTTTGTCTTCCTCGTCTCGTACCCGGCGAAATAATAGGGGGGCATTTCATTTCCTCTAAATTACTTTAATCATAATTTCCTTGCATGAACCCACCACACCGTTAATTCTTCCAATAGAACAGAGCTGATCGATGGTCATTTACTAGTATAATTATTTTAATAATTTCAAAGAAATATACAATTTCGTCCAAATCCACTTAATTTGTAACTTAATTATACGTTATACAAGACCTGTTTAGAATTATACTAAAATCTAACTGTTTAATATTTTATCCTAATTGAAATAAACTTCAAATGTTGTGAAACCCACCAAAAAAAATTACATAAATTATCAAATCAGTCTCTGTTTTTTTTTTTCTTTTTATATGGCCAATGAGAGCTATTTTTCTCTATTTTGCTACTCAATAATGTTTTTATCAAGTATATAATTATAAGAGCATAGTTCGGGCGATATTGTGGGACGTGGTGTGGGCGGCGGGAGCTTGGGCCATTTGGAAAGAACGGAATAGGAGACTCTTTTCGAACCAGCGTAAAAAAGTATACCGCCTAATTAGTGACACATCAATTGAAATTGAGAAATGGGTACGGTTTGCTAAGCATTAGGGGCAACTGAGTTCTGTGAGACAGGTTGTCATACGCGACCTCATGTATAGCATAATTTAGTTACATGTTTGTATATTTTTAAACTTTATAAATATTTTTTTATCAATATATCTGTCGTTGTACATTGTACACCGACTATTAAAAAATTACAAGAGCATAGCTTCTTAATTAAATTTGATGGACTGGGAGTATCCAGAAAATTGGTTTCTAGTAGAACAATAAATTGGGACCAGCCATTAATTCGGCTATATCATCATGGGGTAATGATTCTTTTATAATTTGAAATGGGGCCCGCCATGCTCCAAATTTGAGAGATAGAGAGAGACAGAGACGGACAGAGATATATAGAGAGAAGGGAAGAGAGAGAGCAGGAGATTTGTTTCTTTGTGAGTAGCTAGCTGCTGCTCTCTTTAAAGCTGTATCAGTGGCTGTACCATGAGGTCTGAAAAAAGATAGTGCTTCTTTAATGACCAGATAGATAAAAGGTGAAATGCAATAAAGAGCGGAGTGTAACTGTAAGGGTGAATATTGAAAGTTTACATCTTATTTTTATATTGCAAATAAAGCTTGTTACTTTGCTCCTTTTCTATTAAATTGTTTTGCTACCCACCAATTTCCCCCTTAACTTTACACCAGGCAGGTGTAATTAATTTGTCAAAAAAAAAAATTGACGTCTAATTAAATGGCTAGCAACAACCAACAAGCAAGTGTATAAAGAGAAAAGAATAAAAAGATTCCTATCAAACATGAAAAAGGCAAAATGAGCAAAATGAGAAATAGGTTTAGTATAGTTTAATATATAATGAAATGATTTTTCTTGTAGAGGGCTGCAAGTTGGGTAACCAATACCAGCTAGGATTTATGAAAAAAGATGGAATTAATTTGTCCCTAAACTTTACACCAAGCAAGTGTAATTAATTTGTCAAAAATAAAATATTGATTGTATAATTAAATGCCTAGCAAACAAGCAGGTGTATAAAGAGAAATCATAAAAACATTCCTACCATACAAAAAATGAGCAAAATGAGAATTAGTTTTAGTATATAGCTATTTAATGAAATGATATTTTTTTCTAAGAAGTTGCAAGTTTGAGTAACGAACACCACCTAGGAGCTAGGATTTAGGAAAAGGTAGAGTTTGAATCATTCTTTCACTATTTATGGTGGACATAATAGTGCTATTTCTAAGTTAGCGCTAATCCGGATTCTCTATTTCGTGTTTGAACACGTTTCTCAATGTAATCTCTCTTGAGTTAGCAACTATTCCACTATTCTAATAAAATATTGAATTAGCTTGAATTAGCTGCTAACCCGACTATTCCGCATTATCATCCAAACACACCCTAAAAATATATCTCATTGTATACATAACAAACTTTTATTAATCAGAAGTTACAAAAAAGTTCCAATAACAAAGTTTCAATGGGATCACCTTAGTTTTTATTTATATAAATATATATATAGATGGTGATGTTGAAATAAGTGTTGTAAAAAATGGCTATTTAGGCTGATTAATTGGTCGATTAGTTGTTGGCGGTGACTAAACTGTCACAGAATTTTCAGACTAATTGGCCGATTATGACCGATTATTTATGATTATTCTTGATTAATTACTTGACAGTATCATATCCGTCCGACTACTGCATACTATTATTTACAACATTGATTAAAATAGATCAAGAACATTGAATTAATTAATATGTTAAGTGACACATAATGATTTAATTGTCCGTTTAACTTCATTTTACTTTTGTGGAAAATAAAAGGAACGAAGATTTAATTATTTGTGGAGCAAGTTTAAGGACGTGTATGGAAACATAGAAAATGCGCTTTGTACGTGCAGTTTTGAGAGATAAAACAAAGTAAGTCAAATATAGGAAGAAAAAGAAAAGCATAGAGCTGCAGCTAGCAGAATCAATTCATCAAAAGGTCGCAATAATTGCATTAAAAGGTAGAAGGCCATGCAATGCAGGTGCAAATATGAAATATATAGCCTTCTCTCTCTCTCTCTCTCCTGGCACGTGACTACGTGTGTGATGGATGTATGGGTTGATTTATGGACCTATAAATATAACCCAAACTCTGACTAAACAAGGACCACCGACACTCTGTCGAGTAAATGTCCCAATAACAAAATTTTATATGATAATAAAATAGGGTAATTCTAAATTCCCCCGTCTAATCGTCCCCTAACCGTCCCCCGTATTATCTAGTCACCTTTTAACTACTTCTAACGGAAATCTATTTCTCTTATCCAAATTGATAAAGAAAAATCACAGGAGAAAGCCTTTTCTCCAAAATTAGCTTCTCCTTCTTCTCCCCCTTCGCTTCTTCGATCTTCTTGCTGATAGTTTCACCTTTCTCTTCGATCAGATTCACGCCGGTGAAAGTATAACCCTTCCAGTCAGGTCTAAACACCAGCTCATTACCCCTCCTCTCTCCCTCTCTCTTTCTCTTCTCCTTTTTCTTTTCTCCTTGCTCGCTGTCTCTAATTTGGCCACTTGGACCTCGCATCTGCCCCGGCAAACTTGACAGATCTAGACTAAACTCGGTTTCAGTAAACCTAACAACCGGATAAGGCGCGTAAGAGTAAAAAATGGAGAGCTCCTCACCGACGGTGCCTTTACCACTTCTCCTGACCCTGATCGAGACGAATTATCGAGCATGCGCGGTCCCTTATCGGCTCGAAATCGATAAGCTAAGAAAGGTGACCCCCATTCGAAATCCAGTGATCTACTTCTTTCTAATCATATTTGAATTTCGTGCACTCAGAAACTGGTTAATTTGCTTTATAATGAACTTCCTTTCTCGTCCTACAGATTTGAATAGATGAAGATTTGTTGCTATTTGATTGAGTTGATTTGCTTGCGAAAGAGTTGGTGCGAAGGGCTTAATCTTCCTCTTCATGATGGTTTGAAGAATATCCAGTAATTTTCCTACGTTAGTTGATGGATCTAAGTCTAACCCATCTTAATATATTGGATAGTGATACAGGAAAGAAATTAGGGCATTCCCACTTGCCATAGTTTTATTGTATAAATTATAGTGACTATTATATATTTCATTTGCCTATTGCAGAAATTGGACATAGGAATTAGAGTCTAATTGAATCCAGCCCCAAAACTATACTTATTTGTATAATTTTATGAGGGTAGTTGAGGAGTCGGTTGCTCAAGCTTGAACTAATTTTAATATAATTTTTCTAATTTGAACAAATATATACAGCCATCTACTTAACCATCAGGTTTGGCTTCTCTTGTGAAAGATTTTTTCTATGTAATCAAGTATATGAATGAATACCTACTTCTAACATGTAACAGTTTATTTTTGATATATTGTTAATATGTTTCACTGTATAGGGTGAATACTTCATTGTATATGAATGAATACTTTATGGATGTGAGATTCGTAGTATAATTTGAATTTTTGAATTGAAATGACAATATGATATATAATGAATACTTTATGAGTTGTAGATGCATACTACACCCAAGAGGAAGCGTGCAAGGATAAGGACATGAATGATTCACCTCCTTCTCTTCTCCTTCACAGCTTCCATCTCTTCTCCTTCTTGCTTTCCGATGAAACTATGTCGCTCGTTCTCGGTATTATCTTACCTCGTCTCGCGCCGGTGACAATTTATTTCTCCACCTTGCAAGAAATCGAAAGAGCATGTAAGTTTCTCTTTTTCTCTTTGCTTGATAAAAACAAAATCGAGAAATACAGAAATTTATCTTAGCTTTTTGATCGAGCTGTACAGATCTATTGCTTGAACAAATGAGTGTTAAGTATTGTGAAGGGTTGTTCCAACTAAAAGGAGAAGATGGTACAATTTCACAAATTGTTGCATTAGTTATTGTTTCTAGTTATTTTTCGAAGGAGAACGGCTTAAAGAAAATGCTAAGAAGTGAATTGGAAAATAAAAAAACTACCATGCATAGAAGATGTTTGCTAAAATGTCTCTGTGAAAGATGAAATATTATAAGTACTGTTTTAAAAGATGTCATTCTTTTGAATAGGGATTTTTTTTACCACTTTGGTTGAATGTGAACTAATCTGTAAGATTCATATTCAAGAAATGATTTGCAAATGATGGAGAGAATTTCAAGTGAGGTTGATGCTCCAGTCATCAAAACCTTCCTCCCTCCTTGCAGTATCAGAGCTCTCGGCTCAGCACTGAGTCTGATGCCAGGTGTCATGTCCCCTCTTAGAAAGGAAAAAAAGGTAAGAGTCCTATCTGCCTCCTCTTCTTTCATTCTAATCAACTCCGCCTCTGCCATGACTGAGATTGCAAGCTTCTTCGCTGCGACTAGAATTGCAAGCGTCTCGCCTTCTCCCAAATCTTCTCCCAGTCTCATCTCGCCTTGATGAATACATATCTCTTTAAGTTTGAATACCTTACTTGTTTGAGATGAATACATGTTCCTTTTATGTGTTGAACCTGTTTAGATAATATATGTTCAAGTTATGGTATCAGTATATTGTTCTACTGAATACATTTTACATAATTGTTGAATATTTTATTGTATTGAGTTGAATACATGTTTGTATATCATGTATTATTCTGTCTTTATGTTGACAGAATGAGATAAATACTTGTATGTTTGAGATGAATACATGTCCCTTTTATGTATTGAACATGTTTTGATAATATATGATCAAGTTTTGGTATTAGTATATTGTTCTAATGAATCTATTTTACATAGTTGTTGAATACTTCATTGTATTGGGTTGAATACATATCTGTATATCATGTATTATTCTATCCTTATGTTTGACAGAATGAGATGAATACTTGTATGTTAAAAATGATTACTTTATTGTCCATTATAGTTGAATACTGTAAGGTTAAAGATGAATAGTTTATGTGAATAATTTACTGTGTACATTACAGTTGAATATTTAAGTGTTTTGTGTTGAATACTTCTTTATTGTGGTTGAATATATCAATTGTAAAGTATTTTCATGTGCAGTTAGTTTTAATTCACACATGAAAAATATTTGTAAAGTGTGATTTTTTTGCTGAATGAGTATTTTCTGGTAAATACTTATCAAGTGAATACTCTATGTTTTATGTTGAATACTTTGGCGAAAACAGATGAATACTTTTCTGAGAAGTGTTTTCTGACAGTTAAAAGGTGAATACTTTGTCCATTACATTTGAATACTTTAAGGTTAAAGATGAATAGCTTATGTGAATAATTTACTGTGATCATATGAGAAGTGTTTTCTGTTGAATACTTCTTTGTTGTTGTTGAATATGTCAGTTGAATACTTCTTTAAAGTGTGCATTACCTTCCATGTCGCTTTCAAAGGACGTTAATGGTCCCTACAGTTAAGTACGGTATTGATGTGGACATTTGCGTTCTCCCCAAGTTGCCGTTGGAATGAATTTTGCCGTTCTTAATGTGCAGACCATGGTTGAATACTTCTTGGCAGCAGAATGAATACATTTATATTGATGGTTGAATACTTGTTGCGTCCGATTGTCTTTTGCCGGATTAAAGCGTTTCTGGGTGATTTTCCGCGTTTTTTTTGTTTTTATGCGGGGGACAGATAGGGGACGTTTCATGGGGGACAGCTAGGTGGACCCAATAAAATAATATTAATATATATATAAATATATGAGTAAATATTAGTAAGTCATGTTTACGTGTTTCGTATGGTACATGTATATATTGTAGATTTTTATTCATATATATATTGACTAATATATTTTTGGTGGCACTTTGGTCAAAGTACTACCAATTCAAATTTTAAAATTTTATATTCGGAACTTCGAACTAAATAACTCAGTAAATTGGTTGTATATTGAACTTGTAGATGCCAATTTTTACAATTGTTGAAATTTTTTTAGTATTTTTTTATGATTTATGAAAGATAGCAAAAAATAGCCTAAAATATTGGCATTTTTTTTATTTTTAAGTTATTTTTTTTGTCATATTTCATAAATCATAAAAAACAATAAAAATATTCCAAAAATAATAAAAATTGGTATTCTACAAGTTCAATATGTAACCAATTTACTGAGCTACTTAGTTCGAATATAAAATTTTAAAATTTGAATCGGTAGCAATTTGGCCGAAGTGCTACTAAAAACATATTAGTCAATCTAAGACACATGTTTTAGACAAGTTATATCAGCTGGGTTCATGTAATTATAGAACCTTGATCAATCTTTTCACTACTACAAAAAACTT
The DNA here is from genome assembly GCA_964058825.1 of Carex arenaria. Classification (NCBI taxonomy): domain Eukaryota; kingdom Viridiplantae; phylum Streptophyta; class Magnoliopsida; order Poales; family Cyperaceae; genus Carex; species Carex arenaria. The sequence continues at coordinate 707,400 of CAXKVW010000044.1, read as the reverse complement.
CCTACACTGTACCTTATACACGGATTTTCTCAATTTTATAAAAAAACGTGTATGAAATAAGATTTTTCTAGTGTTCTAGAAATCCTACACGAATATTAACTTAAAAATCAGTGTCCGTGTGGAAATTAAGCTTTTATACACGGATATTTCATTAAATATCCGTGTAGGAATGGTGAGAGAGGTACACGGATTTTTATTAAAAAATCCGTGTAGGAAGGGGTTATTGTACACGGATTATTGTATAAATAACAGTGTAGAAAGGCTAGAGAGCTACATAGATTTTTACTAAAAAATCCGTGTAGGCTAGCTAAAAAAAAAAAACGGTTCAGCAACCTTCCTACACGGATTTTTAAATAAAAATCCGTGTAGAAAGGGATTATTGTACACGGATTATTCTTTAAATAACAGTGTAGAAAGGCTAGAGAGCTACACGGATTTATAGTGAAAAATCCGTGTAGAAAGGTAGTTTTAGGGTTTTGGTTATATAAGAAGGCATTTTTCCTCCAACGCCGTTTTGATTTCAGCTCATAGCACAACTGGGATCTGAGATATTTGAAGTTGTTATTTTCTCCTCTCTATCTTGCTAAGGTTAGCCATGAATATATATATATATATTTTTTTTTATCTAATTTTCTGTTACTTATTATTACTTATTTAGGTCATGTGTAATTATTATTGCTTATTTCTATTTTATTTTTCTTTTCAGTTTTGTATGGTTTTGGTTGGTTACTGTCATCTTCATCTTAGTTGGTTACTATCCTCTTCGCCTTGTATTGGATCTTGAGGAATGTATGTTATGTGTTAGATCACATGGAATTGCATGTACAAAAGACTATGTATATATATATGTTGCAAATGGCTATGAATTTATTTTTGCAAAAGGCTATGTATATACAAAATGCTATATATTTATTTTTGCAAAAGACTATGTATATTCAATATGAAATATATAATTACTGACTAGCAAAAGTGGAGGCTAGCTATAAAAAAAACGGTTCAGCAACCTTCCTACACGGATTTTTAACTAAAAACCCGTGTAGGAAAGAATTATACACGGATTTTTAATTAAAAATCCGTGTAGGAAGGTTACTGAACCCGGTTTATTTATTTAATATTCTGTTTAGGAGAGCTACACGGATTTTAACTAAATATCCGTGTAGGAATACTCTTCCTACACGGATATTTAGTTAAAATCCGTGTAGCTCTCTTGATTTTTCAAACGGCTCTTTATTAATAATCCGTGTAGGATTAGTGTAATCGTACACGTATAAATTATCCGTGTGTAAATGTGGACTTTCCTACACCCCAGAATCGCACACGTTTCCAAATCCGTGTAGCTCTCCAGTTATAATCCGTGTACAAACTGTTTTTTTGTAGTAGTGTTTGTTGATTACTGACCTTACAAAAAAAATATATAAAAATAGTCAAATAATCATCAACCTGTATTTTTTTTTTGTAAGATAACCTTACTAGCGTGTTATTTAATTATTGCCAATTCATTTTCTTAAAGGCCTGTTGGTGATTTTAACCACTAATAAAAAAAATAAAAAAAACGCCAGTTGGCGATATTAATTATTGTCAACCTCTTGTTTTTTTCTTAAACAAAAATAACGTTTTACAAAAAGTGCAATGAAAAATATAAAAAATGAAAGTTAAAATTCGACAATTTAATTATGCACAAAATATATTTCGCATAATCTAAAACAAGTTAAATCACTTTCTGTCATTCAAAATCACCTCATAAAAAAACACTGCAAATTAACATGCTTCTCCTTAGCTAAAGAAATTCTCTCATTTTAGTGTCTAAATAATTAACGACAGTATAAATGGAGTAGTCATTAGCCGGCCCTTGCACCACAAATTGAAAAATGATTTGGAACTAAACATCTCCATAGAAATGTAAGAAATGGAGATATGTTACTTTTAGCAGTGTTCGGCACACTTTCTTAGAGTTCCTTGGAGCTTCTTAATTAAGAGGCTAAGAAGTCTTAAGCTTATCAAACACTTTTTTTTTTAGTAAAGTTGGAGGTCAAGCCACCCAACTGTTTAATACCTTTGTTATTATAACAAAGAATTTTTCCCATCTGGGTTTCGAACCCATGACCTCTCATATAGAGACCATGTGCCTTAGCCACTAGACCAAAGGCTAGTTCTCAGCTTATCAAACACTTATTTTTTTGTAAAACTTAAAATCGCTTTTTTAAGACTTCTTTTGTCTATATTTTTAAGGAGTCATTCTATATGACTTAAAAAGTTGAGACTCCTTAAGAAAACTATGCATATACTTAACTTTTTGTTGCTGAACACATTTTTTTTAGTGAAGTTTAAAATTTATCCTGCCCAACTTGTCAAACACTACTTTTAGGATATTAGGATAAGGTGCAAGAGCTATCCAAAATTCGTTTTCGAATGTCTGCTTGATTTTAAAGTTTCTCGGTTTTTAATTACCAAAAAAAAGTGAAATATAATAGCCTTTACTTTCCAGCCATAGCAATTGACAAGTCAACAACTCGGACATTAAAATTATTGCCAAATTGTAGTTGAATTGATGCCAAATAGCTAGGTACTTAGTAAAATAATATCATATATATCTATATATATATATGATGCAAAAATATCTAAACAAAATTAGGATTCGTCCTTTTTATTTAAATAGAAGCATTATCGTTTAATACAGCTTGATAACTATGTTATGTTAAGGAAATGGCGATAAATAACTATGCTATATAGTTTTCTTTACAAAAGTTCTCTGTTTTTTAGATTTCAAAATTTCACAAATTCATCTCTTTATTTTAGTTTTCAAGAAGCTTTGGAGCTAGCAAAGCACAACACGTGCAAGAGACAATGAACTTTCACCTTTTGTGCTTTATATCAGTAAAGCAAACAAAAGAAAAAGAAAGAAATTATCCCCTCTTCTCGTTTAATCAACTCTTTGAACAGGAAGAAATAAAACTTTAAAGCGCTTTCAAAAAAGAATATCTCCATGTCTACGGCATCAATCTTTCTTTCTACAAAATATCCATAAATTCATCATAATCTTTCATCATATCAGCTTGCATTGCATGCCTGCCCTAATGGTGATGCTTTCTATATATCATCACACCATTAAATGGTTATTCTTAGTCTCTGATTTCTAACTAATTACTAATTATGGATAGATTAAGTATATCAATTATATCAAAGCGACCTTCCTAAAGTGAATTCAAGACTAGGTTTGATCGCAGGACTCGATAATTCGGACAGGCACGACGAATTCATATCTGATTTTTCCATGCTTTTGGATGCCATTTCCTGCATATATAGCCATTCATACCAAGAGAAAATATATAACAACTTAAAATGAATGAAAAGGTCCTTCAAGTAATGTAAGTCATAGAAGAAGAAGAAAATAAACAGTTACCTTGTATGTTTCTGTGTTTGAAATAAGGGGCTCATTTGCCGAATCATTACACCAGCGTGCCCTACTGTAAAATTGGAGAAGAGAAACAATAGCAAATTCAATCAGCAAACGACTAATCTTTTATTTCTGCATTAATATATTATCATATTCTATTTCATTGATACATCACATTTCAGACAAAAATAAACATAAAAATATTCATCTTTTTAACTTTTTATTACTTTAGGTATATATTCAAAATTAAAAAGCATTAGTGCATTGTTTTATGCTTTTGTTCAGGACATCAGGACATGATATATGATGACAAGACTAAAATGATGTGCTATATATTGCTTTTAACCTTTTACATCCATTACAAAAGGAAAGGAATTTGATTGAAGTGTGAGGGAGAAGCTAGGAGAGCCTTTTTCATGTAAACCGCAAAAGAGGTTCCCTCTGCCAGAGCTTCCTCTTTTGTCAAAATCCTTTTTAATGTTTGCAACTTTTCATTAAAATACTCAAAAGTATCATTGAACCATCATATATTTTCATTGTTTCAACCTGCACAAGACAACTGGAACAAAGCCAAGGTCTCTTCTCCTTTTTGTGAGTAATTGCATGGAGATTGATGGCAGAGAGAAAGAGAGAGATATGGACCATGAATGAATGTGACAAGGCAGTGGACCTAGGAAATGGCGCACAGCTTTTGAGATAGACTCTAACCTAACGTCTGTGCAGACTCTCTCTCTCTCTCTCTCTGTGTTTTCTTTGATCAACTCTGTGCATACTACTATATCATCGGCTTCTTGGAAATATAAATATATGTATTGGTCAAAGATATCTCACTTTTTATCTTTTCTATATGTTGGTCATGAGAATAGAAGGCTTGATGTTGCTTCTCTTTTAATATAGTTAATCTTCGGTGATTAGGATCCTAGGTAAATGCAAACAAAAGTAATGGAACTATCTATCCAAGCAGTACAAGTATATATGCATATCAATTTTCTTCGAAATTAATAACAAATACCTGCTTGTATCAAGTAGAATAAATATTCAGGGCAAAAGAGGTACACTACCTTGAGGAATTGCTCCATAGAGCGCCATTGCTAGTAACACTCGGACTGTTAATCGCCGTTCTCTGATCAGAATGAAAGCGCGAATCGACCAAACTGTCATCAGAAATCTCTCCAGATGACCCATTTTCAAATCCATCGCCTTGCCACAGAAATACATAAATTTTAGGCTCATGAAATTAACTAATAACCATGACATGAAAACATATGGTTTCCTTTTCTTGGAGTAGGACATGTAATTTACCTGAAGATAGTGTCGGCTTATCAGTATTCTTCACAGTGCGATACATCTATAACAAGTTAGAAAAATGCAAACAAATATTACTGTTAAGATGTTCCCTTAGTATTTGCTAATATTAATTATGCATGGAATAAGGTTCTAGTTACTGGGTTTTTTTTTTTTAGGGTAAGTATCTGACAAGTTAAAAAAAATGCAAACATAACGACGTTTTCTTTCACCAATATGCAATCCATTAAACGCTAATTTTCAATGGGTTTTTTTTTTCTTAGGGTAAGTATCTGACATAATTGCACTTTGTACTTGTACAGAAATTGAATATTAGGCATGCACCACAGAGAATCCTTTCAACTCTTTTTTTCAGAAGGAAGCTTTCAGCTGCTTCTCTGGTTAAAAAAGCTGTTGCAAGCATACTTATTTTGTTATTCGTGTAGTTGTGCTAATACACGCCATGAATGAGCAATATAGAGGACATAGAGAGAGAAAAGCAAAGTTATATCAAGGAAACTAGAGAAAAAAGAATGGATTGATTGTTTAGTTCCAGAAATGACTAAACCAACTATAAACAGAAAAAAGAAACAAGCTAGCATCTAAAGAGAAAAAAAACAATAATGAGATGCCCACTTGAGGCCCCATTTTTTGTATTCTCTTTTAAATATATTTTGGAATTTGTTTACTGAATTACCTGCAAATGAGATTTCACATGGGCCAGTGTGAGATCCTTTACATCCATTAGCTCAAGAACAGATTTTGGTGTGGCTCCTGGGTTGAAATCAAATCAAAACAAATAGAAACAAATATTATTTTCACAAGATCCTAAAACAATAAAGCTATATATATTACTGCTCACACTTTAAGTTTAACGAATGCTTATCAACTTAAAGCTTAATGGATTTTAATAAGAGTACGGACTAATTAATTAAACTCTATTGGCTCTATTTCTAATTAGTATTCAAAGAAAATTGCAAAGATGATCTCCTTAGATCTCCTTGGATCTCTCACACTTCAGAGAAAATAGAACTGTAAAATAAATTTTATAAGTGACGACTGCACACTCATGCATAGTTCATTAAATAATTTATTAGGAAAAAAAAAATATCAAAATAGGACACAACATAGCTCACTACACAATCCGTAATTAAAGTAGCTAGAGCCTAAATCAAAACATCTGCGGATAGTATCTCATAAAGTAAATCCATGTTCCTAGCTAGATACCTTGAAAAAATAAATTTAACACTCTTAATTAGTTAGAAATATTGTAATTTCAATTGATGGTGAGCAAAAAATTATCAAGGTGTGTGGTGGTTTATATATGATATCTGATAGCTAGATCACAATCTAATTTTAACAAAAATAAACATTTCAAATTGAGAAGATAATGGAAGAAACTTGGGTCCCGTTTATTCAATTCAAAAGAAAAAACAAACCAGGAAAATTAGGAAATCACAAGTGTAAAACAAACGATATCAATATAAGAGGCCATCAATTAAAAAAATAGAAATAGAAAGAAAGCTACAAACATACTCTCATGGCCTCCCAAGAGCTCAACCGCATGCACAAATCGTGCATGAAGCGTAGTCGTCCACCTCATCCTTGGCGCCCGTACACTGCGCTTGGGTGGAAATCTGGCCATGAACCTCGATTTTGTCGTTGGGCCGGGGGCTGCACCAAACGGCATAAAGCAATTGGTCGGGTTTGGTGTACTGTCGCAGAGTTGTGGATGTGCAGGAGCAAAAGGAAAGGGGTAGTAATTAGGCGTGTGTTGATAAATCGGAATTCCCTTAATAGGCCTGAGCATGGGGATGTTGTCTTGATGGTGCAGTAGAGATGCATTGTGGTGATGGTGGAAATGGAGGTGGAGGTTATTCTTTGTTGTACTAGCTATAGTGTACTGTGAGGGGTTGGAGAGGGAGAGATCAAAGCCGTTCATTTGTTTGCTTTTGTTCATGGAGGAGGAAGAGGAGGAGGGTGAATTAGCGGTACTACTGTTGTCTAGGGTTTTTCTCCAAAACCTGAGATTTATGTTTTCTTCTTGATCTATGCTCGGCGGGCTGATCTGGAGTGTTAAATCCGGTTGAGGAGGAAAGAGCTCCATTAATTGTTTAATTGATTACTTTGGCGCCCTCTCGATCTCTGTATGAATTGAATTTTGTCTCTAATGGTAGAGAGCTAGCTAACTAGGTACTGTTGAAGAAGCGAGAGAAGAGAAGAGAAGAGAACGCAGATGTGGTGGTGAGAGAGAGAGACTAAGAGGAGAATTGAAGAGGTGGGTAGGATGTGCAAGTGTTGTGGAGGGAGACGGGGGAATAAATGGATACTGAGTCTTGAGTGACTGAAAGAGATGCTGGTCTGATTTCATGTATAGTTGTAGACTTGTAGTAATGCGAGTTGTTTGTATTTGTACCAGTAATAAGCAAGTAATAACTAGACTCTAGCTAAGCTAAGAATGAGGGGACAAGAGTACAAAACATGAATGGATGCATGTGGTTTATTAAAATAACTGCTCTCTCTTATGTGGAGCTATAATTAATAAATATGTATAATCATTAATCAATCTCTCAAACAAAAAATTCACAATTTATTGGATATTTGCATGGCTACCCCGTAATTTGTTGAAATTCGTGATTTACCTGGGTAGAGACTAGAGAGGCTTGTTGGTTGGTAGTTATTGGATATTTACAGGAGTAACAGGACTACCCAGTAATTTAATATAATTCATAATTTACTGAAAAGACCATAAAGTATTCAGATATGTAATGTGCGTGAATAGCAAAAGGACTCAACTAATTTTCTATTCTAGACTCGTTGAATAATTATTATGTGTGTTTTGAAGATTTTTTTTTTATCGATTATAGTTATTAAGTGGATGAATTTTACATTAAAAAATGACAAAAATATTTTGCAAAATAAAATTATAAAAAAACTTAGGTAAAAGTAGAAAAAAAAAATTACGTATCAGATTTTTCCAAGTAGAAAAGGGCCGTATTTTAAAAGTATATATTATAGGCGCCCATTTTTGTTCTATTATTATTGGCTTTCAATTTAAGCAAAATTTCCCCTTCTTTTCTTGCTAAAACTCTAAATAAAAAAATAAAAAAAATCTTACCATTAGGTCATTGAGAATATAGTGTTTGGAATCAATCGAAACGCTAATTTTTTTAGTCATTCTCATCAACGTGCAGGGTTAGATTTTGATTCCTTTTATATTAATGTAGGGTTTATTAATTAATTTAGGTTATTATGTAGTTCGATGTAATAACTTAAATTTGGATACATTTTTAGATTGGAACGTAATTTTCTTTATTAATAGAAATTGTTTGTCTTTTGTAGAATAGATGTAATTGTTTTTATAATATGTAGTGAAATTCGTGTTTAGGGTCTCGCAATATGCATAAATATATATATACATTATCTTCTTTTTTTGTCTAGTTTGCATTTGAAATTGTTTGGCGTGCTTAGGAAGAAACAAAAAATTTAGATTGGAATTAATTAATTAATTTTTTTTATTTTTTTATTTTGTCATATCTCGCACAAGTATATAAGTTAGAGGGGTCACTTTGAATTCTTTGTTTTATCAAAATATTTGGCGAAAATTAAAAGTAAGTAAAATAGATAGTGGTGTGAATTTTTAGAATTTTGGCATACCGTTATTACTCTAATCCACTTCGATTCTTACATCTCGTTTGATGTTGGTTTTCAGTTATTGTATGAGGGTTTCTAATTCTATCTTAGCGGCTGCCGCGATCGCTGCACAGTCACACTACCAATCGAGACTTCTTCCGTGGGGCTTGACTCGATTGATGCAAGGAGTTTTGTGATTGGCTCAAAGTCACAGCCTTCACTTGATCAGGTCCCTCGACTAATTCTATAGGGTGTCCCCATGGTAAGGCACGACAATGCGACATTCGTCCATGAATGTCAAGACTCTCATGTATATTTTTATTTTTCCAATTAAAAGTTTTCCCTCCTAAGGGCTCTACCAATAATATAGTATTTTTATTTTTTCTTATCCCAATCCGATTAGTCTAATGGTGACTAACTTCCATGTGTGACCATCACATTACGGTCTAGACTAATAAAAATAAAATCAAATAAGATCGAACATAAAGCGAAAAAGCAATCGAACCACAATGAGTAAACAATGATCAAACGAAAATATATATATCAGAGCATCATGAGTAACAAGGTTTATATGCCAACCCTAAGAATCTAAATTTAGCCGCAGAACAGCATGTTTACAAAGAAATAAGAGAAAGATACAACTATACACGAAGTACCTATTAGATTGTGCCATAATCTACTTAGCTGTTTGATTATATTTGTAAAACAAATATAAATTGAATTTTACAGTTTTTCTGTCTTGAGATATTGTGCAGGTTCATGACAATAGAAGATCCAAGAATTACATATCAAGGATGAAATAATAAACTGCTATACAATATCAAGGATGTGGTCATAAAGCGCAAGACATTGGACAGCAGAAGAGTCATCTCAAGATTAAGGATATTAAATCTGTAAAATTGGTAAAATAAGCTTGAGAATGAACTAAGTAAGGCCTACCGTTGCAACAGTTCAGGAACAATTGTGACGGAATAAATAAAGTCCCTATCGATAGTGTGACGGTTTAATTTGGTTGCGACTGTCACCTGACTGTAGATTTTCCAGAGAGTACCGTGATAGCTATCGTCACAACGGTACGTCTACCATTAGGGTTAACGGCATTCAAACTAGCGTAAGTTGATCAACCGTTATAACGGTACATGAAACCGTTATGACGGTAGGGCCAAATTACTTCCTTTTAATCATCTCTCTATAAATAGAAACAAAATCAAAATTTGGATTATCACTCTAGCCACCCATAACTTTAATATTTTAAATCCTTAGATCTAGAAAAAAACCATTGTAGCTTATGCAAACTTCAATATTCACAATCAATCTTAAGCTTACTCAACCAATACACCAACTCTTAGAGTGATCCTGCGAGATTAACCTTTTACCTTTGAGTTTTAGTTGCTCACCTTGTTATTCTTGAGCTGTTGTACTCGTTGAGCCGATTCTGTGCTCAGACCGTGTAATTTTCAAAAGTTTATAAGGGCTCACCGGTTCCACCTTGTACTTCATTTCTCATTGGGTAAAGAAAGGCACGCCATCTCGAAAGTCGCGAGCCCTGAAGATATAGGCGTTAGTGCCGAACTCCGTAAACAACTCTCATGTAAAGTGTCTCTAAACTCTACTCTTTATTTTACTATTTTATAATTAAGTTTAGGACCAAGTTATTCGAGTTTCTGCCAAGAATAACTATAAAACACGATAGGAACTTATGACTTAGCTTAAGAGTTTAAAAAATGTCTTATTCACCCCCCTCTCTAAGTGTCTTTGGAACCAACAGTAGCCTTCTTCTTATTCTACTCCTTTCTTCTTACTCTACTCCTTTCTTCTTACTTTAAATAAAAGAAAACACTAAAAGATCAGAGACAAAGTTTTTTTCAAGCCAGGAGACCTTATATATGAGTGAAGGGGCGCCTGGAGATGATTGGAGTCCAAGTAATTATGATATGGATGCAATTATTGCAGTTATTCTCCAAATGGCGCCTTGAGTATGAACCGTATTGGCTAATACAGTCCGTACTCACACTGTGTCGCTCCTGAAGTTAATGCGTATTCAGCTATCTCCTGGACTGTACTGGGTCTCTAGTCCGTATTGGTGAATACGGGTCGTACCAGAGACTTAGTAGTTAGTACCGATGTTGCGTGATTCCGATCGACCTGATTCTTGCTCCAAATTAAATATGTAAAATAGTCCCAAAACATGGTTCCTGCATTAAAACACAAAGTTGAAAAATAGTAACATGTTTCTCGTAATAATTAAACATAAAGGTGAGAAAATAAGAAAAAACCTAAACCAAAATCCAACGTAATTCACTCACAAAATGAGTGTGATCATTTTACATTTCAATTATATGTATCTGAATAGTAGATATATACTATGAGCAAAACTAGGGTGTGATTTGCTCACCAAGAGAGGTTGGTGAGCACACCTCCAAAAAGTTATCGGATTAATTTCGAACTTCGAATCCAAACCGTTAAAATCCATGTACTTCGTGAGTGATGCATGTACATCCATGTACTAACTACTAAGTCTCTGGTACGGCCCGTATTCACCAATACGGACTAGAGACCCAGTACAATCCAAGAGATAGCTGAATACGTATTAACTTTAGGAGCGACACAGTGTGAGTATAGACTGTATTAGCCAATACGGTTCGTACCCAAGGCGCCATTTGGAGAATAACTGCAATAATCGCATCCATATCATAATTACTTGGACTCCAATCTTCTCCAACCTCTCTTGATGAGCACATCACATTCTAGTTTTGCTCATATTTTAATATATATTATGAAAAATTTATGTTATTGGCCATTATAATTAGATAAATATTATGAATTTTACTTGGCTATTTTTTGTCAAAGATAACAAATCTACAATAAATCATTACATGTTTCTTACCCTTGTTAATACTCTGCACGACCACCAATATGTTAATTACTTATTAAGCCTCTTTAATACTATTTAAATCGCTCTCTCTTTATCTCAACAATCAACATTAGGTGATTTTTTTAATTACTTAGATGCTTCCAGTTACATCTAGAAGTGGTAGTTCTGGCCAACAGTGAAAAATATATTTAAACAGTAGTATTATAAGTAGAAGTAGGGTGTTCTGAGCTTAATTTTAAAATATATTAAGTTAATTTTAAACAACGATTTTAAACTGTTGAAATCTCTACTTATAAGTACGCGATACATTTAAATGCAAAATTTATAATAATTAATTTAGTTTAAAGTCAAGTGGTCAAAAAAGTAAGTTTATAAGTTTATTTTAAAATATTTATTTTCATTATTTTTAAACTGCATGACTTTATACTCAAATAATTTATAAATTTTGTGTGTAAACACATTAATTGTGAAACAGATTAATTTTAACAGTTTTGATTCATCATTTTGAATTAATCTCTAATTTTGTATTTTTGTGATAACTATATGGATGGAGTGATATGTATGTTCATGCATGTTGAGTAATAATTAATCATAAATTCAGTGGAGATTAAGTTTTGATCGAACATGCATTGTCTTATTTAATGTGCAAGGTTCTCATTTCATATATATATATCACAAATGTGTTACTAAATTACAATTTTTTTTATCTGAAATTTCCAAACAGAAGAAATATATTATAATATTATTATCATCATAACGGAATTTATGTAGGAGAGTTTTTTACTTATAGAAAATATTAAAAAAGAAAAAGGAAACTGAAAGAGTACTGATTTTTTATGGATAGAAAGATTGCTAGAAATTCTAGTGATTCAAATTATATAATTTTTTTTTCAGAAAAAAACAGAAATATGTTCAGATTCTGTGTGTCTATGCATGAAAATTCAGTGATACTTTTTTTTCCTCTCTTGTTTTTCAAAATTTTATATACATAAAAAATTATTATAAGGTGCAAGTAATTTGCCTATCCTACATATATATAAAAATAAAAATAAAAAACTGGCTCGTACTTTCAGTCTTTTAATTACACCACAGTGGACATGTCGTTGCTGCACCTAGTTACGATCTCAATATTGGGTATGATTAAAATCCATAGACCGGGTCCAGGTTGTATGATTTGAAACCTCTGAGAGACTAAGACCACATGTCATGTGCATACACTTATCTTAAAAAGTGGACAGGACTTTACATTTTCATGAACTAGGTGGGCATGGAATACGCCGGTCCACTGTGTACGGTCAACAAACTACCAATACCATATCAAAGAAATACAATCTAAAATTAATAAATCAGCAAAGCATCTTAATTGTTTTGATGACATGACAAAACGGGTGTAGGCTTTTGGCATTTGGCACTTTCAGATCACAATCTCCCTTTTTTGTTTGGATCACTTTCTCTTTCTTCTTTTATATTCCTTCTCTTTTCAAAGCAAATACGGTTGGAATAGAAAGTCTGAAAAGCCTCCTTCTCCCATTTATAATGCCAAACAATATACCACTTTGTTTGGGTGCCCTTCAATGTCCATTTCAAACTTAATTTTTGATAGTGAGACATGATTGTTTGTATAGTCCCAGATCTTTTTTTTTTAATTCAAGTTCAAGAAATTTCACAATGCTATATTCATCTCAGTTTCTACCCTCTTATTAATAGTATGTTTAGTATGATATCAGTGTTATTTCAGCCTACGTAATATTAATTTTTTTTAGTAAAGGTTGGAGATCAAGCCACCCAATTATTTAATACTCTTGTTATTACAACAAAGAATTTCTCACATCTGAGTTTCGAACTTGTGACCTCTCACATAAAAAGCATGCGCCTTAGTCACTAGACCAAAGACTAGTTGTCTATGTAATATTAATTTTATAACTTATCGAATCGATGTCAAATGGTGAATCCAAACCGTTCAAACTCATCTACTTCATTAGTTGTACATTTACATGTAAAACTTGTAATTTTTCAAATTTATTTAGTATCAAATCAAACGGTCAAATGTGGTGGTTTTAAAGTTAATTTCAATGCATTCATTTTCAATATCTTCAATTGCTTGATTTGATACTAAAATAACTCGAAAAGAAAAAAAAAATTGTATGTAAATGCACTACTCATAAAGTAAATTGGTTTGAAACGGATTAGATTAGTCGTTTGAAGTAAATGCACTACACATTATATCTTGTATGTTTTATTTTTATTTTCAAAATCCAAACAGTCGATCGTACTGATCAACATGATATACATAATAAAATATACTTTTTAGAGACCAAAATTTATATTTTTCTTAAAATTTATTAGTATTTCTTTAGATAGATACAGAATTAGTGTTTCAAACAATCCAAAACTGTTTTTGTACTTTCTACTGTTTTATTAATAGTTAATTGACAATAGGCTAATAGATCTATTTATACGAGACATGGTAAATTGATTGATAGACACTGTACTGTACATCCAATGTTGATGAGTGATGAAGAGCATGGGAAATGAGAACCAATTATAAATTAACAAATTATAAAGGGCTCCACCTATATTAAATACTTTGTACCCCTGCATTCTGCATTCATTGACCAGGAACAAACATAAACAGTATTCTTGTATAATTGCTTGTTACAATTATATTACAAAGAGTATGATTAGAACTAGGGTGTTTCTAAGGTCACTGAGTTTTTTTTGTGAACTCGATCTTAAACTTTTAAATTTTCACATGTAGACGAATCACTCGTAAGGTAAAAGAATTTTAACGGTTTAGATTCGTCGTTCGAAGTTAATCCGATAGATTTTAGAGTTAAGAGTATAAAGAAATTTGGTACTCCTAGGAGCACCTTAGTTCTACTCATATATATATATAGAGAGAGAGAGAGAGAGAGAGAGAGAGGTTTGCTAATATACCAACGTTGGTATAGAGCAGTTCGTTATATCAAGTGGATTTTGTGATTTTGAAGTTCAAATAGCCGATCTGAACCGTTCAAAATGTTCTCCATATTGAAATGTGCTTGGAGACTAAATTTTACTTTTTTTGGAATTTTTTTACTATTTATTAAACCACTTTGAAATTTCTGAACCATCGGATCAACAATTTTCAAAGTGGCTTAATAAATAGTAAAAAAATTCCAAAAAATGTAAAATTTGGTCTCCAAGTACATTTCAATATGGAAAACATTTTGAGCGGTTCGGATCGGCTATTTGAACTTCAAAAATACAAAATCCAGTTGGTAACGAACTGCTCTATACCAACGTTGGTATATTAGACAACCCCTCTCTCTCTCTCTCTGTATATATATATATTTGTTTGTATATATCATGTATGTATGTTCCTAGAAATAATAAATCTATGAGGTCAGCGTGGATGTTTCTTCGGAGAAGAAGACAATACCTTTTGCTTGGAAGAAATCAATGTTGTCTGCGTAGGAAACTACCACCGCTTCATTTTTCTCCGTTTTTGACAGGCAATGGAGATCTCCTGGATTTGTAAATTAGATCAGGGGCAATCAGATTATTGCTTTTATAACCTCTCAAGTTGCGATACATACAAATCAAAAAAAATCTTAAAGTAGCTTCATTACTCCAGAAGAATTCTAATTGCATCAATTTTGATGCTAATCAAGTCTAAATCAACCCAAATTCAATCTATTGCATAATATATCTCAAAAAGAAAGGGAAATTAGAGTTTTAGATAATTTTAATATTTTATAGTGGTACAAATGCCTGGTGTATAATTTATAGTATATGAACAAAAGGTTTAAAAAAATATCTTAAATACTTGATTTTTTTAGCTAAAATTTAACCAAGGATTCTAATTTGAAAAAACATAACATGTACAATTTCTCGAGCAATCATTAATTTCAAAGCCCAAAATGAACTTTGAAAGGACTTTAATTGCTATATTATATATCAATAACGAGTCCGGCTAGTATGACATCGGGGTCATATGACACCAACTCTAAAATTGATTGAATATAGTTCAAACGACTAATCCGAATCGTTCAAACCGATTTACTTAATAAGTTATTCATTTACATGCACTTTTTTATATTTTCGAATT
This sequence comes from Carex arenaria, assembly GCA_964058825.1. Lineage (NCBI taxonomy): Eukaryota > Viridiplantae > Streptophyta > Magnoliopsida > Poales > Cyperaceae > Carex > Carex arenaria. The sequence continues at coordinate 692,124 of CAXKVW010000044.1, read as the reverse complement.
AGTTTAGTATCAAATCAAGCAGTCAAAAATGTTGCAAAATGAATGCATTAAAATTAACTTAAAAACTCACAAATTTGACCGCTCGACTTGATACTAAATAAATTCAAAAAATTATAAAATTTGCATGTAACACACAACTAATGAAATAGATCGGTTTGAACAGTTTGGATTCACTGTTGGAAGTCGATTCGGTCGATTTTGGAGTTTATGTTATATAGGCTGAAATGATACTGATGTTATACTAGCCGAACTCATCAATAACACCTGGTCACAAAAAATACATGGTATAATGATCTAATAACATACCTAATAACATTGTATCACATGTAATCATATTTAAGATACTGGATGTAATTTTTTTTATCCTCCAAATTTAATAAAATAGTAAATTTGTCTGAGATGCAACCTGGAAGGAACTATTGATAAATACTCCAACAGCAATAATTGAGAATCGATGGAGAGAGAAGCTCAACACAAAGAGCACATAGTCTTCAAGAGAATTAATGACAAGACATTAGAGGTCTATACTTTTGGGTGTTTGTGGTGTAGCTATGTAGTTTTTAAATGGTGGTGGTACAGGTCCCTAGCCAAGCACCTACTGGAAACCTTGAAGTGATGCTTCTTTGTCCTTGCTCTTATTTGATAAATTTAGAGTCCCTGGCCATCAATGCATAAGAAAAGGAATAATAATAATAATAATAAAAGTATATATATATTAATCAATGTCAACACTTACACTCATGGGAATGTGAAACTAAATCTAAAGATAATGCTCTTCTAGGCTTTTGTTAACAAGAAGGGTTGGTTCTTCTGTGGAGCTTGCTCATGCGTGTGCTCTCTGGTGCGTTAATTCTACTGACAAAAATGGGGAGATTTATTAAATATGTACAAAATGAACCATATTTAATTACCTCTTTATGAACAAAAATGCAACTATAAATTTGTGACAGCTGTCATAATATTAGTTGCATTCGCCTTATCTCCTAAAACACACATAAATTTATCAAAAGACAAAAACCTGATGGTTAAAACAGTCACAGTATGTATTACACAGCTCAAGATAGAATTTAACAAATTGTATTTTGTTCTCTTCATTCGACACTCAAAAGCAAGCATGAATAGGACACAAAAAATCAGGAGAAGCGATCTAGAAGGATGCATGCAGCATTTGACCACCTTGATAAATAAGAAGCTAATTAATGTGCCAAGTTTCCCCATGTCATGTCTTTGAGAGACCCTAGGAGGAATCTTGATCTGATTTATTCTCAAGATTTGAGCTTGTTTATTTTAGATTTGACTAAAATGAATGGAATGATCATGTCACATGCATGTTTATGTTAAGTACAAATGCCTCTGAATCTTGGTCTCTCAGAGTCTAATCTAACTATGAATTAAATAAATATTACTATTCATCCGTGAACGAATTTTAATTATTTCATACGTAAGCCCATGTGTGTATATATACTAACAGTACGTACATCGTGTTGAAATATTCTCTTGTGCTTAGTTTCTTTAAGCAAAATGCTTTATTTCAATGCCCCCCAATTAATTTGCTCACCCCGTATTAATAAAGAAAACCTCATATATGTGTGTATCACTAAATAATCACTGTTTTGGATGGTCCTGAAAACAATAATTTTGTCCCTCTCTAAAAAGTAGTACAAAAGTTCCAAAAAAATATATATAATTTGGCATTCAAGTATATTTTAATATTAAGATCATGTTCAACGGTTCGGATTGACTGTTCGAACTTTGAAAACAGAGATAAGGATGTGGAGCATGATTGGAGCACAAAAATATTTAGTGCATTTTAACCCTACACATATACTAAAGTAGAGTTCAAATGTCTCATGTCTTTTGTGTCTCATCATGTCTCACATTTTTTATCTCTATTTTCAAAGTCCAGACAGTTGATCTGAACCACTCAACATGATCACCATATTAAAATGTGCTTAGAGACCAAATTTTATATTTTTTGTTTGTTTGGAAATTGTTTGTTATTGTTTTAGATATGTAAAAAATCAATGTTTTTGGATGATTCAGAAACGGTGATTTTGTGCCTATCTAAAATATAGTTAAAGTTTTCCAAAAAATAATATAAAATTTGGTTTTCAAGAACATTTTAGTATGGAGATCATATTGAACAGTTCAAAACTTCGAATCAATTATTTAAATTTTAAAAATGAAGAACAAAAATGTGAGGCACGATAAAATATGAAAGAAAGACATGAAACATGTGAATCCGCCCCTATATAGTCTTTGATATTTCTCTGTCTTTCTCTTGGGTTAGTGCCTTAAAATTTTATATTGCTAAGGACAATACTTGTCTCCAAAATATTAATTTGAAAAACTCAATCCATGTTCTGGCCTGTTTTATGAGCCTAAAGGGAATTCATACGTTTATATAGAATAGACCAAAAAAAAAAAAAAAAAATCAAAATATTGTCTGGGTTTTTAATGCAGAAAACCTAATGGAGGGCAAAACACATTAGACACATTGAATCCTTTTATTCTTTTATCTGGGGAGACATGATAAGTTGTAATTGACAAATATTCTACATATAAAGAGAGCATTAAGAGCGGAGGAATTATAAGAGAACTTTTAATGAGGTCCTTTAATTTTTTTCGCTTTGTGGAATGGAATAAACGACTACTTTATGCATCATGTGCCATCAAAAGTCCAAGATTTCATCAAATATACTTGCTCTCCAAAAAAATATCACCGATGCCATTTCATTTTCTTTTGATGAAGACACCATTTTATTTTCAAAACATATGCATGATTCACACAAAGTACTTGACTAGTTAATACGATTGACAAAGCAACGTCATGATGGAATACGTACGTTGCTGTTAAAAACTCAAGAGCATCTTATACTAAATATTTGTTGGACTTAAATAATTATTAAATATAGTAGCCTAGAAAAGGATTAATTAGCAAGGCCCAACACTTCCGGTCCATTTATAATTTTGGGCTGAGCCTCATATAGGGAAGCCTACTTTAACCCGATAAAATGTCAGACAATTTTGTAATTTGATATTTTGCTATACTTCCCTGACAATCTGGATTAAAAATAGAAGCTTTATTTTCCAACAATTAATTAAACAGGTTACAGGTGGATTCTTCTTCTGCACAAAAAGCACAAGGTATTCGTCTGGCAGTTAGTGGAAGTAACCTCTCAAAAATCAAAAGAGTCATCATATAGTTTATTTTTCAACTTGCTTTCTATATCCAATACCTGAATTTCATATTGAATACTACTATTCGAGTGATCAATGTTAGCCTGATCAGCAAGGGAACGTGGTTTGAATCATCCATTTGATTGTTTTCATATTTCATGAGAAGGAAAGATTACAAGTTCCAAGGATTGATTATTCTTACCAGTATGCCAATTTTTTATTCGATGCTACAACTTCCCAGCAATGCAATGAATGTAATTATTCAGGCAACATACTCTTCAAATCTCAAATTCGGAACAATAACCATTATGTTTTCTAAATTGTTAAACAAAAAACTTCAAATTTCCTAAGGTCAATTGATACCACCAAAATAGATAAAAAAGATTTCATAATCTGAACTAGAGTCAACTTCCTCAGAGAAAAAAATTCCCAATAATTTATCAAAATTTGCGCAAACCTTATAATTCCTTTAGAATGTTATCACTCGATCTGTGACTGTGAAAATCAACCGAGGAAATTCATAATGACTAGATGGAGCACCAGGTTGCACAGCACGAAATCAGCAAAAGCACGTTCTGGCGGCAGATCCTACCAGACAACAAATTTATAGCACTTGAATAGAAAAACAATAAAAAAAATTATGAAGGGATGCATTCTTTTATGCATAATCCTGGAAGGACAATACAAAGAGGACCTCATCTGACCAAAACCCTCTATTGGTTGGACAAAATAAATACAAGAAAGATTAACAGAGATATTAGGAGAAGGATGCTAATTTAGGCCAGACCTCTTATAATCATAGTTAACGACCAAAAACCAAACAGGAATGCAACAGATCAAGACCATTATAAATAGAGATGAAGCGGCAAAATGGTAGATCTCTGAAATCTTGAAGATTTCAAATAGATAATTAATATGTTACCCAAGAGAACAAGACCATGACACACAATAGGTATAGTACCTTAAATTCCTTGTTATCTTTGTTGACCTGAATGCGGAGACAAACTGCATCAAAATAGTAGGACAAAGGGTTTGGTAAAAAATCAGCTATGAACATATTTAGCTAGTTAAAGGTCAAATTTAGTTGGCCGGTGCAGGAAAAAGTAGAAAACATGGGAAGACAACAAACCAGCTAAAACAGCAGTGCCAACACAAGAAAGGATGCCCGATAGGAAGGAGTTGAATGGAAATGAGCCCACCATTGCCATGTAAACCACCTGATACACAGAGTGTTGTTAGAAATAGAATATGAAATAATATACTACTTATGCCTTTCTTTCAATATATGGCTTGTAGCAGACCTGGAGAGGATATGGTACAGTACTGATAGCTTTACCGCTATGGTAGGTACCAGTCTGGCCTACCCTGTATCATAGTGAACCAGCCAAAATTGAAACCCATTACCTTATCCTAGCCTGCCTAAATTTGAACCAAAACAGAAACTTAAAGAGGAAGTTATTTTAAAGCATGTTCGCAAATTCTTTCGCCATTGGGTATCGACATTGGCCAATGGAAGCTAAGTTCATCACTTAATAAAGAACATAAGCAATAGATTATTGAAATATTTTTTTTATGATGCCAGTTCATATGCAAGAGTTTGTTTGTTGGGTGAGATTTCTTTGTTTGCTTCGTCAAATTATGAAACATTCGTAAACAAATTGCAGGATCAGTTGAATGCAGACTCAACAATGATCTTTTGTAATTTTGTATACTTGCAATGCAAAAATTCTACGCTAAGACAGCATGCAATTGTGAGGAGAGGCCAAGGCAAGGCTTTGTTTTGTGCAGCAATCCGGGGATGGAACTCTATTGTTCTCTTTTGAAAAATAAAAAATAAATAGGAACAGAAATGTACCTGAATTAGAGCTGTCATAACAGCATACACCACATAAAGATCAATAATCTGCAATATAATTAGCAACAACAAAAAAATGTAAGTGTAATTGTGTTTAGTACAGATCAAGTTCCATTAATCGTCCTTCAGAAAATGCAAAAATCACAAACAATATAGCGGTTGAAAGTGTTTACAGAAAAAAGTTGTCTAATTTTACCTTGAGATTTGTAGGAGTGGCAGCATAAGCCTTGTGAATGGACTGGATGAGAAGCTGGGCATCATTTGTAGCTTTGGCCATCTTTATCACCTGAAATTTTTTCAAATACTGTTTAGTTTCCCGAAATCAAGTGTTCAACAAGGAAAACAGATCAATACTAAATTACTAATCTATCGCATAAACAAAATTGAATAAAAAAATTGACGATTTGATTCCATGAGCTTATTAGAACCGAAGAGAGTAGAAAAGAAAGCACGCACTTGATCTTCTCTCTGATCTAGATCTGCGGCAGATTGGATCGAATGGAGATTATCTGAGAAAGATGAAATCCAGCATGAAAAACCCTGCGAGCGAGACGAAGAGAAGACCTTCGCCGTTGATTTGGAGGAAACCTTTGGTGGGCTTGTAAAAAGCTGAACTGGCCTACAATAGTCCATACAACTTATATATAAAATTCACGTCGGGTTCAACGGGCCATATTACAATAGTGGGCCGACAATGCAATCAAGCCACTTTCTCATGCTTATTGGACCCGCTTATTACTAACAGCCTAATTTTATGCTTACCATTCCTTTAGCTTTGCCCAAAAATATAAGGAAAGTATTTTATAGTTTACATCTTTTACAACACCCAATGCTGATGGTGGGCTCTCCAATACCCTAAATCCAGAAATAATTAGAGGGAAAATTATACAGAGAATTAAATGTTTATATAAAATTAAAATACAAACATGAAATTGCCAGCGTGATCTATATTATAATTTTTTATACATACATGAAAAATCATATTATTTTGGTATTCTTGAGAGAGAAATTGAAAAGCTAACCTCCAGAAATTATTCACGCGAGATTTTTACAAGCTCATGGTATCAATAAAATCAGAGTCGAAATATCATAATTTTTTTCTGTTTGGATGGAAAAAAAACATTGTCATGACAATGTTAGTTTTAATATATAAATTTAAGATGTTGTTTTTAAAATTGAAAAATAGGAAAATAGAAAATTCATAAAAGAAAGTGAAAGTATTTAAGCCATTGTCGTATAAAAAAATTGTACGCATATACTTTTCTATAATTGTTAAGAAGTCAGATATGATAATGACAAATGACAGAGAGAAAGATGAAGTTTATCGGCTTGACATAATTATTTTAAAATACATGGTTTAATTCCCTGTATCTTTTTTTTTTTAATAAGTTTGATATATATTACGTACTGCTTTCATTACGTTACTAAAGTCATACCAAATATGGGCAAATTAATAGAACCGCATCCCCATCAACTAAGTTTTTTTTTTCAAAAAAAAATGATATAATTTTATCAATATTCTAAATGCACCACCTGGATATATTGAACATAATTCCGTAAAATATGGGCAACGAAGATAATACAGATTAAATAAATAAAAAAAAGTCTTCCCCAGGGATAAGAGTTACCTTTCCAAATCGGCAAAACGGCAAAACGGCAAAATCTTCTCAATCTTTTTTTGAAGGTCAGGAGCAATTGCTCTCCGATATTTATATTGATATAAGAAAATTATTTACAAAAAAATCTTCTGAATCTTATCAATTATATCTTGCCAAACACATTTAAATATGAAGAGGATTCAAATATTTTGTTGTTTTTTTATATTTTATTGTGCATCGTATGCTAAATCTTATTTTTAAAGTCTGAATACTATTTTTTAAAATAGATTTAAAATTGTTGTTTTTAAACAATCTAGAAACAATAAGTTTTTTGTATCTATCTAAAAGATAGTATATTTTCACACAAAAAAAAATATAAATTTTAGTTTCCAAACATATCTTAATACGAAGATTATGTTGATATGTTCGAATCAATTGTTTGAATTTTAAAAATAAAATGAGTATATGAGACACAATGAGGCATCTCAACCCTCCTCTTTAAAAATATTTTTTAATGTAATTATATATACTCAGATATCTAGTAGGTATTGTGCCTTTTTTTAATTCCAATATATATGCAAAATATTCAGACTCTTATTGAAAAATAGTAAATGATTTAAACCGTGCTAAGTTAATTTTAAGATTAAAAATCCCATCAAAAAACTTAAAAGCGTAAATGCTAGGGGTGTCGATGTGTACAGGTCGGATGGAGGCATTTCCAATTAAAATTGACTTTATCCTACCTTATCTTTACCCGTTAATATTATTGAGTAACGAAACGGTAGCAGATGAATAACAGATAATACTAATATAATAATTGGTTTTATTATATTTTATAAATTAAATATAAAAAAATCATTCATTTCACACATATATAATTATATTTCTAATAAAAAAAATACACAAAATGTGCAATCAATTTCAATTAAATTATTTTTTTATAAAAGAAGAAAATTAAAAAACACGAACATGTAGTTAGGTGGGTTGGAAATTGAATTGAATATATATTTAGGTTTTATAATTACTGTATAGGATAATGAATATAAAATAGTCATTACCCATATTCTTACTCATTTGTCAACAAAAAAAAAATTATTATTCACACCCATATTCAATAAATTAATGAAAAAAAATCTTTCTCTATAGAATAACCAATAGAGCAACGGATAAAAATCTTATTCTTTAGATTTTATAATTACTCTATACAGTAACATATATGAAATAGTCATTATCCATACTTTTATCTATTTAATTAAAAAAATTATTATTTATACCAATACACGATAAGTTAGTTAAAAAAAAACTTATTCATTCTCATTTTATCACGGTGAGATCGAGTAAACGGTTAAAAAAAATATCGTTGACACCCGTACCAAATGCTCATTTTCCACACGTAACCGTAAAATGTCAAGGACCGTTGAAATATTTAATAAGATATCAATACATGAAAACAGGTGACGTGTAAGTTGAAAACTTGAAATTGGAGTCGGTCTCTGGCCCACTGGGCCACTACTGTGACATTACGGTGCCGCCACCTCTATTCAAACATAATTACAATATTGTAAATTTGCAGGTGACAGCTCTGTGCAGAATTTACCGATTTTTTTAATTACCATTTAAAAAAAGAAGAGGCGAAGTCAATATGGATTTGGAATAATATTTATTTTACCCGATAGACAAATATCTGGACGAGAGGAGTCACGTAAATATTACCTGCACAAATATCTGGAATAATATTTATTTGATACAATTTAGTTTAGAGGTGCGTATGTACGCAGGAGCGGACCCAGGTGTATCCGGGGGCCGCTGCCCTATTTGATTTTGTGTTTTAGTGGAAGTCGGGACATTTTGATTAACTCTGTTCCTCCCTGGAAAATTTTTGCCTCTCGCTGGATGTTTAATTTGTAGTTCAGATTAAATTTAGGGTTAAAATTAAAGTAAATTTCTTCAATTATGATTAATAATTAAAATTATAGATTGAAATATCAGAAATTACAAGGCAGAGCATTGAAAAGTATAAATTAAATCATTATTTTTTATTAAATACTTAATTAGTTAATGAATTTGAACCTGTTTAGTTATTTAAACCCGATTCGATAATTTTTTGCCCCTCCTGACGAAAATCTTGAATTCGCCACATAATGTATCACCTCTTGAGATGCGCAAATAAACATGCGTACCTAGTAATACTATTTTTTTTCTCAAACTCATATCGACTCTTTCTATTCTTTTTTGCATAATGGTAACTAAAAGATCGACAAATTTTACAGTTTGTGCATTGTTCTAGGGCTCCATTATTTTTCTTCATTTATTACGGAGTGAGGGGCGGTCCCACATTTGATTGAAACTGCTCAATTCGCATTAAGTTTGCGTGCATTTGATTCATACGAAAGTTCAAAATTGTATGTGCGAATCTCGATGAGAATTTGAATGACTTCGTCCATACATCAGACTAAATTTGATCATATTTTACGAATATTCAATCTGTATTCGTTTAGTATCTAATATGTATCCGTTAACTATTTGTATTCGGAAAATAAAAGTAGATAGAAATAATAATTTTATCACTATCCGGATATGGTTTTGGAATGATTTTCGAACTATATGATGTATGTATTGCGTTAGAAAAATCTGAAACTTTAATTTATGCGAGTCAAAGGAAACAGAGGTTTTAATTTCTCTCCTGATTTCTGTTTTCTTTTCGAAAGTAGGTATTTTTCTTTCTTTCGGAGGGTACAACTACAAACTACAAAGGTGCTTTTTTTTTGTATATGATATGCTTTCGTCCTGGATTCTCGCAAATCAATTCAGCAAATGAACGCACCGCCGCATGTGCTCACGTGCTTGTCTCTTGCAGTAGGGCCCACACTCAGATCGGTGCTGCCGTGCTGGGCCCATCAGTCCTCCCCGCGTGAGATCTACTCGTAGTTGTTGGTCCAACAGGTACCTCACCTAATCAACGTTCTCAAATCACAAATTCTCATGTTGTCCTACTCAATTGGAGAATGAAACAAGTGACATGTCGTGACGTGATGTAACAAATATGCTGTAATTTGGTCACGTGACGTGATGTAACATAATTAACTTTTTTTTTTACGTAACGTGATCGAAATGATGGCGGATGGTCACGTGACGTAAATTAATTATGTCAATTTTTTTATATTTTAATTTAAATAGTTGAAATTTTTTAAAAAATACGAAAAAAAATATAAAATAAATAAATAATGTTGCAAAGATTAATTTTTTTTAAGAAAGACTATTAGACATCTGACATTACTTTAAAATTCAAATTACAAATATTCATTAACTAAACTAGAGAAAATAAAAATCAGTACTACATGAGTACCAGTATCACCGAACCTACACTAAAATAAAAATCTGAATACTCTATACATACTAAAAAAATTGAATACTTTATGTTTCATACCGTGACGTGACTGGTTCGCGTGATGTGATGTGTAATTTTCGCTCGAATGCAGTCACGTCACGCAAGACGCGAGTTACATCACGCAATCAACACACGTGACGTGACGTGACGTGACTAGTCACACCGTGATAAATTTCCTTCTCTACACTCAATTCACAATTTTGTTTGTTATTTTTCAAGAAGTGCTGGCTGTTCGGAGTCCATGTTGCCTGAGGTAACACAACATTATAATGCTCCAACCAAGAGCTAGCGAGATAGAATGTACGGGGTCTCTTTAATATTCGTACGAATTTTGATTGGACGGTCCAAATCTAAACAAAAATATTATGTTACCTTCGGTGATATGAATTCAGTTGTTCATGAGTCCGGTTCTTACGAAGTAATTCAAAATTTGTATTTGAATTCGGACTGTGATAAGAATCCAGACTAGAGGTGTCAATGTCACCCTTTCATCCGTTTACCTGGCCTGTAACGTATCCGATAAGACGGATACGTGTAAGATTTTTTTTTCGTAAACTTGTCGGGTATGGGTACAGGTAAAGCCTGTTTGGTATCCGTTATCCGATCGGGTAATTATAAAAAAAGTGCATTAATTGATTTATTTGTGCTTATTATGATCAGAATTTTTTGTTCAATAAAGTACTACATATGTGTGAAATGAATGTATATGTTTTTTTTATTTAATAAATAATAAAAATAATTATTATATTATATTACCTGTTATTTACCCACTATCCGTTTCGTCATCCGACAACTATAACGGATAAGGGTAGAGTACGGGTAAGATAATTTGTAACAGGTGAGGGTAGAATACAAGCAAGGACAATTTGTAACGGGTACAGGTATGAAAATGCTTCCTTCCGATCCTTACCGTACCCGTTGACACCCCTAATTCTGACCAATCTGATATGAAATAACACTTGTGAGTTGTGAATTCTCTTTAATATAATAATACTTGTACCAAAGCAGATGGATGGTCCAGATCTAAACTTAAAATTTGAGGAACGGATATGAATTCCGATGTTGGGTACTTGCCCAAAATTTTGTGATTTGACCGAATTTATCTGGTAGGTAGTGTTCTGCAAGTTGGATAGGATTAAATTTTAAATTCTGTTAGGAAAGATGTGTTCGGCAACAAAAAATAAAAAAAATACATACTTAACTTTTTTAAGGAGCTTCAAATTCTTAAGTCATATAGAATGGCTCCTTAAAAATATGAGTAAACTTAAACATATGAGCAAAAGAAGTTTTAAGAAAGTGATTTTAAATTTTACAAAAGAGCAAATATTTGACAAGCTTAAGACTCTTTAGTCTCTCAAGGAGCTTTAAAGAATTCTAAAGAGGATGTGCCAAACATAGTGTCATAATTATTTTTTATCATATAATATATCAACATAATCCAAATTGACAGATATATCTGATTTAATTTTTTATCATATAGTAATGGATTAGAATGGAAATGACGTGTTTAATTATTTTATATTAAAATAATGTCAATCCGATTCGTACTAGATTGGACCTAACCCGGTGTCACCAGTTACACTACCACCTGTTGTTTTGAAATAAAATTAACAATATACACAATGCATTAAGAGTGAGCCTATGGTACTATGCATATCACGGATGGGTCCGTGATACGATTCAATATCTTCGTTTTCAAAGTTCTAACGGTCGATCCGAACCGTTCAATATGTTTTCCATATGAATATGTACTTGCCGACCAAATTTTACATTTTTTTGAATTTTTTTACTATTTTTTTAGGTAGGCAGAAAATCACTGTTTTTGGATGGTCCAGAATTTTCGGATCAAGTGATTTTATACCTATCTAAAAAAATAGTAAAAAAATTCAAAAAAATGTAAAATTTGGTCAGCAAGTACATATTCATATGAAAAACATGTTGAACGGTTCGGATCGACCGTTAGAACTTTGAAAACGAAGATATTGAACCGTATCACGGACCCATCCGTGATATGCATAGTACCATAGGCTCACTCATGCATTAATATCAAGAGGGTCGCATCACTCTCCTTATAAAATATCATTTTCCTAAATGAATGCATTTTACGCCGTCATTTTTATCCATGTCCAAAGTTCACTGAATTTCGCCAACTCTGCCCGCCAAACTCAAATTCTGTCAAAAATGCCCAAACCGGCTATTTAATAGCCGGTTTCTAATTTTTATTAGGAACCGGCTATTTAATGGCCGGTTCCTATCTTTTTTTTTTTTGAAAAAGTTATAATTTTTTTTATTAAAATTAAAAAAAAATGATATGTTTCTTTGAAAAAGTTATAATTTTTCGAAAAAATGAATTAATGGGTAACTTGACTAATCTGGGCCGTCGGCAAAAGGATTTTCATGCAATTGACTTCTCAGAAATAATTTTCTCCGGGCTGAACTGTAACAACTAAAGATATGGTAATATGAAGAATCATACTAAGTTTGAACGTGATTGTGTTGATGAGATTTTGAACTCAATTTTATTTCACACCTTTATAGAGTCTCGAATTTTTGTGGTTTAAGTCGGGTCGGATTTTAAATCATTAATAAACAATAACCAAAGCGACGATATGTATTTACACATATTCAAATTTTTTTTTGAATAAAAAATGAGGGTCATGCCCACATTTATATTGAAAAGAAAGAGTTTCGTTACAAAAAGGTGGTATGAACATTTTTGCTAATCCGACTTTCCTAACAAAAATGTATGTGGGCCTAGATTCTAGGAGTTTGCGGGGGGTGGCAGGGGGGCGGCAGCCCCCTGCGAGCGGTGTCTGAGTTTTCGAAGCACCGGAGAAAATTATTTCTGAGAAGTCAATTGCATGAAAATCCTTTTGCCAACGGCCCAGATTAGTCAAGTTACCCATTAATTCATTTTCTCGAAAAATTATAACTTTTTCAAAGAAACATATCATTTTTTTTTAATTTTAATAAAAAAAATTATAACTTTTTCAAAAAAAAAAAAGAAAAAAAAAAGATAGGAACCGGCCATTAAATAGCCGGTTTGGACATTTTTGACAGAATTTGAGATTTATGGGCAGAGTTGGCGAAATTTAGGTTTTGATGGGCATGGATAAAAATGACGGCATTTTACGTCTGCTTTTATTATTTTAATGCATAATTATGGCTATTATTGTTTCCTTCCATCGAATCGAAATAGATCGGATCAATCAAATACCATTATGAATCCAACAAACTTCTCAAACGGGCCTATCAAGTAGTAAAAACTAAAAACACCATTATAATAAAATAAAAAACTATAAAAAGAAACAGAGCAGCAGAGGACAATGTTACATTAAAGAAGCAAAGGAATTGACCTTTTTTTGTTCATTAATTAACATCCAGTTGTTTGACTATTAGAACATATACAAACTACCCTGCTCATTTTGTTCATGTTATCATGTTGCGGTGCACGTGCAAGGCGACAATTGTTGGTGCGCGGCAGTTCTCCATTGGAAACTTCTGTTCACGAAATACAGACTGTTTGTAGTTTGTAAACTTAAATTGATTTCACGCGTATGCGGTAAACATGAACATGCCTTCTAGTGCATTTTTGGTGGCACTGCTCGCTGACTCAAATGCAAGTTGGAATCGGAAGTTGTATATACTTACGTTGAATCATTACATCAATTATACTAAATAGAAGCATTTAGCATTTATACTTGTTGATGTCATAAAAAAACTCACTCGGTGAATTCAGCAACATCTTTTTCTAAATTAGACTATTCAAATAAAGCAACAAAAGGGACGCGTAGGCGTAGCCTATCAACTATGTTTTAGTCAATGATGGCTAACGACTCCATACTCCGTAGTCGTTATTTAAATTTTGTAATGGTTGCCGCCTTCTGGTGTGGTCCATAATTCATATGCTATAATCGCATGATGGAGTGTCGTAAAGCCAAAAAATTTAAATATACTCTCAACAAAAAAAAATTAATAAAAAAAATACTTTTTTTTTTCCAGAATTTTAGATTTATCGGGCCGCAACGTGAAATGGCGGCTCCCAAAATTAACCAAAAAACTACTATTTTTTGCAGAATTTCATATTTATCGGGCCGCAACGTGAAATGACGGCTCCATTCTTTGAGAACCGCCATTTCACGTTGCAGCCCCGCAAAAACAAAAAAATTCAATTGTTTCCGTGAAATTTTGTTGATTTGTTTAATAATTTTCAAAAATAGAAAAAACAATTAATAATTTAAATATATTAGAAAGAACATCGAAATAAAACAATTAATAAATTTTCACCCGAAACAATTGGAAAACTTGATTTTTGCAGGGCCATAACGTGAAATGGAACAACCATTTCACGTTGACACCCTAAATATGTGGTTTATTTATTTATTATTTTTTGATTGAGGATATTTTTGAAAAATTCGGGTAACAAAGCGTCAAGTAAAATTGCCCAACTTTAGATGAACATAAACAGGGGCGGAGCCAGACTTTCAGACTATGGGGGTCAAACATGAATTGAGTCAAGTATATACAATTTTCCTATTATAAATGGGGGTCAATTTCACACTATTCTTAGTATTTTCCTTTGAAATATGTTAAAAATAAGACATAGATATAAAAAAAAAAATTGAAATTGAATGGGGGTCAATTGACCCCCATTCAAGCTACGTAGATTCGCCCCTGAACATAAATTGGTTTAATTTCTCATATTCGGGCCTTCAAAAGAAAAATCAAAATATTATTTTTGTTAAAATAGAAAATTAATAATCAGACTATGGACTTTTAAGAACCAGTCCTTGGTCTAGTGGCAAAGGCACGTGGTCTCTATGTGGGAGGTCATGGGTTCGAAACTCAGATAGAGAAAATCCTTTGTTATAATAACAAGGGTATTAAATAATTTGGTGGCTTGACCTCCAACTTTACTCAAAAAAAAAAAACTATGGACTTCTCGTACTCATCGAGGCTTTTACTGTTTCCGCCTTAAAACCAACATATTTTTTTTTTAAAAAAAAGCATTATAGCAAGTAGAATAGTAGGGGTATCAATGGCACCCTTCTACCTGACCCGTACCGTATCAAATAAGATGGGTACGGGTAATATTTTTTTTTTCGTAAACTTATTGGGTACGGGTAAATAATTTTTTTCGTTATCTAAATGGGTAAGGGTACGGGTAAAGCCTATTTCGTACCCGTTATCCGATCGGGTAATTATAAAAGAAAAATTACATATATTATATATATTAATAGGTAATGAAAATAGTATTTTAATTGGTTTACTTGTAGTATGATAAGATTTTTTTTTCAATAAGTACTATGCATGCATCAAATGATTGTATATATTTTAATGTTGTATTTAAAAAATAATAAAAATAATTATTATAATAGTATAACCCGTTATTTATCCGCTACCGTTTCGTTATCCGACAACCATAACGGGTAAGAGTAGGGCATCGGTAAGATAATTTGTAATGGATACGGATAGAGTACGGATAAAAATAATTTGTAACAGGTACGGGTATGAAAATGCTTCCAGCCGATTCTTACCGTACCCGTTGACGCCCCTGTAGAATAGAATAGTCAATTAGTATAACTTCGAAGTGGTTCCTGGAAAAATATTTTTTTGGTTCTTTTCTGGAAATGCCCGTACGCCAGAAGTATTCAAGTTTCAGACGACCGTTGCTTCGTTCTTCTGCTTTTGCCTTTCATTGTCGGAGACCACGTCTCGATTTTCCCGTTATATCCACTTTCGTAATTATGTCGAAAAGCAAGGCCAAGGCCCAAGGGTGTTGCTTTCTATAGAAAGAAACTTGACGCTCTAACGCAATGCTTTGCGTCTCCCAAAAGCCGACTCCTTAATATAATGCCCCGTGTGATTCTTGCTTTGCAACTAGTAGTATATATAGAGTAGAACTAGAGTACTATTATGAATACCAAGTTTCTTTGTACTCTTAATTCTGAAATTTATTGGATAAATTTTGAACGACGAATCCAAACCGTTGAAATTTTTTTCTACCTTACGAATGATGCGTCTACATGTGAAAATTGTAAAGTTTCTAATTAATTTAGTATAAAGTCAAGTGGTTAAAATTAGAATATTTCTAAATTAATTTTAATGCATTCATTTTTTGAAAGTCTTTTGACCACTTGACTTTATACTAAATTAATTCGAAATTTTACAATTTTCACATGTAGACGCATCATCCGTAAGGTAGAAAAAAATTTCAACGGTTTGGATTCGTCGTTCGAAGTTAATCCGATAAGTTTTAGAGTTAAGAGTACAAAGGAGTTTGGTACTCTTAGGAGCACCCTAGTTCTACTCGTATATATAATCTTAGATTGGCCGTATAATTTGTATTTTGATCTTTCGTTTTAGACGAGAAGAGATTAAACACGTTATATATTTTAAATTTTCACGCATCTGATGATTTAGTAATTATCTCACTTGGAGTTATTCAAATATAATTATAAATTTCTTCGTTAATTTTACTGAAATTTTTATTAATATCATTTCCAAAAAAAATCACACATTTTGGAGAACAGTATTTACCAGGCCGCAACGACAGATGGTGGCCATATTCTTGGAGACCGCCATTTGTTGTTGTGGCCCCATCAAAAATACAAAAATGCATCGTAATATGCTGAGTTTTTTGGATTTTTGAGGGGCCGCAACAACAAATGGCGGTCTCAAGAATAAAATCACTATTTGTCATTGCGGCCCTGGTAGATATTGAATTCTCCAATTTCAGCGATCTTTTGATTTGTCTTTTTTTTTTAGAGTAGTATTAATAAAAATTTCGGTTAATTTTAAGTGCGCCAAATCTCTAACAAGAGTAAGAACTTAGATCGCGCATTATAATTATCTATTAATTAAATAAAATATTTTTTTTTATCAATTTTTTTAAAGAGAGTGACGTTGAAACATTTTTTTTATTGATAAACAGTGTTGAAACTAATTTAATAACACGCGTCGTCTTAAAATGAAAAAAAATCAACAGAAATAATGAAGTGGTACATGACATAATTACGTATTTAAAGATATGTTAGAATACCTGACAAGTAGGGCTGTCAAAAAAGCTCGCAGCTCGTGACTCACGTCTGGCTCGAACGGTAACAGCTCGTTCGATAGTGGACCGAGCTAGCTCGCTAACAGCTCGGGCCAAAATTAACGAGCTGAGCTAAGGCCTAGCTCGGCTAGGCATCAATTTGTGAATTTGTATGAATTTGTGTGTATTTTATACTGTCAAGCTTGGTCCAGCTCAGTCAAAAAAAGTTTGTAAAATCTATTTTCTTCTTAAAACAAGGTCCAACCAAACCCAGTGAGCGAGCTCGTGGCTCTCGAGCTGGCTCGTCACTAGTTTGAGCTGAGATTTTAGCTCGCGAGTTGTTAATGAGCTGGCTCGTCACTAGTTTGAGCTGAGATTTTAGCTCGCAAGCTGAGTTAAGGCCCAGCTCATTTACAGCCCTACTGACAACCAAAATATTCTACAGCAATTTGTTATTCACAGTATTTAAATTTTATAATGCATTATGTTCCACATTGGCAAGTAGGGGTGGCAGCGAGCTGGTTCAGCTTGAACTCGTCATGAGTTGTCTTGTTCAAGTCACGAGCGAACTGATTTTACAGGGTCCAAGCTGAACCGAACTAGCTCGTGAGCTGACGAGCTAGTTCATCGAGTCTAGCTGGATCTTATTTTAAGAAGAAAATAAATTTTACAAATTTTTTGGACCGAGCTGAACAATATAAAATGCACACAAATTCACAAAATGATACTTAGTCGAGATAGCTCGCGAGCTGACAATCAAGCTAGACTCCAGCTCAAACTCGTTAATTCTGAACCGAGCCAGTAGTGAATTGGCTTGTTAATAATTCGGTCCAGTAACGAACGACTTGTGAATCAGATTTCGTTCCCGTCTCCCCGATCCAAAATTCCGATCTATTTTTTTTTTCTGTAACATATTGTCAGGATTTTATGTGGCTTTATTTCTCTCGCAACATATGATTTTGTAACTCTCTCTCAACTGTACAGTAGAAAGCAAATGCTTCTCTATGATCTATCTCTCAATGTTCTCTATGTAGATTGGACTGTTTTTCTTAGTAAAAACAAAATAAACCACAAACAATCCTAACAACCGGTTACAAAAAAAAAGACAGAGATTTGAATCGAAGACATTGTTTCTGATCGAAACTAAGGATCGTGAAGACGTGAACAATGACTGGCATTTCTAGGGAAATTTCCCCCTACGGAAATTATTTCCCCCTCTAGATTCATGATATGTAATTTGAATTAAATTAATGGTTAAAATTATAATTTTTTTTAATTCAAATTAGTAATTAGAATTAGAAGTCAGAGCAATGAGAAATTATAAGTTAGAGTATTTTTTTATCTGATATCTAATTAGCTATTGAAATCTGATTCACTATTTTTTTTACTTTCAATGAAAATTTTAGATTCGTCCATGACTCCAACTCAAGCATTTTGTATCCTCTGCTCTAGGCACAATGAAAATACTAGATGTTTCATTGTGAAAGAGGATGCTTGCTTGAATAAAAAAAAAAAAATACAGAACTATTAAGTCTCTATTTTTTCCTCTGTCACTTGCATGTATAAATAACCGACATCAAAATGAAGGACAATGACAAAATGTTCCAAGCAGCTGCAAAAAATAATTGGCAAAACAAATATCATGTGACAAGACATGCTATGCAATTCCTCCACTAGCGGATTGGTTAATGATAATAATATATAACCAATATGATACGAATTGATAATTTTTAAACTTAGTGTAGGATAAGAGTAAGAAATAAATAATTCTTCAAGACCCATATTTTTTTTTTTTATGATATTAATATATGATACCATCAAACGATTAATTATAAATAATTAATTACAACTAAAATTAATCGATTAATCGAAAAATTGTAATAATTTAGTTATTTTCAACAATTAATCGATTAATCAGTCCAAAACCTAAACGGATATTTTTTACGCCGGACTTTTGTGCCCCCATTTTGTTTTTTTATTTTTCCTTCTTTTTTGGTCAGTCACAGCTGTTTGCTGTACGAAACTGCGCATTAGATCCAAAGCAGGCAGCAATCAATTTATTCTCGGATAACCCTGAACATTTAATATTTCATAAATCAACTAAAATAGACAGACTCTTTTTGCAATAATCCCGATATCTATCTGCGAAATGCCAAGCAGAAACAGATAATAAATTCTCTCTCACGCTAGTCATGTGATTTGAACCACTTTAATGCAATTTCTAGCATAAATTAGCATTTATTTTGTTAATGTTTTCTTTGTTTTACATAAAAAATAAAGAACCAGGATACAAAATGTAAATGCCCGCTGTCAGTGAGAGAGAATAAAAAGAACCTCTGACGCGCTTTTCTATGATGTGTTTAAATAATATAAATAATCACCTCCTCCATGTGGGCTTGGCCGCTTGAGGCTTCCTTCTTGGACTCTTCCTTCTCTCCATTTCTCTTTCAAAAGACCTGGTCTGAGGTCTCTCTCTCTAAAACCCACAAACCACAAAACACGACTATACTATAACACTCTTCTCACAAGCGCAAGTTTTTGCAGTTGTTTTGTCGGCACAGGGCTTTGAATAGAATTGGTCCTCTAATGGATAGCAACGCTCCTCTCTGCTCTTTGGTTGCTCTGTTTGTTATTTAATTTCGCCTCAAGCTCACAAAGGGCCAGATCTTTGATTTGAGTTCTTTACTTCTAGCGACCTCAGTGTAGATCTTTGGTGATTAGCTTTTCTCACCTTGTAAGGCCCTTAGATTGGTGAGAATTTTTGCTTCTTAGCTCTTAGTTTGGGAACTTTTTTTTTTTTTACTTCCAAAAAAAAAAAGTTGGGCCATTTTTTATCGAGAGGTTGCTCTTAAGCATTTTTCCTTGGTGTTTTTAGTTTAACAAGAGCAGATTCCCAGCTCATGAAACCCTAGATTGGTACGCTTTGTATCTTCTCAGCTGCTGGGTTGATCTCTACTTTTTGAAAACAAGTTGATTTACTTCCCATTGGTATCTCTAGCCACTAGCAGCATTTGCCTGATTTCAATTTAAGGTTTTGCTGGAAGTAATTTTCTGGAATACTTTCTTTTTTCTGATTTTTTCCTAAAAAGGGAAAAAATAATTTCTTAGTCTAGCCACCACCGTTTGAAAGATCCCCAGCGAAAACCTTTCAAGCACTATTTTTTAATTTTAATTTTAAACGTTGTCTTTTCCCCCTAAAGTGACCTCCTTTTAAGTTTCTAAAGTTAAATTTTTGTGTCTTTCAACAGATCAAGCGAAGATTCTAGAAAATTCCAGCACCAACGATGGCAAACAACAGATCCTTTCACAATTCATCCTTTAACAATTCCCAGTCAGGCCCTGGTGTGAGGTTCGTACGCCGTACCAGTACTGGTCGGTACGTTAATTACTCACAAGGCGATCAAGACAGTGAATTTGGCTCTGTTGATTATACAAATTCATCTCCACAAGAATACGTAAATTACCATGTCCAAATCCCGGCCACGCCTGACAACCAACCAATGGCCAGCATGGAGATCACAATGGAACCATCCATTTCAGCCCGTGTCGAAGAACAGTATGTCTCCAACTCATTGTTCACCGGAGGGTTTAATACCATGACACGGGCCCACTTGATGGATAAAGTGATTGAGTCAGAGACAGCACATCCGCAAATGGCAGGGGCAAAAGGATCATCGTGCGCAGTTGAAGGGTGTAATGCAAAGATCATGAGCGATGAGAGGGGAATGGATATTTTGCCTTGCGAGTGTGGCTTTAAGATCTGTGCAGATTGCTTCAATGATGCAGTCAAGGTGAGATTTGAATTTGCATGATGCTGACTAATTATTTAATTTGACATAGCCTTAGTAGTGTGCTTTTTTTGCCAGTATTGTTGAGAATATAGATACTTTCTGGTTGCAAATGCATGGAAAAATCTCTCTTGTACTTGCTTTTCACAGATTGACGCCATCAATATTTATTTTAATAATATGATATTTGGATTTGTTTGAAAATTATTAATAAATTGATTGAAAGGTCATGATTCTCATAGAACATACAGAGATGGTCAAAGAAGGTTGTTTTCATTAATATGTTTGAAAACATGAGCTTTTACCGGGTCTTATCCTATAATATGTGTTACACCTAACTCTTACTCAGTCTTTACATGCTTCTATGATTACCAGCTCATAACTGGCTGGGGGTAGGGGACATATTTATAGGCCAAGGAAGTTCCTCTGTTTTACAGAAGTTCAAAATAGAATGCCCTGATTTATTAATTAATCAACTTTCGCATGCATAAGTTGTTAATCTGGATATCTATAGCTCAACTTATTAAGGATCGTTCAACATACACATAGTAGAGTGTACAAGAATTTGTGGCTGCAGGTTTAATGTTCTCTCCTTTTTACTCTCTCTCTCTCTCTCTCTCATGCATGTACATAGTATAATTGTGTTTTACAGTAGTCTTACTTCATTATTGTATATTGGTTTTGCAGGCAGGTGGTACCTGCCCGGGTTGCAAGGAACCATACCGGGTGACGGATCTAGAAGAAATGGGCAATGTAGATGCCGATGGTGGTACTATGACATTGCCGCTGCCACCTGGTGCAGGAAATAAGATGGCACGTAGACTATCACTTGTGAAATCCATGAGGCGCAGCCAGACTGGCGACTGGGACCAGAACAAATGGTTGTTTGAGACCAAGGGCACTTATGGATACGGCAATGCGATTTGGCCGGCTGAAAACGGAGGGGATGGTGCAGGGGGTGATGGAATGAATCCTGCAGAGTTGAACAGTAAGCCCTGGCGGCCGCTCACCCGCAAAATAAAGGTGCCTGCTGCAATTCTGAGCCCTTACCGGTATGACATTCGTACTAAGAGTTGCTTTTGACATTATTACTTTAGTTTTGTACATTGGTGCAGTTTGGTGTTCAAAAATATTGATTGAAGATACTGAAACACATATTTATTCTGGTCGCCTTGTATCATTGTGTTTTTAAAACTATTAAGTCCTTGATGATTTCTTCTTAGATGTCCACTAGATTGATTGAGTGTTTTTCTATCTTTGATCAGGCTACTTGTTTTGATCCGATTTGTGGTTTTGGGACTATTTCTTGCATGGCGTGTGAAGCACAAAAATGAGGATGCAGTGTGGCTTTGGGGAATGTCAGTTGTGTGTGAAATATGGTTTGCCTTCTCCTGGATCCTTGACCAGCTTCCAAAACTTTGCCCCATAAACCGTGCAACTGACCTAGCTGTCCTCAAAGAAAAATTTGAGACTCCATCTGCTGGCAACCCGACCGGCAAGTCTGACCTACCCGGTCTAGACATTTTTGTGTCGACTGCTGATCCAGATAAGGAACCTGTTTTGGTCACAGCCAACACGATTCTCTCTATTCTTGCAGCTGATTATCCTGTTGAGAAATTATCTTGCTATGTATCTGATGATGGTGGGGCCCTCTTGACATTTGAAGCCATGGCAGAGGCTGCTAGCTTTGCTAACTTATGGGTGCCTTTTTGTAGAAAGCATGACATCGAGCCCCGTAATCCGGATAGTTACTTTAACTTGAAGAAAGACCCATACAAGAACAAGGTCAGACCCGATTTTGTCAAGGATAGAAGACGTGTGAAAAGGGAGTATGATGAATTTAAGGTGCGCATTAATGGGTTACCTGATTCGATCCGGAGGCGTTCGGATGCTTACCATGCCCGTGAAGAGATCAGTGCTATGAAGCGTCAGAGAAATGCTCTTGGGGATGAACCAGCTGAGGCTATTAAGATACCGAAGGCCACTTGGATGGCAGATGGGACCCACTGGCCTGGTACATGGATTACTTCTGGTCCAGAGCATACACGTGGCGACCATGCTGGGATCATTCAGGTATATATTAATTTATTTTGCTAGACCTTTCAATTTTGACTTTTGGTTCTTGAATTTATAAAGCTACCTTGCTTCATGATTCTTTAGATATCCTTGCATAAACATTATACTTCCGAGTTCTGACTGCATGTTGATTTTAACTTCGGTGACCCTGCCAGCTTTTACAGTGGTGTGGATTTTTTGCAATTTAATTATAAAAATTAAAAATTGCAACCATTAGGCATAAAAAGTATTTGGCAAAAAGAAGTTTCAATCATTGTGTAGAATATGTCTAGCTTAACCAATATACTTTTCTCCACATCAGACACACTACATTCTTAGACCTTGAGATCAGAAGAACATAATTATTAGATCATCTACATTTAAACCCTTGACAATCTTTTGACTAACAAAATGATCTTAATTTATCTCAGGTTATGCTGAAGCCTCCTAGTGATGAGCCATTGTATGGCAACATTTCTGATGAGGAAATCCCCACCTCACTTGACTTTGCTGAGGTAGACATTCGTCTGCCAATGCTGGTGTATGTCTCTCGTGAGAAGCGTCCCGGCTATGACCACAACAAGAAGGCGGGTGCCATGAATGCCCTTGTGCGTTCCTCAGCTGTCATGTCAAACGGCCCCTTCATCCTCAACTTGGACTGCGATCACTATGTTTACAACTCCCAGGCCTTTC
This sequence comes from Carex arenaria, assembly GCA_964058825.1. Lineage (NCBI taxonomy): Eukaryota > Viridiplantae > Streptophyta > Magnoliopsida > Poales > Cyperaceae > Carex > Carex arenaria. The sequence goes on along the minus strand of CAXKVW010000044.1, from coordinate 668,531 downwards.
GTGAAGGTATGTGCTTCATGATGGATCGTGGCGGGGACCGCCTCTGTTACGTGCAGTTCCCACAGCGGTTTGAGGGTATTGACCCATCTGACCGCTATGCAAATCACAACACTGTCTTTTTTGATGGCAACATGCGAGCATTAGATGGGCTCATGGGACCAGTTTATGTTGGTACCGGCTGCTTGTTCCGTCGGATTGCGCTGTATGGATTTGACCCGCCTCGTTCGAAGGAACATGGATCTGGCTGTTGTGGATGCTGCTTCCCACAGAAGAAGAGCCCATCAAAGGTATCCTCGCCCGAGGAGACTCATGCGCTTCGCATGGCAGATTTTGATGAGGAGGAGATGAACCTAGCGACCTTCCCCAAGAAATTCGGCAACTCAAGTGTCTTGATTGATTCTATTCCAGTTGCTGAATATCAAGGCCGGCCATTGGCAGATCACCCTGCAGTTAAAAACGGCCGCCCCCCTGGTGCACTTACCATCCCTCGGGATCTTCTTGATGCTGCCACTGTTGCTGAGGCAATCAGCGTGATATCTTGTTGGTATGAGGATAAGACCGAATGGGGCCTGCGTGTTGGGTGGATTTATGGATCAGTAACTGAGGATGTGGTAACAGGTTATAGGATGCACAATAGGGGGTGGAAATCTGTTTATTGTGTGACTAAGCGTGATGCATTCCGTGGGAGCGCCCCGATCAACCTGACAGACCGGCTGCATCAGGTGCTGAGGTGGGCCACAGGTTCTGTTGAGATTTTCTTTTCTCGAAATAATGCTCTCCTTGCAAGCACCAGAATGAAATTTTTGCAAAGAATTGCATACCTCAATGTGGGTATCTACCCATTCACCTCTATCTTCCTGATAGTCTATTGCTTCCTCCCAGCTCTCTCGCTCTTCTCGGGTCAATTCATTGTACAAACACTAAGTGTAACCTTCCTCACCTACCTTCTGATCATAACCTTAACCCTAATGATGCTTGCCATACTAGAAGTCAAATGGTCAGGTATCAATCTTGAGGAATGGTGGCGCAATGAGCAGTTTTGGTTGATTGGTGGTACCAGTGCACACTTGGCAGCTGTGATCCAAGGCCTTCTCAAAGTAATTGCGGGTATCGAGATATCATTCACCCTTACCTCAAAGTCAGGCGGTGATGATGAAAATGATGAGTTTGCTGATCTTTACATTGTCAAGTGGACATCCTTGATGATCCCACCAATCGTTATCATGATGGTTAACCTAATAGGTATAGCAGTTGGATTTAGCCGCACCATATACAGCACGATACCAGAGTGGAGCAAGCTACTCGGTGGTGTTTTCTTCAGCTTTTGGGTGTTGGCCCATCTTTATCCTTTTGCAAAGGGGCTTATGGGGAGGAGAGGGAGAACACCTACAATTGTCTTTGTTTGGTCGGGGCTTATTGCCATTACCATCTCTCTACTTTGGGTTTCGATCAGCCCGCCTTCTGCAAATTCATCGATTGGTGGATCATTTACTTTCCCTTGATATGGAAAGAACGATGGTGATCATGTGTCCGTATAGGTGGGAGGGGAAAGGGGGTAGTGGCTGCTATGATTTATAAGTTTTTTTTTTTTCCTTTTTTTTTCTTAAACAGCCCCGATGTTGTTATAGTTCTTTGCTTATTTTATTTATTGGTAACTTGGTTACTTGATAAAGGTGATTTTGTTTATTCGGCTTCTAATATATTGACCTGATTTTCTTCATTGGTCCCAGATTAGAAAATCCATTAGAGGTTTAAACTTAAAAAGTCAATATAATGTGAAATGTCTGTCAGGGATTGAGCCTATTTTTTTTTTTTTTTTCAAGTCAGATAGCCCAAGGGGTTGTCCAGACCCTTTTCTGTATCCTCTTAAATTTCTGCGATTTCTGATTTGCGTCATGAGAAGGCCTGCCCATACGGGTTGGTGCTGGAGCTGACGTGGTGGCTCTTGTTTAAGACGTGACTTTGACTCTATGATATATAGTGGAGGTATAATATAGTTAGTATATTATTATTATTTTATTATTATTATTGGTACATTATTACTATTAAAGTCTATAATATAGTACATTATTACTATTAGTAATGCTATTATTAGTTTTATAATTATTTAATTACTACATACTTCACTTTGTGATTCCGATTAAGTTTCATTTCGAGTCCATGCCCCTCCCCCAGGTACCTAAGGTACAACTGAAAAAAAATAGACGACTCAAATTAATTCCAGTCGGATCAAACTCAATCCGATGTCTGTTGAGACTGTAGGGGGTTTGTTTAGAGATTCATGCCAAGTGAAATGAACTGTCTAGATTTACCACTTACACCTTAGGTATCTGGGGTGATACGGATTCTTTCATTTCTAGTCTTACTTCAACTTGTTTAGAATTAAAAACTTGGTTGTTGTTGTTGTTGTATTGTTAACGGTTTATTAGAGGTTCGTTCTTATGGTTAGAGATTGTTGCTATAAAAACAGTTTGTATGAAAATCCGTTAATCTACTAGTAAAACAGTGCGAACCATGTTATGTTTAGCTAACGTGTTATTTTTTATTTTTTGATGAATTTGTCAACACAGTATCTTCATCGTTATGGTTACAATTATTAGTTTATTACTGACGATACATTGCTTTCGGTACAAATTGAACGAGAATAACCAGGGCTTGTTGAAGAGCAACTTTGAATATATATACTAGTCAAGTGCCCGTGCCTTGCAACGGGAAACAAAAAATCCATATATTAAAACAGAAAAAGAATTACAAAAAAAAAAAAGATTATAAGGACACAATAAGTGCCCGTGCCTTTTCTTGTTTCTAGTTTCTTAGGTTTGAAACTCTTTTATTTATAAGGACACAAGATGTTTCTAAATTACAAAAGTCAATAAAAAGAGGAAATTATTTGAAAGTAAAATAAATAGAAAAGACAACTTATAAGACATGAATATTGCATTGTAAAATTGACAAAAAAAAATAGTTGTACCTCTGTTCATTGTACCAACAAACACGAAAAAAATTACAAATAGAAACCTAACATTCTTTTCACAAAATTAATAAATTATTTGACTCAATTATTTAAAAATGCTGAAAAAAAATCAAATACTTAATAAAGTTGAAGTAATAAAAATACTTACTTTCCACTTAATCTAACTATGATGAGGTGCACTCTAGCATCAAATACTATTAATTCATAACAAAAGATGTTGTGAATTGGTGTGAATTTGATACTTGCTTTCAAGCAAGCCTTCAAAATTTTTTCTTAGGCGGATACCACAAACAAGGGTGACTATTAATAAATAAAACTATTGATGCTACCAAGACAAAATTGGGTTACAAATGAGCTCAATTTCACGTCAGGACTCATGTTCTTTTTTTCAGAAAAAAATGAGCAAATACGCAACAGTGAGGTTCATTTAGCCAATTTTGGTCTAAAAAAACTATTTGTTTATACTAAATTGATAATTGACTAATATAAGAGGTTTTATTGGGACATAATTGAAGGAAAACGTGTCATGTACCAGTTAAAAAAAACTCTGAAATGAAATGTACTATCCAGACTTCCAAATGTTGCAAAAATAAATTGCTAATAAAAAAATAAAACTATAAGAGAGAATGTTTTCTAAAGCAATTCTTGCAAATGACAACCCAACATCTACTTTATTAACAAAAAATGCTGATAATTTTTTCAATTGAAACTAACACCATCATCTTTTACCATAAATGCAAACAAAAGCCAACAATTGTCTTGAATATACATCCCAAGAGAACTGTCATATGTAAATTTGTTTGAGCTAACAGAAACTATTAAGAGGCAATTATGTCATTTTGATAGATTTAACCTTACTATGTAGATGTTTTTTACAAATACCCAAAAAAAAACTCAAGATTAAAACATCATAAATGCTTGGGCCGTTCTAAAGGATTTACATGTTCAAATAGTAAGACCTGATTTTGTATAATGTAAAACTACAACACTGCCAAATAACAAGCTGAAAAGATAAGAATTAGTAAAACTTAGTAGTAATACTAACATCCAAGTATTGTTCTAGCCTTTCAACAAGCTCACGAGGGATTGGCTCTAGCAAATTTGTTTTCTTTTTATAGAACTTTTTTATCCATAACTCAACGACAGTTTTGTTTTTCCTCTCTTTAATAGGTTCGCCTAATGGAGTCATTAGGTGCTCTATCGCAAAAGACTGTATCGCCTGCAGTATTACAATAACTATTTTCTTAATATACATTTCTAATAATAACTTGAAATGATAGATCTTGCATGTTGCTCTTTTTACCTCTCATGTTTCTCTTATCTTATGAAGAGCCTAACCAACTCGTGCATGTATTGTACTTCTCTGCATAAAGTTGAAAATTGGGAACATGCAAGTCATTAGTCAACGGTTAAAATTACAGGTTAAATCATTTTATAGCAGTCCAAACATATAGCTTAGGAGTTGGCAACTATACTTGCAACTTAGAAATCACCATAAAGCTAATACTCTATCAAGAACATCTCCAAATGTGATAATTAACCAGATATACTGAAATTTCAAACTCAAAGTCTATTTATGAAACTATGAAGCCTCGGTTCAAAATAATTACAAATAGAAAGATAATATCAAACAAACGGTACCTAGAGTATATACAATTTTACACCTATGCCATTTCGGTCCCTGAAATAACAAAATTCTTACTTTGATATGTAAGCATCATTTATTTATGTCTCTCACACCAAGAAACAAACAAAACAACCTTAGACTGTTAGACATTGGCTCAAAGCAAGTCAATTTGATGGAATATATGTCAGTAAAAAAAATGTCTGATATCAAGCCAAAGCACGCTAGAATTTAGTCCAAATTTTGGATCATATGACAATAGGGATATTTCAAATAGACTATTTTAACTTTGAAAGCAAATAAATTAATCCATAGTACAGACCGATATGTACTATGCATAGTACCATAGCCTCACTTATATTAAAGAAATAAATAACTTAAAATCGGTTTTAAGACTTCTAGAGCTACAGGATGTTTTTGTAAGTTGAGAAATGATATGTTATCACACTTCCTTGTAATCAGTTAAAAATGTTTTCCATCATACATGTAATGTTTTGTCTGAGCATCTTGTGGAATGAAGACTGTATAATGGCAAACATGTTGAAAACTGTTTGTCCAGTAGATGTTCTTCCGTCAAGAATTGCACAAAAGCAATTATATAGTCTAATAACTCCCCACCTTCACATAATCTGATAAATAACAAAAAATCAAATTAAATAAAAATGAAATTTCATGGTATGCTACCTGGCAAGGTTTTATAGTTGGCCGGAAATACAATAACCAGTACAATATGAAATATTTTGCCGTATCATTTGTTGTTTGAAGCATTAATTAAGCTAAGAAATAGCCTCAATTCGCTTTGTACCAGCTATCCATCAAATAACATGGACAAAATTTAAAAATCAAGCTGTTACATGACTGCATAGTGCAAATGCTATGATATGCAATACACCCCCACTGCTATTTCATATACCAGTAAATAACAGTTTATTTTGAATGCATCAGGAAGATAAAAGAACCAGATTCATCCCCAATTAAAGAAATAACAGAAGTTTAGAAAACATACTCCATGACTATGTAGACATTTTCAGCATCTTCGCATGTATCTTAAACTTCACTGTATGTGTGTGACCTGATAACGCTTTTAGCATCTTTACTTCCCTTCTTACATCTTTAATTGCTATAGCAGATGTCATCTGCAACACATCAAATAATTATAGAAAAATAATTTGAAACTATTTCTAATATTTTTAACAATCATTTCACACAAAAAAGAAAGAATTAATCATTAACAGCTTGTTCTTTGTACGGCATGGTCATAGCAGCAAAATCAGAGTTAAAACAAATATAAGTTCTAGAAATTAGACTCAGAGATATCTCGAAAGAAATTCAAAGTGAACCAAAACACATTGAGACAAAAGGGGTTCATTTTTATTGGTTCAACATGAAAATGCTGAAAACAAAATACAAAAAGGAGCTAAAACTTGAACTGTCAAATCAATTTAATTTAGGATTTTAGAAACAACACTATGAGAACTATTAAACTGAGTATAAAAGTTATTTTCAAATACCAATTTCCTAAATACATAAATTGGTTCTAACTTATCAAAGAAGGGATTAAAACAAAGGGACTGGATCTTACCACAGGAGGAGGCAAAGAAAAGTCAGATGAAGCATCAGACGCCTTAGGAGAAGGTTTTATCACCTGGTGCTCCTTCATATGATGTTCTTTGACCCTCGAGATGCCCTTATTAGGGCTAATAAGAGGCCAGCAAACAGAGCTCCTTCATGTGATGTTCTTTGACCCTCGAGAGAAATTTAGGTTGTTTTTATTTTAGCGAGCGACAGAGTGCGGAGGAAGAAAAAGGGGGCACGAGCCACCAAGGAGGAAGACAAAAAGGGGCACGCGTCAGAAAAAGCGCATCGTCAGTAGACTATCGGGGGGGGTGCGTATCCTCTGAGATATCTCAGTTTTTGCGTGATCGACGTGTCCGGTGCCTATTCGGGGGGACATAGGGGCTAGTATTATTTGAGCTTTGAGATTCGTGTAGAACGTATTTGAACGATTAAGATATTCCAAAAAGTCACGCAAAGTTTGAGATATCTCAGAGGATTTGAATTCATCGGGGTGGGGAAGGAAAAGAAGTCAGAAACGCGTAATTTCTATGTTGATTTTCATGTGGCGGGTATGAATCTAATTAAATTTAGATTTCTACACGCTTGACAACATGAAATAGATGCATGAGATCAGAATTATTTATCAAAGGCTGAGATTGAGATTGTTTTTGATGAACGGCTCTGATTTATTAAATGAACGGTCCAGATTTCATTTCAGTAGATAGGCACTTGGAGACTAAATTTTTTAAGGTGATATTTAGAGTAGTACTGATATATGAGATGGACTTGGCTAAGCCATGGTGCGAAATGCATTTGTACTCCACGCCATATCTTCATTTCCAAAGTTCAAATGGCCGATCCGAACCGCTCAAAATGTTCTCCATATTGAAATGTGCCTGGAGACCAAATTTTATATTTTTTGGAATTTTTTTACTATTTATTAAGCCACTTTGAAATCGCTGATCCAACGTGAACAGTAAAAATTTCTGGACCATCGGATCAGCGATTTTCAAAGTGGCTTAATAAATAGTAAAAAAATTCCAAAAAATGTAAAATTTGGTCTCCAAGCACATTTCAATATGGAGAACATTTTGAGCGGTTCGGATCAGCCATTTGAACTTTGAAAATAAAGATATTGTGCCGTGGCTCACCAAACGCATTTGTACCATGGCTTAGCCAAGTCCATCTCTCTCTATATATATGTATATATATAATATATATATATGTATATATATAATATATATATACTAGTATTGTGCCCATGCGTTGCAACGGAAATATATTATAAAATTGAATATAATATGAAGATATCTTTTTGTTTGACATTCCCACAAAATTAAGAAAAAAATATTAAATAAAAATAAAAGGCACACACGAAAAAAAAAAAAGAAATTCAAATAATAAATAACAATGAAAGAAACAACAAATGGAAAAAAAAATAGATCAAATATAATATGAAAAAAGTTCTTGAAGTATCATTGTCAGTGTGATCATCTTCAATATAGTGTAACATTTATGAAAACGAACAAACAAATACGAAAAATGTCACACCCCAAACCGAGAATTCCATATTAGGGCGTGACTGATCCTCGCCTCGTGCTTATTAACTCAATAAACACGCAAGGCTAAACAAATATAATAACAAACAAAATACAGCAACGTGAATAATCATAATATCAGCATAGTCATACAATCCATAAATAAACATACACATACAATATCCATACAGTCTGAATCAGAATGTAAAACACGAACTACAGAAAGGGGTACAAGAGCTACCAAGTCCGATATACTAATCAAAAGATCGGATCTCGTAAACCTAATAAAAAGGGTCCTATAAATATAAGTCACGCCGCGAGGTCTTCGAGGATAGCCTCCAATAGATCCTGCTGTAATAGACCAATCTTCGTACCTAAAACCCACGAAACAACGTGTGGGATGAGCGAATGATCGCCCAGTGCGTGACCCAGAATTACCCTTCAGGGATCTTCTTAAGTCGAAGTATTTTTAAATGTAATAATTTTAAATGACACTTTTATATGCATATGCTTGAATGCAATTATCCTAACTACATAACTAGAAATAAAAATACATATAATAGATGCAAATGATGTGATTTACTGTCATGCCAACATGCAAAAGATTCCCAAAATAAAATCCAAAGAGAGTGATATATGTATAGCCAAATCAGAGCCCGGTACCTAAGTACCACGCCAGAAATTTATATATATAATAATACGAAAGAATCATCAACCCAGTGCAGTGCCAATCGAATCACAAGATCCAATAAGATATATCCAAGTACACCGGTCAGCAAGTCCAATGATACACGATGCCTACTGACATCGCTCATTAAACCTCCCGTGTGCAACGAATGCAGATGAATATATCTCAATCCAGTGTTTGTTCCTTTCTCTAAATCGATCCTTCAACAAACATATAAAATAGGAGAAAACTACAAGCAGGACGTAAAAAAAAATAGTTAATCCGTTTCCTCATGAGCAGACAACGGAACTCCATTATTCTGGCCAGACTAACGGGAAACATGCCACGGACTCGAACCGCCACACATGACTACGCCACGGACTTTTGGCCGTGCGCGTAGATTTCAAAAGATACACCAACGGACTTCTGGCCGTTAGTGTATACGACACGGACTTCTGGCCGTGTCATTTAAATCAGACCTACACAGACCTATAGCTGTGCATTCTGATTTCCGTATATGGCGAGTAGCTCCTAATGTAGGGGGAAAGCTCCCGAATCGATTCGTACTCCCGGGCTTCTGGCCGGTGCATGTTAAAATGTAAAATGAAGCGGAGTTTTATATAAGTCCAAGTATACATATAATATATCCTAATAAGACCTCCAAGGGATCAAGTGATCCTCCAGCTCAATGGCTGCGAGGCCGACTCGTTCCATCCCAACAAGCCGGAGCACAGTCATTCGGTCTTCTTTCTCACACTCGCCATGCACATGAGTATTTATAATAATAGTATATTGTCCTCTACGAGAAGAGGACAACAATGATACTACCTAATATAATAGTCTAACTAAATTAATTACTCTACTCCTAAATAAACAGTAAATTCTTTTCTTTGAAGGGGTTTATGCAAATCCGATCTACAGTTCAAAAGGATAAACATGCTCTAATGCAACTATTAATTTAAAGTGCGGATGACAGGTCAAGTGGTCGACTGGTAAGAGTACGCCACGAAAAAGTAATTCAGATATCCCACACCTGTATACTAAGCGGGAGTCGTGTGCAACTAGCTATGCGTTGGGATCGCCGGCAGGGTCCTCTTCTAAGCCGGTAGTGTAATCCGCGGTCTTGGTCCACGGATCGGTAGCCAGAGGAATGTGATGACCTGTACATTCGTAATTTAATCTAATTAAAAATATATCTACTTCATGTACTCTTTCCCTCGTTTAATTTATGTCTACTTGCAGTTTATCGTGTTCGATCGATCAGTCGGTTTGGCAGTTTCGAAATTGAGCACGAATACCAGTGGTTAAGAAACCTTAGTTGCAACCCTTCGGATTCGACACTACTAATACGACTTAATCCAATTAACGTCGTTAATTACAAATTTATAGAATGAAATATTGATAAAAATAACTAGATAGGAAAACGAATATTATTTATTATTATTTTTTTTGTTTACTTAATTACGCTAACTATCACAGTTTGAAAGCAAAGATTTAATTACGAAATTACTAAATAAAAATATGTTGCTAATTAATTGTCCTTATTAATTTAACAACATATTTATATTTAGGTTTAGATTTTTTTTGAAACACATAAATAAATTTATTTTATTTAACTGCTGTTTGGGGTGTTGTTTTTAATGTGTTTCATTAAAATATTTCTATTGAATAATCGATCTATAATAGTCTTATGTATTCATTATATATAACATATAGTAATAGATGCCTATGTCTTGCAACTTCTAGAATGTAATTGAAAATAATAATATATTAATATTCATTTACATACTAAGATGACTGATGCAAGTATATTATAACTCTTACGTGTTTACGTGTGTATGTAAATTAATAGTACAATATTTTGATATTAGATTATAATTCTATATGTATAGCTATAAACTATCAAGTATAATTATATACATATTTTATGTTTACTAATTCGTTATAAATATTTATGTAAATGTTTAACATATACTAATTAAGCATGTAATGCATATTAAAATTTTAATAACTAGATATAATAAAAATAGTCATTTTAATTAATAGCATGTTTCACTCTATATAGTTAAGAAAGTTTAGATGAACTTGTCAGCTTGAATTTTTAAGCAATTAAATCATCACTTGTTTGCACTTTTAGTTCATGTCATATTTTTAAATAAATGTCACGACTTCGGATGGAGCCTACGAAGAGGAGGTTTGAGATCCTAATTTAATTATACCATATTTTTTTTTACTTTAATTAACTTAACTACGCCTCAATTGTGTGTTACGATTAATTTCTGCTATTTTGCAAATCGAATAGAACTTTCGATATTTAATTTTGTGCTCAATCCTATCAATGTTGAGTTTGCACAACCCGATCAAATTTGAGATAAATTCGACTTATTTAAACGAAAGACCTAATTGCAAATTTTAAAAGCAATTAAATAACTAATTTATAATTTTCGGATTGGGTCTAGGCCTACTAAATTAATAAATCCAATTAATTTATTCTATGTATAGGGTCGGCCCCTTAAATAAAAATCACCCATTTTGCACCTAGGCCCCTAAAATTAAATTATTAGCCTAGGAGTTACAATTTCACACAAAAGACCCCTCAAATTAATTTATTTACGTATAGGCCCCTGTCAAGTCAAAGTCCGGTTAGGATAACCACAATACACTACCAACGGTATCACTGGGCCAGTACCACTGGTACTGGCATCGGAACATCACAACAAGCACATCACGAACAAGCACCGATAAGAACTAGTACCCCACAATCAAACCAGCAAACGGTACCAGACTGGTACCAGCAAAAACATCCTCATCACAACACAGAGGCACATCGCAACACACAAGAAACAAGCACAAACAGCACAGACCAGCACAAACCAGGCACAAACAGCAACACCAGAACCAAGCACAAAACAGGAAAAAAAACAAGGGTTCTGAATAATTTACCAGATAGAAGGGAACCAACCAGCACCAAGCAAGGGAACAGCACCAGAACCGCAAAACCACACCAGAGCAGTGCCGGATTAGCACCAGAGGCAAAATCGCAAGAAAGATTTCAACCCCAAAAATCTAGGGTTTAGAGTAATAGCAATCACAGAGGCAAACGGAAAAGAGAGAAAAATGCAAGGTTCTCAACACATGAGAGCAAATAGAGCAAACCCAACCAAAACAAAGCAAGAGAAGGGAATATATAACCCGGGAGAGAGGAATCACACAAACGTCAAGCCGCAGAGGGCAGGTGCGCTAATCGCGCGTCTAAACGAACGAGGGTCAAAGTGTGCAGAGGTGATGGGACGGGAGTAGGTCGGTCGACGACCCAGCCACGCAGGAGAGAGAGAGAGACCCAATTTTCTCTCCAGGCGCCAAGAGAGAGAGAGACCAAAGGTTTGAAAGGGGCGGACCCTTGCGCCAGGGAGAGAAAGAAAGGAGAGGAGAATTAAAAAGAGAGGGGAGAGCTTTAAGATCCGTGCAGATTATAGAAGAACGGTTTAGATTTGTCATAGAGAAAAAGAAGGTTAGTTTAATTAAAAGATCTCTAGGAACATTTGGTTTAAGAGTGAATTTGAGTTTATAAATTTCGTACGAGTTCATCGAATCCTTGTCGTTAATTTTTAATAACTTCATAAATTATTTAATTTGCAATTTTGATTAGTATTTGAATTTTTCATATAAAATTACTCTAAATTCTAATATCTCACCAAAACTTGTATTTGATTTTATGAAACTCTTATTTGTAAACTGTAATTCAAAAATATATAAATTTTAAGTTAGTTTAATAACAACCCTACATAATCAATTTATTTATTTCGAATCGATCGTTTTAATTGAATTTTAGGAATTTAATCGGTTCAGTGAAATTGAAGTTTATTATGTTGCTTTTAATGAGTATTTATTTATAATCTAACATGTTCGTCAATTAACTAAAATTTTTAATTAGTCGTAATTATTAATTGTTAGTGTAACTAATTAACTTAAAATTTATAGACTATAACAAAAAATATATTAATTAAAAAATTAAAAAAATGAACAATATTTATGAAAATGCACACATTAAAACAGCGAGCATATAGTATTTTCTTACTTTTAACTAACCAAAGAATGACAGCCGCTGCCTTTAAAAAAAAATCTGCCAAAGAATTATGTTGTTGGAATATTACTCAAATCATATAATTGTTAGTTTGTAATAATCTAGAAGTCAATAATACGATAAATTATCATAAATCTTTGTTCATGAATTGAGTGATTAATAAACTGTCATTTTGTTCCTTGAGTATTATTGAATTTATGAATCATTTCGGGTTCATGACTTGAAATTGTAAAGCTTCATAATATAGATAATAAATACTCTTAAAAGTCTCTAACCGAGGTAATTAGCAGGAACACTAATTTACCATTACAAGGTTAGAATGTGGATTAAAAGATGGTCAAGTTTTACAGACCATTGACATGAGATGTCATTTTAATCACATAAATACATGTTCTAGGAACATGGTATTTGACAGACCCCGAATGAAACATTAAATGGAATTGTGTACGTGTCATTAATGTTTTCATTCAGTGTTAAGTTCTAAAGTATGAGGTATTCATCTTTCCTACTAAGAGATGTGTATGTGTGATTGTTACCTAACGTTGTCGGTAAAACGCAGTCATAATGGTAGCTTTTCGGTATACATAGCTTAGCTGAGGTAGTGATGGTTTACCAAAAGTACTATTGTCCCTCGTATCTCTATACGAGTTACGGTATCACTGGGCCCCTTGATAGAGTAGGATTATCTGCATGCAGTATAATTACAAGAGTAATTATATTTGATAATCTGCTCAAGATCAAGAAAAGATTATGTTTGCAAGGATGACACACACCTACCTTGAAACTGATCTGATACTGTGAGACATAAGAATTAACACGAGTAAAATAGTTTACTGGATCGTGGTACTGTATAGTACAGCATCATCTGTGTAATTGGATGGTCATAGTGTAGATGTCAGATGCCTCCTATGATTATAGAAGTTAAAATGGTTTTAATTCTATTTACCAACATAACACAGATCCTATTGGGTCACACCGCAAAGGAGACTCATCAGAGAATCTTACTGATTAATTATAAATTGATTATAATTAATATTAAGATAGTTATAATTAATTATACATGATATAATTAAATTATAAATGTCATATAAGATGACAAGCAAAAACAACGGTTAATTTATAAGCGTATTCGATACGTTGTATAAAACCGTACCGAAACCGAACCGTACGAAATATAATTGTTTAGAACAATTATATAGATATTTTTATTTGATATAAATATATATATTTGAGATATTTGATATAAATATATATATTTGAGATATTTGATATAAATATCTATATTTGAGATATTTGATATAAATATCTATATGATGTCAATGGCAATTTGGTAAATACCACAAAACCGAGGGCATTTCGGCCATTGACGAACCTCCTCAAAATGCCTATAAATAGAGGGGTAGGGGGGGAGAGAAAATTACTAATTCACTCATATCTGATCTGATCAGTCTGATCGAATCGATAAATCTATTTTCTCTCTTTCTCGGTTACGGTTGTCGTGAATAGTGTTTTCACAAAGTTTCGTGAATCGAATTTTGCGTGAGACGCAAGTCAGTTTTTACGATCCTCGTGAATAGTGTTTTCACGCCTTCTGTGAATAGTATTTACGGGATTTGGAAATAGTATATATTTACTAAGGTCGTAAATATATTTATTTCGTCTTTTTCTCGGTGAATAGTATTTACGGGATTTGGAAATAGTACATATTTACGAAGGTCGTAAATATATTTATTTCGTCTTTTTCTCGGTGAATAGTATTTACGGAATTTGGAAATAATATATATATTTGCGAAGGTCGTAAATATATTTATTTTGTCCTTTTCTCGGTGAATAGTGTTTTTACAGTTGTCGTGAATAGTGTCTTCACGCCTTCCGTGAATAGTGTTTTTGTGAATCTCGCTGGTCAGTATTACTGGCAGTAGAAAGCCAGCGCTCTGGTGGTTCCTGGTGGACGACCGATAGAGGTATCAGATGTCTGATACTCCGAGGCAAGACGTTCCTCAGATTCGATCTTCTCGGTCTGCTGCAATCCAATTGGAATTTGGATCAAGGTATAAATATGTTATATTAATCTATTTAATTTGTAAGTAGATTAAAGTTTTAGAAATCAATTATGGAGTAGATCTGTAAAAGGATTAAATTGGGTTTTGATGTCAAGGAATACTGAAGGTGGATCGCCTTGGAAAGTATTCTAACATACCTCGTTTAATCATTGGCTTAAGTTAGAAGTAAAATTTTTGTTTTACGTTCTTTCCGCAGCTTAAGCTAATCAACGGGTTTGGATTGTCCATAACCCAACAATAATAACTAAAGAGGCAAATAATTCGACAAAAAGTTGATAATCTTCATTTAGAATAATAAACGAATTTAATTAACCTGCTAAAAAAATAATTAATTAAGCTGCATTTTTCATAGGCTAGAAGGTCGATATTTCCTATATCCTCTTAACTAATAATAAAAAGATACAATATTTCCTGTATCCTCTCATATTTATGAACACTCTACTTATATGCATGATACCTCGCATATTTAGCCTATATTTGACTTGATTTCGTACCGAATTCACGTTCTAAATTGTCAAAATCATGTGCATTTCATTGATATATCCTTAGAATTTGGTACTGCTGAGAGTTTGTTTGTTTTCTGCAGGATTGGAGCAAAATACACGAAGAAACGGCGTTTTTGGACTCCCTGGTACGACCCTTACCAGGATTGGTACGGGTCGTACCAGACTTAACCGATTCAGCCTTTTCCCATCTCGTACGGCCTGGCCGTACCACTTTGGTACGGGCCGTACCTAGATGCCGCCTGACAGAATTCAAATCTTGGCAGAGGCTATTTAAAGCGAGGGATCTCTCCATTCCGAGGGAGAGCCCGATTCCATTCCAGATTGAGAGCTGAGAGAAAGAGAGAAAGAGAGAAAGAGAGAAAGAGAGAAAAGGAGCAAGGAGAGAAGAAGAAGGAAGAAGAGGAGGTGAAATCGACGGATCAAGCTCTTCTCCACTCCTGATCTTCGATCCAGTTTTATCATGCCTCTCTTTATCTCTTTACTTGTATTTCTGAACAGATCTATGACTTGTGAGTAGTTGATCATTGTTTCTAGGGTTTAGAGATGGATTTTCTTGATTTGTATTGCTTTTCTTGATTTGGATCTTGTATGAACTCTTTTTATTGCATTGACTGTGAATTGCTTGTCTTGATTGCTTTGTTTTGCTGTGATTGCATGTGGTGTGCCTATAGTGGTAGATCAGCCCTAACAAGGTCATGTGACCATTGCTATCTCTCAACCAAATCAATCCCTTTAGGTAGACTTGTTCGAATTGAAGCCGAAAGGTTGAATTCTCATCTAATTGACAGATTAGAAGATACCTTAGATCTCCAATCAATCAACTAGTGGATCTGGACCAACACATGACAATTGAGGTTTAGAAACCCTAGAAGGTGAAGAATTGCATCCCAAACCTAGATCTTGAACCAACAAACGAGAGTTGAGGTTTAGGAACCTTAGGTATGGTCAATTGAACCTTTCTCAAGAGTTTAATACGAGGTACCAGCAAGAAATGCATCAACTCGAACTTGTAAGCCCTGTTCTGGTAAATCGGTACGGGTCTTACAAGAGTGGTGCGGCCTACCCGTACCAAGCCCCACACGGCTTGGTCGGACCAGGTTGGTGCGGCCTAGCCGTACCAACTTGGTAAGACCCGTACCACTAGAGGCAAATCAGAGATGAAGTCTGAAACCCTTGAAACATCTTTTATTCAAATCCAAAACACTGTTTATACTTTTCCTTGCACAGTGACTCTTCTATTTCATTACTTGATTGCTTGAATTGATTGTTTAGGAAATTTAAATACCAAAACCCCCTTTTTTCTCACTTCTAGTCTTTGGCCAAGATAAGTAGAATCTAGTCAAGGAATCCGTCCTTGTGGATCGATACCCGATTATACTCCTCGATAGGGTTGTGCACTTGCAACCCTAATCGGAAGGTGTAACCGCGGTTTTAAAAGGTACGCTCCCAAGCGTACTGAAACTTGCGTTGCGCTTTCACGCGAACAAGTTTTTGGCGCCGTTGCCGGGGACGGCTATCATTTTCTAGAGTTTTGCTTATCTTAGCTAATCTAGATTTTAACTTGTATCATTTCTTTTACTTTACTCTTTCTGATTACTAAAAACTGGCTCTTGAACAACCTCCTGCAGGAAAGTTCAGATTGAAATACCAACTGAGGAGCAGAGGGCCACTCTTTGACGAAACTCCTCCAGACGACACTGTCCCTGCTCAGACCGCTCTCGACGCGGCTCGAGTCACATCAGACGCACCCCGCATTGAAGAGAAGATGTCTGAACATCCGAGCAGGGAGAACAGGCGTGAGCGAGAGGAGGAGAGAGACAGAGAGGAAGAGCTGACCGATCAGTCTGACCACGAGATGGACGACTTCATGCCCCGAACCTTGCGAGAGTTCAATGTGCCGAGGGCTGGAGATGTGAGGGGTGCAATCCGGCTGCCACGCATTCCAGGACAACAACCCAACTTCAATCCGGGGGTTGTCAACATGGTGCAGCAGAACACTTTCCATGGTCTCGACCACGAAGACCCGCACTCCCATCTCCAAACCTTCCTCGAGTGCATCACGACCATCAAAACCAACGGTGAGAATGCTGATTACACCAAGCTTGCTCTATTTCCTTTCACTCTTAGGGACAAAGCAAAGAAATGGTTAGGATCTTTACCTAGGGACTCGGTTTTGACCTGGAGGGAATTGTCCAAATTGTTTTTGACAAGATTTTTCCCTCACAAACGAACTGCCAAGGTAAGACATGACCTGACCAGCTTTAGTCAAATCTTTGATGAACCCCTAAATGAGGCATGGGAAAGGTTTAGAGAACTGCAGTACTCTTGTCCACACCACGGTATACCAGACTGGCTCTTGATCCAAACGTTTTATGACGGCTTGAACGAGAGCACTCGTGCTTACGTCGACGCTGTTGCGGGAGGCGCGCTGATGTCAAGGGAGCCTTTAGAGGCTATGAACTTGATAGATAGCATGGCGCAGAACCAGCAGTGGTCTGGCCGTGACAACTCAAGACGAAGAGGAGGCCAAGGAGGTAGCCAAGGAGGTGGCAAGTACGAGGTGGATCACATCACAGCTCTCACCGCCAAGATGGACGCCATGCAGAGGGCAATGGACAAGCTCAGCGTCAAGGCGGTCGAACAGCAGCCTCAAGCCTGCGTCATGTGCGGAGACGAGCGGCATGCTTACGAGCAATGTCCGCTGACGCAACAAGACGAGGAGAGTGAGCAGGTCAACTCTCTCAACAGTGAACCTTCTTTCTTCCCGAGACCTCCTTTCAGCCGGTCTTACTCCAAAGATCCGGTTGAGCAGCAGCATTGGAGGTCGAACCAGAACAACCCCGCACCGTTCAACAACTCTTCTTCCAGACCGCCCTTCAACAACAACAACTTCCAGAGGCCGCCATACAACAACAACAACACCTGGAACAATCGGGCGAACAACAATTGGAATAACCCTTCTCCCAACAACAACAACTGGGGCAACCCATCTTTGAGCAACAGCAACAACAACGGCAACAGGAACTTCTACCAAAACACTTCCTTTCCCAATCAAGGCAACCGAGCAGCTCCGTCTGATCTCCCAAAGTCACATGCACCTACCGGAGTGAATGATTTCACCCATGAGCAGGGCAAGATGAATCAAATGATGTGGGAGCAGATGCAGAGCATGACGACTCAGATGGCTGCCCAAGGTAAGTTGTTGGAGCAGCTGAGCCAGATGGTCACCTCAAGCCAACCTCAACCTGGGAAGCTTCCAGCTCAACCAGAACCCAACCCGAGAGGAGATGCTAAGGCGATTACTCTGAGAAGTGGGACCCACTATGATGAACCACCAATGCCGAGTGACATCACAGCTGATCCGGCACCTGACGCGACCCTGACCCCTGTGCAGATCCCAGCAAGCGAGGTAAATCCAGGACGTGCTGAACCCATTCCACCTCAAGCGAGTACGGATTGTGCCAGCTCAGCGAGACCTGTACAACCTTCATCTGAAGCGTCAGGGAGTCAAAAGAAGAAAGGAAACGATAAACCACCCCCATACCGGCCACCCGTTCCTTTCCCCCAGAGATTAGCCGAGACCAGATTGAACGAACAATTCGCCAACTTTGCAAACGTCATCAAGCAGCTGCACATCACCATTCCTTTCACCGACGCTCTGACTCAAATGCCCACCTACGCCAAGTTTCTGAAAGACATTTTGTCCAACAAGCGAAGCTTAGAGGGGCATGAGACGGTCAAGCTGACGGAGCAGTGCAGCGCGATTCTGAAGAGCGAGCTACCCCCCAAGCTTGACGACCCTGGAAAGTTCTCCATTCCATGCACCATTGGGAAGGCCACAATCAAGAAAGCTCTGTGTGATCTTGGAGCGAGCGTGAGTCTCATGCCACGCACCATCTATGATCGCATTGGAGTGGGGGAGCTCAAGCCCACAAGAATGACGTTGCAATTGGCGGACTCTTCAGTGCGACTTCCACTTGGCATAGTGGAGGATCTGCCAGTCCAAGTCGGGAAGTACTTCGTACCCGTCGATTTCGTCGTCATGGAGATGGAAGAAGACAAGGAAGTCCCCATCATTCTGGGACGACCTTTTCTAAGAACAGCTGGCGCGATAATCGACGTGAGACAAGGAACCCTGACTCTGAATTTTGGAGGGGAGAAGGTGAAATTCCAAATCGAACGTGCCATGAAGTATCCGTCACAATCTGAGACATGTTTCCGGGTTGATGGGATAGAAGAGCTCTTGGCTGACCTGGCTGAGGACTACTTTCTTGACCAAGTCGACAACTCGCTGCGCCATCACTCTGAATTCTTATCCCATTTGCCAAGTGAAGCGAGCGAGTCCATCTGTGCAGCAGATGTGATTCCTGAAGATCTGGAGGATCTCCGATGCGAGTCGGATGGATCACACGAGGACCGTTCGACACACTCTGAGACGAGTGGCGGAGCAGAGCTTGACAAGGCTGACATCTTGACGTTGCACGAGTCAGATCACCCAGACACGACTTGTGCCAATGATCAGCCTAAGCGTCCGACTCCCGAACTCAAACCTCTCCCAGCTAATCTCAGATACGAGTTCCTCGACCCAGACAAGGTCTGTCCTGTGATTGTCAACGCAAGTTTAAACCCCGATCAAACTGCCAGACTTCTGGAGAAGCTGAAGCTTCACAAAGGCGCTATCGGGTACTCAATCAAGGACTTGAAAGGGATCAACCCAGCAATCTGCTCACATCGGATTCTACTCGAGGATGATCACAAGCCGTCCGTGGAACACCAGCGGCGACTCAACCCCAATCTAAAGGAGGTGGTGAAAAAGGAAATCATCAAACTCCTAGATGCAGGCATCATCTACCCCATCTCCGATAGCAAGTGGGTGAGTCCTATCCATGTGGTGCCCAAGAAGGGAGGCACAACAGTGGTGAGGAATGAAAAGAACGAGCTAGTCCAGACTCGCGTGGTATCTGGGTACCGCATGTGTATCGACTACAGGAAGCTCAATGCTGCCACACGCAAAGATCATTTCCCTCTGCCATTTGTCGACCAACTTCTTGAGAGGCTGGCCAATCATTCTCATTTTTGCTATCTTGACGGGTACTCAGGATTCTTCCAGATCCCCATTCACCCGAACGACCAAGACAAGACCACTTTCACATGCCCCTACGGTACGTTCGCATACCGTAGGATGCCATTCGGTCTATGCAATGCACCTGCCACCTTCCAGCGAGCCATGATGGCTATCTTCTCAGATTTCATCGAGAATGAGGTTGAGGTCTTCATGGATGACTTCTCGGTCTATGGAGCCAGCTTTGACTCATGTCTAACCAACCTCTGCAAAATCCTGGAGAAGTGTGAAGAGGTCAACCTGATCCTAAACTGGGAGAAATGTCACTTCATGGTCCAAGAAGGAGTTGTCCTTGGACATGTGGTGACATCCAAAGGAATTGAGGTTGACAAAGCCAAGGTGGAGGTGATCGAGAAGCTGGAGATCCCAACAAATGTCAAAGCAGTCCGAAGCTTTCTGGGACACGCTGGCTTCTACCGCCGATTCATCAAGGACTTCTCCAAGATCGCGAAACCGTTGACCAATCTGCTCATCAAAGACTCTGATTTTGTTTTCTCAGAAGATTGTGTCGACTCGTTTTGTCGATTAAAGGAAGCTCTTGTCTCAGCACCCATCTTGCAGCCACCAGACTGGTCCTTGCCCTTCGAGCTGATGTGCGATGCGAGCGACTATGCTGTGGGAGCAGTTCTCGGGCAGAGAAAGGAGAACAAGCCATGTGCTATCTACTACGCTAGCAAGGTGCTAGATCCTGCCCAGATGAACTACACAACAACCGAGAAGGAGCTTCTGGCCGTTGTGTTTGCTCTCGACAAGTTCAGATCCTACTTGGTTGGTTCCAAGATAGTGATCTACACTGACCACGCCGCACTCAGGTATCTGGTGAGCAAGCAAGATGCCAAACCTCGCTTGATCAGATGGATCCTCCTCCTACAGGAGTTTGATATTGAAATCAGGGACAAAAAGGGAGTCGACAACACTGTGGCTGATCATCTATCCCGGCTTCGCTGGAAAGATGATGACTCTGCCAACCTGCCAATCAATGATTCATTCCCTGATGATCAATTCCATTCGATTTCTTCCATGGAGGAGATCAACTCGGTCGGTACATCGATGCGCACGACCCATGCTGTGCAAGATCAGACATTCCATGCCGCGGACCGAGTAAACACCAAATCTGTGCCCTGGTATGCGGACATTGCGAATTTTCTCGCTTCAGGAGTACTCCCTCCTACCATGTCCTACCAGCAAAAGAAGAAGCTTCGATCGGATGCCAAGTTTTACTTCTGGGATGACCCCTTCCTATTCAAAACCGGCGTTGATGGCATCTACAGACGTTGTGTGCCATACGATGAGACGCGCTCCATTCTTGAGCACTGCCATTCCTCATCTTACGGAGGACACGCTTCATCCTCCAAGACTGCTTCAAAGGTCCTACAATCCGGCTTCTTCTGGCCTACCCTTTTCAGAGACGCTAGGTCCTTTGTTGCAGCTTGTGACAAGTGTCAGCGCACTGGTAACATCACCAAGAGGAATGAAATGCCTCTCCACTCTATTCTTGAGGTAGACATCTTCGATGTCTGGGGCATTGACTTCATGGGACCGTTTCCACCCTCTTGTGGGAACGAGTACATCCTGGTGGCAGTTGACTATGTCTCCAAGTGGGTGGAAGCAGTGGCGTGCAAGAATGCGGACTCCAATGCAGTGAAAAGACTGTTCACTGACATCATCTTCCCTCGCTTTGGAGTTCCAAGAGCCGTCATCAGCGATGGTGGCAAGCACTTCATCAACCGCCAGTTCGACAATCTTCTCAGTCGTCACGGAGTAACTCACAAGGTGACCACTTCCTACCATCCTCAAGCCAACGGTCAAGCTGAGATTTCCAACAGGGAGATCAAGTCTATCTTGGAAAAGACAGTTGCTAAAACGAGAAAGGATTGGTCGCTTAAGCTAAGTGACGCACTGTGGGCCTACCGTACAGCCTTTAAAACGCCAATTGGGATGAGCCCTTTCAAACTGGTGTACGGAAAGTCCTGCCACTTGCCCGTGGAAATTGAGCACAAGGCATACTGGGCCACGCGGGCCATCAACATGGACTTGCTTCCAGCTGGAGAGAAACGCATCCTTGACTTGCACGAGTTGGAGGAGATGCGCCTGAATGCCTATGAAAACGCGAGAATTTACAAGGAAAGAACCAAACATATTCACGACAAGCGCATCATGCCTCGTGAGTTCAATGAGGGAAACCTTGTCCTACTGTTTAATTCTCGACTGAGACTCTTTCCAGGAAAGTTGAAGTCCAGGTGGTCTGGTCCATTTCGGGTAAGAACAGTGTTCCCGTTTGGCGCAGTGGAACTTGAGAACAAGGAGGGGCAGACTTTCAAAGTCAATGGTCAGCGTCTCAAGCATTACATTGCTGATCATCCCCAAGAAATGCGCGTCAACTTGGATCTCTCTAATCCCGCCCCGATTGAAGCATAACAGAGAGATGGTCGAGCTAAAGACCTAAAACAAGCGCTCCTTGGGAGGCAGCCCAAGCTCATTTTTCTCGTTTTTGCATCTTAGGAACAGTTCGTCATGCATTCATGTTTACTTTTTCTGCATCACGAGCGAGTTTGAGAGGTCCAAGAAGAGGAAATCACAGAAACCTAACCTGGTACGGTCAGGCCGCACCAACTTGGTACGGCTAGGCCGTACCTCAGGTTGGCACGGCTCAAGAGAGACAGGTACGACCCGTACCTGATTGGTACGGCCAGGCCGTACCTAGGTCTGGGCGGCGCAGAGGCGCATTAACTGCCGCCATTTTCTTTTTAAACCCCCCCCCCGCACCCCTCTCTTCCTCAGCCGTACCCCTTCACCTTCCCTCTTCCTCACTCTGCCGCCATCTCCTTCTCTTTGTCTTTCCTCCCTTTCTCCTTTCGCTGCCGCCCCTTTCTCCTGCCGAACACCCTCTCACTCTGCTGCATCTCTCACTCTGCCGCATCTCTCTCTGCCGCCTCACTTCTCTCGTACGGCCCGCTCCACCATCAGCCGCACACCGTCTCCTTCGGTCCATTCCAGCCCTCGTCTGCTTCAGTCTTGTGTGGGACGTGCATGTCCGACCCTCACACAGAACGCCAACGCAAGTACGCTCAACTGCAACGCCAAGAGCGTCTTCGCGAAATGCGTCGGCAACTCTCGCACACCCCCACACCTTCTGGGTCTCAGTCCTCCGTCCCCTCCGCTTCTGGACCCACGACATCTCGTCGCTCCAACCAGAGTAGCTCCAGGAGCGCATCCCAGTCTGGAGATGGAGGAGAGTCCTCATCTGAGAGCCCCTCTCAGGCTGGTTCTGGAGATGGGCACGAGAGCCCATCTGGTTCAGCTTACCAGCCTTCTGGTTCAGCCTCGAGCGATAGCGCTTCCGACCCCTACGGCACTGATGAGGCTGTCTCTGACTCCACCCAGCGCGTTGCGCAGTTCTACAATACCCTGAGTCAGAGAAAGTTTGCCAACACCAGGGTTGTCGACTTCACGGCACTCCAGACTCTGGGACTTGAGGAGGAGTTCCTACGTCTCACGAGTCGTATTGGGATAGGCCATTCCTTCTGGACCATCGCACAGATAGGATACACGGGTCTCACCCTTGAGTTCCTCTCCTCTTTGGAGCTCAAGTACAACAAGAAGGATACTCCTTACATCAAGTTCCGCCTTCGTCAGGTGGTCTACCGAGTGTGGCTCTCCCAGTTGCGCGAGTGGTTTGGTTTTGCACCAAACCCGACGACTGCCTCCATCTCGTTCGCTGAGGATCTCGATCGCAACCACTTCTGGGAGCTCATCTCTGGCAAGAAGGCAGGCTCCGCGTTTAATCCGGAGTTCAAGCAGCTGAATGTCCCTCATCCCGTCCTCCGCTGCATCCTGCGGATCCTTGGTGGCACTTTCTTTGCACGTGGCGAGACGATGACCCGTGCCAATGTCGAGGATCTGCAGTTGCTGGATCATATGCTGCGCCCTGATGGCGCCCTCGAGCGGCCCGATCTGATGCTCGCGATGATCCAGCATTGGCTCGGTATCCAGCGCGCCACCAAGGTTGGTGGCATTGTCTCTATCTCCGCCTACGTCACTCTGATCGCAGAGCGACTGGGTGTCCAGATCATTGGAGACGATGAGTGCAAGGGCCCCCGCTATTTCACTCTGACTGCCCTGCACACCTACAAGTTCATCCAGCCAGCCGCAGCACGTGATGGACGAGGCGTTTGGGCATGGCGCATCGGCGACCAGGCCAGCTATGTCATGCCTTTCCCGGTCACTCTCTCCTTCGACGACCGGAGTACCTGGTTTTTCACCAGTCCCCCTCGTCTCCAGCAGGGCCCCGCCGCACCACCACCACCACCACCACCACCACCTACGGACGATGTGGAGATGCATGACACACACACCTCTCCCGTCCAGGATCAGGATGAGCAGATGCTTCCTCACTCTCCACTCCAGATGCATCTATCTCCCGATCAGGTCCCTCCCTTCTCCCCACAGGGACCTTTCCCATCTCCTGCAGCAGGTACCTCTGCATTCGGTGCTGGGCCTTCCACCTTCCAGACTGGACCATCCACTTCCGCAGCTGGCCCCACTCATGAGCCCACCATGCGCGAGATGTACGCCCTCATCACCTCCATGCAGGCCACCCAGCTCTCCATTCAGGCCTCGCAGCTGGCCATCCAGACTACTCAGACGAGCCTGCTCGAGTCTCAGCTCGCCTTACAGGAGACACAGTCCGCTCAGGGGGACGCTCTCTTTGACATTCAGGCTGATGTAGCTCAGCAGCGCCAGAGTATTCACCGTATGGAGCGACAGATGACTGACTGGCGATTCTTCATGGACCACGGCCACTGGCCTGACCTCCCACCCCCCTAGACTTCTCAGGTTCACTTTCTTTTCCCAAGCTTTTACATTTCCTTTATCTTTATGTCTTGAAGCATTGAGGCCAATGCTCAGGATAGGCTTGGGGGGAGACATTCGCATGTAGGACATGTTTACTTTTTCCTTTTTTTTTTTCATGCATCTGTAGGTGAAATTTGTGTGATTGTTTAAATTAGAGACCTGTCAAATTTTTTGTGTATGATTGGGATTACCTTGTGCAATTGGAACTAACTTCATAATTGACCAAAAATTTGATGAGAACCGAATGCTTTGAGAACTTATGAAAACGACAACTTGAACTGTATCTAGGATTTCGTTTAGAAACTGAACTGAACCTTTTAAATAGGGAATTGGGGGATTTTAAACTGGATATGTGAATTCATGGTATAAAAAAAAAAAAAAAAAAAAAAAAAAAAAAAAAAAAAAATGGAGACAAGAAGAGTACTGGCAATAAGTCCGAAAGGGCGCCTTTGAGCTCGTCTCCCAAATAAAAACAAAAAGAAGAGAAAAGACGGGGAACATAAGAGTACTGGCAATAAGTCCGAAAGGGCGCCTTTGAGCTCGTCTCCCAAATAAGAAAAGATATTTTGCACATGTCAACACACGAAATCCATAACTTTCTGACCTAAGCTTATTCCAAGCTTGGGGGGGTTAAAATGGGAAACCTCCACACATGAGGGCAAAGTTTAGATAGATAAATGACACCTTGATCGATTTGAGTGATCAGCCTTATAAGTGATTAAAACATTCGAGACTTTGAAGTTTGATTGGTCCGTTTGTGAGGTGAATCAAAAAAATTGAATAAGGAAGTCCAAATCGTACCAAAAAGTTTTGAAAGTTTTTGGTTAAAGCAATTCACGCAAATTTTCACAATTAGGAAGTTAACTTGCATTTAGAGTCTAGAGCTGGTACCTGAGTTTAAATCTTTGCTTGAGGACAAGCAAAGGTTTGGCTTGGGGGAATTTGATACCTCGCATATTTAGCCTATATTTGACTTGATTTCGTACCGAATTCACGTTCTAAATTGTCAAAATCATGTGCATTTCATTGATATATCCTTAGAATTTGGTACTGCTGAGAGTTTGTTTGTTTTCTGCAGGATTGGAGCAAAATACACGAAGAAACGGCATTTTTGGACTCCCTGGTACGACCCTTACCAGGATTGGTACGGGTCGTACCAGACTTAACCGATTCAGCCTTTTCCCATCTCGTACGGCCTGGCCGTACCACTTTGGTACGGGCCGTACCTAGATGCCGCCTGACAGAATTCAAATCTTGGCAGAGGCTATTTAAAGCGAGGGATCTCTCCATTCCGAGGGAGAGCCCGATTCCATTCCAGATTGAGAGCTGAGAGAAAGAGAGAAAGAGAGAAAGAGAGAAAGAGAGAAAAGGAGCAAGGAGAGAAGAAGAAGGAAGAAGAGGAGGTGAAATCGACGGATCAAGCTCTTCTCCACTCCTGATCTTCGATCCAGTTTTATCATGCCTCTCTTTATCTCTTTACTTGTATTTCTGAACAGATCTATGACTTGTGAGTAGTTGATCATTGTTTCTAGGGTTTAGAGATGGATTTTCTTGATTTGTATTGCTTTTCTTGATTTGGATCTTGTATGAACTCTTTTTATTGCATTGACTGTGAATTGCTTGTCTTGATTGCTTTGTTTTGCTGTGATTGCATGTGGTGTGCCTATAGTGGTAGATCAGCCCTAACAAGGTCATGTGACCATTGCTATCTCTCAACCAAATCAATCCCTTTAGGTAGACTTGTTCGAATTGAAGCCGAAAGGTTGAATTCTCATCTAATTGACAGATTAGAAGATACCTTAGATCTCCAATCAATCAACTAGTGGATCTGGACCAACACATGACAATTGAGGTTTAGAAACCCTAGAAGGTGAAGAATTGCATCCCAAACCTAGATCTTGAACCAACAAACGAGAGTTGAGGTTTAGGAACCTTAGGTATGGTCAATTGAACCTTTCTCAAGAGTTTAATACGAGGTACCAGCAAGAAATGCATCAACTCGAACTTGTAAGCCCTGTTCTGGTAAATCGGTACGGGTCTTACAAGAGTGGTGCGGCCTACCCGTACCAAGCCCCACACGGCTTGGTCGGACCAGGTTGGTGCGGCCTAGCCGTACCAACTTGGTAAGACCCGTACCACTAGAGGCAAATCAGAGATGAAGTCTGAAACCCTTGAAACATCTTTTATTCAAATCCAAAACACTGTTTATACTTTTCCTTGCACAGTGACTCTTCTATTTCATTACTTGATTGCTTGAATTGATTGTTTAGGAAATTTAAATACCAAAACCCCCTTTTTTCTCACTTCTAGTCTTTGGCCAAGATAAGTAGAATCTAGTCAAGGAATCCGTCCTTGTGGATCGATACCCGATTATACTCCTCGATAGGGTTGTGCACTTGCAACCCTAATCGGAAGGTGTAACCGCGGTTTTAAAAGGTACGCTCCCAAGCGTACTGAAACTTGCGTTGCGCTTTCACGCGAACAATGCATGTTTCCTAAAATCACATATATTTTTTTCTTGAAAATTTTCATTCTCTGTACAATAGTTTTAGAACTTGCAGGTTCAATGAATCCATTTATTTCATAAGATATGCTATAAATGCATGAATAAGAGAAAATAAAAAAAAAATAAGAAAATAATTTATTTGCATGAATCAAAAATAGATTTAAGGAGGAATAAGAAAACATATCGCTAGAGATTCATTTTTAATTGTGACAAACTATATAGCAGTATGTGTGGCGAGTATATTTTTAACTAAATTTAGACTTCTACACATAAAATAGATGTATTTAATAAAAAAAAGACAGATTATGTGATTGGAGGGCTGATATTAAATCTGAAAATTCATCTTTCAATCTTAGTCATTGGCGGATCAGGACAATTACGTGCATTATATAAGAATGGAGATATTTTTAGAGTATGTCATATGTAGTTGATTAGGAGAGGTGGGTGTCCGATGCCCATCGGACCAAACTCGGTTCGATGGGTGATTTCTACTGTCCGATCCATTTCAGGATCTGTGCGCACGGATATTAAAGCAAACTGCACAGATATTAAAGTTATGGGCACAGATCTTGAAATGGATCGGACGGTAGAAACCACCCATCGAACTGAGTTTGATCCGATGGGCATCGGACACCCCCCTCTCCCGTAGTTGATTTCCTTTCAATAAAACGGGCAGTATATCCTTTTTCCATCTAAACCGGTTTTATTTGGATGGGTTGGGTTTTGGGATGTAAACGGATATGGATTATCCACGGATAATCTGCTTATTATCCGTATCCGAATTAAACGGATATGGATACTTGCGGATACGGATACGGATAATTTTAGTATATGGAAACATAATACGGATATGGATACAGATAATTCCCTGAGGATATAAACGGAGCGGATATTCGTATATATCCGGATCCGAAATTTAATCTTTCAGCAGCTTTCAATTCATTTCACCCTTGCGAAATTATCAAAAAACATACATATTCGTTTAAGTCCAAGAATCTTGGTAGAAAAATCGTATAATCTATTAGAATAATGGATTGGTTCTCTGAACCAATAAACAATTAGTCATGCATAATTATCACTGTGCAAACTTAAAAATTATATTAAATTTTTGTCAATTTAGGTAATTAAATTAGGTAATTTAAAATTATGAAATTTAGTATAATTACTCAATATCCGACAATTATCCGCTCCGTGTTCGTATTCGAATCCGTATCCGTTGATTATTCGTTCCGTATCCGCATCCGTTTAAGACGGATATGGTTTTCAATTTTGATATCCGTTTACTATCTGTATCCGTATCCGCTTGTTGAAAAACGGATGCGGATATGATATTAGCATTATCCGCTCCGAATCTGCTCTGTTTACACCTGTAGTTGGGCTGGTTATTGGGGCCGGGTCAGATTTCCTTAGCTTATAACTCCAGATAAGAGGATAAGAGAAACGAATAGCCATATCCAAGACTCCAACGTCCTGCTCTCTCTCTCTCCCTCTCTCTCCATCCAGCAAAAGATCTCTGTTTCTTTCTCTTTGATGCACAGCTCTCTTGGTGATCTGAAAGGTAGCCACCTTACTTCTCTTCTCAAATTATGTAGTAAAAAATCTGACTTGGAAACGGGACGTCAGATCCATGCTCAGTTGTTAGTTCATGGTTTTGCCTCCAATGTTGTGGCCGTAACTGCTGTGATGAACCTGTATGCAAAATGTTGCCGGATGGAGGATGCTCAGAAGGTGTTCGATGGAATGCCTTACAGAGACTTGGTTTCCTGGAACGTCATGGTCTCTGGCTATGTGCAAAATAGTATGCACGAAATGGCGTTGGAGATGGTGCGGAGGCTTGGAGAGTCTGGTGGGACCCTCGATCAGGTTACCCTGGTCTCAGCTCTGCCTGCTTGTACAAATTTGAAGGCACTACATATAGGGACATCAATTCATGGGTTTGCAATTCGTGGTGGTTTTGAGTCACTAGTAAATATATCAGCTGCACTTGTGGATATGTATGCCAAGTGCAGCAACGTGAGAAAGTCTCGGCTTGTGTTTGATAGAATGTCCACTAGAAATGTGGTTTCATGGAATACAATGATAGATGGTTATGTGCAAAATGGTAGTTTCAAAGAAGCATTGGAGCTATATAAGATGTTGCTTGAAGAAGGCATTGCACCAAATGAGGTTACCTTTATGGGGGTTCTCCATGCATGTGGTGAGCTAGCCAATATTGATGAGGGGAAACGGGTCCACAATTTGCTCGTGAAGTTTGGATTTGGGTCTAATTCGTCAGTGATGAATGCTTTAATCAGGATGTATTGCAAATGTAAGAGTGTGGATCTTGCATATGAGGTGTTTGAGACTTTGCCTCACAAAACCCTAGTTTCATGGAATGCTATGATTTTGGGTTGCGCTCAAAATGGGGCTCCTGACAAAGCAATCACTCTTTTTCTAGATTTGCAAAGAGAAAATAATATGAAGCTTAATACCTTCACAATTGTTAGCGTGATCCCTGCACTAGCCGACTTGTCAAGCCTAAGACAAGCAAAGGTAATCCACGGCTACTGTATTAGGCATGGATTTGACTGTAATATCTATGTGTTGACAGGCCTTGTTGACTTGTATTCAAAATGTGGAAGTGTCATACTAGCCTGGATGCTCTTTGACTTGACCCAAGACAAGAATGTTGCTACATGGAATGCAATGATTGACGGGTATGGGTCCCATGGTCTTGGTAAGTCTGCAATTGAATTGTTTGAGAAGATGAGAAGAGGTCCTTTGAAGCCAAATGATGTAACATTTCTTTCAGTATTGTCTGCCTGTAGTCACACTGGTTTATTAGAAGAGGGATGGAAGTACTTCCGTTCTATGAAAAAGGAGTTTGGGCTTGAACCAAAGATAGGCCACTATGGCTCGATGGTTCACCTACTTGGTCGTGCCGGGAAGTTAAATGAAGCATGGGATTTTATCCAAAATATGCCAATAAAACCTAGTATTGCCATATATGGTGCCCTATTGGGTGCATGTAAGGTACACAGTGATGTACACATGGCTGCGCGAGTTGCTAATAAAATATTTGAGCTGGGGCCCGATAATGGCGGGTACCATATGCTATTGGCCAATATATATGCGAACGCTTCCATGTGGGATGACATGGCAAGAGTGCGAAAAATGATGGAGAGAGAGGGTTTGTTGAAGATACCGGGTCGTACATTAATCGAATTGAGAAATGAGCTCCACGTATTTTATTCGGGCGACACGACTCACCCACAAGCAAAGCGAATCTATGCCCGGTTGGACCGGCTGATAGATGAAATAAAGAAGATTGGTTACATGCCAGATACTAAATCAATAGATGATGTGGAAGATGATGTGAAAGAGAAGTTGGTGAGTAGTCATAGCGAGAAATTGGCTATTGCATTTGGGCTCATAAATACAGCACCAGGGACCACAATTCAGATTCGAAAAAATTTGAGGGTTTGTAATGATTGCCATAATGCGACTAAGTTGATCTCTAAGTTGACTGGCCGGGAGATTATTGTCAGAGATATGCAGCGGTTTCACCATTTCAGGGGAGGTTTTTGTTCCTGTGGTGATTACTGGTAACTGGGGGCAATGTCCAGGTTCTTTCATTATTTTCTGATTCTCCCTCACATTTTATATAAAAAAAATGTAAAGTTATTGCAGTGAATTTTAATTTACTGAAAATCATAAGTGAAAACAGTAACAAAATTCCTGCTTCTTGGCTCATTTAATTAGGCAATATACTTGGTCATCGGTCAAAAAATTAACATAAAGCATATCACATTTTGGTATATAAATAGTCAAATTCAATTTAAAACAAAACTGTTAATATACTATTTCACCATTCTAAACAAGTAAACAAGGCATAGTCAGATCTAAGTATTAAGAACAAATAAATATGGTTATTCTCTATCAACTTTGTTTTTGGTACAAGACAACTGTATCATGTTGTCTTGCAAAACTCGTACAATTACATCAAAAGTAATAAAATCAATAAAGAAAAAAAAAAAGAAAAAAAATCAATAGCAATGAAATCTAGAAAATATCAAACATCTTATTCTCAACTTGTGATCCTAGAATCAGTAACTCGGTCTCAGCTATAAACAAAGGATTTTTGTTTACCAAGTACACCTATAAATTCTATGGCTGCTTTGAGAGCATTAATGGAAGCTAAATCCATTAGACTTGTTGATGACCATGTTGCTTCTCCTCCTGCCAAATCAGAAACTCCCCTGAAAACTATCACTGGCACACCTGGGGACATGGCTGTCTGTTTAACCAAAATAGAAATGCACGATATCAGTGATGTAAACAAATTATTTTCTTTAATCGGTTATATAATATATCCCTTGCAATACAGCCCTTTGAAATGGAAATGATTATAGCTTTGCCAATTCTCTGATTCTGTAAACAAGTAAACCTAAATGGCTCTTCTACTAAAACAAAACATACAATGAAATATAATTCTGGAAAGGCTAGAAAAATCAATTACCATGACTATAGCTGAACTCTCCTCATCCACGGTTGAAACACCAAATTTCTCAAAAAGAAATTGCCTGAATGCAGCATTATCACAGAAGATGTCAGCTGTTGATGCTCTTAGTCCAGTGACTAACTTTGGAGTTGTCGGCAAGCAGTAGCTCTCATTTGAGCATCTCTCAAGTTTAACCTGTCATAACCATCTTATGCTCGACACTAAATTCATTTGAAACATATAATTCATACCATTATTGCTTAATTTACCAAATAAATCAGTCAGGTACCTAGATCATAGATTCGAAAGGTTACATATAAAGAGATCAATGAATAATTGTTTTCAGTAAAAAAAATTTAAAAAGGGCTGTCTTACTTTGAGATTCTGTGCAATTTGGAGCCAATTGCTGTTTATTTCAAGCCAGAAGACTTCCTCCATAGACTTACCAACTGCATAGAATTCCTCCATCTTAAATTTGAGCCCCGATAATAGGTTGTCGCCTCCATTAGGCACGTTGTACTCCCCAAATGTCAGTACACTTGATGAGTCGTCATTCTTTAGATCAGAATTAAATTTCTGTTTTCACGCATGCAACAAACTTGTTAACACCAGCTTGAGAAACTACAATTTCAACCTTAATTTTCTTCATTGGCTATAATGTTCATAATTAATTTGGTTACTAATAAGTAATAAATGCACAGTATCAGTTTGAGCAAGAGGAAATGAAGTACCGTCCATGTCCAGGATCCGGTGAAAGCGACATACTTGGGAACACTGACATCACCAAATGACATCGAGTTATTGGCACTTCCTGCTGTTCCGTAGTGCACAATCCCGTCAACCTTAAAATGGTCCAACAGGATTTGCACAGTGATTCCGGCATTGAGCTAAAACAAAAAAAATTAATGTATTTTTGAAGTCACAACTGTCTTGTATTTATAGTTGTCATGGTTGAATAACAACAACAAGAGTGATGAATCAGTTCCTTAAAAAGTGATGTATAAAAAATGTAATGGAAATAATAAAATAATTAGATAAATTCCTTACCCTTCGTTGACCGGTCAGAACATAGACAACACTAACATTGCGGATGCTCCCAATGTGGAATCTTCGCCCTTGCACCGGTATATATTTTCACCAAGTGAGAATTTGATATTATAAATGGTAAAAATGTTAAAATTAAGGGAACAGAAAAAGTTTAGCCGACGGCCTTAATTAAAATAACTGGACCTGGCCCGGTAAAGTCTACTATATAGCAACTCATCTGAGTTTAGAAAGTACTCCAAAGCCCAAAAGGCCTTTAGGCTTTAGCCTTAGCTATATTTATTATAGGACGTTGATTCAAGTCGTCGTCTGACTTGGGGAGCTGTGCACGGGAATGTAAATTAGTGAAGTTACAAGGGCAGATTGGCAAAGTCTCCTTATTATCGTTAAATAAACACACGTGGTTCGCGCGAAATCGAACAAGAGAAAAAAAAGAACGAACGGTTACGATTTAACTATCCATACCATAGAGGTCGACGAAGGGGATCTTGGAGCTGGGCACGAACTCACCGGACGATCCAACGGCCTCGGCCTCTGTAATGTACGACATCACCAGCCCAATCAACGGCCTTCGTGTGTTGACCTGGTCAAGGCTGGAGTAGGTCGGGCCCACCGACAGTGTTCTCCCTGACGTGGGCTTGAAACAGAGGACGGAGAAGAAGAGGACGAGCAATGTCAGCCGTTGGATTTTAATCTCCATGGTTTGGTGTTTGTGCTGGATTGGTGGAGAGAGAGAGAGATTATAAAGAGTAATGTATATACTATATACTGCAATAGTCAAATTGGATATGTTAAATCATTACAGAGAGGACAAGACGGGGTGGGTGTTACATCAAATTTTAAATTAGATTTCTGATATCACAATATCTGCAATTATAGATTGTTTATGTGATCTGAAAGTGCATAGTGACATGTGCAATATGTGGACATATTTATTTATTTACAGATTTCGGACTTTGGGTATATAATTTGTATATAATTAAAATATTATCTGATATTTTATCATATACAATTAACTACATATTAAATATTGATCGCTGTAACCTTTATATTAATCTCATATATGAGATTAATTACAATCCATTATTAAGAAATATTGCTTCAACATTTTAAGTTACTTTTGACAGTTATCAGAATTATTAAATCATAACCCGTCATTAATAAATCTTCACCCTTAAAATATTACACTCTGGCAACCGACATATATCCGAAAGAAGAAGTACAAGATTTTTTTTTTCTGAAAATAAGTATAAGATTGTTTTAACTTGAGTTACTTGCCAAATAAATAATTTGAGTGAGGCTGCAGTGTTATGCATAGTGCAGATTGATATTTTTCTTTTTTTAAAGTTCAAACTGTTCATTATGATTTCCATTTGATAATACATTAGGAGACCAATTTTACAATCTTTAGAAATTTTTTTAAATAGGTAGAAAATTACTATAATAGTATAGAATCTTTAGAACCTTAATATAAGTTTTAGAAATTTGGTCTCTAAATATATTTTTATATTGAAATCATATCGAACGTTAGAACTTTGACAACACAGATATGTCATAGTACGAATTATATCGCTCATAAATGCCAAACCATAGTTCTATTCGAAGTGTTAACCATATGTAAATTTCACATAAATCAGAATCGGTACTTTGTTAAGTGATGCATGTTTAAATGATGGATGAATCGAGATAAAAATTATCTCAAGTTTATATAAACTACTAAATCTGAACAATATAAAAGTTTTTTACGCGTGAATCTCAACTAAGAACTAATAAATTTTTTCTGCGCGAATCTCAACGACGATGTCGGAATAACAGGTTCATGTTATATATCTTGGGAATAACAGCAGATTTATTTCCGACTCGTTGTATAGGTTAGGTTTCTAGTACAAGCTAATAGAATTAGTTACGTTTGATAGTTAATATTCTATTGTAATTACAGTAAAAATGAACCAGTCACCAAACAAATGCTGCACAAAACAAAGAGCAAGTATAATTGAAACCAATATATATCCCCCTGTTGTCGAAAATAGAAATATATTGGATTGAGAAAATGTATTTCCAGTTAAACGGCCTTGTAGATTTGTAATAGTTACTTCTTGTAGCAAAAATTAATATTATATATTTTTGCCTTTTCTTACTCATAATGATTTGCTGATGTAATAATTTTTCGGTAAGGTATGCATCAAGTCATCAACCATTTATTTGATCCAAAGATTTTATTATCAAAGGCTCTATTTTTTTTCTTTCTTATTTGATGCACATATTTTGTTTTGACCTGATTAATTTCATGATGAAACTTAAATTAGAACTAAAAACAGAAAACGTATTAGGGAACCTACAGTTCAACAAACTGGGAACCGATTTAGGATTTTTAAAGACGAAAAAGAAAAAAGAATTATACAGCGCCATGCCAATAACATGAACCAAATAGTAGTTGAGGCAGCACCAAAGCATGTAAAAGCTTGATTCAATAAAACCAAACTATACATGTCCCAAACGGCCAAACAAATTTACCTATTCTATTATACTCAGAAAATGGCCAATTATCTCTCTCAAATCCTCTTGGTACCGTTTCTGGTAAGCGCCTTATTCTTGTACACTAATGCACAGACAGAAATCAATCGTTCTTTGAATATTGCAATCCAAGACATGCAAAAGGCTCGGTATTTCACCTTCGTCATGCTCGTAAAAATGGTCGGTACCAAAATACCCCCAAACACAACCTTTTTTATGCCAAATGACCGTATGCTTTCCGTCGCAGTAATTCCCGAAAACCAAGTTTTGGATTTCATTCTGCTGCACTCCATCCCTTCTCCAATGATGTATAAGGACCTCTTAAATCTGCCGAATCGGACACTTTTACCCTCCTCTCAAACGAACTACCTTTTTAAAACAGTTCATAGGGACGACGGGAAGTTTTACATCAACAATGCGGAGCTGGTAGCACAGGATATATGTGATAATGAGAGTTCATATAGGTGTCACGGTATAAGTACGGTTTTTAGGTGGCCGATGCATGAAAAGGCTCCTGCAGGGGCCGCATGTCAGTCACCGCATATCGTGGCATCTCCACCAGCTCCCATGCCTTCTAGTCCTCCTACCAGTATGATTTCTCCTGCTCCCAGCCCTGAAATAGGGACTGATGATGGACCCCAAAAGTCAGCTACATCGGATATCCAATGGAGGAGATTGTTTGTTTATTGTCTTGTTTCTTCCTGGTTGGTTTTCAGTACAGTAATATGAAGTTTAGGAATGAGATCTATTAATTTTTTTTTCTACACACTTAAAGAAAAAGAGGAGAATTACATGATAGTATCAAATTTTTATAGGAACTATGTACCGGTAAACTGTTTTGCATAATAATTTAGTACTAACAATCATGCCTTGACAATTAATAAAGAGAGACTACAGATCAAGGCAGCACATCGTATATAAGATATAGTGATAAACAGAACTACAACTAAAGTTCAATTATTGTTTTAGTATTACACAATACCAACAGTTAAAAAGTTCACATGCACGGTTAAAAGATTTGTAGCCATCAGCAAATATTCAACATTACATGCTCAATTAGGTTACAGAATGATCCTTGTGTTCCCTGAGCCGTTAAAAGATAAGCCCAGTGAACCAGTTCTAAAACGAGATTGAGACAATTAATCAAAGCATAAAACCTAGTTTTAGTTAAATACTTCTAATAACCACACAACAAAGAGGTCTTCTAGTTAAGAGTTTTTCTGATTATCATTGTCAGGGTTTTCATCCTTTCTGTTGGATCTGGTTTCAACAGAATTTGGGTCTCTATGTCCCAATTTCTCCTGCCAAATTAAAAAATAATAATAATATCAAATTCACTACAAAAGAAATGAAAAATAACACATCATCCTTTTAAAGAGGAGAAATGATAGAACTACCTTGAGAGAGCTGTTTTGAGCAAGAAGGTCATCATACTCCTTTCTGATACGCTCAACTTCTGCTCTTAGTGCTGCATTTTCTTGCTTAAGAACGTCTGCTCGCTGACCCAGCTCTTCACATTCAGCCTGGAAAAATAATAAATAAAATTGTACGATGAAATCAGTGAGTATTACCCGTTTCTATAACAAAAATTGTACTATGATTGTTATTTGCCGAACAAGATTATCTATGTTTTATTATCATACTCAACTTCTTACATCAATGATTGCATGTAAGCAATCAGTAGCATAAATGGCCCCAAGTTGAGCCTAACAAATGCAACGGAAGAAAATAAGGAGCAAAAGAAAGTAAAACATGCACTGCATGAAAAAGATTACCTGTTTGCGCAATCTTGATCTGCGCGCCGATTCCCTGTTAGACTGTTTTCTTCTCTGCCGTTTAAGTTCCCTTTCATCCTATATTT
This sequence comes from Carex arenaria, assembly GCA_964058825.1. Taxonomy (NCBI): domain Eukaryota; kingdom Viridiplantae; phylum Streptophyta; class Magnoliopsida; order Poales; family Cyperaceae; genus Carex; species Carex arenaria. Next base: position 631,137 of record CAXKVW010000044.1, on the reverse strand, counting down.
TAACAACAAAGTTACCATCAAATTTAAACTAGTTCATGCTAACCGTTTAAGAAGAAGGACAAAATACTTGCACAAAGGTGAAAAAGAATTTTGACACATGGTACTTTACATAATAAACAGATAAAAGTTGTTCAAAGAAAAAAAATATTCAAAGGCTATAAACCTGAATCCAATGCTCAGGAACCACGGCATTGGATGAAGGAACTTTCCCATGTAATGCAGGAGTGCCAGGAGTTGAGTTTTGAGAACCCCAATAATCCATTCCTATGTTCAAGTTTGTGGCAGGACCCGCTGCCACAGACACCACAGCTGTGGATTGATTCAGCATTGCCTGTGATGGAGTTCTAGCCCTGCCATTCTCTGAACTCCGACCAGAACCTGCTCCATAAAAATAAAATGTTGAAGTTCCAGACTTGTCCTTAATAACAAATTATTGTTTAATCTTGCTTTGTCAAAAATGAATGCAAACTTAACAATTGAAGAGATAAGTTTGAACAATTCCATTGTAAGGGAGGAGGCTTAAACACAACTGACAATAGTTAATATCCCATTTACTGACTTTGTGATATGCAGCTCTTAATAATAATTTCCTCTAACTTCGTCAACAAGGTTTAACTATATAATAATTTCTAAAAAGAGGTAATATGTAGGAGTCAGCAACAATCAATTCTATTTAGGTAGCCACTTATATTTTTCCATGAGCCTGAGAAAGGAGTCACATCTGCAGCTAACTATGGCACGCAATATGATCCGTCTGATTTAGATTGAGCACACCAAACCCAGTGTAACCATGTAGGTAGTTTTGAAATTATAGTCAGACCCAAATTGGATGGTTCAGATTGCGTGCCATAATTATGGCATCGTTGCAACTATGATAGTGGTTGTGAACTCGCCTGAGCAATATACAACTACATAGCAGTCATCAACAACGCTCATCAAACAAATACAAAAATTGGAATTTCTACATAGCTGTCTCAAAAATGCCTACCTCCATGTGGTTCTTCTCCACCACTTCCTTTTGGTGTTGAGTCCTGTGGATACAAGAACCACATATGACAAATTTGTTTATACAATAATATGAATCCTCCCACATCAACTTTACCTCAGTAAATAGCAACATATCAAATATATAGGCAGATCTGCATTTGACTGTTTTTCTAGAGTTATAAATCTAACATGCTGTCTTCAACTAAAAGCATATTAGAGAGCATATAAAACTGCTTGCAAGATTTAGGCAAAATAAATAAATAATTTCAACAAATATAAACTCACATTTTGTGAGTTGGCATCACTTCCTTCAGTTGAGCTGTCGCTTCCACTGTCACCACTACACAGCGAGAAGAGGAAAAAAATATCATTTTAATTTTCAGAATCACAGATAAGATTCCAGTAAACAAGTTAGAAACAGTTACAGAATACAAACCTATGCGAGAGACCATCATTGGCAGAAGTACCGGAAGTTTTACCGGGTTCAGTGCCATTGTTCTTCCCAGTAATCATGTTAAGGCTACCTAAACTTCCCTTTGATCGCTTAATCAAGCTCTTTTCTTTAAGTTCTGACGACTTCCTATCTGTTTCCTGACCACTCTGCAAAATTTGAATACATCAGACATGCCAAGTATTGAATGAGAAGGCAGAGCCAAAGGAAATGAAATAGACTTTTACAGGTGCTTCAGCATTGCCGTTGGCAGCAGGCATAGCATAAGGGTTAAATGGATGCGAGCCCTGTTAAATGACAGGCATTGATGAGATACAGAAATTTGTTACATTTTGAATTGCAAAAATTCACATTAAATGCTGATTAAAAATATGTACCGGAGGCATAGGTGGGTGTGCATATATCCCTCCTGGAGGGTACATGACATATGGTGGTGGAGTACCATATGGCATCATTGGCTACAAACAGAAAAAATTAAATAAATAATTGTAATAATAAAGATTGCTCCTTTTAAAAGTAGGTAATGCTTTCACTGTTATAACTTACAACAATGTTAAGGATGAATTGAAGTATCAATAAATAGATAACAAGTAAAAGTTGAAACAAGCACCTGTGCTCCCCACATGTATGGATGTGCTTGAGGGCTCGATGCCACACCTGAAGGGAAGAAGCCATGTGGTGGTACTGGAGAGTAAGCCTAAAATATTACGAGAATAATTGACATGCAGAAAATGTTACAACATAACTTCAAATCTCGACAATGGTTTTTCAAATCAATAGAGAGGAATTACTTGACAATCAATATGTGGACAATCTTGACAATGGTTTTTCAAATCAATTCAAATAAAGTTGAAAATAAAAATTAAACTTATAGATACGGGGAGAGAGGGGTGTCCGATGCCCATCAGACCAAACTCGGTTCGATGGGTGGTTTCTACCGTCCGATCCACTTCAAGATCTGTGCATATTACTTTAATATCCGTGCTGTTTGCTTTAATATCCGTGCGCAGATATCTTGAAGTAGATCGGACGGTAGAAACCACCCATCAAACCGAGTTTGGTCCGATGGGCATCGGACACCCCCCTCTCCATAGATACGTCATTGAACATATAGATGGCCCAACAATCAAATTTCAGGCAATTTGAGCATCGTTTCATGATGCATCAAGGACTCTTTAATTTCGGACCGTTAAAATTTTAAGTCACTCGATGTACGATGAAATATACATAAATTCTGATCATTTCTTATAGACATCATATTGATTATTTTTATAACGTTGGATTTCAAATTTAAGCTTTATCTTTAAAGATTGTCAAATATGATTGCCTAGCAATCCCTTCTCAATTATGCAATTTGCAGTACAGGTCAATGTTTTTGTAATTAAAGAGGGAAGCATTTTTGAAATGGAGCACAAAAGACTATGTACCTGAAAATTAGACCAATCAGGGTACACTGGTGTGGCTGGGGCTGTACTGGCAACAGATGGCTGCTCCTGCAAGAAGAATACTAGATTTACAATTTTCCTTTCTCAGATATGCTACACTTTTATTGTACATGCTTTAAATTAGATATTACTTTAATAAATATGGTAGATGTGTGGGGTAGCTTTCCTTTATTATAATTCAATATTTGGAATCTGAGTTGATACCAGTTACGATTTAAAGGTCTAATTTAGCTCAATTGAAGTAAGAAAAGCAAGAGACTATTTTCTATTTTCAGAGGGGTCAGAACGATGGATACCTGAGCAGGTGATTTCTTAGGCGATTTGGAAGAATTCTCCCCTTCGTTACTTGTCATCTCGCTACAATTACTCCCTCCTCTCTTATGCAAAGCACGGGCGTAGCCAATTCATCACTTCGCTCGAACAAGTAGGTGCCGTAATTAAGCGAATATTTAGTAGGTTATTATTAGATCTATTCGACGCAAACAGTACCTTGTTACAAAAAGTAAACCAAGAGACGGCGACGATTAAAGAGGAAAGTGATGGAGAGTTGTCAGACTTTGAACCGGGGTTTAAACTTTTAAGTCTGGTCAAGCTCAGCTACGATCTACGGAGAAAGAAAGAGGGTAAATTTGGAATTACACTTCCACTTGGTGGAATCAAACACTGAAAAGTGACGAGTGCGTATCCTCTGAGATATCTCAATTTTTGCGTGACCAACGTGTCCGGTGCCTAAACCGTAGGGGGCCAGTATTATTTAAGCTTTGAGATTCGTGCAGAATGTATTTGAACGATTAAGATATTCGAAAATGTCACGCAAAGTTTGAGTTATCTCAGAGATGCGAATTCAAGCGTGACAGGCCGGTCTCGGCATTTCAACGAATCAGATCAGATTTCTCTGTGTCCAATTCTGTAAACAATACCATATAGCAAGTCTACTGTTCCTAAAGTAACTCAGTTTCAGTTATCTTGGGCCTCAAAAGGCTAATTGAAAGAAAATACAAATTAACCCCCGGCAAAATTATTAATATTTCTAAACAAACACAAGGCCCAATTTGGCCCATTTTAAGATGTTATTTCTCGTAATCAAATATGACCTCGCCTCCAGTACATTGGACTTCTCCAGTCGCTAAACCTCCTCTCGAATGGCCACCGAATCGACTCCGCCGCGGCCGGAGGCGGAGGGGAATCCACAAACACCGCCATCTACAGAAGATCCACCACCTTCCTCCGCCTGTCAGTCCGAAGCGCTCCGCCTACGCGAGCTGGCTGAGTTGAAGCTCCGGGCCTCCTCCTACACCTCTGCTTTGAAGTACGCCAAGCGCGCGTCGCACCTCTCCCCCGGACTCCTTGGTCTCTCCGACCTGATCAACATGTGCAATATCCTCTCCTGCGACCCATCTGACCCTTACAAAACCCTCTCCCTGGCCCCAACCTCCTCCCTTACCGCCGTACGCCGCCGCTACAAAACTCTAGCGCTTTCTCTGCACCCAGATAAACTCTCTGATGTGGCGGCCGAGGAGGCTTTCAAGCGGGTCTCAGCCGCATTTCAGCTCCTGACAGAGAACCACAAAAAAGGGGCGGCATCGACATTTTGGACGGCTTGTGGTGCGTGCCGTCTGCTGCATATGTTCGATAGGAAGTATGTGGGCTACCGGCTTGTGTGCCCGAGGTGCCGAAAGAGCTTTCTGGCAAAAGAGGTACCAGCACCAGCAGATGCGGATGTTCAAAAGAATGGAAATGCCTCTGATAAGGTTAGGCTTTTCTTGTGCATATTCTCTAGTTCTTTAAAAAAATTCTTTCCTTTTGTGGATATGGGCTCAGCAAACGCCAATTTGTTCATGGTGTCAACTTGAAGTAGTGTTATATAATAATGGACAAGTTTTACAAATATCTAATAGCTTCAAGTAATTTCCAAATATCCAGTGTTGTCGGATGATACCTTCATCAGCATCCATTGCTTTATTATTGTGCCTGTAAAGTATACAGTAAAATTTTGGTTGGGGCCTTCTTATTCTGTTTTGGATGGGTGAAGAATAGTCGTTAATCCGGATTAGCACTATTCCGAGCTACTATTCTACATTTGGATGTGTTTGGATTAGCAAATATGGACTATTATTTGTTTGTCTTTTGTGGGTTTTCTCACTATTCTACTAACCCAACAAAATGTTGGATTAGCTACTATTCTCAATCTTGATATTAGCTCTATTCTTGCTCTATTCTAATTCATCCAAACGTCCGTTATTTTCGTTGTTTGACCTGTCAAGCTAGATGTTATAGTTAATACCTGTCAGATAATCCATGCTAGGATTTCTTTTGAGAGTTAATCCAAATTAAATGTAGTATCTTTTCCATTTTTTTGTTATATACATTGCTGAAATGGCAGTTGATTAAATCTCTGTTGATCCCCAGACCGATATAGAGCCTCATAACATGAATCAAAGAGACTGATTACCTCTAACCTTTTTGCACTAATCTCCTATCCTTGACCTCTTGCACATATCACACATGACCTTATGTTTAGTAATAGAGTTTTAAATAAAATCCACTGCAATCAGTTACTTCTCCATCCCGTTGTCTATAGCCGATTTACAATGACACAAATAATCACAGTTTGGTTTTAGTGTTAACAGGTTAGCAAGCCCGTGTCTGCTGCAGAGCCAGTTACACAATCATGCAACCAAATGAGGCAACAGTTCAAATCAAGTGTTTCCTTGCCATCCAAAAACTCTAAAAGGAAAGCAGAGAAAACCCTAGCTGAGATACAAGTTGAGCTCACAAAGATGAAAATGAAAAAGAAACCAAAAGAAAAGGAGAACAAAAAGAAGAAAAAGGAAAATAGTGAAATGGAGGAAGATGATGATGAAGAAGAAGAAGAAGAAGTTGAAGGAGAAGATGACGATGTTGAAGAAAATGGAACTAATATGGCTTTAACCCGTACGAAATATAAAGGTTCGCACTTGGGTCTGATGGCAGTGGAAGATTCTGATTTCTACAACTTTGACAAGGATCGGGATGAAAAGAGCTTCAGAAAAGGGCAAATTTGGGCTATTTATGATGACGATGATGGCATGCCCCGTCATTATGGGTTGATTGAAGAAGTTTTGAATTCGAAGCCTTTTACAGTCAGGCTACGTTGGTTGGATCTACATAACCAAACAGACAAAAAACATGTTCTCTTGGTAGAGAAATCAGGTAACCAAATTTCTTGTGGCCAGTTTAAGGTGGGAAAGATGGTTGATCTGGACTCGGTAAATCTATTTTCTCACTCAGTTTGGTTTGAGAGAGCGGCAAGGGAGTTGTACAGGATTTACCCCAAAAAAGGCTCGATTTGGGCTGTGTACAGTGGGAAAAAAGAATTACATGGTGTGGTTGTTGGAGGGGCGAGACGGGAATATGATATAGTTTTGGCTCTTACAAGTTACAGTGAGGCATTTGGGCTGAGTTTTGCATACTTGGAAAAAGTTGAGGGGTACAAGACTATCTTTAAAAGGCGTGCTTTAGGAAGTGATGCAGTGAGATGTGTTGACAAGGAAGGTGTCAGGGATTTCTCGCACCAGATTCCAGCGAGGCTGTTAACAAAAGAAGATGCTGTGGTGGGTTTGGAGGGGTTGGATTGCTGGGAGCTGGACCCTGCTTCACTGCCACCTCAGCTATTGCGGCTTGGTTGGGATAGAGAGAAGCTCCTGAACTAATTCACCTCTATGGATATCATTGAAAATTAATCAAATGATAGAGGTTGTACATGCTTTGTTGCAAATGAAATGTGATATCCAATGATACAAGAAAAGTTTTAAAATGAAATATGAGATCAAATGATACGGTACTGGCGCGATACTAGTAAAGTTTTGAGAAAACAAAACTAACATGAACTTTAAATAACAGTTTGTGGCTTCTTTAACTGCAAGGCCCACAAAAGGAGCCTAGCAGTCAGTGGCTTGCATTAGGGTTTCTACTTAGAACTACATATTTTGAGACCTGATAAGTGATAACTTGTCTCAAGCTTAATTTTCTGCTTAATCTCTCTCCGGTCTAAATGTGGAAAGCATGACAGATCCAGTATTTACCCAGAAAGGTAAGTCTGCTCAGTCTGCCACAATTAAAATGTTGGATGTGCTGGAAATTTCGTTGTTAGTTTAGATTCCGGCTCTTTTAGCATGCTAATTTTTTTGAGATAAGAGTAGGTCCGATGGGCATCGGACCTAGTTTTAGGTTCAATTAGCTCTATCACCGTACGATTAGTGCGCACGGAAATTGAAACAGACATGCACGGATTTTAATGTACTTAGCGCGGATCTTGATGGAATTGAATGGTTATTTCACCCATCGAAACAAAGTAGGTCCGATGCCCATCGACCTACTCTGAATTCAATTTTGTTTCACATTTTTCAATGCTTCATCCTGTAATTCATTTTCATCCTGCTAATTCATTTATTAACAAATGCTGGGAGATAATTTATGTTCCAAGCATCCATAACAAATATGAGTCTCAATTGCCTACGGGCTTATGTGCCAAAAAAATATATATATGTCTCAATCTCTAGCATGAACTGTCATCTACAATTCACTCATAAACCTGGAAATAATTGAAGAAATAAGACTTATCCCAAGATAAAAAGTTGTAGGATAGTGTAGTTAATTGAAGAAAGAAGCTGTAGGATAGTAGGTTTTTTTTTTTTTTTTTCTCGACAGTAATCCATGTATGAAACAGGACATTGCGGAATTAGTTTACTGTTGTTGGACCCCTGGCAATTTTCAGTTTTTTTTTTTTTTTTTTTTTTTTATTAAAGACAATTTTCAGTTTTCAAGTTATGAATGCGTGGCTGGATGCGGTTGAAGCTGACATGTTGTGTTGCTACGATCGATTCAGGTCCAATGCAGACTATATATATTTTTTGGGAAAATTTGGTGTGTATAGAAAACCTTTACATACATAAAAGAATTAACTTTTAGTAGCAAATGTTTACAAATAATTCACTGTGAAGGAAACGGTCCCGCTGTGAAGTGTGGGGTCCAGCTCTAGTTTTTTATACATTTATAATTGTTTATGAATGATAGTGGGTAGGTTTAAACAAGTGACTTGTAATGTTGGTAATGGAAACAATCATACAGATACCAACATACTCGAATAAAATATAACCTGTACGAGCACCGGTGGCACCACAATATGATATGACATTGATTGTTTGGCAAAAATCATGAAATTTTGCTGACGTGCTGTTATTCTCTGATAACTTGAAGATTTTCATTACAATCAGTAATAACTATTTCTGACATGCTAACAATTCTCCATAGTAATTTCACTGCTCAGCAGTCAGCACACTTATCACGTGTACGGTGTACCTACAAACTGGAACCATGTACAAAATCAAACGGTCCCGATGTGTTCATCTTCCGTGTGAACTTTGTAGTGCTTCACTATTTAAGAAGGGTTGCTCTCAATAGAAATTGGGGTCCGGATCCCCTAATGTAACCCAATTTTTGGGTTTTGCATCGGGACCGTCCGATTCTAATCTGTCGCTCATGATCATCTCGGGATCCGAATTCGCGTCTCGGGATATGTGCACTCATTACCGGATGGATGATCTCGGATTTGAATCAGACGGTCCCGATTTAAAACCCAAAAGTTGGGTTACTGCACTGGATCTGGATTCTAGAAATTGACGGTATAGCTTAGTCCGTATCGAAAGGGGTACAATATCTAAATGATGGTCTGGATTAAATCAAGATATATCCAAACTCAATCTGGTGTGTATAGAAGATATATGAGATACGTTTTGAGATTCATGCAAGGTTAAAATAAAGGAAAATTGGTTATTTGTTATTTCAAAATTTTCAAATTTAAAAAATACAATCACAAAACTATAAATCTGAAAAATGCCACTCTAAACTTAGTTAATTCTTAAATTTGCCACAAATACAAAAATTTTATATCTTTTTTTTATTAAAAATTAACTGAAAAATATAGTTTTGAGATACGTATTTCTATATTTTCCTATATACTCTTCAGACTCCTCATTATACGTATTTCAAAACTGTATTTTACGTATCCGACCAGGTTCGACCACATCTTCGCGTACAAATTGCAACCAGCCCCAGTTAGATGAAGTCTCTTTATCTGCAATTCCAAATGCAATGGAAAATACTTGTTGTTATGCATCATAAGCACATGCCATTAATAGTTTCCATTTGTACCGGCCGGATAAATGTCCGGCATCTACACTTATAACTGGTCTGAGATATGGCCATGCTTGAATGCATGGACCGAAAGCCCATGCCACGCGGGTGAAAATATGGACACCCATACGTGTAGATGGTTCATGCTCGATTCTGTATTTTGTGCCTGGGTTAGACCTCTGGATTGCACCAAGCAAAGAAGGTAGCATTTCGTACGCTTTTTTTCCAAGAACCAAATAATTCAGCAATAACTAACTCCCTCCATCTCCAAATCTTGTTGTATGAATGCTAAACCATTAGGTATGCTTGTCTAACTGAATTGCGACATGCTTTTATTGACATCTCTAGATCCTGATCCAGACCAGGTTTGATTATTTCTGCAATCTTCCTAGCGGTCATCTGACTACTGTTTGCTATACAAGCAATACTGAAACAATTGTGCTCGTATGGGTTTGTTGCAATAGTCCACTTTCCAGTCTCAATGGTTTTTGCGTATAACCTCTATGGACACCGCTCTGGTTTACATATAACAACATAGCCAATACGATTCGAATGAGTTTGTTTTAATTGTAAGTTATGATCCATGGCAAATCCACCCAGCTTGGATTTAAGTTCGGCTTTGGACTCGAACATCTGTCCCACTGAAAATAAACCGTTGATTCTGGGTGCATAACCAAAATCAACGTGGCATGGGCTTTCGGTCCATGCATCGACACATCATCATTAAATGCCGAACAAGGATGCTGCAATCCCTGATTAATAAAGGGAATAGACGATTGCCACTCCTTTATTACCTCTTGAACCCTAATCTCATCCTCAATTTCAGCCATATCTTCTTCCTCATCTTCCTCGACAATCAGACCATCGAGATTAGAGTTTGAGTCTGAGCCAGCATCATTGTTTAGCTGGTCAAAATAATTAGGCAAATCATCCGATACTGGCATTTTAGGGGGGGCATCACAATATATAGGTGAATCAGACACCGGTCTGTCTCTGCTACTTCCAAGTACACTACCTGGGTATGGGTCATAATTGTTCTGACTAACAACCGGTACTGACTCAACCATTTATTCAAGAAGTTTAAAATTCAATACCGGAGTGGCGTGTTCAAGCATCATCTGCCATACCATTTCGTGGTCTATGTTAAACAATTGGTATTTTTCTACTGAGCTAGGTGGCGCCATGTTCAAACACACCCTAATTGTGAGATCGAACTGGCTAGGGAGCAAACGAATACCAACATATACATGTCTTCTTAGCTCATCAAGACTGGTTGAGTCAGAAATCGGAAAAGTACAAGTCGGTGCGTCTGAAATTTCACAATGATGGTACGTATTTATTAATACTTGAGACATTTCCTGAAAAAAAAAATTCACAATCAACCTAAATATCATTTTGAATTTTACATCCTAAAAAATGATCGGAATTGAAAAAAAAAAAACTTACTACGACCTTCAGACGAAAGCGGAAAATACAATGCAGGGCCCGATCTGTAGATAACAATTAACTCTCAAAATTTTAATTTTTTTTTTAGCTTAAGAAATTTATTTCATTAAATTTCCCTTGTGGAGGAAGAATTTTGCCTACCGACAGTCTGAGGAGGAAGAAGTTCACTCTTTTAACAATTAATACGCTGGAGGAAAAAAAAAAAAAAAAAGAGAACGAGATCCCAAGCCATTTTCCATGGAGAACATATTGGCAGTCCGTTCCAAGGGATGCAACACGCTGGCCACAGAGATTTGACTGTTAAAATTTGGGAAATGATTCAAAACGAGTTGACAGTTCGTTCTGGGGTATAAAATACTGTAGAGAACGGGCTGCTAATCTGTTTTTTTATGAGTTTTATAAAAACTCAGATAATCATGCTGGAACTCTAAAAATATATTTTTTAATTTATGGTTTATAAAAAAAAAACTCGTCATGCTTTGAGCCAACAGTAAATAGCAAATGGACAACAACAAAACAACAAAACAAATGGCAGTCAGGCATAGTGGCACTGCACTAGGTGATCGATTCTTCGCTGAACAATTGGAAACTTACTACAAGCAGTACAACAGATAAGAAGCCCAATAAGGAGACGACAAATCAACGCGTTATCATCTCACACCTGCCAGAATTCACTCAAACCTGGGCCCAATTTATGTTTTATCATCGCCATGGGATTAAGGGACCAGGATGAAAATGAATGGATGATGCATACACCTTTTAAAATTTAGGATTTCCTGTGGCATGCATAAACAAGTTACCTACAGGAAGGCGTCAATTTCACAAAACTACATCTTATAACCTATATTAGCATTTTTTACATTGCATGATGGTCACACGGCACCCGCCCCATTGAATTTTTTTTTGAAATAACAACTCGGTTCCACTGGGGAGAGTGCCGTGTGACCATCATGCAATGTAAAAAAATGCTAATATAGGTTATAACTTATAAGATATAGTTTTGTGAAATTGACGCCTTCCTGAATGTAACTTGTTTATGCATGCCACAGAAAATCCTAAATTTTAAAAGGTGTATGCATCATCCTTTCAATTTCAATCCCCGAAAAAAGAGAGCTTGACAAACTGACAAATTATGAGCCACTAATTCCTGGGCTTGACCCGAGTTTTGATGGTAACCATTCTTCTCAATTCTTCTTTGTTGAATTTTATTGATTGTGACTGCATAATAATTATTAATGGCATGAGGATTGATAAGTTGTGCAACTCAGCTCTGAAATTGGATATTTGATCATGCTAGAAGCAATAAACTTGTTCCAAGAAATAGAAATATGAATATTCCTATGAATTCATTATTTTTTTCAGTTCTCTTCTTGTTATCTAAACATATTCAAAATATGGTAATTTTTTTATGGCATAAAATATGAGTAAAGTGTAGGTCCGATGGGCACCAAAGTCGTTCGATGCGTTTTACCATTCGTGCACACAAATTTTAAAACGTATCAGACAATTTCAGTATCCATCAGACCTCACTACAGTCATAAAATATTGATACGAGTCCTTAAGCTTTCAATTTTTCACTACAGTCAATAATATTGATACGAGTCCTTAAGCTTTTAATTTTTCACTACAGTCATAAAATATTGATACGAGTCCTTAACCTTTCAATTTTGCAGAAACACTTATGAGTCGAGCAACTTCAGGATTTTTTTAATGGAATTTCAGTAATTTGAACGTGGTTTCTCATGTTTTGGGATTGAAATACGATTTCTCATTTAAATTTGTATAATATACAAAACTCTGCTTTATTTTTTGTGGAATTCTACCTAGAATTATTCTAGAGATGCGGTCTCCGCTTTTGCGCCTCTTAGAGCCAAGTGCATGGCTCCTATTGCTCCACATTACAGGGTTTTAGATTAGGATGGATGATTAATTAAATTATTGGTTAGTGGTAAGTAATTATCTGAATATTGCTCTGGATACCCAACAGATCTGCGCTGCTCCAGAAATTATTCAAAGATAATATTAATCGTTACATCACTTATTCGTGCCGTTTTCCATAAAAAGTACACGGATAAGTTTTATTTTTATTTTTTTAGCTTATTGGGAGTAATATTAAAGTTATTTTTCGTTAAAATAACGGATTAATGGATAAAAATAACTGGCTTGAGTCGGTCGCCTCCCGCGGCTGGCTGCGTCTGGGGAATGTGCAATTTCCGATCCTTGCTTGGGATAAAAGTTTTAGTGAAGGATCTCCATTACAAACAGTCTGGGTAAGGATTTATAACTTCCCGATTTTTCTCGATGAGTTTTCTGAGTATGATCGTATTTTGAACCCGTTTGGGGCATATGTGCAAGAAATTGACAGTGCTACCCAGAGTGGGTATGATGTTCGATTTGTCCGCCTCAAACTTGCTGTGTGTGATGTAGCTCTCCTTCCTTCGACTCATGTGGTTCCATACAGAGACCCCACTGGGACAATGTCTAAATTTGAAATTGACATTGAAATTGAGACTGACAAAACTGAACCGTTGAATGCATGGGCTGGTAGGAAGAGAGGCAGACCATACCCGAATGGAACTGAATTTGGGGAAAGTGAAAGGCGAGATTTGGGACCCCCTGATCCTCCCCGAGGAAACACCGACAATGCTGCTCCACCACCTCCTCCCAGGCATGGAGGAGGTAGTGTTAGGATGGTTAATCTAGGAGATAATACTGAGAAGAGCCCAATTTTTTCTGACAAAGGCAAAAATCCTATTGAACAGACGCTTACTCTTGAAGATGACATAGTTAGTGCTGTCTTGGATTTGGCACACTGGACCAGACGATTCCGCTCTAATGGTTCTGGTCCAAGCTCAGTCTTTGACACAGCGCAGGCATCTGAACCTGTGCCCAACCCATTACCAATGCCGGCCTTCATGGTTACTGAACCACCAGCAGAGATCACAAAGATAGTTGAGCAACCCATTATTAACCCATCACTTGTTGACAAGCATTCCCCGGGTGTCACTCCTCAGCACAAAAGGGATGCAGAGGTCACTACCCCACCTATCATCATCCAGAACTCCGAGATGCTTAGTGAAAATGAAGAACCAATACTCTCCAGAGCTGCCAGCCTCAGGTTACTTAAACAGGCCAGTGCTCCAGTCCAGAAATCTTTGAAATGGGTCTCTAGTACCCCAACAATGGCCAAGAGAACCAAAAAATTTACATGGGGCAGAAAAGAGAAAGCTTTAGCCATTCACAAAGCTTCAGCTGGTAAAGGGAAAAACAGCACTGTACCAAGCTCTTCTGGTATTAAAAAGCGCCTGCGAAGCTCTGTCAAAAAGCACACAAATATGCCGGGAGCTACTCCAGCTACAGCACTTGGTTTGTCTGACTCTGATGTGGCCACCCCTGAAGTGCAGGACGCCACTGCCCGCAAACCAAAGAAGGCTGTTCGTCATCGCCATGCTGGCGCTGAACCGAGACATAGCCTGAGAGTGGCAGTGCAGGGTGATCCAGACTCCACAATGAGTAAGGCGCAGAAGAGAAAGAAAGGAGAAGGCAGTACCAACACAGGTATTAGTTTAATTCATAGATTTCCTTATAATAGACTTAGTGTAGCACAAATTGCAGAATTATTTCAGGTGTATGGCATTAAACTTGGAAATGTAGATACTGATAGCAAAATGATCATTGATTATCTTCGTACTTTAGACAGATCGACCTTTGAAACAGTCATTAGACAATTACTAAGTACCCCTAGACAATCTCAACTTACTGTATTTTCTCTCTCACAGATACAATCATTTAGGACTAATGTAGATTCTTCTCTGGTAGATAACTTAGTAGACAATTTACCTAATAATGAGAATGTAGTTAACATAGTAAGTGACTTAGAATACAGTAGGCATGTAGATGGACAATTTACTGATAACTTAGGTAATGCTAGTGACTTTCAGGTTTCTCTATGAATATTCTGAATTGGAATTGTAGAGGTTTAAATTCTAGTAGAAAACGTCAAATAGTTCAGGATTTAGTTCGAGATCATCAGGTTGACATCATAGCTTTGCAGGAAACAAAAAATGAGGATTTTACTAATAGATTCCTTAAATCTTTATCATCTAGACTTGATACTTGGGTTTGGGTACCGTCAGTAGGGAGGTCAGGAGGGATATTAATAGGTTCTGACAGTAACAAAGTAAAAATTTTGCACCATACGATACATGTGTTCTGTTTGGATGTCCTTTTAGAAAATAAATTGGATAATACAAAGTGGCAGTTTACAGTAGTTTATGGTCCAGTAATTAGGTCTTTAAAACCAGATTTTTGGGAGGAATTAACACAGGTCAAAAATACTAGTGTCGATATCTGGTTCCTGTGTGGGGATTTTAACGCTCTTAGGAAAAAGGATGAAAAAACTGGTACCAACTTTGATTATCCAATTAGTAGACAATTCAATTCATTTGTTAGTGGTCACTTTCTGATAGAACACAAATTAAGTACTAGGAAATATACTTGGTCAAATGGACACAGATTTGCCTTGCTTGACAGAGTGTTTACATCTCTAGCTTGGGATCAACAATACCCCTCTAGTTCTATTAGAGATCTTAGTTGTCTAGGTTCCGATCATTGTCCGTTATTAGTCCACACCAACACACATTCGCAACAGAACACTCATGTGTTCCGATTTGATCCTATCTGGACAGAACAAGATGACTTTATCCAACTTATGTCTAAGTGGTGGTCTGAGTTTCCTCTTTCCCTTCCTGACATTGCCCAAAGTTGGAACCGTAAACTCAAACATGTTAGGAAACGCATCAAAGGTTGGGCTAAAAACTTTTATGGCCAAAAAAGAAGAGAAAAACAACAATTAAATTCATTACTTCATGAGTTAGAACTTATTAGAGATGATCGCGATCTTACCTTAGCAGAAAGTGAACAGTGGGTTAACATTATCCAAAAATTAGAGGAAATTTATCTGGAAGAAGAGGAACAATGGAAAATGAAATCCAAAAATAAATGGCTCAAAGAGGGAGACGCTAACACTAAATACTTTCATATACTAGCCACTCATCGATCTAAGAAAAATAGAATTAACACCTTAGAAATAGACGGCCACCTTACGAACAATCTGGTAGACATTAAGAAACATATAGTTGCTTATTATAAGGATTTATTAGGAACTCCTGGTTTTAAATATGCTCACTTAACATCTGATTTTTGGGCTGAAGAAGATAAGTTACTGTCTTCTGAACAATGGGACCTAGAACAACCCTTCTTAGAGGATGAATTAAAACAAGCAGTCTTTGCTTCAGAGCCACATGGAGCCCCAGGGCCAGATGGCTTTACTTTTCATTTCTATCAGTTTTTTTGGGATCTAGTAAAACATGACTTGCTGATTTTGACTCACTACTTCTATGAAAATTCTTTAGACCTACATAAAATTAACAAGTCATGCATTTGCTTGATTTCCAAGGTAAAAGATGCTACTGTCATTAAGAAATTTAGGCCCATTAGTTTAGTTAATTGTAGTTTTAAAATTTTATCAAAGTTACTTACTCTTAGGTTAGAGCAAGTAATTCCTAGGTTGATAGATCCAAGTCAGGCTGCCTTTATCAAGAACCGGTATATCTTAGATAACATGATCGTCAGCCAGGAAATCATCCATTCTTGCCAAGCCACCACACAACAAGGGGTTGTAATCAAAGTGGATTTTGAGAAAGCTTATGACAAAATCCACTGGGATTACCTCTTGGAAGTGCTTAAAACCAGAAATTTTGGACAGAAATGGATAGAATGGATGACACATATATAGCTCACAATCCTGTTTGACAATTAATGGGGAGTTAACTCAGTACTTTTATTGTAAACGAGGGGTTCGTCAAGGGGACCCGTTATCACCTTTTTTGTATATCCTAGCTGCTGATACATTAAGTAAAATTTTTAATAAAGGTAGAAGAGCACACATTATTAATGGTATAGGGCCTGCATGCTTAGAAAATACATGTATTACAAATTGCCATTATGCGGACGATACAATTCTTTTCTTGGCTGCTCAAGAAGAGAATATTGAGTCTGCATGGTGGGCAATGATGGGTTTTGAGGCACTCTCGGGCATCAAAATGAATTCTGAAAAAACGGAAATGTATCCATTAAACGTAGATCCTCATACTGCTAATTTTAATAGTATTTTTAGATGTAATTGGGGATCATTCCCCTTCACTTACTTAGGATTACCGTTGCATAATAAGAAGTTAGCTGTTAGTGATTGGCAATTTTTAATTGATAAAGTGGAGGCTTGTCTACCTAGTTGGCAAAGCCAATTACTATCCATTGGGGGTCGAATCACCTTGTTAAATTCAGTATTATCAGCTGTACCCCTATATGCCCTATCTGTTTATAAAGTCCCTATTACGGTCATACACAAATTAGATAAGGTTCGACGAAGGTTTTTGTGGCAAGGAACAGAAAAAAAAAGAAAAAATATGCATTAGTACCTTGGGAAAATATTTGCATTGCTAAAAAATTTGGAGGGATGGGGGTTCTTGACTTATACGAAATGAATATTGCATTACTGCTGAAATGGTGGTGGAAATTAAAAAATCCTTCATATAGTGGCACTTGGAATCTATTCTTATTTACCAATATATATGACGTAATGCTCCCCCTTCCCCTTTTTGGAAAGCAATCTCAAATTTAGAAAATATAGGAAACCTTAGCATCCAATTCAATCCAGGTTCACAATCACAGTGTAGGTTCTGGACTGATTTGTGGGATAGCAATTGTTCTTTAGCAACTAGGTATCCTGTTTTGTTTAAAAAATGTAGTAATAAGCACATCCTCTTGCAAGAGGTCGTTTGTTCTCAAGGTAGGGCTGTTAGGTTTAGGACCTTAGATGCATATGATCTTCATGAGTGGGCTAAACTTCTTAATTTGATAAGTACTCGGTCATTCACCACTACACAGGATGAATTGAGCTGGCGTTGGGATCACACAGGGAAGTTTACTACTAGCTCTTTATATCATTTTTTGAATTTTCGAGGTGTCATTCCTAAGTTACAATCTTTTGTGTGGTGGAGTATACCCGTCCCACCAAAAATTAGAGTATTCATGTGGTTGATAGTGCATAATAGTATTTTAACTAAAGACAATCTCGTTGTTAGAGGCTGGATTGGACCTCAAACCTGTCAGTTTTGTCCTTGTGATGAAACCATTAGTCATTTGTTTCTTACATGTCCTTTAGCTCAAAGAATTTGGTTCTGGCTTGGAAAAAGCCAAGCATATATGCATAATTGGGTTTCTTTTGATAGTATAATTCAGTTTGCGATGTTATTGACTGTACCAGAACGAATAGGGTTCTTAGTAGTGTTGAGCGCGGTCTGTTGGACTTTATGGAAACACCGGAACGATAGTTGTTTTAATCACTGCTCAATCAAGTCTGCTAGATCTATTATCTTACAAATTAAAGGTTTACTTTGTTATTGGGCAGGAAATATCAAGCAATCTGTGCAGCAAGTGGTGGAGGATTGGCTGCCAGTGGAAGAGGATATTATACCGCTGGCTCAGTTCATGCCTCTAGAGATCGTGCCGTACCAGGATACCGTGACTCCACCTTCCCTGTGATGTTCTACAACAGCAGTTTTTTGTACCTAGGTTTTATAGTTAACAGCCTAGCCTTTGGTTATGTCCTTGCTCACTTGGGGTTTTTTTGAGACTTAGCAACTTCTAAGGATTGGAAGTTTAGAATAAGGAGTTTAATACTCTCAGATGGCCTGCTTTTGTGTTTTCGGTCCAAAAGTGGGTTTTTAGTTTTTGACAGAGATACCTGATACTCTTCTTGCATGTAATTATATTTTCATATCAAATGGAAATGGGCTCTGCCTTTTTAAAAAAAAAAAAAAATCATATACAATAATAATTAAAAATATAAAATTATATATATATATATATATATATATATATATATATTTATATGGATATGGTGAATAATATGATATAGTATAATTTATGACTCAATATATCTATTTAATGACATCTTTTTACTCATTTGTTTGATCTATACTATATTCAAAAGCATTCGATAAGATGGATACGGGTCAATTTTTTTCGTTTAGCTTATCGGATACGTGTAAGGGTAAAGTTTTTGTTTACATAAGAGTATGAAAATACTTTTATTCGACTCATTTCGTACCAGTTGATGACACCCCTACTTTTTGTAATAATCTACGTTGATTTGATTTAGTGTTTCAAGTTATGTTCTTAATGAGGAGAGAGAGAGAAGGAAGAAAAAGAAAGATGGTTGCTAAAGAACTTTAGATTCTCTCTTTTTCTCATTACTTGATTTTGTTTTATATAAAATAATTTCCGCACTAGATTTTATATGAGTCATTTTCAACATTGATAGTCATCTAAACACCCTTAAATCTAATTCAATGATTATACTAATTAAAAACTTATATATCACAAATACTAATTTAATATAAATATTATAACAAAGGTCTTAATTTCAACAATCTGAACATCCTTCGGTTATGTAATAAGTTTGCACCGGTGCCACTACTACTTGTTTAGAATGTTAGCAAACAATATGTACTTATTTGATGCAGTTAGTCCGAAAACCAATTTAATTTGTCCCGTCTCCAGAGACAGTTACATGTAAACTGAAGCGTTTGCAAATATTTTGGGGTAAAGAAATGTTTACTAATAAGTCTCTTTAGTGCCTAACACCCCTTTAAATCTTCAATCTTTCTACACGTCTCTCCCTCTCCCTCCCACCCTCTTCTCTCTTCTCTCTCCCCTCACCCCCTAACCAACCATGGCATACTATGATAGAAGATATGATTCACCCATCACAGACTCTTTCACACTCTCTCCCCTCCCCTACCCAGTGATACTAATCCTACTTATGGTGTTTTTCTACCTTGGCATCTCCTGGTACTTCAGTTATGAAGATTTCATCGAAACAGCCGAAGAACAGCTCAGTTGGGTCCTGCTTGTTGTGCCTCTTATATTGATCTTGTTAATTAAGTGGCTGTCATCTATGGAGACTTTTGATGGGTTTCTAGGGTTCTTTTATCCAAACCAACGCAACCAACGGACCAACTATGGCTACCCGAATGAAGGCGGGTCATCACCATGGGGTGTGGCGGCTTTGTTGGTTTTGGTTTTGATCTTGGCATCCTATCACTCTACTTTTGAAGACATGTGGAAGCCATGAATCTACGTCGATCTTTAATTGCTGCTACTTTTTTTTTCTTCTAATTTTCTGTGTAATTATTATTATAGACCGACCAGATTAATAACTCCTTTGTCTTAATTAGTTTTTGCTTTATGCTGTATATATGTATTCCCTAATATCCTTGAGGTGTTATCAATATTAATTATGCTTCTGCAAAGTAGGCAACTTCTTTTCAATTTTTGCCTTTATAGATGTCCGGCTTAAATGTATCTGCAGAAAAAATATCATACAACTTTACCCAATTCAATCCACTTTTTAGAAAGGCAATCCACTATTACAAAGGAATCAATTAATATTATATATAGCCACCGATATTCATCATTTTTAAATAATTTTCACCTGTCTTGGGTCAAATTTGTTTGTTTTTTTAAATGTAAATTTGCATTGGAACACTTTTTTTTGAGAAGGAATAGGGGTCATGCCCATATTTAATTAAACATAAAAGAGGTTACAGAGTTTGTATTCCATTGGAAAATCAAAGAAAAGCTCAAAACAATTGAGCAAGAAATGACAGGAAAGAAAGCTAAAGGATATCTATAGAAAATAAAAGCGGCCCCAGACAGTAAGTTGCTGAATTTAAAATAAAGAAACAAAACAAATTGAAACCGCCTGGTGAGGGCCTCTCCAAACTTGAATGCCTTCAATTTTTATACCCTCCGTACCAGTTTGGTACCAACGTATTATCCTCCGCCCACTGCCTTGAATTAGGCATTGTTTTGACCCTGTTGCCCAATTCCTGCTTATATTTCACACTGTGTATCTCTCCGTACCAGCTGTACCTGCTTCTCATAAAGCTTCATCTGGGTGAGAATTTCTTCTAGAAGTTCTTCTGTGGGCTTGCATGAGTTGGAGAAGCATCTGTTGCATCTTTCCCGCCAAACTACAAATTTGCATTGGAACACTAACCAACGTATATATTGATGTAATAACCAAAAGTGTATGATGCGCAATAGTTAAGCGTATATTGTAAAAAGTTTGAAAACTCAGTTTGGTAGATTAAAATAATTGCTGACAGTTGTCAAAACGCAATTTAACTTGATCAAAATAGTGAACAACAGACGTGTGCATCGACCGATTTTTTTAATAATCGAAATTAATTTTAAAAAATATCGGAAAAGGGGATTGAATTGAGTTTATTTTCAAAAGCCATAAAACCGGGAAATTTTATCCCGTCCCTACGGACGGGAAAAAATTCAACGTCCGTGGTTATTGTTAATCCCTCCAGATTAACCGGCTAACTAATTAAACGAATCAAAAAAAAAAATATCAGGGACGTTATATTTTTTCCCGTCCATCAGGGACGTAAAATTATTTCCCATCCCAGGACAGTACACCTCCCCCACGCAGACACCGCCCCCATCATTCCTTGGTCCCTTTCCTTCGTCCCTGTCCGTCTAGAACCCCGAAATCAGCGACAAAATCAGCGAACGAACCCCACAGGCACGCAGGCGGACGGATTAATAATTTACGTCCTGAAGGACGGATTAAAATTTTCCGTCCGTGAAATTTTTTTTTCGTTTTTTAAGTGATTAACAGGGGCCGTATTAAGATCATCAGGGACGTGAAATTTTTTCCCGTCCCTAAGGACGGGACAAAATTTTCCGGTTTTATGGCTTTTGGAAATAATCACACTTCAATCCCCTTTTCCGATATTTTTTAAAATTAATTTCGATTATTAAAAAAATCGGGTGCATCGATATCATAGCCAAGCGGGTATCAACATAATAGGTCAGCCATATACTTCGACTCAATAAACAAGTGCGAGCATTTCAAAATACGTGAAAAATTCATGATAAGTGTTCAGAGAATAATGAGCTCATGATAGGAAGTGGTTATCAGGCATAAAAATTAAAGAGGGTCGAATAACTCAGGCATAAAAATTAAAGAGGGTTGAGTTATTTGGACTTTAAAAATAGAGAAAAAGAATGTAGAGCATATTAGAAGGCAAAAAAAAAATAGTGCATTTGAACCGTAGAAAGAGCAATCAACGCAAGTTCGGAGAATGCTCGTGCAGAAACGTCAATGTCAAAGAAAGAGCAATCAACGCAAGTTCGGAGAAAATGCTCGTGCAGAAACATGAATTGGCATTTTTCCAAACAAAAAAAAAAACATAATTAGCATCACCGGTTACTCCTCTTTGGCATCGCCTCATTGTTTGGCCCCAGCAAAGTCGCTGAATGTTCTATTCTATTCTATTTTATTATTTGTCTTTTCTAACTTTATTTTAACGAGGGGGTTACAAATCTTAATAGTACATTTACTTGTCTTTACACCCGACAATTTTCATCAAAGAAAATTTTCCAGACGGTGCAGATAGTTGTCTCACAGATGACAAATTTTAACAGAAAAAAACTTCCAGACAGTGCAAATAGTCATCTCGACACCCGACAAACATACGGCCTCCAATCATGACTGGAGAAGAAAATATTTCACCTGGGAGATCCCTCTCAGCAAATCCTTGCACTAACGAAGACTCTTCACTGGTTTCATCATCCTTCACCCGTGGAGTGGATTTGATCCTAAGCACGTGAACCCGGCCCGAACTACTACAGACACAAGCCAATCTGACAACATGACAGTTTTTTAACATGGGTGAAAGTAGCAAATGCCAAGTATAAAACAACAGAAATCTTACACCCAAATTGGATGTATGTAGAGCAAAGTGTGCTCAACCAAACCCCTTCAGAACTAATTTCCATAAAGACGTTAGCTCTCTTTATATCCATTTGACCACATGCACCGAAAATTCGGAATTTGCCACTAGGAGCGGGTCTCTTGCTACAGAGTTGCTCTCAGCAATGAACTTAAAATGCACCAGTGACATTTAGACTTTATGCCCGAGTTCATTATGACCCAACTACACTTATATCCATGCATAATTGTTTTATGCTTGGTCAAATTTGTTATTTGTTTCAAAAAGGCAGGAGCAGACAGACAGAATGACCAATATAGAACTTGAATGCTATTTTTTTTATCACCTATCAGAAAGTTGTGTGGATTCTGAAGTTAAAACCAAATGCTCATCAATAAAAGCTGAGGCCGTGATTGGATCCCCGATTTCATATTTTGTAAGTAGACTTCCATCTCTCTGCAAAAATAACATTTGTTAAATATTGCGATGTTAGGATATTATACGAATTGCACTTTTAACATCACGAAAAAAGGACATTACTTGATCAAAGGAGTACATTATTCCATCTCTAGAACACACCAACACCTGTGTAGAGATCAAGGCAATAGGGAAAATCTCAATTAAAATTAACATAAGGAAAAAAACAAAGAAAGCCTTCACAATTTTTTTTTTTTTTTAAAAGGAGCAAAAAGGTGGGGGATGCTTTGATTTTTGACAATGTAAACAGTATTTTTGAGAATAAACTAATGCAAAAGTAGGATTTCATACCTGAGATGGAAGAACAGAAGATAAAGAAGCTCCTGCAAATACAGGGCCGCCAACAGTTGCCTAGAATGGGTATTCCCCAAAAAGATATGCTGATTAATGAAAAAAAGCTAATGTTGTAGGTCAACAGTGCATTAAATACATCTATTAGGTACAGATTGCAGTACCTTCCAATAAACATCTCCTCTTGGAGTTAACACAATTACGTCTCCATTCACCAAACAACATGCAACTGCAAATTACAATTCATTTGATTACTTTCATTTCATTTCAGGGAGGATGGAACCTATAAACGTTACAGGGGGTGGGGGGTGGGGGGTGGATGCTTACCATTTCCAACATCACAAACTAGTACAAGGGACCCGAATACTGGTGCTCCTGTCTCGTACTGCCAGGCAATGTCATAAGGGTCAACCTGATATTTTTTCCAAAAGTAGAGTTAGCAATACCATCACTTAATCTGTACTTTTTTCCCAAAGAAGAAAATCAAAACAGGAAAAACAAACACATAGTATTGCTCGTTCAGAAAAATGGCCCCCATGAATAAGCATTACAGAGTGAATGGGAACTGATAACATTCCCGAACATCGATAACAATCAATATATTAATAATACATGCGCATACCAATATTTGGGTCCATATTCCATAATATTATCAGCTGTCTCAAAGGCTTCAAATCATCTCCCTTCCCCTATTCTTTGGTTCATTCAAAGAAACTTGTAGGGCCAAATTTGCCCAAGAAAACAAATAAGAGTGAAATAAAAATTTCTTGCTGCACTGTTCCTTCTGAATTGTTGTTTTTACTAAAACCACAAGTCTTGTCCTTTTTGGGAAAGAAGTACTGATGAGAAAAATGAAGTACCTTCAAATTTATAGCAATGACAAGACCTCTAGTTGACCCAACATATAGCATATCCTTGAGCATATCTATGCAAGGTGAAGCATAAATGCTGCCACCACATGATACTTTGTAAATGCAGCATTTGTGTTTGTGATTCAAAGCGTAAAGAAAATGGTCATAGGATCCACACCTGCACAGGTAGATCATTTTATCTCCAAGGAAAACTGCCGAATAATGCAGATTATAACATATAACCCATAAAAACTGAAGCTATCATGGGTACCCTGCAAAACGACAAACATAATAAATGTCCCTCCCAAACAAGACAAGTATAATTGGTGCCCCTACATAAATACGCCGTTCAATTCTGCTAAAATAATTAAAGAGTGAATGATAGTATTACTATACTAATTAATGAGTGAATGACTGTATTACTGTATTTTGGTTAACAGCTTCTGAGTTAAATTAAATGAAAAGGACCTTTAAGGATAACTGTTCATATCTACAACAATACCCTTGCATCTCTCTTGACTTTCCTTTTTAGGATACCATAACTCAGGATATCATATCATTGCATCTCATAGATCTCACTGAGAGAGATACCATAACTCAGGATATCACAACTAGATAAAAAAATAACATTTTAAAGTAGAAGTGCTAGCATAGGTATCTGTTATGTTTCCATGGTTTAAAAAGGAAAAAAAAAAATACATTTTGCAGGATGTGTATTTGATATTTTGAGGCCTTGCAGGGCCAGAAAGTGCCTTAAGAAATATTGATAGAGTTTAAACAAAAAGAAACTACCATATCAAATTTCTTTTCTCATCCACGACAGGCTGCATCTTAACCTGGTATTTGCAAGAAAGGTTTTATCAACTTCAATTGTGCAGCAAGTGTTAGGTAGTATGGCAATCTTAGTTAGGAGTAATACATGAGTAAAGAGCAATCAGAAAGACGTAACTCTGCTCCTGTCTGGAATTTCCAGTCCACCTTTCCAGTACTGGAATCAACAAAATATATCTGCCCTTTGTAACAGCCAACCACAACCTATACCCAAAAACACAAAAGTATTCAGCAAAAATCATTGCCTGAAAGTAAAAAAAAAAACCCACAACATTAATGAGGTAAATGCCTGTCTGCAAATTATGCGTGTTTGCAGTAATTGCAAGGAAAGCCTGACAATTCTAGCATTTCAAACACAAGCTCAATTTTATTGAACAACTTGCAAAATAACACAGAATTATTTAAGCCAAATTGCCAATGACTCTACTAAAAACACTTCATCAGGTAAATTGTAGTATCCGACAACAGAAGTTTGCTTGACCTGTGTAATCAATGAAAAACTAGAGGCAAGTGCAAAACTGTCAAACTTTAAACAAGTGTTCCTTTCACATCACATCAATCTAATGGTTCAGTGGACCACAACATCTCAGGAGATGCTAGGTGTTATCCTTAAATGTGTCAGGTGATTCTTGCAGATAGTATAGCATGGTTAATTTGCATTATAATTTGGTATAAAGCCTTTAAAAAGTACCTGAGTAAAATCACTGGTAATAGCAGCTGAACACTCGACCCGTCCTTCCAATTTGACTTCCCACCGCACATTACCACTGCATATACCAATAAGGATTACCTTTCTGGTAACAAATGTCAATTCTTTTCCTTGGATAAACCAAAATTAACTAACCTCAAAGCATCAATTGAAAGAAAATTGTGTGAGTGAGATCCTATGAATATGCTCACTTTTCCATCCACACAAACAACCAGAGGGGAAGCATCCACGCAAGATCCAAGAAGAACTTTCCAAACCTCTTTTAACCACCCTCTTTTACCCCCCTGAGTCTGAACCAAGCCGAGATCCTCCCCACATTGAGATTCACTCATGTAACGGTTGCACCGGCTAACTGAAAACCTCCTCTCCAAATTTAATTGTCCCATCCAAACGTTATCAGAGCTTGAATTTTTGAATGATTCACCAACCAATTTGGCTTTCTTGCGACTGTACTTGCTGCTATGGAGGAAAGTAATTTTATCATTGGGTAATTTCTCAAGAAGCTTAGAAGGGGTAGGGAAGGCATAAAGCAGTTTCATATCAATCCCTAACTTGTAGGCGGCATGGGCAGCAGAAAGTGAATCACCACCCTTGGTGAAGAAGTCATCATTGTCAGATATTTCTTCGACTGACAGAGCTTCAGCGAATGCCTATCCTACATAAAAATGAGTAGAAAGATGTACTAAATTCTCACCAGAAAGGCAAACTACATATTCTACTTGTTCAGATCTACACAGGTATATTGGTTTTTATGCTTGTGGGTATCAACCAGAGTTGTTTGTAAAAATGAGAGGTACACTCATGTTTTGTTAGCATATTTGAGTTAGTGCCTTTTACAGAAATCTCAACAACATATTGTCAAAGATTTAACCACATTAAAGAAATAAAAATAACATAAACTATTTGCTTAATAAAAGATCACCTCTTTGATGATATCCAACTGTGAATTATCTGAACTATTCTTGATTTCTTCTATAAACCTGTGTTGCTTATGCTCTAAACTCAATAATTTAGCATAGTCTATCTTTCCAGATAAAGTCACTGGCAATTCCTTTAAATTAAAATAATAGCTTGGCATCATCACCGGTAGAAGCCTCTTCATCAACCAGCTTCTCAATGACAGCTCAGTACAATTGTTTTTCACCACCAAATATGCATTTATATGAGATGCTCCACTGTCTCTTACAACAGCAGTCCCTGCAGCATCCCTTACATCAGGATGCTCCCTTAAGGAACTTTCCACCTCCTCTAATGCAATCCTTTGACCATTTATTTTTATCATGCGGTCTTTTCTGCCGAGAAAAAGAAGCTCACCACTTTTCAAGCGCCTGGCAAAGTCACCAGTTCTGAAAACACTGTTATGACATGTTGGTCCTGGGAAGTAGCCTGAGAATAGACAGGTCCCTCCAACATGAATTTCACCTTCATCAGCTATGTCTGAAGATTCAGCAACTAGGGTTACAATGCAATTAGAGATAGGATATCCTATTGGCACGCTCGTCAAAGCTTTATTGGACTCCAAAATACTTGGTAAGCTTTTGCAATTGAAGTAAGTGCAATCGCCTGATACCTGAAAGAAGAGGTGATGTTATATAGGAAGAATGTGAAAATACAATTTTCCTCTATAGGTGTTGATAATATAATTTTTATCTATAGTGTCTATAAGTAGTTCCAGATATGCAGTTAAAGTATTTAGGAACTCCCCCACTGGGGTTAGAGTAGCACCTACTTGTTCATAAACTCTGCTCAGGAAAAACTAAATAATTAATAAAGTAAAAGAAATTCATTTCTAGCCTACCCCAATTTGGACTAAAGGCTTGATTATTGTTGTTGTTGTTGTATTTATTGTGGTATTTGCACAAAAATCACATGAATAACATGATCACTTGCTAATTGTAAGAAAATGAAAGTGTTAGTTTGCCCTCATTTCAATAATGCTAAGGTTTTTAACCTATTTGGACTGCAGATTTGGATCAACAAGAGCAATAATATCAAACAAATGCTCTATGTCAGATCCTTCTCTTTTCAAATTATCTTTTCCTGCAGTCAGTATAAAGAGCTTGCACCCCTTTTGCATAGAAAAACCCAAAAAATAACAGAACGCATCAATTCTAACCTCTGTTTTTTTTTTTTTTTTTTTTTTTTTGAGGAACACCCCGTAGGCAATTCTAACCTCTGTGCTTCCATATAAATTGAGGATGGTAGTATCAGGTAGGATGCGGTCCAGCTCTTTCCATAAATGTAAAGACAATACCTCTCCGCTGAGTATTAAAAGTTTTAAAGGGTTATACTTGTGCAAAAAGCATCTCTCCAGTGATGGTAATAGAACCTTTATTAGATATGGAACAGCAGTGAGCCTTGAGATGCGGTATGACTGAGACATTAAAAAATATACTACCATCAGTACAGCCAAAATTCATAACAATGATATTATGTATAACAAATAAGAAAAATCACAAACACATTCATCTAAAACATAGTAAATTTCACCTATACCCCTCCTCTAATTCTCTTCAAAATTCACACAGGTGCTCCTCTAAATTAGGTGAATAATGAGAAAGACGGATTGTTTCAGTGTGTTCAAAGTAAGTAGTGAGGAAGGGTGCACAGAGAATGTTTTTCACGCTGTAAAGGTTATGCATGTTTTTCATGTTCTGCAGGGTGTGCATGTTTTTCACGTTATATAGGGTATGCAGGGAATTTTGTGTGTTTGGAGAGGTGCACATGGTATTTCTGTTTTGCAGGTGTTCAAACAGAAGGAGAACAGTTTTTAAGGTGTTCAGACACATGGTATTTCAAAATTTGTGGTCCTACATAATTACTACGAAAAAAATAAAAGGAGAACAGAATTGAAGGCATTCAAACAATTTTGAATGCTGATTATATACCTTTATTATATCAATCAGAAGCATAGGATTGGACCTCAATTCATCAGAGGGGGGAATAACAAGAGTAGAACCAGCCAACAGGGAGGAGAGAAACTCTTGCAAATGGTCAACAAAGCTAATTGAGGTTTTGAACAACAGAAAATCCTCTGCACGCACAGGAAATGTTTCTTGCATCCAAGCAAATCGATTCCACAGGCCTAAAATACAATTTTTCAGTTAGGCCTTTTTGAAAAAGACAACCCATTATTTTGAATCTTTAAAAAAAGAGTGCCTTCGTTTCTCAAGTTTGCATGCTGATCTATACACTTTTAAGGTTAAGTGCAAAAAAGTACAATGTTAATTTCCTTTTACTTTGTGACTAGTAACAGATCCCTATGTTGCAAAGCTTTCTTTCATTAATACAATTTGTTGGTGGGAAATTGGCCCCCTAACCTTAAAAAAAAACAGTCCAATGTTAGTTAGGTTTGGTAAAATCATCAAGATATACTACCTATATTGACAATTTTGCCCCTCGTATTATAAATCATTTTTTACCTATATCTGATTTAGTGCCAAACTCATGTAACTGAGGAGACAAGTTAAATTAATCACAAAACAACAATAACTTTGGATAATGGATTTTAATCACATTTACTAAAAGTACAAAAAGCTCCCTGCATTATAAGTATCATTTGTAGCACAACTGATTAACAAGAAAAAAATCAATGTCAGTCTGGTGACTCTGGTCAAGTTTTCATCGACTCAGCCATGGTTATTATGATTATCAAGAAAGAACAAAAGTTGCAGAACAAGGGGCAAATAGTACAAGTGTTGGGTGTTGTTTGCAAATACAGTACGATATTAAGTGTGATTTGCAACAAATCCTTTCGTAAATCAAAACTGATCATTTATAATTTCATTAGTTGATTATCACCTTCTTCAGTGCCACAAACCCCTTTAGGCTTTCCGGTAGAACCAGATGTGTACATCACATAGCAATATTTTCTCCTATTTGCACTCTGACAAGGCCATGACATGATTGGCATCTCCAAATTTTCCTCAGTTTTCTCTCCTAAAAGTTCTCTCATGTCAATATAATGAATTGAGCAAGATGACACGGCAGCAAGCCGATTGTCAGAAGCAGGCCCAAATGCGACAACAAGAGAAGCATTAGAAGAAGCAATAGCATGCATTATTCTCTCCTCGGGCCATAACGGGTCTAATGGCAAGAATGCTTCACCACATCTGAGAATAGATAGAACACCTACTATGTATTCAGGTGAAGGTGGCATGTATACTCCCACAATACGAGGTCTTGTATTGTCTGAGCTTGACAAACCTAAAATACAAAATAAAATAGGGTAATGATTTTGCTTGTCCGGAAAAAAAAATTGCCTAAATTTTGCCCAATGCAGGGTTCACCCTATATCACTTGAAAATGTAGCAAGTCCTGTATATTAGAAGAGTAAATCCCTCAGAAATTTAATGAAAAAAGGTGAAGCCTATACACGAGGAGGGATAAGCGAAACTTCCTACACAATAGTTAGCGCCCCTATCCACGCCCCTTACCTGCATGCCAGATAAGTTTATCCTTCTCCCGGAAAGTGTTATACTTGATGATAAAAGTGTTATGCCTTACCTTACTAGGATTAAAAACTTTAAAACCGTATTTTTATATATTTAACAAAGTTTTTAAATTGAATTTTCTAATAATCATTCAGAAAACAAAAGCTGATAAAACTTTATACATTAGGTATAACCACTTCAGGATTTAGAGATAAACACATTTGGAGTGCAGATTAGAGATGCAGAACAAGCGGTACAAGAATAATTTTTCTTTCAGAGAAAATATAAAAAAAAAAGAGAACAAAAAGTCCATGAATGGAATCCAGTAAGAAACCATTACCTAAGATGTTGCTGATACGACTGCTGAGAGATCGAACAGCAGAGGATAGATGTGCATAGGTGAGGGAAATAGGAGGCTGCGAAGAGCGGAGGATGTGTACGACAGCGGTGTGGGTCGAATAGCGTTGCGCGGAACTGGCGAAAGCATGGGTAATGCAACAGTGATTCTGCTTCCATAGGTCGGAATCAGCCTGTTGCTCTTCCTCCGAGCTCATGGTACCTCTCTCTCTCTCTCTCACAGTTCAAGTCGTTCCGGTCCTTCTGGAAGATCTTTTACATCCGGTTCAGATCGGACGGTTTCAATTGCATCTGATCCCATTTTGAAATAGGAAGTTTTGGACTTTGTAAGCTCTTGCTCCCCACGGGCCACTAGGCCTTTTGAATCTAGATTTTTTCTTTTAAAACGTTCGATTTCCATCACGCAACATCTGGCCCAATAGGCCCGTTGTCAATGAACTCTGATTCACAGGCTAAATTGAGCCGTTAGTTGCAATTTCAATTTAATCGGCCCAATATGGGATCCATTCAGTTTAGGCGTCCTCTAGAGGCGCGACGGCCACCGAGCTCGCGCAACGATCCCCCCGAATCTATAGACGAGAGGGGACACGGCAAAGAGAACAGGCCAGGGTACAAGCTCGTGGCCTCAGATGGAGAAAGAGAGGCAAACGGAGGTGCTATACGAGATCCGTCGCCATGCCTCTCGATCTCTTCCTATCGATCTAGCTCAGGGCCAGGTTATCTCCTCTTCCTTTCTCTTTTGAGTTCCTCGAAATAGCATGCAATTTTAAACGAACAAAGTTCACTTGAATCAAATGCTCTATACACGCAAATTGTATCCATAGTTTCCCATATGTAGATTATAACTTTGTATGATTGCAATTCAGACTAGCGGAGATGAGGCTGGGAGCGGTTTCCTATCCTATCTCTCCTTGGGAGGTATCCTATCCTTTTGAAACTTCTTTTCCTTTTTCCTTTTCCGTTTTCTCTTGAAGCTGAAACAAATGCAACCTTCTAGGTGTAGCCAAGATTAAGGAGAAATGGAGTGGGCATTACCGGGGAAAGACATTTAAAAGGGAGATATTTCTTGTTGTGTCTCCAAAGGGGGAGTATGTGGCAGTTTGTGCCCGCAATGAGATTTATATTTTGGAGAAAGAGAATGACTATATGGAACCTTGTGGCATTTATAAAGGTATGTACTTTTGACAGATTCTTATTAATGCATCTTTTAGTGAGCGTTGAAGCCTGTTTGACATCTCAAATATACTCTATGATCAGCTAATAAAAAAACAGTGACTTTTGCAACTGGAGCTTGGTCGGAGGCTGAGGGCGTGCTTGTAATTTTGGATGATTTAAGTAACCTTTATTTTATAAAGGCCGATGGAAAGGAAGTAACAAGGCAAAGTAATAAGCAGCTGAAAATTCCATTGCCAATTATTGCCATTGTCACACTTGAGGATGCTAACTCTAGCGAGTCTTTGTAAGTCTCTCTCTTGTGCGCCTATATTCCTTATTTGTATACGTGGTTGGTTTCTACAAAATTTGTTTGATCAGACACTCAAAAAAGAAAAAAGGAAAGCATGCATATTCTGCACATAAGCTCGTACATGCAGACACATTCTGAAAAGAATAAAATTTCAAGTCCCGAATGAGTATATATTGAGGGAAAGAAAATAATATCTGCAAATACATTGCTGGTGCACCCAATAAAATTTCTGTCTATTCCTAAAGGTTCAATTTTCTTATAATTGTAGGGGTCAGTTTGCACTTTTTGCAAATGATGGATCCATCCATCAACTTTCTATCAGAAAAGCACATGACAGCAATACTTCTGTATCAATTCAACATATGAGCAATAATATGGCATTATCTAAGAGCAGAGAACTGCCTTCTTTTGTAGCGTGCGTGGATTTCAACCCAAGTATTTCCTTGGTTGTTATGCTTGGAGGTTCCAGCTCCAGCTCCGGTGAATATGGACACCTTTTTGTTTAATTTGTTTTTGTAATATGTTCTGTTTAATTAGGCAACTTAAATAAACATACTTCTTCCATTCAAAATACACACAACCATGCCTTCATACTAATCCTGCTAGCTAGGTTACCCTTTTAAATGCATGTTTAGGTGACGCTTTATTTGTCTAACTGTATGTGACAATAAATTTATAAATCATAATAACTTACTCGTTTCTTACTCTGCTGGTTCAATATTTTTTCAGGAAATTACCGTCTCTATCGACTGCGTGTAGCTAAAAACTTAGAACTCAATTTTGGTGATCATGGACCCGAGTTCAAAGGGTCATTTTTGTCTTCTCCGCCTAAAGGCCAAACAACTGTCGACACTTATCCGAAGATTCAGATCTCTCCTCAAGGCAAGTATGTGGCCACATTGGATTCTGTTGGTTATTTGAAAATTTTCGAGTTCGACTCCAATCTAAATTTTCTCTCGGATCATTCATCTCCTGAGGGGGAATTCCTGGAAAGTATAGTCGACATGACTTGGTGGGGGGATGGCATTCTCATATTGGCCACAAAACATGGAAATGTATTTTTGTATGATGTGACAGATAAGAGAAAGGTTTCGCAAAAAGATGCCATGGTTTCTATGCCAATGATTGAAGGAATAAAGCATCAACCTGGATGTGTGCTTGTTTTGGAGACTCAGAAGCAAGGGGAGGAACTTTGGAGTCTGAAATCATTTTGTGAAGTTAGTATCTCAGAGATGTATAGAGTTTTGATAAGGAGTAAAAGTTACAGTGAGGCCCTTGGTTTTGCTTCCCGTTATGGCCTTGATAAAGATGAGGTGTTTAAAGCAGAGTGGTTGGGTTCTGGCAAAGTTACTTCTGATATAGAATCCTGCCTATCAAATATCAAGGACAAGGAGTTTGTTTTATCTGAGTGTGTGAACAGTATAGGTCCTACTGAGCCTGTTGTGAGGGCATTGATTTCTTTTGGCATTCGTGTTACGGATGGATACAAGTTTGGAGAAGTGGATCAGAGTGAACACAATTTTCTAGCTTGGAACATGAGGATCTTCAGGCTCCGATTGTTGCAGTGTAGAGATAGGCTGGAGACATTTCTGGGGATAAATATGGGGAGGTGCGTAACTCAGTTATTCATTAGTTTTTAACTTTTGTGTCTTGAAGTCTAATTAATAGATAATTTAAGAACCTCAACTTTTGTCAGTGTAGCCCAAGCAGCTCGATAGCCTTTAAGGTCCATTTGAAATAACCTACTTTTGATTCAGATGAAATGCCTGGAGTTGTAGTTGTTGTGACTTGTGAGACCTTTAAGATATGAGCGAACCTTTATTATTATTTTCTTGTAATTATCATTATTACTGCATACTGGTATCATCAGAAATTACCACGACTGCTAATAATTCATTTATCTTAATGCGCATTAGAAGGATTGTGAATAGTTTATTTGATCTGCTCCCGCTCCCCACCCACTTACAATATATATTTTTCTTTTGTAGGTTCTCAGAAAAAGAATATGGTCAGTTCCTCTCTCATCCTCTAATTCACACTGCTATCTCCCTTGCTGAAAATGGTAGGATCGGCGCCCTGAATCTGCTTTTCAAACGTCACCCATTCACCATTTCGACCAGCATATTGGACATTTTATCTTCTATACCTGAAACAGTTCCTGTTCATTCCTACTCCCAGCTACTACCTGGCATATCTCCTTTTAGCAGCACTGTGTTAAGAGAACCTGATTGGGTTGAATGTGAAAAAACTGTAGCCTACATAGAGAACTCCTTAGACCAATCAGAAAATACTGAGAATATAAAAACTGAGATTCTGTTAAGACTCAGAAAGGGTATTGTTTGGCCGGTAGTTAATGAACTGTCTAATTGGTACCTGAACCGTGCAAGGGAAATGGACAGCTTAAGTGGCCAATTGGATAACTCCATTTCCTTGATGGAGCTAGCATGCCAAAAAGGTATCACGGGACTGGAACAGTTTCTTGATCAAACCAAGTACTTACGTGACCTTGTTTATTCTGAGGAAGCAATTGATTTTACTATGGACCTTGCCACATGGGAACCACTGCCCCAATATGAGAAATTTAAGTTATTGCTTAAGGGGGCTAAAGAAGATAATGTGGTCCAAAAGCTAGGAGAAAAGGCAGTTCCTTTTATGATGAAGTATATGGAAGAGGAGAGAGAATCATACTTGGTAAGGTGGTTAAAGGAGTTGGCAAAAGAAAATCAATTATCCATTTGTTTGACCATTTTTGAAAACGGGTGTGGGGAAAGGCCTATAGAGGGCCTTTTTAAGGGCATTTTGGAGTTGGTAGAGACAGCAGTTCAATGCGTGTACACATGCAGTGCAACAGATCAATGGAGCACAATGGGGTCAATTTTGTCGAATCTGCTTAATAGAATGGCAAGGGACAGGGTTTCTGGTGATGACACCATTTCTATCGATTTGTTGGACAAATTGGAGAGGAGGGTTAAAGTTGTTCAAGGCCATGTCGAAGTTGGCAGGCTATTGGCATATTATCAGGTATGAGGTATTATGATGCTATCCAATCGTTGTGCCAAACATGTTACACGATGATTGTAATATCCTTTCACCAATCTCCGCTCTCTTTCCTTTTTTGGGACTGGCAGATCTTATTATTCAAGACTTAAAGTATGCTTTGATCATGCCTCAATTAAATACCAAAACCACAAAAGTATAAAAAAACAAAAAGACAAATAATTCGGATCTTGCCGCAGATTGATACCAATACAAGGCACTTGTCCAGTTACAAGATCCAGTACTGTATTGCTTGGCCTTCAACACAGAAATAGGCAATAATAAGCCTCTAAATTAGCCTTTTATTCTTCTGAATTGCAACAGTAATTAAAATTTTCAGAGTAAATTTAATTTAAAAAAAAATCAGAGTAATGGAACGTCACAATCTCGATTGGTATCTTCTAAAGGATTCAATGTGAATAAAAAACACAGCAATTTTTGTCACATTCCTCTAGTTTTTCCATAAGTTGTAGGTGTTTTGTTTTAACCTGATTACTTGTGATAATCTGGTGGGGCATAGAGATATTCTTTCTTGTGTAACATAACTTTCCTTGTGATCTAACCACCAGCCTTTTCAAATTATCTCTACTTAGGTCCCAAAACCAATGGGTTTCTTTGTGAGTGGCAATTCAGAAGAGAAGAATGTCCGACAACTGATCCGACTTATCCTTTCAAAATTTGGGCGACGCCAGCCAAGCAGGGCAGACACCGAATGGGCTGGCATGTGGCGTGACATGCAGTGCTTCCAGGAGAAGGCTTTCTGTTTCCTTGATTCAGAGTACTTACTAACAGAGTTCATAAGGGGGTTGTTGAAGGCTGGCAAATTTTCCCTTGCAAGAAATTACCTCAGAGGGACTAGCTCTGTTGACTTGCCAACTGAAAAGGCGGAATCACTTGTTATCAGTGCCGCGAGGGAGTATTTCTTCTCTGCTTCTACTCTCTCTTGCAGTGAGGTTAGTACGGCAACCCCAAACCCCTCTTTTATAGTTGTGAGTAGTTATATGTCACATAGTATGATACTTTCTTGGCTACCACCTTAGTTTGGCATGACACGTGCCAGGTGGCTATTTGCACCATGATGCTGGTAAAGATGACATAAATATGTTACCAACGACTTGATGTACTGTCACATAATATGTCCCAGTTAAGTTTGAGGCCCATAAATGCAAACCGTTCAATATGATGACCCAGGACATTGTACTTCCTATTGCCTCTAGCAGGATGTTTCTTTTTTTGTCTATTACAAATAAGTAAAATGACTGCACTTAATACTATTCGTAACCTTTATTTTTTTTTAAATATTTTGTCTAGATTTGAGCCTACCCCAACTAGTTTGGAACTAAAGGCTTGGTTGTTGTTGTTGTTGTTTTTCTAGATTTGGAAAGCAAGGGAATGCTTGAGCCTCCTTCCTAACAGCCGAAGTGTTCAGGCCGAATCTGATATAATTGATGCAATAACAATACGCCTCCCTGAGCTGGGTGTCACTCTCCTCCCCATGCAATTCAAACAAATAAAAGATTTCATGGAGGTGATCCGCACCATAATCACAAGCCGAACTGGAGCCTATCTAAATGTGGATGAAATTATTGATGTCGCCAAACTTCTTGGGTTAAAAACTGAAGATGAAATTTCGGTGGTTGAGGAGACGATTGCCAGAGAGGCAGCTGTGGCTGGTGATATCCAACTGGCATCTGATCTGTGCCTCGGCCTGGCAAGAAAGGGACATGGACCAGCATGGGATCTCTGTGCTGCTATTGCTCGTGGGCCTCAGCTTGACAGCCTTGATTTGGATTCCCGTAAGAAGTTAATAGGGTTTGCACTTAGCAATTGTGATGAGGCGTCTGTTGGGGAATTGTTAAATGCGTGGAAGGAGTTTGATATTTGTGAAAATCTCGACCATCTCAGGGTTTTCCCTTCAAGTAAAAGTAGGGAGGGTACAGTTGGAAAAGATCGAGTTGAAAAGCTAAAAGAAATGCTATTTTGGGTGTGCAATGAGGTACCGAATGAAGAGAAAGAGAGGAAGAAGATCATGTCTTTCGCCTCAACTGAACTCCCCTGGCTCATGGATTTGTGTAATAAGGGAGAATACACTGAGAAAAATATACCTAAAGTTCCGTACAGAAGGCATTATTTCTCAGTCAAAACAAGGGCGATAAATGTCATCTTGTCTTGGCTTGCTGGAAATGGCTTCTCTCCTAAAGATGAGCTGGTTGCATCTCTGGCAAGATCAGTGATGGATCCACCTGTTAGTGAAGAGGATGACATGCTCGCCCTCTTGTTACTGTTAAATTTGGTGGATCCTTTGGGGGGTGTGGCGGTCATAGAAGAAGAGATAAAAAACAGGCAGGACTATAAAGAGGTGCATAGCATGATGGGTATTGGAATGGCTTATAGTTCTTTGAACAATGCCAGGAAGGAATGTGCCTCCCCCAAGGAGAGAAGGGAGCTGTTGTTGCATGGTTTTTATGAGAAGTTCGTTTCGCTTGACTCAGGTATTAACTAGTATTTTTCTTTTAGATGGTAGCATGTGGGTACATTATGCCAGCAAGTGTTTTTTTTTCTCTTTTTTTTTCAATTGATCTTTTGCCGAATCTGCACATCAGAATCTTTTCCAATTGATTTCTTTGTCTAACCTGCATATTAGAGTCTTTACCAATTGGTAACTTTCCGAAACCTTTTGTCAGAGTATTTTTTAAACCTTTCGTCAGAGTCTTTACTGAAACGTAAATTAATGATAGATATCACAAGCTTAAACTCAAACTATAACCCTTTTTTTTTTTTTTTTGCTTTTTTAAGTTGTTAAATTTTATGCATTTGGTTCCCGATTAAACTCAGTGAGTTCACAAGTATTGTACCTGCAAGGTCAGAGAACGATACATTTGTTTGTTGTACTTACATTATCCCTTTTGTCAGATGGGGACCAAATGAATGAGGCACAGAGTATTTTTTGGACGGAATGGAAGGCAAAGCTAGAGCAGGAGAAGAGGTTCACCGAGCAAACCAAAGCTCTTGAGCAGCTAATGCCTGGGGTAGACGCAGCACGATTTTTGTCTGGTGATGCTGATTATATCAAGAGTTCAATTTTTTCTTTGGTTGATACGGTTAAAATAGAGAAGAAACATGTACTAAAGGAGGCAGTTAAGCTAGCTGATATGTATGGGTTGCATCGTACTGAGGTCTGTCTGTGTTTTCTTTCTCCCCTCTTGTTTAACTGCTTCGAATCGATATTTTGCATCCTTGAGCTGTGGAAAAGTTAATTATTAACATTCTTGTATTTCCTTACAGGTGGTGTTTTGTTTCCTTGGCTGTGCCCTAGTTTCAGATTGCTGGGAGAATAAGGACATATTAGCTGAAATCTCAGAATATAGAGATGAAATTGTAAATAATGCCATGAGTTTAATCCACATGGTCTCTTCATCAGTCTACCCTAAAATTGATGGCCGAAACAAGCAACGACTGTCCTATATATTCAGCATCCTCTCTGCTTGTCATGCACATCTGCAACGTTCCTTAGACCCGGAATACATTAAATACATGGATAAAGAGCACCACTACATGCATATGCTCGAGCATTCCAGGTATTACAAAATGCTGGAGCAAGAGTGCCTTCGGCTCTCCTTCATAGATGATCTCGATTTCAAAAATATTGCTGGGCTGTATGATTTGAATTTTGAGCATTTAAATGAAGAAATATGCAAGAATGTGTATGAAAGTAATGTGAATGCCCTGGCAGAGACAGTGCAATCTCTTGTTGGAATGTATGATAGTGCCCTTAGCAAGGGTTTGATATCCAGTAAAGGGGTTTACAAGCACTACATCTTGGGTTTATTGGCCTCTTTGGAAGGGAGGAGTGAAGCAAGGTTAGCGAATAGTATAGAAGCAAGTGCATTGCAAAATTTCATAGGAGAGATTGAGACAAGCTTTGATAGGTGCAAGAAGTACATAAGTTTTCTCTCTCAATCGGATATTTCTTATGTCACGGATAGGTACTTCACCCTCTGTTTTCCAGTTAATCTCTCACGGGTCCCACCGGATGACCCTGCTTGGAAGGAGGCTCTTGTCTCACTAGTTAATTTCTGGGTCAAGCTTGTGCAGGAAATTGCTGAGAAAACAGCGGTCTTAAATTGTCTCGAAATTTTTAAAGGCCTTCTGACAGATGGTGCTATTTCAATAAACCAAGGTTGGGACACTATCTCGGGGTATGTGAAAGTCAGTTTTTCGAGCGGTTTGACTGCTGATGTTTCATATTTTTGCAAAGCCATGATTCTTTCGGGGTGTGATTTTGAGTCGGTGTGTGAACTATATTATGCCTGTATTGAAGGCTGGAACCACAATGTTTATCTTATAGAGCTTTATGGTGATGTGGTGGGCAAATCTTTATCAGGCTTAATCGAAGGATCCAATTCAACAGAGGAATTGTATAGTCTGCTATCTTCTCTGAGCAGATTTTCAGAGAAGTACCCAGAAGACCTGAAAACAGTAAGGTGTGAGGTTTGGAGACAGTTGCATAATTTCTCAGAGAAATTGGAATTAGCAAGCCAAACTCGAGTTTTCGCCTTGCAACTTATGCAAGCTGTAACTGGTGAGAACACCAAAACCCTACCTCCTGAAATTGTTTCTTTTGTGGAGAAATGGGAATCTTGGGATGGATCTGGTACTCAGAAAAATGCTGGTATTGCTCCGGAAAGCTCTTTATTCTCCAGCGGCAGTATCACAAGTACTTTGGTGGCTCTAAGATCGACCCAATTAGTTTCCTCACTGTTCCCTAGTTTTACAATATCCACCGAGGATCTCGCAACCCTAGACTCTGCTGTTTCTCGGTTCCTACAAGTTTCTGAAAATGTTTCTGGTGATATATCTGTCGAGACTGTAAATGTTTTGGAATCGGTGTTAGAGCAATGGGAAGAGTTGTTCTGTCCCAGACTTGAGCGAGATGAGAGCCATGATTCGCCAAAGGAAGTTAATGAATGGGCCAATAATGAGTGGGACGATGGATGGGACTCACTCCCTGATGATATGGAAAGTACATCAAAGATAGTAACTGAGTCAGAACCGGTTTCGGTTTTGGTTAACCCCCTTCATACTTGTTGGATGGATGTGGTTCAGAAACTAATTAACCTTGGAGAAATAAACCGAGTAATGGAGCTATTTGACCGGTCTCTTTCAAAGTCAAAAGTGCTTCTTGATGAAGACGAATCAAATAATTTGATACCAATGTTGGCTGCCAAAGATTGCTTTGTTGCTCTGAAGCTGTTATTGGCTCTACCATATGAGGGTCCTCGTGGCCAGTGTCTTCAGCTGGTAGAGACAAAATTGAAAGACAGCACCATTTACAATGCAGCACATAATGATGATATTGAGCTCTTGGCACTTGTTTTGTTCTCTGGGTTTTTGTGCAGTTCCAGTGCGGGGCCCACAGCCTACCCTAAACTGTTTTCTTATTTATGCTATTTAATTGGTCACCTTTCACGGACTTGCCAGGAAGGGTTCATCAAGCAGTGGGACAGTATGGGGCAAAGGTGGAATGAAAAGTTGGTATTCG
The DNA here is from genome assembly GCA_964058825.1 of Carex arenaria. Lineage (NCBI taxonomy): Eukaryota > Viridiplantae > Streptophyta > Magnoliopsida > Poales > Cyperaceae > Carex > Carex arenaria. The sequence goes on along the minus strand of CAXKVW010000044.1, from coordinate 590,790 downwards.
CACGTGTACTTTTCCCCTGTTTCCTATCAGAGTTGGTGATAAGAGGCGAGTTTTTATTGGCCGGTTTTATGGTCTCAAAATGGATGCACACCCACAGTTCTCTAGGGTTAGTTGATGTGGTTGAGGTAAGCCTGAGGCGGTATTTGGAGGCTGAGGTTCTGGTGCAAACTCAGAATCAACAAGTGAATTCACACTGTTCTTTAGATTATATCATTTCTGTTTTGAGGTCTAGGTTGGTTTCCTTGTTGCAATCTGCACTTTCTGCACTTCCTGAAAGTGAACAATAGGGCTAGATATTATTATGTATATTTATTTTTGTCCATTTTTATTTTATTAAAGTTAATTGTTTGATGGTTTTATTCGGAACTTCACATTGTTGTAAATTTTGGTCTTAAGAAGGGTCTCTTTTGTTTTTATCATTTGTACCTACTAGTTGTTGGAAGCGATAGAGTGGATACATGTAGTAGATTGAACTGGGTTCAATCGACTCACATTCTTTGTCAAAAATGTTACAGGTATCCCAAACTTAACCTCAAATGTTACAGTTACATGCCATATTTGTGTGTATTTTAAGCAGAAATGTTACAGGTATCCCAAACTTGAGGTCAAAGTTTTTCTCGAAATTTTTCGTGATTGACCACCTCTCCTTACAGAGAAATATACTATGATTTTGCCTCCATCTCTGGTTAGAAGGTGTTGTTGCTTGTTTATGGCTACTGCGAATTATGGATAGATGCAAGGATAGTGATTAGCTGATTGCATTTGGATTTTGATTTATTGCGAATTTGTGCCTTTAACGCACTTTGATGTCTTTCCTGATTTAACAGACTTGATCAAATATAGTCTGATTTAGTGCCGTAATGGACATTAATAACGGCTAACAGTACCAGAGATTTCCTGGTATTGTGCGTGCACATGCACCTGTTTTGTGCTTAATTAGTACTTTTAAATTGTGAAGTTGTACGGCTCTAATGTATATCATGTTATCAAGTATTTTTAATCATTATTTCTTTTCATTAATTATTATCAACTTTAAGAGTGAGGCCATGGTGCTATTCATAGTGCACATTGATCTATACTATGAATTCACCTTTGTTTTTAAAGTCTAAACAACTGATCTAAACCGCTTAACATAATCTCCGTATAAAAATGTATTTAAAAGGTGAAGTTTATATTATTTTTTTTACAACCCTTTTAGATAAGTAAAAAAATCACTTGATCTAAAAATTTTGGGTCATTTTCTACCTATTAAAAAAATAAGTAAAAAAATTATAAAAAAAATGTAAAAATCGGCCTTAAGGTATTTTCTTTTGTAGATTATGCTTAGCAATTCAATTCGATTATTTGAACTTTAAATGTGGAGATTTGAATTCATAGTACGGACCATTGTACCCTGAGCTCACTCCAAATTTAATCATATAATTGAAAAATGAAATTATGAAAATTTACAAATATATGTTCAATTTATTAAGGGATATATAATTCGATATACGGAATTAATTATTTTTATATGACCATCTATTGAAAATCTTTTTTTTAACGTTCTATTTATTAATATGTCTTAATTTAAAAATTGAAGTTCTTTAATGCATATTTTTATTTTCGATGCCAAGTTTGCAAAATAAAATAGTCTTAGGCGAAACGAACTGATTTACTAAAATGCCCTTCTTAACTTGCTTTTGCTTTTAACGAGTGTCGATCTCGCGACAGGCATCTGACCCTTTTTGGTACTGCATGAGGTTATCAAATTCATAGTTCCAGACGCCAAAAAAAAATAGGAAACTCAGATTTCGACAACTACATATTGCGGGTCAAACAATCGACTGATCCCTACAGTATCATTAGACAAGCGTAGATAGAAAAAAAAAAATGCTTCTTATTTAAATAAACACAGCAATAAAACAGGTTCTCAAATTCCTACGAGAAGCATGACATCTCCCGGTTATTCACCAACCTCTTACAAATTGATAATTAGAACAAACAGAATTAATAATCTCATAACACCACAACCTCAGGGAAACTTTCCAAAATAGAAATTCAAATCTTCGACTTCTGCGCAGTCTTAAACCACTCGGTATGGAAGGCTCCCTCCATATCAGTCCTCTCATAAGTGTGGGCCCCGAAGTAATCCCTCTGCGCCTGGACCAGGTTTGCCGGGAGCCTCTCCCTACGGTAAGAGTCAAAGTATGCCAGGCTGGCTGACATGCCAGGTGTGCTAACTCCATAATTAATAGCGAGGGAAACAACCCGCCTCCATGCAGCCTGCCGATCTAAGATCTCCTTTGCAAACTCCGGGTCCACAAGCAGGTTTGCCAGGCTAGGGTTCCTGTCGTAGGCCTTCTTGATCCTGTCCAAGAAAATAGCCCGAATAATGCACCCACCTTTCCAAATTCTTGCCAGTTCACCCAAATTGAGTCCCCAGTCTTTCTCAGCACTCTTCGCCTTCAAAATATTCATCCCTTGTGCGTAGCTGCAAATCTTGGAGGCATACAATGCTCGCCTTACGTCATCTATCAACTGTGCCTTGTCGACCTCAGGCCCAGTCAACACGCTTGGACCAAAAACCTTTGAGGCCTCAACCCGCTCATCCTTCAGACCACTAAGGAAGCGAGAATCGAGTGATGCCTCGATGGTGGGGGCCGCAACTGACAGCTCAGCCGCTTGTTGCACCGTCCATTTTCCGGTACCCTTCATGCCGGTCTTGTCCAACACCTTGTCAACCAGGTATCCATCACCCTTGTCATCCTTGATTGAGAAGATGTCGGCAGTAATCTCAATCAAGAAGCTGAGAAGCTCTCCCTTGTTCCACTCAGTGAAAACAGCATGCAACTCCTCATTGGAAAGCTTCCCTACTGACCTGAGAACATCATAGGCCTCAGCAATTAGTTGCATGTCACCGTACTCGATCCCATTGTGGACCATCTTGACGAAGTTGCCAGAGCCGCCGGTGCCAATGTAAGTAACACATGGACCGCTGTCAGGGACCTGAGCAGCAACCTTGAGGAGGATGTCTTCTATGCGCTGGTAGGCCTCGTAAGAGCCACCAGGCATCAGAGAGGGGCCATGGCGGGCACCCTCCTCACCACCCGACACCCCCATGCCAAGGTAGAGTAACCCCAGCTCGTTCATTTCCTTCTCCCTCCTCTCTGTGTTCTCGTACCTGTAAATCAAGCCAACAAAACCACAGGTATTCTTATCTGGACTATTGATACCAAGTCAACAATTATATGATCAACTGAGTAAATACTGATATGTTATGTACCACTCATTGCCACCGTCGATGATGCAATCACCTTTCTCCATGTGAGCCGAGAGGGTCTTAATCGTCTGATCCACAGGTGCACCAGCCTTTACCAGCATTATCACAACACGAGGCTTTTGGATAGACTGGATGAAAGAGGCAGGATCGTGGTACCCATACAAGGGGAGTTTGCCCTCCAGACGTGCCCGCTCAACAGTCTCATCCACCTTGGAAGTTGTGCGGTTGTAGACTGAGATTGGGAAGCCTTTTTCAGCGATGTTTAGAGCCAGGTTTTGGCCCATGACAGCCAGTCCGGCCAGACCGATTCTTGTCAGAGGTGCAGCCATTTCCTGCAATTTTCAAAATGCATTGGTTAAAAGAGAAAGTAGCACAAATTTGCATATAGATACTTGGATATGGAGAAAATTACATTACAGACCTAACAGAGTGCAGATGGATCAAAAGGGAGGAATTACAAGAAACAAGGATCCTTCATAGAATGCTAGTAATACATTGACCTATCTGAAATCCTAAGTCGACATGAAGGTTGATTGTTTAATTTTGAACTAATATTTTCTGATCTGTTAACAGCAAAAAGCTGATCTGTGGTGCCATGATTGAATATACTTTCAACGTGACTTGTACTGATTATCCGTAGGATATGAAAGAACGGCTAGATAGACGTTCATAAAATGTCCCCATCGATTGACGAAAATAAATTGCGATCAGCGTTAATTTAGCGCAAAATCGTAATTCATACTGTGATCATAATCAAATCTAAAGAACTAGTTCTCCTAAATGGTGACAGATCAAATCTATTTTTTCTTCAGCTCCAGAGTTGGAACCTTTACAACAAAAGTTTTATACTTGATAAAGCTAGAAAGAAAGGTAATAAAGCTTTCTAATCAGACGTAACAGAATGCTACGATAATCGAGAAAAGCGATTCCATGGAAAGTGACTTACTTGTAAAATAAAAACAAATCGAAAGAAATTGGCTGCAGGTAAGGTAAGCTAAACCAACAATTGATCTAATCTAAATCAAAAGAAAATTAGTAAAAAAGAAGAAGAGTAAGTGAGACCTGAGATTCTTTTTTCCTTTCAGAAAAGAGTAGGGGAGGGAGGGGTTAGGTGGTGTTTTGGGTAGAGACGGAGACTAATCGCTCATTTCTTATAGGAAGATTGAAAAAGAGGAAGCAGATCTTAATTTGGTGTCCCAGTGGTTATTTCCACGCCCGAATTTGGTAGTTCACGTCACCAACCAAGCCACCAATGAAGCAGGATTGAATCATTTCCCGTTTGATTCTTTATTCTGGTGCAATGTATTCGGATCTAACGGACTGGATCGCATCCAATAATTATCATCCGATTTTCCGATTTCTTTATTAATAGAAAAAATATAAAAAAAAATATTGATAATGGGAAAAATTTTATGAAATTTTGTAGTATAGGAAGAATGTTATAGTTTATAGTGTCAGTGGTAAGATACTTGGACGTTATATATCATAAAATTCAATTAATTTGATCGCTAATAATCGTAAAAAAAAAAGGAAAAAAACTAGTGTTTTTTTTTTCTTTAGTTCTAACTTTTGTTGTTCTGAGATTGTTTTTTATATTTATAACGTCCAGCTACAGTGTTTTTTTTATTACCAATTATTAACGATTTATGATTTATAACGTCCAACTACAGTGCTCTGAAAGTTATAAACCATAGTGTTCTTCCTATATTTCAAAATTTCATAAAACCTTTCCCATTGTCAATATTTTTTTACATTTTTTCTATTAATAAAAAAATCGGTCCGATTTTGGTTCATCTTAGATTTTAATCATTCGGAAAATAACATAAAAAACACCATATGGCATATTGCCATATTGCATGAGCTGAGTCACGAAAGGTGGATGCTGCTGATGCGCATGCCCTGCAAATCCACTCGTAGATCGAGTATATAGGTTCCAATAATAAAACATGTTAGCATTAAGGGGTCGTAAAATAATTAGCATTAAGGGGTCGTGAAAGAAAATTATTTTTATTGGAGTATTTTTCAATTTAAAATGATATTACTTCTATGAGTGACGAATTTAAAAATAAAATGAAACCTTTTTCGAATAACTTTAATATAATAAATTTTAAACAAACTAATATATTTGTTTTTAGTGTGGATTTTGATATGTAGGAATCACGTTGATAAAATCTCATCCTATACAATCTTATAACATCCGAACCGGTGTTGTAAAAAACGTCTATTTAGGCCTATTAGTCGTTGGCGGTGATCAAATCATCATAGATTTTTCCAACTAATCAGCCAATTATTTCAAATTATTAGCGATTATTTGATTAATTGTTTGGCAATACTCTGTTGTACGTGCAAAAAGGAATTTTAATTCTCTCAATTATTTTCTCTGCTTGACATATTTATTGTTGTAATTTTGTCCCTGTTCAAACTATCAAAAGATAACTTGCACAATCGAAGTGGAACGAATCAACTTCATGAACTCGTTGTCAAAGATAACATGATACTTTCTTTAATTTTACTCCAATGAACACATTTATCATTTATTCGTTTGTCACGGAATTATGCGGGATAAGATTTTACGAGTTCAAGAATCCACTATTCAATTCACAGAAACTCATACTCATAGATGCACACATATTGATTATAAAAATGGGCTTCAATGAGTATTAGATTGTACCATAGAACTAGTTGTAGAAAATCATGACATATTTTTTTAAATATGTATTTCTAAGCAAATTCCTACTAATATGCATATAAAAGAAGTATTGGAAATAACATAGGAAATTATCAAGCAAACATTTATACAAAAATGAATATCTATTGTCGCTACTTTTTATTTGAACAAATAACAAAATTATCACAGATGTATATTTCACGGTAAAATTAATCACCAATTTTCAAATGATTCCTTTTAATAATTTCTATTAAATTTAAATGATATTATAAACTAACTTGATAATTTACCGAGATCGGAAATTCAATCCATATTTAAACAAGATTTGATTATTTTATATGATGATATATATGTGAACCATCAACTTTTTGACCAATTATAATAACAAAGACATATTATCGGGTCTTTTTTATAAACCATAATTAAAAAAAAAAAAGTTCGGATTTCAGCATGATTAGCCGAGTTTTTACAAAAACCATAAGAAACAGACTGCCAAACCGTTCCCTATATCCTCCAGAACGGATTGCCAAACCGTTCTTGACTTTTTTTCAGTTTTACCCCCAAAAACGGGTTGCCAAACCGTTCTTGACTTTTGCTACAGTTTTTTTTTTTTTTTTTTTTTTTTTTACAGTTTGATTATAAAATAAATCATATAATTTGTTTGATTTTGTATATTAACAATAAGATTAATGGAACAATTTGAATATATTTTTTTTTTTGTGTATTTTGACCATTTTATCATTTTAACAAATCAATTGATTGGTTTTTTTATGTAAAAAAATCAGTAAATATTTCCGTGAAGAAAATTAAAAGAAAATGTAAAAGTGAATTACAATAACAATACTAAAAATTTGTATCTCTGGATACTTTTTTCTAGAAAATAATGTCTCTGAATGATTAATGGACATATTTTTCATAATCTAACATCTTTTATGGCAAAAATCGACTCTATTTTAATTTTTTTTCAAAACTTATGGTTACAGAAACTTCTAAATCCTCCATGTAGTAGACCAATGTATCATTATTTTAAAAAATCGACCAATTAGAATACTAACATATTTTTTCATAAATAAAACACTTATTTTATATTTTGTATATTAACAATAAGATTAATGGAACCATTTGAATATATTTTTTTATATAAATAACCAATCAATTGATTTGTTAAAATGATAAAATGATAAAATGGTCAAAATACACAAAAAAAATATATTCAAATTGTTTCATTAATCTTATTGTTAATATACAAAATCAAACAAATTATATGATTTATTTTATAATCAAACTGTAAAAAATACTGTAGCGAATGTCAAGAACAATTTGGCAACCCGTTTTTGAGATAAAACTGAAAAAAAGTCAAGAACGGTTTGGCAATCCGTTCTGGAGGATATAGGGAACGGTTTGGCAGTCCGTTTCTTATGATTTTTGTAAAAACTCGGCTAATCATACTGAAATCCGAACTTTTTTTTTAATTATGGTTTATAAAAAAAACTCCATATTATCATCGGTAGCCGTGTAGGGAAAAAAATAATTAGCTCTACCTAATGTGTAAATTCCCACAACTTTTCCTACTTTTTAGATCTTTCTGTAATTCTATGGGCATGTTCGGCAACACACAGAATAGTGATGGAATAGTAGAATTGTAGAATTGAGAATTGATCACTCTTCCAAACTATTCCTCTATTCTCTTGTTATGTTCGGCAAGGATGATAATTGGAATTGAGGAAATATAAAGTTATTAAATATGAATCTAATAGAGAAATGACTATTATAACCTTATGCATTTTGTTGTTTATATTGTTACTACAACGTACTGCTTAGCAAGAAAATTGTCAATTAAATATAAAAATATCAAAATTGCCATCAACAAATACAAAAAAATTATAAAACTATTGAATACAATTTTAGTTATGCTATTATTAAATCTTAGAGCAAACAATAAATTTAAAGCTATAACAAAGTTGGCAACAATAAATTGATAAAAACTAATAAAAAGGCAAATTTAACCCTACATGATATTTCGTTTCTTTATTTTTTTTAGCTAACATCACAAAACAAAGATGAAATTTGAAAATACATATGTGATAAACTTGAAATGGAGGTGTCCATTGTTGCATTAAATGGACAATCACACCTCTCTTCTCCAACAGCCTCAACGAAGCTCTCAACTATGCATCTTCTTCTTAATATTTCAGTTATCTTCTTCCAAAACATTTCAGTTCACATGCATCAATCTACGTTCTCAACGACGCTTTCCACCACAGTGATCTCAACCATGGAGCTCTTGGCCACAGTGATCTCTCGGCCATGGAGCTCTCGACCACGGAGCTCTCAACCATGGAGTTCTCGACCACGGGCAAATAACTAAAGCGGATCTCATTGGAAAGAGCATTTCGCGTACATTAATCTTGTAGTCTTAGTTCTACGAATTTCTCGGTGAATCGTTAGAAATAATGATCAGAGTAAATAGAGAAAAATATTTTTTTTTTCTCTGAAACTGTGCCCAGATAAGAGAGATGGGAGAATATTAAATGAAATGAAGCTGCCATGTCAGCAAAGTAGAGGGGTAAAGATGAGAATTTTGGTCGCTTTTTCATCTCAATTCTCTATTCCAGCTTCCTCTTGGAATTGAGAAAAGGGGAAAAGGGCTCTATTCCGCCTCTTCTATTCCAGCTCAATTTTTGTCTGTTCGGCAGGAATAGAGGCTAAATTCCATTCAATTCCGCTATTCCAGCGTTGCCGAACAGGCCCTATGGGTTTTACACCTGACCAGATTAGACAGCCGAACAGAGTGAAATAAAAATCCTATTTTTTGGAAAATTCTATGAATGCCCACTCATTCTCGGAAATGAATCTGCTGTTATTTTAAAGAAATAACAGAATCCAATTATTTCAATTTCAGTCGTTGACTTTTGTCGAGATTCGCACATGAAAAAAAATCTTGAGATTCGTGTGTGGAATAACAGGATTCTGTTATCCCTTTTGGAATAACAGCAGATTTATTTCCCTCATTCCCAAGTATCTGAACGGACTTAATATAATTATTTCAAGGGGGAATTCTTGTGTACCTCTCAAAAATTTCAAAATTACATATTCCTCTTCTAAACTTCCAAAACTCATAAATTTATCCATTCTATTGTCTTTTATATTAAAATTCATTTTGAATTTATAAAATACCCATTTTATCCTTCATTAAAGCAAAAGAATGTAGGTTGTTTAAGAAAAATATCGGTCTTGTATTTGATTTGTTTCCGAGGACAAAATGGATATTTTCTAAAAGGGTAAAGGGTATAATGGGAATATGGTATTCGATGGAAAAATAGATATTTTATAAAGGGTGAAGAGTATAATGGGTATCTTATAAGATTGATATTTTTCTTGAACAGACTACAATTTTTTATGCTTTTAAAAAAAGTAAAATGAGATTTAATATAAAAGACAATAAAATAGATAAATTTGTGAGTTTTGAAAATTTAGAAAGAGAAATATGTAATTTTAAAGTTTTTGAGAGGTATACATGAAATTTCTCCTTATTTTAAAATAAAAATAACAAATTCACATCAAACGAACCATTATAATTTGAACTTTTAATTTTGATGGATCATGCAAGCCGGGGCGAATCTATATTCATTTTCATTTGTTTTGTATTTATATTTTATTTTTAATATAGTTTAAACTAAAATATTATGGATAAGATGAAATTGACCTCTATTGTAGTAGAAATTTTTATATACTTAATTTTCATTCATATTTGACCTCATAATTAGAGAAAATTTAGTTCCACTCCTGATGCGAGCATGTAACAGTGGTGAAGTAATGGGAGATCATACGGTGTAACTTTTATATATCAGATTGGTGATTCAAATGCGGGACCTTGTTGTCTTTAATGTAAAATGTCGTTAAAAATCGAAACCTGCTTATATTTTTATTAGCCAATGATATAACGAAGCGTGAATTAGGTGCATATACGGTGCGATTTACAGTGGATGATGCACGGATGACACTTGCTGACGGTCCCCCAACCTGAATTGAATTCTCATCCTCTGAGATATCTCAAACTTTGCGTGACTTTTTGGAACATCTTAATCGTTCAAATACGTTCTGCACGACTCTCAAAGCTAAAATAATACTGGCCCCCTACGGTTCCCCGAATAGGCACCGGACACGTTGGTCACGCAAAAATTGAGATATCTCAGAGGAGGATACGCACCCAACCTGAATCAGGCTGCTTTTTGCTCGACTAGAATTATTCCGGTTCTTCCGAGGCTATCTCTCTATAGTAATCTGTGTTTCTATCAATAAAATTAGAAACTCTCAACGGTGCAAGTCTCAGTCGTTATTACTTATTACACGCATAAAGTTCCTCAGATAAAGCAAATAGACATCAATGGTACAAACAGTTAAGAAAACTTGTTACTGCATATACTGTAATACTATGTCTGCCACAGAAGACACGAACAGAGTCTAATGCTGTTTGCCTAACTACATCCATGAGACCGAGAGATGATTTCATAAAAAAGAAAAAGAAAAAGAGAGAGACCGAGAGATGAGATGAGACGAATCCCTATCTCTCAGGTACTGCACTCAGTACAATGAGCTCCGGGCCGAGCAATATAGGGAATCTGTTTTGAGATTCGTGCCAGATTGAAAATGACGACTCAGATCTCACTCTACTCAATCAGGTATTGTATTAGATCTGAATTCGAGATGAGACCGTGAAGAGAAGATTGCACATCTCGTGCCTCTGACTCTCGGTGTCTGTATCTATCATCTAGGCAGCTAGCGCAGAAAAAAAAAAAAAACATTGTACTTTATTTATTTTAGTTTCTTACGATGGAAGAAGATATGATCACCATTTTCGGATATATAATGTGTAACAAAAAAAGGTCAAATTTGGAGGAATAGAAAAAAAAATGAACTTAATTTTTATTTATGATTATAATAGTCTTTCTTTCAGAATGAGAAGTGAGAACTAAAGAGAGAAGAAGGCTGCCCAATTGCACAAGCATCGCTGACCAGTGACCAGGCGTCGGCTTACAAAAAAGCAAGATAGAAATTGTATACTCCAATTTTTTTTGATAAAGCTACGCTCTGTTTTTTGAGGCTAATTAAGAATTTTATCCTGGGTCCTTCACGAGAGAGACAATCACTGATTGGGAGACGAAAAGAGAAACAGTTAGATTGACTATAGAGGTGATTAAATAATGAAAAGGAATTAAATTATTTTTCTCCTGCATGAGTAATAGTTTGATAATTCTCAATTCACGTTAAACTATGTTATTTTTTATGTGACTTGATGCATTATACATCCTGGTTTATTCGTCCAGCTTCAGCACGATTCATTCCTCTTTTTTTTTAGGAAAAAAATAAAATAAAAAATCTGCTTTTTAGTAAGTATGGTAAGTTGGAATTCAGAGAAGGTCCGATGGAGAAATTCAGAGCATCCGACCATCTTTGGTTCGATAGGTGTAGTGATCATTGAATTGCATTAAGATTCATACGAACTACGTTGAAATTTGTGCGAGTTTGTTTCAATTTTCATGTACATAGATCTTAATGTTAATTGTATGATAATTGAACGTAAAAGTAAGTCAGATGTCCACTTCTATCTTAGTAAGTTGGCAGGAGAAATAAATCTACTGTTATTCCAATGCAATAACAAGTTTTTGTTTTTCCAATTCCAACCATTCAAAATTTTCTATGCACAAATCTTAATAAAGACAATTTCTTGCACCAACCTCAAAAAAAATTGAATGATTGGAACAAGAATAACAGAAAATTGTTATTCCAATGAAATAACAATATATTGAATTTGGCTACGGAAGTCAAGCGTGAATAGAAATCAATTATACAAAATTTTCATACATAGAATGGAGTCAATTTTATGGTACTACGATATTTTACTCTAAATTATATAGAAATCAAATGTAAATACAAAATATTTAGGAAAAAAAATATATGTGAGCTAGTTGACCCCATTCATCCTATGCGCCTTCGCCTCTGTCTAAAAGGGAGGAAGGTCCATTAAGCATCAAGTCAAATTATATTTGATTTATATCGAGATTCACGCATTCATTTTTTTATTGATTTATAATTTTAATTATCTCATAAATTACGACATAAATTTATTATTATTATCATATAGTTATCATTATAATATTTTTCAGTACTAAAATCACCATCCTTATAAATACTCGTAGATACGTGCTTAGAATTTACAAGTATTGTTTCTCTGATTTTATCAACAAGTTTATACCTACAAATTAAAAATTAATACTTAACATTAGGAGCAGAACTATAAATTTTGAATAGGAGAAGCTAAACGATAAAATGCATAAACATAGATAGTGTTGTTACTGGAAATTGAACTCATGTCCTCGTAAGTATTAAATAAACATGTAACTACTAAACTGCAAGCACAAGTCTATTATTTATGAGAGAAACTGTAATTTATAAAACTTAAAATATGAAAATTTAATTAAATTTTAATATATATAATTAAAAAAATTAAAATCATTGGAGTGTATCAAATAGATCCGTTCAACTTAACAACTAAAGAATTGATAATTATTTGTTAATTGTTCAACACTTAATTAGACATATGAGAATTGAAGATTGTGTTTTTATTCTCTTTGATCTTTTTAAGTTTTAATCAATGACATAGTCGTGATATAAAACACTTGAAGATGATCCATAAAATCTCAAATTCTGGATCTTTTCTCAATGTTTACACAAATTCACTTATTAGTTATTACCTGTGTCAACCAGATACGAATTCTGCGTAAGATACACGTGCAATACGTATCAAATATCATATTACCGTATTCATTTTTATCAGGAGTAAGAAAAAATATTTATTGGTACAATTAGCAAGATGTGCACTACTGTGAATTGATCAATTTAGTCTGTAAATTGTCTAAAAGTTAGGGGTGTAAACGGAGCGGATTTGGAGCGAATAACGCTGATACAATATCCACATCCACATTTCAATGAGCGGATACGGATACAAATAGCAAATGGATGTCAAAATGTAAAACCAAATCCACCTTAAACGGATACAGATACAGAGCGAATACGAATACGGATTTAGAACGAATAATTATCGGATAATTGAGTTATATGAACTTTAAGACATAATAATAATTAATAAAGTTTAAATATGAAAATAAATGAATAATTATAAGTTGATGGAGAGATTGATATTGACAAGATGGGAGATATAAGATATTGGAAGTATGAGAGATAAAAGATATTGAAAATATGAGAGTTATAAGATATTATATTCATATAATATATAAAGAAAATAAAGAAGTAGTACACAAAAGATAGTCTGGTGTAGTGGTTTGTAGCTTGGGAGCTTAAATCTCAACTCCATAGAGCAAGGGTTCATATCCGGAATTATCCGGATCCGTTTAATCCGGATATGAATCTTGCTCGGATTTGGAGTGGATTATCTGGCTCTGTTTTCAGCCCTACTAAAATTAGATAAAATTTTCTTCATACATAGACAAAAAAAATCAAATTATACACAAACCTATACTCGGTTGTTTTCAGATTTCAAAGATAAACACCTGTCTACTGCTGGTTCAATGTGGATTTGTCGCTGTGTATAAATTATTAATAAAAATACACATGCACAGCGTGCTATATCTCGACTTATAAAAAACACCATGATTGATCAGATAATTTTTGTCAGGCGAAAATTTCAAGATTTCGAACAAATTTTGCAGTCAAGCGGTCAAAATTAGCAGGTTTATAAATTCATTTTAATACATTTATTTTTAATATTTTTTTATCACTCGACTCTGTACAAAATTAATTCGAAAGTTTAAAATTTTTGCTAGTAGACACATCACTTGTAAGATAAATGAATTTCAACGGTTCTAATTCGTCGTTTGAAGTCAATCCAATAAATATTAAAATTAAATTCACAAAATGACTTGATAAACTTAAGAACACCCTAGTTCCACTCAATGTATTGTCTATTTCAATACATAAAATAATTGTAATTTAAGAATTATCACTGCATTGATGAATAAGTCAAATATTATATACACCAATCCAAGCGAAGAAAAAAAGAAGTGATCCCCTCCCTTTCTATTACCAAGTTATTTGACAACTTCACATAACACTTCAAATAAATAAATAAAAGAAGGTTTATTATAAATGTCAAAACTATCTAAGTTTTCCATTCTTGTTAAACATAAATGTTTGATATTATATATAATAAATAATTACATTTAAACTGTTGAAAAGTTTTGATTGTTTTAAGATCGGTAAAAAAGTATGTATCAAAATCTCGGCATCCTCGTCACTTATAAAAGTAGAACTAGGGTGTTCCTAAGTTCACCAAGTTTATTTATGAACTCAATTTTAAAATTTATTAGATTGACTTCAGACGATGAATCCAATCCGTTGAAATTTTTTTACCTTACGAATGATGCGTCTACATCCAAAAATTTTAAAATTTTAAATTAATTTTGCACAAAGTCAAGTAGTCAAAAAACATCAAAATTAATTTATAAATTTTATAATTTTGATCACTTGATTTTATACTAAATTAATTAAAATTTTAAAATTTTAAAATTTTCACATGTAAACTAATCACTGGTAAGTTAGAAATTTTTTAACGATTTGAAGAGAGTTAGTGAACTTAAAAACTATCTCTTAAAAATATCTCATTATTTGAACTTGTAAAAATATCTCATCATATTCTACTCATTATTTGAACTTGTAAAATATCTCTTAAAAAAGGACATATTTCACGGTAATTTATGGGATATTAACTGCTCTATCATGCGGAGCCGTCTACCCACTGTCCTCGGACTTCGGATCCTCTGTTCGTCCTCAAACAGCAAACACCGTTTGATATCCCTTTCCACACTCTCTAAAGACTACAGTAGTGTCACCCTTCCTACTCAGTTACCGGTGAATTGGAAATTCGGATCCTAAATCATTATTACCGTTTTACTAATCGGACTATGGAGCGGTTTCGATCAGAAATTTTACCGCGCTGCTCTCGTTACTTATCCAAATCAGGCGAACTAGTTATATAGCAATAAAGCATACACTAGCAAGTCGCAAATAATTACAAACTTTTATCCAAATCTGGCGAACTAGGGTCTAAGGGTCGGATATATTTAAGTTCAGAAACGGACCCCAATCCGACCCGAATTTTGCTCTGACTCAACACGCATGCACACACACTCCGTCTCTCTCTCTCTCTCTCTCTCTCTCTCAAAAGTGTGGACCTTGAACTCCTTTTTTGATTCCTTCCCTCCTATTCTACTTTCTCTCTCTAGAATAAACAAATCCAATTTCAATCCTTTGACAGCCCTGAAATTAAACAATTTTAGGGTTTTTTTATCAATTTATTTTTCACTGGATCGGAAATTTATCAAGAAAAAGTCTCCCTTGAACTACTTTGAAGTCAAATTTGACACGAGAAGTTCTTCGGATGTTTGGGATACCTCAAAAAGCTAAGTTTTTGCCCCCGCTTTTTTTAGTTCTTTCTGTGAGCAGCAGGACCAAAAAGGAGGAATTTTCTAGAGAGAGAAAGGATAATTTTGGGTTAGTTTGGAAGATTAAGAAAGTTGGGTTTTGTTCTTCCTCTTCTATAGCATTATTCTCAAATTCTCAATACTTTTGAAGCTTGGATCTTGTCGAAGGGCTCTTTCTATCTCGAGCCTCTCTGTTTTTTCTTAGTACAAAGGTATTGAAGTTGAGTTATTACTTGCTCAATTTAGTGTTTTCTATGCATTTTTCTCTCCAAATTTACTCTTCGTATCCTTGAAAACTTATCTCGAGCGAAAGAGTTACGAGTAAAAATGGCACAAAAGGCAGCAGCAGCTGGGGATGGGGATAGCTGGCAGGATATGCTAAGACGGATCCTGCCACCCGGTGCACCCATACCCGAAACACCCCCAAATCTTGACTATTCAATAGCTCTAGAGTATGACGGCCCTCCGGTCCCCTATGACCTCCCTCGGGTGGACCCAGTTAACCTCACCGACACCGAAATCCCCATCGCAGAGCCTGTGTCAGGGCCCCACCGGATCCCCAATGGCATGGTGCCACCTGTTGCAAATCCAATTCCCCTCCCTGTCTCCCGGATTGCCCCAACCCTACACACCTCTGGTGGCAGCTCGGAATCAGTGGTTTCTGTCCTCCAAAACTCTGAATTCTCTGACGGGTCCCGCTCAGAGTCAGCCAGAAGCTCCCCAGGCCCGCGGCCTGAGCAGTCTCGGCAGAGCACTCCAGCTGAAAACGAAGGGAGGAGGGGCCCAATCGTCACCTTTGGCAGCCTTCCATCATCCCATGACGACAAGTACGAAAGCAATGAGTATTATAATACTACGTCAGCCACATCCCCTCAATACATGGGGGATTCTAGAAAGGAAGGTGGCCAAGGGATCAAGCGGGTCTGTTGCCGGTGCGGCAAGAGGAGGTGGGAGAGCAAGGAGGCGTGCTTGGTGTGTGACTCCAAGTACTGTAGTTATTGTGTGCTAAGAGCAATGGGGTCGATGCCAGAGGGGAGAAAGTGCGTGGGTTGTATCGGCCAGCCGATCGACGAGTTGAAGCGGTCAAAGCTGGGGAAGGGATCAAGGACTTTGTGCCGGTTGCTGAGCCCGCTTGAAGTGAGGCAAATTTTGAAGGCTGAGAAGGAGTGCCCTGCTAATCAGCTTCGGCCAGAGCAGCTGGTTGTAAATGGTTTCCCACTGAGGCCAGAGGAGATGGCCGAGTTGCTCAGCTGCCCGTTGCCACCTCAGAAGTTGAAGCCTGGACGGTATTGGTATGATAAGGAATCGGGGCTGTGGGGAAATGTATGTTGTGAGTCGGTGTTAATTTTTCTTTTTTTGAGAAAGTTTGCTTTGCTACCCATTTCTTTACTGAAACAAAGTTCTTACAAAAAAGAACATAACAAAAGAATAGAATTGCAGCACATTTCCTGATATGCTGTGATCTCTTGTGCAGGAGGGACAAAAGCCAGATAGGGTTGTCAGTTCGAACTTGAATTTTTCTGGGAAGCTCCAATCAAATGCGAGTAACGGCAACACCCAAGTGTTTATTAATGGGAGGGAGATCACTAAAGTTGAACTAAGGGTGCTAAAGGTACGGTGCTATAACATTATTAAATTGATCTGATAGTTTAAAGATTTAATTTTGGCAAGTTATGAAAATTGCTAATAAGGTGCTGTGCCCCCCAACCCCCATGAAAAGAAAAGAAGAATTTAATAGCTTAACAATTAGCTCTAGATAAAGCTTGATTGACCTACAACTGAGTCTCAGCTAAGCTTCCCGTCATTTCCCAGGTGGCAAATGTGCAGTGTCCAAGGGATACACATTTTTGGGTATATGATGACGGTAGATATGAGGAAGAAGGTCAGAATAACATTAAGGGCAAGATCTGGGAGTCGGTATGTTCTTATCTTATTATTTTTTAATTCTTTTTTCTAGTTTCCTTTTAAGTCCTCTTAGCTTATGGAAAGTTAAGCTGTTGGAACGGTTATGATGGACAAATGTGGCAATATTAGTTTAACTTCTGTTTATTTTCCGTTTCTTAAAAGTTTTTCCTGTAACTTTTTTGTTGACTCATTATCACTGGAGCCAATTGTGATGCATTCTTGCGAGATATACTGTACATGGTCCTAATAAAAAGCCCGTATGTTATGTCAAGCTTTGTCAATATTCTAAAAATCATCTGCACATAATTTAATTGTTAGACCTTGACACGACTGGCTTGTACCTTGTTCTCACTGCCCATGCCTCGTGGGAATTCAAATGGGTTCCGGGATGAAGCTACTCCTTATATAGCCAGACCCATGCCTGATTATCTTGAGCAAAAACGCATCCAAAAACTTCTTCTTTTGGGCCCACCTGGATCTGGCACAAGCACCATTTTTAAGCAGGTCGGATATTTTATCTTTTCCTTCTTTTGCTACTACTTCACTGGTAGACCATGGAAATGATGTTTACCTTTGTTTATTAAATATTTGAAACAGGCAAAATTCTTGTACGGGAATAGGTTTACCGAAGAAGAGCTGGAGGAAATAAAGCTGATGATTCAAAGTAATATGTTCAAGTACCTTGGCATTTTGCTTGAAGGCCGTGAGCGCTTCGAGGAAGAAGAACTATCTAAGCAGAAAGAGACAACAAGCCCAAGTGACCCTACTCATGCTGAAAGTAAAAGAACTGTCACTAGTAGCCTCCTTTATTTACACATACTTTTTTCAATGTTTGACTGAATATTAAGCTTCAATTAGCTCCTTCAACCAAACATGAAAAAGTCCTTGCACATGCAAAGATAAAACAAACAACAATCTAATTGCGCTTTCCCACAACTATTTCTGTCTCCTTGCAGATGGGCATGAAGCAAATGGGACTGATGCATGCATCTACTCCATAAATGCAAGGCTTAAAAAGTTCTCTGACTGGTTACTGGATATAATAGCAATGGGCGACTTAGATGCATTCTTTCCAGCCGCCACACGGGAATACGCACCGTCAGTAGATGAGATGTGGCGGGACCGTGCCATACAGGAGACATTCAAGCGCAAGAACGAGCTGCCTTTCCTCCCTGACGTTGCTGAGTACTTCTTGAGCCGGGTATCATTTCCTACATTTTTTAATATATTATGCAGCGAGGAACAAAAGAATGAGTGTATATGATTATGGTGACATCAATGCAGGCAATGGAGATATCAAGCAATGAATACGAGCCGTCAGAGAGAGACATAATCTATGCTGAAGGAGTAACACAAGGCAACGGCTTGGCCTTCATTGAATTCTCTTTGGATGATCGGAGCCCTATGTCTGAGCCCTATAATGACAATCCCGAAGCTCACTCTCAACCACTTACCAAGTACTTTATCTCTCTCTCTCTCTCTCTCTCCCTCTGTATCTGTCTCCAAGTTTAGTCGATTATTTTGTGAGGGAAGGAATAGTTACATATCATGTTATCTTGGTTATTTCAGATATCAGTTGATTAGAGTTAGCGCAAAGGGGATCAGCGACGGATGTAAATGGGTTGAGATGTTTGAAGATGTGCGCATTGTAATTTTCTGTGTGGCACTCAGTGACTATGACCAGATTGGGGGCCCACTTGGTTCTGCCAATGAAAGGCCTTTTCAGAATAAGATGCTGCAAAGTAAAGAGCTTTTTGAAGCTACCGTAAGGTATCTACCTTAAAAATAGAACTCTTGTTTTGTCTAATTAGTGAATTTTGTACGTTTCTTGTTTTTTGTATACACTAGCATAACCCGAACTTCAGCAAAATGGAAGTATAAAGAAAAATCCACCATTATAGCAAAAGTGTTTCTTTGCAAAATAAGTTGTATCCAGAAATTAAATACAAAAAATAGTTCCTCGTTAAAATCAAAATGAGGAGGGATCCAATTACACCCTTTTTTTTGACACATCATGACACCGTTTTTTTTATAAGTTAATTTTGCGATTTCAAAGTCCAAATAGTCGATCCAAACCGTTCAACATGATTGATATACTAAAATGTGCTTGGAGATCAAATTTTACATTTTTTTGAATTTTTTTACTATTTATTAAGATGGTTACAAAATCGCTGTTTTTCAATGGTCCGAAAACAACGATTTTGTAACCATCTTAATAAATAGTAAAAAAATTCAAAAAAATGTAAAATTTGATCTCCAAGCACATTTTAGTATATCAATCATGTTGAACGGTTTGGATCGACTATTTGGACTTTAACAATGGTAGGTGTCAAAATGTGTCAAAAAAAAAGGTGTAACTTGATCCCTCAATCAAAATATTGTTTATTCATATGGGAATCTATTTCCAACTTGGCAGGCAGCCATGTTTTCGTGATACACCATTTGTTCTTGTGCTGAACAAGTACGACCTGTTTGAGGAGAAAATCGGCAATGCCCATCTGTCAGTGTGTGATTGGTTTAGTGACTTCTGCCCAGTCCGGACTCACCATAACAACCAGTCCCTTGCACAGCAAGCCTACTATTACATTGCCATGAAATTTAAGGACCTCTATTCATCTTTAACGGGTCAAAAATTGTTCGTCTGGCAATCCCGAGCCCGTGACCGGCCTACTGTAGATGAGGTGTTCAAGTACATACGTGAAGTGCTGAGGTGGGAGGATGAGAAGGATGACAACTATAATGATGATTCCATGTATGATACCACCGACCTTAGTTCATCTCCTTATATCAGGCAGGAGTGATGAACTGTGTGAAAGGAAGAGGTGAGTGTTGCAGCAAAATAAAATTGTAAAGTTTGACCGACTTATCTTGACAGTTTTCTCGGGCTGTGTATTCTTTTTAATGTATACATCAAGTACCATGTATTGTTGTGCAGCATTTGAGTTAGGAATTGTACAAGAGGTAGTTGCAGGTTGTATGAATTTTGTTCCTTCTATATTTATTGACTTGAGAAATTGAATTGAATATGCATATTGATTTTCTTCTGTAACCTCGTAGCAATGACGTTCCGTTTTTTCTCTTGCTTTTTGTATTGAATTTGTCATTTTTGTAATGTCATGGTCTGTAAACAAAGTTTATAATTTGTTTCTTCTTTTTCTCTCGTTAAAAGATTGCACCTTTAGTCACTCGCAAAAGACAAAGAATTTAAAAATTTGGGTAATACCGCATTTCATAGATGGAAAATATATTAAGAATTAACAATGATAACAGAAAACCAGCTTTGGACAAGGGATTTTAAAACTTGAAGAAAAGGTTTACTGACGGTTAATTTTGTCTGCAGTATTGTATTATCCATCTGTGTGTTTAACAAGAGATTGCAAGTGCATAATTAGGATATTGATTGAATTTTGAAATAAACAGTAAAAAGCATAAAGAGATTGTGAGAGCAAACAATGGGCCTAATCTATTTAAACTGAGGAAATCTGGATCCAGTGGTCCAACCCAACTCCAGTTAAAAGAGCCGAAATTTTTATTAATAGAAAAATAAATAAATAAATATTGGCTTTGAGAAAGATTTTGCGGAGAATTTGAAAAGTAGAAAAAACGGATGTTATAAATCACAATAGCCTGTTTAGCGAAATATGATTGGCGAAACATGTTAAAAAAAAAGTCTGACCGTTATAGGCTACAACTTCCAGATATAACATTCTAATTTTTTTTTATTAACATCATTAAAAAAAAAAATCGAGCCGTTATATACCAGAACGTTCAGGTATGTTTTTTATTTTTTTTCTCACACTGTTTTGTTAATTGGTGGTAATCTAATTTTGCTAATCAGATCGTTGTGCTGTTATAGACTATCATTTTTTTTCTTATATTTTTCAAATTCTCCGCAAAACTATCTTCAAAAAAATATCTTTTTATTTATTTTTCTGTTAATAAAAATTTCGGGTTAAAGAGGCTACCCGCCCTCCACCGGCATTTTTATTCATAACAAAAAAAAATATAAAATATTATTAATAACCGCTCCCCCAAAACAATTTTACCCATGCCCAAACCGCCCCCCCACCAACCCGCCCCCTGGGGGGCGGTTTACTATTTTTTTTTTTTTTTTTGCTTTTGCGATGATGGATTATTTATAATTATGTTTATAATTTATGTATTTTGTAATATTATGTATTTGTTTATATTTTTAATACGATGGATTTTATGATTTGTGAATAGTTTAACAATAACACATGATATGGATAGATAACAATAATTGTTTTGTAATATTATGTTTGTTTGAGCAGATTGAATTTATTACTTGAATTTTAAAAATAAAGATTTGAATACATAACACATGATATGGATAGATAACAATAATTGTTTTTTTTTAGTGTGATCTCATTGTCTATGCCAAAACACCCGTCATTTTTATCCATGTCCATCGAAACTTACATTTCGCCAACTCTGCCCATCAAAACAAAATTATGTCAAAACTGCCCAAACCGGCTCAATTTTTTTTTGAAAAAAGTTGTAATTTAGAAATTTTTTATATGTTTCTTTGAAATTAGATAGAAAAATATATAATCCGGATCAATATTTTTCAGATCAGGTTTTTCGCGGCTGTAAGAAAAAGTAAAATATTTTATTTTGTGTTATTAGAAAAAATAAAACGGCCATAACTTAAAAAAAATGAAATGGATCAAGGGTTGGAAACATCGTTTTTTTTTTTAAACTTTAAATGGCAATATCTTTTGCTAGGAAAGTCGGATTTACGCGTATGACCCCAATTCGGAAAGGGGAGGAGGAGACGGTGGTGACCGTCACCCCGGGGTTTACCCCAGATATCCGAAAAAATCAGAATCACCAAAAAACATTGTTTAGTGCCTCAAAAATTAAGTTTAAGATTTTTAATATCTTAATTGAATTTTTTTATGTCAAAAAATTCTTTTCAGCACCGAGAAATGAACCAGCAGCAAGTGCAATTGTCACAGGAGAAGTCTCATACAAGCATTTTGTCTTCTGGTTTGATTTCAAGGACTGAAAGGTATATGCTCTAGCAATCCTGTAATTATAATATAGTTTACTAGTTCCGTTAATTCTAAGAAGCGTAAGCGTCTCTTAAATAAAGACAAATGAATAAATCATAAAATCATAATGGATATTTTTTTTAATAAAGGGTATAATTGATATAAAATGAGTAAAGGATATAATGGATATATTTTTATTTTTTTTAATAAAAGATATAATGGATATTTTACAAATTTAAAATAAGCTTTAACAGACAAAGGGATTAAAATGAGTAAATTTGTAAGTGTTTAAAGTTAGAAGAATAAATATGATATTATGAAGTTTAGACATGAAATATGTAATATTGACAAATCATAAATCATAAATCATAAAATCATAAAATCATAAAATCCATCGTATTAAAAATATAAATAAATACATAATATTACAAAATATGATATTATGAAATCATAAATCATAAATATGATATTATCAAGTTTAACCTTGCATTCAGACGTTATTTGATTATTTTGTTAACTTATGTTTTAAACTATTCACAAATTATAAAATTCATCGTATTAAAAATATAAACAAATACATAATATTACAAAATACATAAATTATAAACTAATTATAAATAATCCATCATCGCAAAAGCAAAAAAAAAAAAAATTAGTAAACCGTCCCCTGGGGAGGCGGTTTGGGCATGGATAAAATTGTTTTGGGGAGGCAGTTATTAATAATATTTTATATTTTTTTTTTGTTATGAATAAAAATGCCGGCGCCCTCCAATTTACAATTCACGTGCTTGTCACGTGACTAACCATATCCACTGGGCAGTGGGCAGTGGGCACTGGTCATAGCACAGTCTTTATACATGCTCCCGCCATTTCTCAGTCACCAATGGAGTCTCTCTTCCTCCCTCAATTCCCACCTCTCAACAGACTACCCCACCACCACAATCTCCACCATCGCCATTTCATCACGCCCGCCTCCATCTCCTCCGACTCATGGTCGCTTTCTTCCGGCAACAACAAACCCTACCGACGTAGTAGAAAGAAACCTCTCCCAGACGATGATGCACGAAGGATAATAGATGCCAAGGCAAAATCACTCCGCCTCCTTCGCCGTAAACAGGGAAGTGGCTCCATGACGCCTCGCTGGATCCAGCGCACGCCAGAGCAGATGGTGAGATACGTAGAAGGAGATCGTGATGGCCAGCTGTACGGCAAGCATGTTGTCGCTGCTATAAGGTCACAAAATTCATCACCAATCAACAATTCAACATATCATAGTGGTACTTTCATTTGAAATAAAATCAGAGGTGTTGATTTTATTTTTATGGTGGTTATGTGTGTATCCAGGGTTGTGAGGGAACTGGCATCGAGGCCAGTAGGATCTTATGACATGAGGGAGGTCATGCGTTCATTTGTGGCCAAGCTTACTTTCAGGTTTGATTGATATCGGTGTCTTATTTGTTTTCCTGGGTTGCACCAATGTTTATTGTTGATTACACTAAATTTGATCAGTATCCTATTTGTTTTCTGTCTTTGTAATTCGATTTAGTTTCCTTTGGTTTGCATTTCGCCATCTAATCAGAGCTTTGTCTCCCCAGAATGTCAGAAACAGACCATACGTTTACTTATTGTCAACTGACTTCGTAGTTGGTGCAAATAGTATTCCTTAATCTGTAGCTATTGTCAATTGACTTCGTAGTTGGTGCATTGAACCTTTTATATAAACAAATGTGGCATTATATTTCTTGAAGGAAGGTCAGTGCATGTCAGAGTCACTTGGTAGTGTTATCCATTGGATTGTGGTTAAGCCTATGAAATTATAATTATTTTTGTTTTTGTAGTCAATTTATTTTGTAGTTTCAACTCTTATTTGGGTTTAGCCTTACTGTCAGTGAGTTGCTTTGTATCAGTTTACCTTATTCTGTATTATTTGATCTCAGATCACTGTTCTTTTCTTCCATCAAGTGTTTTTTTAGTAGAAAATTATGTTGTTATATTTGATTCTAACTCCACTGACAAATTAATCAGGGATATGTGTGCAGTCCTCAAGGCACAAAAAGGATGGAGGCAAGCTAGAGATTTCTTTGCTTGGATGAAGCTTCAGGTATGGAGCAAACTAATTACTTTCTCTCTCTTTTTTTCGGATTGCTTGTTTCTTTTCTAACTTGCTATCAGCTGTATCATTTTAGCTAAGCTACAAGCCAAGTGTAGTGGCATACACCATCATTCTAAGATTATATGGTCAGGTTGGCAAAATAGAACTTGCAGAAGAGACCTTTCTAGAGATGCTTGAACTAGGAGTCGAGCCTGATGAGGTTGCTTGTGGGACCCTCCTCTGTGCGTATGCCATGTGTGGCCGGCTCAAAGACATGCTTTTGTTTTATACTGCTGTTCAAAGGAAAGGCATTGTTCCCTCTATCTCGGTTTTCAATCACATGATTTCTTCACTCCAAAAGAAGAGGATGCATTCAGAGGTTATCAAGTTTTGGGGACGGATTTTGGATGCCAAGCTTGTACCAACTAGTTTCACTTATGCCGTAATTATTGGTTCTTATACCAGAGAGGGGCGATTGGATGACGCTCTCCAAGTGTTTGATGAAATGAAGAGGTCTGGTTCCACACCAGATGAGGCCACATATGGTCATTTAATTAATTTATACGCCAAAAATGGCAAAGAGGAAGAAGCACTTAGACTTTATGAAGAAATGGAACATTCGGGTATTATACCGAGTAGTTACACGTGTGCTACTCTCCTCACTCTATTCATTAAGAATTCAAACTATTCCAAAGCTCTATCCCTCTTTGGTGAGATGAAGAGGGGTAAAGTTATATTAGATGAGGTAATTTATGGAATTTTAGTTAGGATATATGGTAAACTAGGGTTATACGAGGACGCGGTTAGAACATTTGAGGAGATAGAGAAGTTGGGTCTGCTGACTAGTGAAAAAACATATGTGGCAATGGCCCAAGTCCACTTGAATGCTGGAAAGCACGAGAAAGCCCTTGAAATTCTTGAAATTATGAAGTCTAGGAATGTTAAAATTTCTGATATCGGGTATAATGCCTTCTTGAGGTGTCATGTAATCAAGGGGGATATGGCTTTAGCAGAGGCCTATTTTTGTGCCTTAACTAAAAGGGACCTTCTTAATTACACCTTCATGCTTGAACTGTACTTGAAATTAGGTCTTTTGGAAAAAGCTAAGGGTCTTGTTTTGGAAATTAAAAAAGGTGGGACAAAGCCAGATGAGGAGCTTTATAAAACTATTCTAGAGGTGCACTATAGAGATGGGTCAGTCCTTGATTTTGAGAGAGTTGTTTTGGAGATGGAAAATGATGGAATAGACATTGATAAAGGCATAAAATTGAAATTGGTGGAGTTATATGGGAAGCAAGGTATGGTTAATAAATCTGAAGAGTTGTTAGAAAGTTTGAATTTTATAGAGGGAGAAAGAGATTGGGATACTCTTACTTCAATGCTGTCATTATTTGTGGAGACTGGTAACTATAATAAATCAATTGATATCTTGAAGTGCATGTTGGCGAAGGATGATGGCCCCTTTGTTGCCTGCCAGTTAATTGGGAAATTTGCCAGGAGAGGTATTTTATGTTATCGTTTTTCTCTTACTGTAATTATTTAATATAGTAAACTGTATCCACTAGCTGCCAATGTCTATTTTTATCATGGTATAAATACATCAGTCTATGTTACCACAGTACAGCAGTTCAAAGTTTTTAACCTATTCCATTGGTGCCAGGTATGCCCGTCACTCCTACCAATCACTGAAATGTTACAACCTGAATTTCCGTCCCTTATATAGTTATATTAGGTGGATTTTAGACTTCATTTCCTTTTTGGTACAAGTGAATATTTTAGTAGAGAATAAATGTACACTGTTTTGCAGTACAAGATAATTTGGCTGAGAATAAAGTAACATCTAATTTTCTCTACCTGCTTTGCTGCAGGGGATGTGAAGCAGGCCAGGTTTATACATGACAAGTTAATTGAGCTAGGGTTGAAGCCTGATGACTCGTCTGTTGCCTCTTTAATCATCCACTATGGCCAAAATATGCAACTGGAACAAGCCTGGGAAATTTTTGATTTGGTATCAGGACTCTCTTCTTTAGTTGGAGGGATTGTTCTTAAAGCTATGATAGATGCATTATGCAAATGTTTAAAAATTGATGAGGCCTATAGTCTTTATAATGATTTGGTGAATCGGGGGTGTACTCGAGATGCTGTCACCATAAGCATTCTTGTAAATACCTTGACAAAGCATGGTAAAAGTTTATGACTTGCTCAATAATTTTGATTTTGAATAAATTGAACGGGTCATTTTTATAATAAGTACTCCTGTTTTGTTGGATTTCAGGGAAATACCATGAAGCAGAAAGCATTATTAATGGTAGCTTTTGTGATTGTGTGGAGCTTGACACTGTTGCATATAATACCTGCATCAAGTCAATGCTTGAAGCAGGTAAAATAAAATATTATTTATCCTTCTTATTATTGTTTCTCATTATATTTTCAAGTTTCTCAAGTATATCATTGGATGAAATAAATTATTGAGGAAATCCAAACAAAACCTCGAATAGAAACCAGACTAATACTAATAAAATCTAAGGGTGTGAAAGCAAGATGAATTTTTTACTTCTTCTTCAACTTTTTTAAAAATTATTGTCAGTTATATAAACTGGAACTTCCTTTTCAGGTAAACTACATTCAGCGGTAAGCATATATGATCGCATGATTTCTTCTAATGTCACTCCATCTGTGCAAACATATGGAACTATGATCAGGTATGTGCATACCCTACCTCAGTTTCTTTTTAATAAATCTCTTGCTATTTGTGGTTTTCCATGAAGAGCTTCTCTCACTTCAATCCTACATAAGAGTATATATCAAAATTATCATAAAAAGATCATTTATTGTTACCTGATGCAGTGTCTATGGTAGAGGAGGTAAATTGGAGAAAGCTATTGAAATGTTTAGTATTGCACAGAACTTGGGTGTCCTATTAGATGAGAAGTTATACACAAACATGCTTAATTTTTACGGAAAAGCTGGTGCGCTCATGTTTCCTCTATCTTAAATATTTTACTTCGACAAAGTTGAAATGTTGAACTGTTGTTATTTTCAACTGCAAATGCGCAGGTAGGTTTAAAGAAGCCTCCCATCTATTTGACAAAATGAAGGAGGATGGGATAAAGCCTGGACTGGTATCATTTCCTCATTCTCTTTTAAATATTACATTTCATTTTACATATTCAGCGTACAACCTCCAACGACTAGACGTAATGGAAATGAATGCACTGTAGCATTTTTTTCTACACCATACACATTATTGTTAAATGATAACTACTGATTTTGGAGAGGTAGGGTATTGATAACTAATAACCACTAATAAAAAGCTCTAAATTACCATATTTTGGGCCCACATAAACCCTGAACCGATGACCTTTAGAAAATTATTTTAGTACATCACGACTTGAGTTATTGGGTAACTTATTGTTATTATATGGCTTTGAACTTGCAGATCAGTTATAATTCTATGATAAATGCATGTGCAACATCAGGCCTTCTTGAAGAAGCAGAGTCTCTTTTGTCTGGGATGCTTAAAGAAGGCCGTAACCCAGATTCAGTCACATACCTAGCATTAGTAAGGGCATACACAGAATCAAAACATTACTCCAAAGCTGAAGAAATTCTATTTCGTGTGATGCCCAAAAAGAGGCTAATCCCTTTGCCATCTCACTTCAATTGTCTTATTTTTGCTTTTATGAAAGAAGGGTCAATCAACAATGCCCATAGAATATACGACCAAATGAGAGAAATGGGTGTGAGACCCAATCTTGCCTGTTGTAGGATCATGATGAGGACATATCTGGAACTTGGTCTTGTAGAAGAGGGTATTTCTTTCTTTGAGACTTTGCACGGGTCTGTTAAGCCAGACAGTTATATCCTAAGTGCTGCGGCTCATTTATACGAGTTTGTAGGAAATGGAATTGAGGTTGGAAAAGTTCTCGATGCAATTAACGTACAAGGTCTTGTTTTTATTAGAAATCTAGAAGTTGGGTCAAAATGTGATGCGTCATATAAGAAATATTGAAACTAATTGGAGGATCATCAAATTCAAGTTGTTCGATGGACGCCTTTGAATAAATAACTTGCTGTGCCATGGCACTAATTTGTGATCCTTGGGTGTGTGAACAAAGCGTGGGGAACCATTAAGGAATTGAGAATTTTTTTTTCATTAGAGCTGTGTG
The DNA here is from genome assembly GCA_964058825.1 of Carex arenaria. Lineage (NCBI taxonomy): Eukaryota > Viridiplantae > Streptophyta > Magnoliopsida > Poales > Cyperaceae > Carex > Carex arenaria. The sequence continues at coordinate 562,182 of CAXKVW010000044.1, read as the reverse complement.
TTGGCTCATTATGCAAGGCTGGGGTGGTGTATATGCAAGGGTGTAAATGGATCGGATATTATCCGATTCTATCCGGATCTGGATCAAGAAAATGATGAATTCGGATACAGATGTTATCAGATTCGGATAATTTTGTGATGGTTACGGATGAGGATATGGTTTTGAATATGAAACCGGATCCGGATAATTGGATAATTATTCGTATCCGACATTTCACTTAACCGGATCATCCGACCGATTTGCAAATTTTCAACTGCTTCTAGCATAGTATGCTACTATCTGGGCTCTGGGCCAGCTGAAGGTACTTCACAACTTATAGTGTTAAAAACTTCTTACCTAGTACATAAATGCCTCTTTATTATTCACGGTTCCCTTGTGGGAGGGACTAAGGAGTATCCAGATTACGGAGCTTCTTTTTCTTTGCTTTATGTTTGTTTGCTTTAATAACACTGCCAACGGTGTGACAAGTACAAAATGTTTATCCACGGATCATATTTTTCTTTTTTTGACTGTATATTATGGGAATTATGGGAATTATGGGAATTTTGACTGTTTATCTGCGGATCATTAAAAAAGCAAAAAAATGTAGGAATTTTTCAGAATGTAAATCGGTTATTTGTTTTTAATTATTTGAAGTATATTTGGATCCGTGTGATATCTGATTTGTATTGTCCGTATCCGGTCCGTTTACACCCCTATGTATATGTTGTCAGCTTTTCAATTTTCAATTTCTAACATACACGGTATTGATAGTTTATTTGTTGCATTTTATTTGTGGGTGAAACGGTAAATTTATTATATTGATAGAATAGAATAGAATAGAATATACACGACTGATTTACAGCAATCTTGAAAGTTATACTTTTGGCTATAAATGCACAAGTGATCTTAATTGTGAGGTTATTGAAAGACAGATTATTTAAATTTTATTGAATTGTATGACTACCAGAAACATTAAGATGTGGTGTTCGCACAGTTGGAACGTTGTCCGAAGTTTTAAATTGCTTTTTAGAGAAGCTTCCGAGCAAAAGATCCGGACCCGTAGTAAAACTGGTAAAATAACTGTTTAAATACGATATCCCTTATAAAAAGTACAAATTCCGTTACAAAGGGTTATATATTTTTCCCGTTGGCTATATCGTACTTGTCCATTGATGGATCAGGACAGAGGTTTAAGAAATGAGTAAGGCATGAGGCCTTGTGTGCTACGATTTTAAAAATCAATCGTATAAATTTCAATCTTCGATCTAAGTAGTTCAGTAAATTATTTATATAATGAACTTGTAGAACACCAATTTTTACTATTTTTAGAATGTTTTTAGAATTTTTTATGATTTATAAAAGATGACAAAAAAATAACCTAAATAGTAAAAAATACTAAAAAAATTATAAAAATAGTAAAAAATTGGTATTATACAATTTCATTATATAACCAATTTATTGAGCTACTTAGATCAAATTTTGAAGTTTATACGATAAGTTTTTTAGGCCGTAGCACGAAAGACTTTATGCTATTCATAGCACCTAAGTCTTACTCTTAAGAAATTGTAAAATAAAATAAAATTAATAATTTCTATTTATAGGGGAATATAGTAATGTCGTACACCGACTTTCACAATTAAGCCCGTAATTATGAATGAAATTGTAATATTTGAGGTCAGTTTAGTATCAAATTTTTCACCTTTACATCTAATTAACATTCTCGAGTATCAATCATATCATTTAAGAAGACATACTGACTTCCAACTACAAAGCAGGAGTAGAGTTCAAATTCTATTTCCTCGGATCTTTTTATTAGAATTAATCAATTTATATTAAGAATTGAGAAGTTACTAATTTTTTTTCTAATTCAATGTTTGTGGAAAGAACATAATCCGTCAGTTACTAGCACAGTCGTATCGTACATATAATCAAAGCGGTATTAGAAATTCAACAAGTCATACTATTCGTCTGAGTAAAGCTTATGTATAGGCCTTACAGATATCATACTATTCGTCTGAGTAAAGCTTATGTATAGGCCTTACAGATAAAAACTGCAATTTTAGTACTAAATTAACCACCAATAATGGGCATTAATGAAAATAAAGTGGTGATCTCTTAGCCTTACAGATAAGAACTGCATTTTTAGTACTAAATTAACCTCACTAACACAGAGCATTCTCTACTAAGAGTGTCCTCATCTCCTCGATAAAGAAAGATCCCTACAAGCTAAATTCTGTATAGGCCCGAATCCTTAAGTGTACTACAATAGTTGGCAATAACAGGAGATTTCTTGATCAGGTCCCAAATCTTGGCCGAGCCCCTTAACCAATCACGCTCGGAAATATTTTTCGAAAATGAATGTGGATTCATCGACAATATCTAAGACAATATTATATATTTGTTAGAAGCATCAAAAGAATTATTTATGTAAATTTACTTGCACTCATATTTAATCTAAATTGAGGAAAAGGAGTACCTTGTCACGGAGAGATTCAATCATACAGGAATAACTTGCGCATTCAAATTTACTAGTGCCTTCTTGGGTTACTCTGTGGGGGATAAAGAACGCCTCTCGTTGAGTTGCATCTGAATCCTCTCTATTACTTATGCCGACATCACTGGACCCATTAAATTCTGACAGAGTAGACCCAGAGTTACTTGCAGCAAAAGAGGTGGTCTTAAAATATCCATACAATGCCTTCCTTACGAGCTTCAGCTTTGGAGGCGAGAAGTCTTGCTCTCGCAACCTGCTTTCAACCATTCAATTAATGAGAGGTGGTTTTAATTTCAAAAGACACAGCAAAAAGTGCTGTCACATTAAAAATTTACTAATAGAAGAATAATGTCAAGCAGTAGCCAGATTAATGTATTTGCATAAAAATTATATAAGATTTTGCTAACAGTCATATGATGAGTAAAATAAACGAGAGGCTCACTTGGTATGCACAAAAACAAGGTCAGCCATATACTCATCACCATTAGCTTGTAAAGTGCTCCTATTGTCCTTGTCTGGTGCAAAATTTAATGCCTGAGATGGATCAGGGATGTTATGCTTCAATAAATCAACCTACAGTATCAGAAAATATAAACACAGGAACAGTAAATAAGATATCAAAAACCAGGATTGAGTGATTCAGCTGAAGTAGTTGAGAACGATATACAAGTTGATAGACAACATAATATACCGTTAGCATCAGTTGCCACATGCTGAAATCATTAATCCCCTCTGACACAACGAGCACTATATTACAAACTGATGCCAGGAAGACTGCCAGCTAGAGGGTCATCTCCTTGCAAAAACCGCAATAAGTTAAGAGAACAAAAAGGGAAAACCAATTAAATGCATAAGAACTAGTTGTTGAATGAAAATCACCTGAATTCCCATTAATTCATGAGCCAATTCAGCTGACAAGGGCTCACCGCTCAAAACTGGAATTGCACTTGAACCATCAGGCTTGATCATGTCAGTTAAAACTGTGGGACTGAAAACTGGCTGCATTAAAATTATCCACTTTAAGTTTTATATCAGTACCTTAGAAAAGATCAAACTTCTAGCCATACATAAATTAGGAATAACAATAGGAGATACTGGATCATTTAGGCCATTTTCGATATGACAGGTCCATTATCTGGAGAGTTGATGCAAATAGGAAGGATGAATCATAAGTTCATAACACTTCTAAAAAGCTAATGCAGTAAAAAAATAAAATACAATTAACCTGGGTATCAAGAAGAATCATGCGTTCATTAGAAACCCTCAATTCAATGCCAGCAGAGCAATGCTTAGCCAGCGCTCTCATCTCATCTGTCTCGGTTGCAAATGGTAAAATCATTCCTGCATTTATTAAAATCATGGAAACTATCTTCTCAAACTAAAAAAAGAAAAATGTCATCTTTGTATTCAAACGAGTAATGAAAGAACTAAAAAGAATGCTAGTAATAAATAAGTACCCTGAGAGGTTGCATCATAGCCATAGAGCTCATTCAAGATCGTAGATTTTCCCACACCAGCTGGGCCAATCACTCCAACCACAACAAAATCATTGTTCTCAGTCAGAAACTGCATCAATTTTGAAAATTTTCTTTATTAAAATATGATAATCTCATGAAATAAATTAGTTATCTAGCTTAAACTCACAAAAAAGACACTAAATTGAGGCTTAGTTATACGGGTAAAACGCGGTCGATAGAAAGCTCCCAGGACTCAGCAGAGAGGAGGCCGAGCGACGCCGGCTGAGACGAGCTTCGCGACGAAGACCTTGCCGATGGCCCAGCGGCACTTCCTACCGCTCCGGCGGAGGAGTCCTCGTCACGGCGACCAGCTGCTAGGGTGCTTACGGCGCCGATGGCGGGGGGCTTCGTGAGGAGGATCTTCGGTTGCTGCTGGTTCATCGAAGAAGAAGAGTAGTCGGATGCTCCGCCTATGGGTGGTGGTGCTCCGGCGGGCATCGCCTGAGATCAGTTGTCAACTGTTGATAATGGGAGAGAGGCGAGGTGTAGTGTAAACTGTGAAGTGTGACTGGTAATGGAAATTGCAACCGCATCCTCTGCTGCATTTTTAAAGTGCAGCAGAGTACTGCACTTTTAATCTGTTCGTTAATTTTTGATCGGACGGAAGAAATGAGATTTTTGCACGAATTTTAAAGCAAAATTAATACTGCCCTCCATCATCCGAGCACTAACCGGCTGGAGATTAAATCTGGACCGTCCAAAAGTGCAGCACCGCTGCACTTTAAAAGTGCAGCAGAGGATACGGATCCAATGGAAATTAGGTTGATTCGGGCCATGAAGGGTTGTCATCAATTCTGAAAAATGGTCTTCTAGGCCTACTTCATGAAAGCCATGGGCTCTAATTGGACCCAAAAACAAACTTCGATGTTTTGATAGTTTTATATTGACAACCCCAACTTTGTTGACAATTGTTGAGTAGAACTAAGTGTTATTATTGTGAATTTAATTCTAAAATTTATTAGAGTAGCTTGAATGATGAATTTAAATTATTGAATTCTATCTATATCGTGAGGGATGCGTCTACGTGTGAAAATTTTAAATTTGTTCAAAACATGTTCAAGAAATAAAAGCATTACAATCAATTTCTAAACCTTCAATTTTAACCGCTTGACTTTATACTCAATTAATTCAAAAGTTTAAAATTTTTGTATGTAGACGCGTCACTCGTAAGGTAGAAGAATTTTAACGATTTGGATTCATCATTTGAAGACAATCTAATAAGTTTTAGAGTCAAGTTCACAAGAAAATTTCGACAATTGTTATATCCAATGTCATGATGAATTTATATTACCCGATGTAAAGAGAAAATTCCTATTTAAATTTGGACTGTCCGATCAAAATTTGTACGAATATTAAAAATCATGTGCATTCTATCTCAAATTGAATTGGTCCGATTGGATGGTCCGGATCAAAACGGAAATACTCTATTAACCTGCGAATGATAAGAATGATTTCTCTCGTGTCTCAGATTATGTGTAAATTAAAAGTTAATCAAAACGAATCTTAAAAAGTTTGTAAACTACTTAACAATGATTAATTGATTTTCAAATGATTTCAAATTTTAATTCATAATCATAATCTACTTGAGCCAAACAATAAATAATTAAATATTCAATTTTTTTACTGAGTTTCCACATCAGCTATGAACTCGTAACCGTTGTCAAAAAAGAGATGTCAATGTCATATGTCATAGCTCCTTATTCCTTCTTTCTTTCGTTTTTCAAAAAAGAAGATTCTTAATCGAATTCTTTTTTAATCACGGCACTGTTATCGGTGAACCTATATTCTGTCGGCTATCAGATCTTGATCCATCATATCTATATCTATATCTATATCTATATCTAATCAATGTCTCATATTTTTCATCTTTCTCTTTGATCGATCATATCTATATCTATATCTAATCAGCGCGAATTGACTGTTTTTATAAAGCTATTTGGATGCCGATTCAATTCATCCATCTTTCGTTATTTCTTTTACTTCTGGGTTTACAGTTAATACCCGTGCAAATTTTCATACAGCTTTGTTATTACTTGTGGAGATTAGATGCAGTATAATCATTGCTTCCAATGAAATTAAACCACCAAAAGTAAACCTTATCCCTAATAATTAATAATCGACATGACATCCAGCCCATGTCATGTGATGAATTAGTATCACCTAAGGTAACAGACTATTTCTGTTTGGATCTGGACCGCTCAATTAGAATCTGCACGATTATTAAAACTGCCCCGTGCATTCTACCTCAGACCGGAATATTGGCCCGGATTCTAATCAGATAGCCGTGATCCAAACAGAAATATTTTGTTACATCAGAGGATATGAATTTGTATTGTTCTAATGGTTAAAATTTATACCGGGGTTGTTTATTTTTTTCCCCCTAAAAGCGTTTTTATTTCTTCATATTGATCTAATGGTTGTCCTGTTTGCTATTAAACAATAGAATTAACAACAGACTAAAATGATAGATGTCAAGTTGGTGAAGGTTCTTGAGTTCAACAAACAGATCCTGATTCTTTTGTTTTGTTTACCAGCATTAAACCTCCATGTTAGCTGATAAGAGCATGATTGATGTTCCTTCTTTTTAATGGAAATCTAATTTCAAACAAAGCTGGCGGCCTCCCTTTAACTTTGTGTTTTTCTTTCACAAAAACTTTAGTTAACAGAAAGCTACAAAAGTGATTGTGGGGAGATATCTTTCAGCTGTGAGAGGATCTTTATAAGTGCTCAATTCAACAACGTACATGAGACGGTACATTATTTTTTTGTATCTAATGGTAATCTGTAATGATGATTCTTGAAATATATAAAAAAGTGGAGGAAGATTCACAATAAACTTTAATTTTATTTTGACCGAAATTTTGGCATTCCGTCTAAAATTTGAAGCAGATTCCTCTGAAATTTTACATATATTGAGGAAACTCTTTTTGTTGTGATTGGAAGTTGAAATCTTTTAATTATCTGAGTGCACTATGGAATTGATTCGCTGTTTAAGACCCCTCACCAATTATTTTTTTATTTTGTTATCTTTTGACTCTAATCCCCCAAAGAATCACTTCAAAATTGTGTCCTTTTCTTGTTCTTGATTCCCATGTAGTTTTTGGGGCCTACACACTGCGCATGGAAGATAAATAAGTTTGGATATCTCATCATTTGAAATAGTGTTGTAAAGTTCATTGCCAGGCCCAATGTCCCGCTACAAAGAAACTTCATCATTGCTACATGTGCACGTTACAACACATTACACAATTTCTACATCTATTCAAACAAGAACAATATATATATATATATATTTTTATCTTAGGTAACTATTTCAGAATGTACAGTTTTGCCAAGTAACAGAGTGGATGTGAAACTTAATTACACTCAACTTTCCTCAAAAAGAAAATAAACACTTGACAAGCAAAAAAAGACGTGCAGGGAACACATGTACCCAATTATTGAGAAGACATCATACAGCATCATAAATATTAAGCAATAACGACTAACACGTATAATGGCTTGAAAACCCCGTGAATTTATTAATGAGTGTGGCTATGTCAATATGCATAATGCGGATTGGTTAATACTTCGTACTGTATGGAATAATATCTCTGTCTAGAATTTTTAGATTAAATAGTTTTCAATCTAGGGTATATTTGGTTGGATTGAGAATAGATTATTTTTGAGTTAGACTATTCGGAATAGCATATTCAGTAGTTAGTTAGGTTAAAAGCTAAAATAGTAAATCCAATTTTTTTATCTCATTCGAATAGGCTATTTCTAAATGTTTTGAGATTTAACTATTCTAATAAGACAAACAAAAAATATTCTTAATTTGACTATTCTAACTATTCTTATTTTGCAACCAAATATATCCCAATAAATAATAAAAAAATTATAAAAAAAAGATAAAATTTGATCTACAAGTACAATTTTGATATGGTGACTATTTTGAATAGTTCATATCTACTGTTTCAACTTTAAAAACAAATACATGTTTTGACTTTGAAAACAAAGACATTAATCCATAGTATCACTCCTATACAAATGCAATCAATATAAGCAGTGGGGCATAGCAGTTGAAAATTTACCGGGCAGTTTTAATTTCTCAACACAACATGGACATCTGCATTAATCATAACTAAAAGGGATAATAAAATACAAGCCTAATCTAATTAGAGCAAATTAAAATTGACACCGAGAAGAACACTGTTTAAGTTACATTTTTTGCCTGAAAAACAAACAAAGAAAAGAATTCATCAAATCACTACAACAAATTAATTATGTCATCGCCTTCATTCGTCATAATAAAACAAACAAGCACCAAACTAATGTTGACTCCCAAATTAAGACCCCAAAATAAGTAAATAACAAAATCAAGAACCCCTCTTAACATAGTACTCACAATCAAACACCTCCCTAAAGCATTTCCATACAATATATTTCCATCATACCCTTGGCCTTCCATACGCTTCTCTGTCCTCGATCGACCCACCTATCCCTTCCCCGCCTTTGTCAGATCCATGCAGACTTTGCCTCTTCTCCTCTTCAACACCTTTCACGTGACCAGCCGCCACCAAACCCCCAACATTACTGACATTGCCAAAGACCAACACAATAAGTCCCAAAAAGCTTCCCAAAAATGCACCGCCAAATGCACCACCAACATGTCCCGGTGAGGCTGACCCCACGGCAAACCCTAGGAGGGCCCCAGCCGCACGAATCCACGCAAGCCATGAAGCAAAGGCACCCTCTTTACCAGCTGGTGCACAATCCAGCAGCAAAACACGACCAAATGCTTGTAAAAGCCCAGCAGCAGAACTTTGGACTAGGACCACAAGTACCACTTGCACAGCTCCCCACCTATGATTCTTGAAATAGAATCCCGCACCAGCAGCAAAAGCTGACACCATAAACCCTAGAAGCTGCATTTTGACAGCATCAGCACGAATGAACAGCTGGACTGGATACATCACTGGGAGGATGATTGTTGGGAAGAGAAAGTACAACATCCAAAAGGCAAGCACTATTACGGGCTTCATGCAAATGCCACCGGTAACATACAAAACCCCACTGGTGAAAATGCACATTGTCGAAAATGAACCAAGGAAACCAGCAGCAAGACTCCCAATAGCATGAGGGTAGTTGAACAAGAGAAGAGCATAACTAAGCCGAGAGACAGAACTATCACTAGTTGTTGCCCCGATGCGAGGCGAGCTCGATGCTCCAGGTCTATTCGAAAACAAACCATGACAAATGCCAATGAACCAAATAAGGCCACTGAAGATAGAGACGACCCAAAGCCCAGTTAGCTGGTCGGACCGGCGAAGCATGTGGTACACAAATGCCGAGATCAGAGCAGACCCCACACCACCTGCAGCAGCTGCATGCAGAGACAGCCTGGCAGCGGCTGCACGACGACGCAGTATTAGCTGGCGGCCTGTTGCATGGGCCGCTAGGCCCCGCACGAGAAGGCCGAGGCTCCTTGTATGCGCTGCGTCAGCGATAATAAAACCGCCTACTATGACGACAATGTACAACGGGAAAAGCCAGAAGGTTTTGAAGAAGCCGGTCAACAGACAAGCGAAAGAGCCTGCTGACGTCGCAGCAATTAGGATGAGAGATTGGTGCTGGCCCCGGTCCAGGTGGCTCGCTGTATGGAGCACAAGTGGGGCACTAAGGATAAGGCCAACAGCCCAGGAGATGGCAGCCCAATTTAGTGGTGAAAGGTCTGACCCAGCAATGTGGATTGAGTGTTTCACCAGCCTAGTGTACCTAGTTAACAGTTTTATTTTTAAAAAGGGTTAGATGACAGAGATAAGAGATATTTTATAATTGATTAATTAACCATTGACGAAAAGTACAAATTCTCTGCACAAATGATTGATTAATTAACCAAGTAATAGTACAGGTGAGCCTGTTTGCAATCTGCATTGTCTTCTTTTCATTAAAAAAAAAAAGTTAACACAATCAAGCACAGGTTTTCAGATTGCAAAATTACAAAATAACAATATTTACTGGAGTACTTATATATAACTGTAATGGCCACATTTTTTGTACAATGTTTGTAAAATAATGTTTTTAACTGAGAACTAGCCTTTGGTCTAGTGGCTAAGGCACATGGTCTCTATGTGAGAGGTCATGGGTTCGAAACCCAGATGGGGGAAATCCTTTGTTGTAATAACAAAGGTATTAAATAGTTTGGTGGCTTGACCTCCAACCTTTACTCAAAAAAAAAAAAATAATGTTTTTAACTCGTGTTTACAAAAATGATGGATTCAGTGAGAAAACAAAAAGATTCTAGTTTGTTTATAAAAAGATTCAGTGAGCAAAGAAGCCATGGTGCAAAGGGGAATCAATGATCCATGTGTAACTTGTTTACTGAATACTTTTTTGAAACCATAACCAGTGTTCTCACAGTTTACAAAACGACCATTTCCCGCTAATTTATATTTGTCCTCGGTTCAAAACAGAGAGCGACGCATCGGTGCCTCAGACCTCAAAAGACGACAACAAAAAAACAGCACACTCAAAACAGAATCACGGTTCACGACCTAGACCTGATATTAATTAATACACTAACTGTCACTTGCAACTGGGCCCCATTCTCCGAACATGAAAGAGGACGTCTTTTCGGTGCACAAAGGGAAGGTGCAGACAAAGGAATTTGGAACAGAAGTGGGCCCCATCTCTGGGGCAATAATAATGGTTTACTGCAACTGCTCCAGCTGTACCGCAGTGAAGTACCACGCTTTTATCTTTATGCTAAAAGAAACACCAAGCCCCATTGTGAATTGGCGCACCTTCCATAATTACCCCTCAATTAATAATTAACAAATCTACTAAAAACAATTAGGAGGATAATTAATCTGATCCCTAATTTAATTATGTCAGAGTTGTCAGAAGGTTAACACGAGGGAGAAGAAATTGAAATAGACTGCTCTGAGGCATTATCCCTTTGGCCTTGAAAGAAGACAATTTAGAAAATCGATGTGTTTAAGCGATTTAATAACCAATAAACAAAGAAGGTGGAGTCTGACACCACATCGTTTTCTGCTTTTTTTAAAGGAAACTAAGAAATAGTTTACCGGAATTTCGGGGTAACTAACGGATAGAAAAGAGTCAAAGGGCTATTCCGTAAATATTAAACTACCAAAGGACTATCAAATAATTTCACTTGACAGTAAATGACTGCATAACATGCATCTCCTGCTCACACAAACCATGTGCTGAAAGGTAACGGACAAAAATTGCCAGAAAACGCGGATTTAAATTTGATTTGGAACTTTAGAAGGGTTCATTTATAAAGCTTCAAAGCGTGAACGTTCCGCTTTGAAAGTAGATATACTCACCAGTTCAACTCAAAAAAATATATATATATACTCACCAGCCTTAGAAGATTCTTTCTAGGAAAGAGAAACAACAGCTAGTCACGAAATAAAAGTAAACCTTACAAATTTACTATATGTAAATAATATTTAGGTGTCATATTCAAAATTTAATATTACGAATTTCAAACAAAGGTTGTCCAAGAAACAAATAAAAATAGTAGTTACTTAAAAACGCTGAGATCTTCAACTAAACAACAAAAATCCAAAAGTCTGGTATAGTCGAAACTTATTTCATGCAAACTTAGTTAAAATGATAAATCTTGCAGCAAATGAAAAATAACATAGAAAGAAATAATAAACGAGTGACTTACAGAGCCATCTCTCTCTGAGAGCAGGAATGGCCTCTGAGCGAAAGCACAGCTGCAGACGATAGATCAGTAGGCGGGAAAGCGACCTGAGTGATGAGCAGAGGAAACAGCACCGGCAAGAGCACCGTCATAACAAAGTAAGAGCAGAAGCCATAGATGTACCAGCCAGCGAGCTCGAGAGGCGAAGGCGGGTCTTCTGGTACAACAGATGCGTAGAGATACGGGTACGAGTATGTGTCGGGACGGCTCGGCACGACCTGGATCTCTCGGGTGTCTGGTGTGTCGATGTCCTTGTCTTTCTTGTAATTAGCTACCGGGGCTTCTTTCTCCTTCACCACCTTCTCTTTCTCTCTCTCTTTTTCCTTTTGGTTTGGAATTTGGTTTTGGACCATTTCTTCAGCACCAGCCTTCTCTAATGCCTCTCTCATGCTCTTGGAGCCTGTCATGGTTTTACTTGTGGGGTTCTCCTGGGGCCAGAAGGAGGTTGTGTAGCAGAGACGAAGCGGAAGTGGTTTTGGAGTGAGCAAGAGGTACGGAAAATACTGAAGGTTCTTTTTAAAGAGAGAAAATAGTGTGAGCTGGGGAGGAGTTTGAGAGGTGGCCTAGACTTTAGAGAGAGAGAGAGATGCTGTGGAGTGAAGGTGCTTGAAAGAGAGAGAAAGTAGGGTTTAGAAATGTGAAGAGGGAAAAAAGAGGGTAGAGAAGCAATTAATGATGGCTGATATTTGCACTCATTTGGGGATGGTGAAAAGCCAAAAAGGGGAGGGAGGTATAAGAGCGAGGTAGTGTATTGTGCTGTGCTAGTGTGCTGTGTTGTGCTGTGCGTTATTTACTTATTTGGTTTTAGGATTTTCGCTTTCAGCCTTTTAAGCATTGCTGTGCCTACTCTTCATTTTTACGGTATTCTACTTGAGTAAAGACAAGTAATTGCGCGGCTTTAATTGTTTGCATTCTATAGTCAGCCAATATTTTTCTGTCAAATAAGTATGAGGTTAGAAATAGTAGAAAATGCGAGTGAGAATAAATGTTTCGTTAGGGTTTTGAGAAACGCTTGTCTCGACCTCCTGGAAGAGGGGTTTAAGCATAAAACATGCATAAAAAGGAGGGGTCGTTTTGTACTTTTGTTTTGTTGTCTGTGTGTTTGTTTGTGTGAGGTTTTGGGAGTAGGTTCGTTTCTGTTGCAAAATATGAGAGATATACACCGATTTAGTTGAGCCAACTCTAGCTTTTTTTGGTTCATGGCGTTGTTCTAAAAGCTAGCTAATTTCTTCTTTGGATTCTCTTTTTTGGGTTTGATTGCTGCTTTTTTTCCATGTCATGCATTGGGTTTGGGTCTCTGAGTTACATCAGAAAGTACCCCATGCTTCTCTTCACCAAACATGCAAAAGGGCCCCTCATCTTATCAAAAATTACCCTGCCACTTACCCTTTCTGTATTTATTGCGACTCGGAATGATGCCTTGAGCCTGAGCGCCAACAAAAATTAAAAATTAACCGAGCCGTTGCCTTATATAGTGTGCCGTTTTTATTCACAGAAAAGAACTGACCTTCAAATGCTAAACCAAAAGGTTCAAATAAACCTGTTTACATTAGTTCATTTTGGGTTCATTTACATTAGCTTAAATACAACTTTGTGTAATGTTGTAAAGTTGAGGGCCCTTTGGTACTATTCTTTTGAATTGTTGCGTGGTTTTGAGGTGGATTTGGTGTTTAATTAGAGATTAACAGGTGAACGGATTGCTTTTATGACTTCAAAGTTGCTTCCTTTCTTTCTTGGATGCCCTTTATTTTTATTTCTTTATTATTTTCATAGAAGTTTGCGCAGGAGCAAGAAGATCTTTGGGAAAATTTTGAATTTTCCCCTTAAAATTGGTTTGCATTTTGTTTAAATCCGAAAATGAAAAACAATTACACATATTACTTGTACTACAAAGAGTGAGAGGGTAGCTCATAATTTATTTGAATGGAATAGTAATTGTTATAATCAATAAAGATTATTTATTGCCTATGATTAGATTACACTAATTATCATGAGGCAGCTCGCGGCAAAAGAGGAGACAAGAAAAGGGACTACAACGGCTGCCTAACTAAAGAATAATACCTATGTTATTATTTGTCGGATAAACAGACTAACAGTGACAGAATTTTCAATCTAGGATCTGCTAAACAAGGTGGCTCTAATATCCAATCGGGTTCGGGTTTATGCCCATCTTATGAACCGGTCTAGTAAAATTCAGTGCCATTATGTACTTTGATAGGTGAGGAATATTAAATCAAATTATATACTATATTTGTGTTCGTATTTGACAAGGTTCTAAATAGCGCGCTATAGCGTTTTCAGACCACAAAAGCTATGACGCTATCGGCGCTATAGTGCGCTATTTCACGCTATAGCGGCGCTATTTGGATATAGCGTTATTTTTTTAGTCATTCCGCTATGACGCGATAAACGCTATTTAAACCTTTGGTATTTGGTAATTATTAAGAGCTTGAACATTATTGACTCGTCACCACAATAGCACAAGTAGATAGAGTGGTATTCAATAAATAAAAGATTAAATTATCTTCGTGTATTCTGTTAGCAAATACACTAGTAAACATTCAAATAATATCAACAATTGAGAAACTTGATGTTTTAACTTTATTCCACTTAAATTTTTAGGATTCCTTAATTCCTTAATTCCTTGTAATGTTAAGATTCTAAGCAACTCTTCTTAATTTTTTTACTGCCTCCTAATCAAAACCAAATTAGTTAGGACTTAGGAGTTGGGTTTTCATTTCCACCATCAATGAAACAGTACCAAACCAAGCAGCATCGGAAATGTTCCCCTCTGTCAATAGTTCCTTTTATCCAAAAGAGAAAAAAGAAACTTCTTTCCTTAGTAGTAGGTTAATTGGGACCAAACTACAGAATAATATGAGAAATGGAAGCCTTTTTTTCTCCCATGCCAATTCAATAATTAAATTCACATCCAGTGCATTACCTGAAAAGGGAATCTTTTACGATCAGTGGATCCGGACCGTTCTTTTTAACTTGGCACGAATCTCAAAGCCCGATAATACTGCCCCTTCACTAGCCCGAATCCCAAAGTGGCTGAGAATAAATCTCAAACCGTAAAGAGAGAGAAATCCTTGCTGCCTTTTTCGTTCCAGCGCTGTGCGAACTATGCGTTGGAGGTCTTCAGGGAAATACTTTAACAGAGTAGTTTTCACTTCATACAGCGTACAGACTATAGAATCAACACAGCATCTCCTATTGTTTGAGAGCTGCATGAAGTTGAATTGGTCTGTTAAAATACTTATCCGGCGTTAGAGGAGATCTAAAAGAATTAAAAAAAAACTAAAAAGAAAGAAACAAAGCGCTTGCAATGATGCTGGAACGTGAACTGCCAGAAAACTTTAGGTAACTCGTTAAGCACTTTTGACTTGTTATTTGCCTGCGACTTATTCACTTCTTTCTCATCTCCATTTCCAATCACTAATAAAGGCTACCGTGCATTTTGGTTTTAATGATATTTATCATTATTATTTCGTTTTCTTTTATTTTGTTTTCATATATGAAATTGTAAATCACAATACTAATCATGTTTTAAAAGCTGGGAAGGAGTGGTTAGGAATACTCGCGGGAAAAGTAAAATTCTTTCGTTTACATTAATTGTTGATTAAGACATGGAATTAATTGTTTTAGCGTATAATTTCAATATAACAACGAGAAAATTAATGCATTTCCGATATTGTAAGGTTTATTCTTTTAAAATTGCTAGGTTTTGTTTTATGAAAGCGATCAAACAGGATATTCGAGTGATTAAAATTGTGGTTTCAAAGTTTTAATTGACTCTGTTCAGTGTCAAGCAGCTATTGTTTGGAAAAAAAAATTACAATTTAAATATGATATTAGAATTAGAGAGATCAAATAAGAAAAGTGAGGCTACAGTATTACTAGTGTTAATTGGCCAGTGCGATGAAGATGAATTAATTCATGTCTATTGTTAATAAGTTAAAGATTCTCCGCCTTCAAGAAAGTTAAAGATTCTCGTCAACTATATTTAAAAGTCAAGGTATACTAAGTCAAAATTTAAAATTCTATAATTTTTTTTCTGTAGCAAACAAAAGAAGAAAAATCATAATTAACCAGCTAGTGCTATTTTCAGAAAAGTGTCTCATTTGTAGGGGTGAGTAAATCGCTACTAACTCGCGACTCGTTCATAATTTGCTCGTTAACTTAATAAACCAAGTGTTAATATACTCCATCTCGTTCATTCGCTCATAACTCGCTCATTAAAAATTGAGTTATATGAAATCATGTCACATCTAATTCCAACCGGATCAAACTCAAATCCAAATCCAAATCCAACTTTGTAGATCTCTGACAAGGAAATAGCTATGAGCATTTGACATATAGTGCTGTGAGAACTGATAAGAAGATAGTTGTTTGATTTTGTTTAATTTGTTTTTTATTAAATTATATACTATTTAAGCAGGTTAGATTATGATAATTTATTAAATTCTATCCATGTTAATTAGTTTTTAAACGATGTATCTGAAATAAATAAAAAAATTCGAAACAAAATTCAAATTACCTACAAGCTTAATTTCTTAATGAGTACAAGCACAACTGTCAACTCAGTATTGTCTTCCCAATTTGAGTCGACTCGCTCATTAAGCTAACGAATTGAGCATGAGCGTACTCAGAACTCTCTCATTAATCACCCTTACTCTTTTGTACAACGAGCTGACAACAATCTTTTATTAAAATACCTTTTCACTTTTATTTTATTTTCATAAAGAACTTTAATCGAAGGAGTGAATTTAAAATTAGTTTTCCATTCATAAATATAAAATTTATTGTAACAAAATATCATCCTTCTTTCTTTCTTTTTTAAACTCGGACAACAATATACCGTAATTCCCGAAATTTTTATAAATATACAAAACAATAAATTAATTTAACAATCTATACAATATTTTCATGAAATTCAAAATCTATCCAAATCGATGACATTGTCAATGTCATCGGTTTCAGAAAGATAGAACCGATAACACTGTCATCGGTTTCAGCCCAGCACGATTTTTGATGCAGAATGCAAACTTTTTGAAACAACAAACGACTCAGATTAAAACACTGTTTGTAATTATTACAAAGTTGCGCAAATTTTTCTCAAATTTTTATTTTTTTTAAAATAGAAAGAGCATAATATTTTTTGTATATACCTAGAAGTGACTTTTGAACCAGGATCAATAATTCAGATTCAAAGCATTTTTATTTTTTTCTAATAATACACAAAGAAATATTTTAATTTTTCTTACAGCCATGAAAAATCCGATCTAAAAAATATTGATCCAGGCTATTTGTTTAAGTCTTTCTAATATATCAAATTATATGGTATTATATCTAATTTAAAAAAAATATAAAAGTATTTTTAATATTTTAATAAAAAAAATTATAACATTTTCGAATTAAATAAAAAAATAATTATTTTAAATTGTGTAATGATTACATTTTCTAATATTTTAAATATTTCTAACATTTGCCTCAACTATGTAATGATTACATTTTTTGTTTGAATCTGAGTCGTTCGTTGTTTCAAAAAGTGTGCAGAAAATATCAAAAATCGTGCTTGGCTTAAACCGATGACAGTGTCATCGGTTTGGATAGATTTTGAATTTCATGAAAATATTGTATTGATTGTTAAATTAATTTATTGTTTTGTATATTTATAAAATTTTCGGCCGTAATTCTCTCCTTGTTATTTTTTTGGAATCCAGCGACTGATATAGATCGTACGGGGAGTAACTGAAAGTTGGAACTTGGTTGTGGACCATCCGATCAAAATTTGCACAAATATTAAATGAACTCTGTAAATTTTATATCATATCAGATTAGTTCAAATTCTAATCGGACAGCCCGAATCTGGACTCAAATTTTGAGTTATTTTAGGATGCAATAGTAAATTGAATATGAATATGGAACGGAAGGATATTATTCCCTGATTGAATATGAATATGGTTGTTTACTTGTTTCATAATAGTAAATTGTAGAGATGAAATATGTATAAAATTTAAGCAAATTTTAACAGTTTTATCACAGACGATTCGAAGGTGAAATCGATGAATTCAGAGTAGGTCCGATGGACATCGGACCTACTTTGGTCCGAGGGGTGAAATTACCATTCTATTGCATTAAGATCCGTGCTAATTACAATAAAATTCGTGCAAGTTTGTTTCAATTTCCGTGGACAAATATCTTAATGCTAATCGTACGATTCTAGAGCTAATTGACCTTAAAAGTAGGTCCGATTCCTATCGGACCTACTCCTATCTCGAAATCGACAACTGCTCTTCTCTCTCGCCCTTTATTTTAATGAGAGGTTTTTCGAGTACGCCTTAAGGAGATCCGAATCCGGACCCATGGCCGATATAGACCTGATACAGGTGAGATCAAAGCTGGGGCAATTTATTCAATGCGACATAAATTAAGAGCTCAATGGCAACGGTCCACAATTATCCATGTAGCACCAACGGTGTTATAATAACTTATAACAAAGTGCAAACTATTTAAATCGGAATGGTTGCAATCTCATTAATATGAAAATTTGATTGGTGCGAACTAATGTCGGAGCTGTCATTTTCTTTATACTATTTAATGTATGATTAGTCACGAGAAAAATATATATTTCCTTCACTTATTCTATTTAAATGTTTAAAATAAAATGTTGATAGTCTCCCAACTATCACGATTCAAATTATAATTTTTCTTACTGAAAAAATATAACACTCTATAGTCTCTCTCTCTCTCTCTCTCTGTATATTTTTTCAACTATGTTCTTGATTTATTGGGGGAGCAAAATCCACTTAAATCTGTAATCACTATATATAGACGGACGTTATTGAAACAAATTTCTGAAAATTTAGTAAATTGTAAACTCAACAATATAAATTTAGTAAATTGTATAAATTTGTAATTAGGAATATATGCTGCGAGAATAAATGCAAACGACAGTACGCGTTCCTCCATTTCAAAATGTGCTCATGCATGCATGAACTTAAATTAACACAAGTTGCATTCCAAACGAGAACAAATAGCTGCTCGCGCCAATTTAATTCGACTTAAAATTTATCATGCCATCAACACGAGAACCACATGCCAAGTGGAGCATCATAAATCCATGGTGAAGGAACATTTGAAGCATTTTGCCGCTGACAATTTAAAGTTTCTCACTTTCTTGCAACTCATTTTGTGAATTTCTTAACTAATGCAGTTAAATACCAACAATAGTGTTTGATTAGATGAACACAGGTTTTGTAAAATCAGCTTCACCGCTGTATTGATTTTTTTTCCTTTTTTTTTGGACAGATATATATTCCAATCTTAATATATTACAAAGTGCAGGTTACATATACAGAAAGAAAGAGATGAAAATTACATTAGTGATACATCAGCTGATTGAAACCTCCTGCATTGTCCATATTAGTTAGTTGATCGGTGAGCTAACTTTTTTCTTTCCGTCAAATATAGATCTACTAAAAATAGTAGTCAACAATTCGAAAAGCTACAACCAAAATTATACTGACACTGCACTCAGAGATGGAGAGACTACACTTCTCAAATTAGCTGACTTCGCCCGGGGAGTACGAGATACTCAAAGCTGAACCCAGCACACCTCTATTCACATTCTCAAAGCATGTTTCATACTTGCGTACAGGAGTAGACGCAGGATTTTGATTAGAGTAGGACAATAAATTATTTAATTGGGTTTGAATAGATAATTGGATCTAAACTCATTAAATAATCGGGTACTAGATAAAGAACAAAAATAATATTATAACACAATTTACTCCATAATATTTAGATAATCAAGTAATCAAACTACTAATTAAAACATGACAAAAAACCAACAAAATAGTATTCTTTTGCATAACGAAAACAACAAAAATATTATCCTTTTACATATTTAAAACAAAAAAAACCTAGATACTAATAATTAAGTCAATGGAGAGAGTTGTCCTTTACGGGTCTTCATAGATTAGAATCTTTGCATATTTTTTTCATCATCGACACTCATAAACAACTCTTTCTTAATGTGAGTAACCAACAAATCATTCATCCATTGATCTCCCATGGTACTTCTGAAATTATTTTTTACGAAATTCATTGGCGAAAATACCCTTTAACACTAGTGGTCGCCACCGGCAATATCAATGTCAATTTTCTAATTTGTAAATCAAGGATAAACATTGTGCTTGTTCGTTTCCACTATTTTTTTAGAACATTCACTTAAGCTCTTAGCTCAAAATCTCTATCATCTTTCATATCCAAGTGGTAATTCCCCAATTGACTCTCTAGGGTTAAAAATCAATACGCCTCTTTAAACCGCATATATGGGGCTGCATGAAGATTTTCATGCGGAATCAAACTGCAAACGCATATGCGGCCGCATGAACCGCATTTTACAACACTAACCCCTAGATTAGTTGAGTATTTTTCAAAACGTCACGTAGGATATGAGATATCTGACATTATGTGAATTGGATTTTAATTGGGTCATTCTTTAGATAGTTTACAAAATTTAATATATAACGGGCCATTTATTTCAATTGGGCTATTCAGAGTACGGCAATATCAATTTTTAGGCTAGGACAAAAGCTCAAAATCTAGTCTTTGTAAATTAGTTTTGAATTTTCAGGGTAGAGTTGTCCTACCCTGTGTTACAGTAGATTCGCCCTTGCTTGCAAGAGCATTCACATTTATTGAGCCAATATTCACACCGGCATGAGAGTTCATATTCATTAATTCCCTACCAAATTTTTTTATTAATATAAAAAAAATACAAATTTTTTCAATTCTACACCCGATTTGAAATTTTTTTAGAATATGCACAATCCAGAAAATTATTCCGCAAATCCAGGGCCTGAATCCGCACAATAATTTTCAAAATCCAAGGTTTCTCTTTTCCGTATATTATTTACCGAAAATAGGATTTTCTGATTTATTTTAATTAAATAGAAACTATTATGATTATTTTATTTTTTGTATTGAAATATTAGACACATTTTTATATTTCTTTGAAAATAGATGTAACACTATATAATTGAATTTATTAGAAAGACTGCGACATATAATCCGGATCAACATTTTTCAAGCCAGATTTTTTGCAGCTGTAAGAAAAATTAAAATATTTCTCTATATGTTACTGAAAAAGAAATATTTTGAATCTGAATTATTGATTCCAGTTCAAAAGTCACTTCTGAATAAATAAAAAAATATCGTTGTCCTTCTAACATATTCAAATTCTATGATACTATATCGTTGTCCTCATTCTTATTTTGTAGAACAATGTTGATTATTATTCTGATTTCAAGCTGAAAAAGCATTGCCGATTAAGCTACAAACAACAATTAATTTTGAAGAATACATACAGTAATAAAAAATCAAGAGAACTAGAAGAAACAAAAAGTGCCATCATCATCTCCATGCTGCATTGCTATTAATTAGTCAATTACTTCGTTTTTTAGTCCGATGTCTACAGTTTAATTGTTTACTGGAGATGATGCAAACAAACACGGACACCCTTTTGGCTTTTTCCATTCTATGATTAATAACAGTGAAGCTGTTTGCTTTAACTTTCGCTAATGCAATTGAACAGAGACAGACAGCTATAACTAGTTAACTGCCAGCACTTCTATAGTTCTATACTTGTGATTTTGCAAGAAGTATTAAACCCTACACAGGCTGGAAAAGAAAGCTGCTTAAAAACATATACAAGAATTAATTCACTTGTGAATAAGAATCAAGGCCTTTTTGGCGGGCTATTGGGAATGAACATGAACACGAAAATTGAACTAAAAAATATTGTTCACACGAGAACAGTGGAGCGACCAAACAGATATCTAGTTTAAATAACATATGATAACAATTAGAGGAGGGATCGGATTACATTCTTTTTTTTTACACATTTTGACACTTACCATTTTCGAAGTCCAAATAGTTAATCCAAACCGTTCAACATAATTGATATATTAAAATATGCTAGGAGATAAACTTTTATATTTTTTTGAATTTTTTTACTATTTATTAAAATGGTTACAAAATTGTTGTTTTCGGACCATTGAAAAACAACGATTTTGTAACCATCTTAATAGATAGTAAAAAAATTCAGAAAAATGTAAATTTTGATCTCTAAGCACATTTCAATATGGTTATCATGTTGAACGGTTCGGATTGACTGTTTGAATTTTAAAATTGCAAAATTGACTTATAAAAAAAACAGTGTCAAGATGTGTTAAAAAAATAAAATGTAATTGGATCCCTCCTCTAACAATTAACTTAAAATATTTAAAATGGTCGAAGTGATTTGACACTATTCTTTTTAGTGTGCAAGTAACTTCAAATGTCATTCCATGGGATTTTTTTTTTTTGATGTGGTCATTCCATGGGATGGTATGGTACTAGATTTTAGTTCCTTGGTATCAATCTATCAGTCAAACACCCATAAGTCCGTAACCCATTCTGGCTTGCTCCCTCACGTTTCGGGTACATCGTTACGTGAACTCCATATTTCAGCCCAAACTAAAAAAATATTTTCCTTCCCAGGATCTAAAGATTCTTTATTCTGATAGCTCGGAAAGTTTTTTTTAAAAAAGATTGATGTGATCGTTTTCGTATCCATGATTTGTTGGAGTGAGAATAACATTTTTTTAGAACAAATTATCATGTTTGATTGAGTTAGAATAGTTAGAATAAAAATTAAATTTGTTTGTCTTGTTAGAACAAGTTATTCTTACATTATATGTTTGGTTGCAAAATAAAAACAGCAAGAATAATTAAACTAAAAATAACTATTGTTTGTAGTTACTGGCGAGTCTAGCATGCAACAGAGGTAGGCATTTACCTACTCCTGGAATTTATTTTTTCTTTTAAATTAGATTCTTTTTTGGGTTTGCCTACCTCTGAAAAATGAATTTGCCTATTCCTGATCCAGAGCTCAGTCCTGTCCAGAAAAATATCAATAAAAAAAAAACCTCCGCCTCAACACAGAGGAGACGCTGAAACGTTTGTGCGCGATTTTGAATCATACGGCTTGACGCTAACCCGAACAATTAATTTACAAACTAAGAAAAGATAACAAAGAAATAACATCAATTACTTTGAATCATACAACTTGATGCTAACCTGAACCGTTAATTTATTTGAACTCGAACCCGTTAATTTATTCTAACTCGAATCCGATTTTTGCCTACCTCTAGCACAAATTCTAGCCTCGCCATTGTGTAGTTAAAATCTCAAAATTATTATGAATAGTCTATTATAATAATACAAAAGGTTTAAATTTACTATTTTAGTTACTCTAATTCATTTGAACAAGCTATTTCAAATAGTCTAATTTCAAAAATAATATATTCTCAGTCCAAGATTTATTAGAAAAACTTTAAAGAAATGATATAAAAATCATTACAATGGTTCTAAAACAACATATAAAAAAAATCAAACAATTATACTGTTTTATTTTTCGTAAAAAAAATATGTTTGTGAATTTACCCAGGTTAAAAACTGCCGTACATGAGTATATTTTTTTAAATGCAGCATAACATTTTTTTTTTCTTCTTGACATTAATCCAACGAAATGGATTTGCAGGAGCTTTATTGTGACTTGTGACTTGTAACTTGTAAGCACTGAGCATGCAGTTACTGTGAACAGTCCCAAATATTTTTTCTTTTGAATTATAACATTCTTTTTGTACGGCGGGTCCAATGATCAGTATATCGACCCGCTTTACATTAGTAAACGTGTACACAGATGCACGGTGAAAAATATCGGAAATTGTGGAGTGTCAGCGGCGCAGGCTTCACTTCTTTTCATGCCGAGAAAAGAGCTTGGACCATGCTGATAAGATTCCCTGCACCGGTTCATCCTGGTCCGTATTGACTTGCGGTCAGTTATTAAGGCGTAGGAACACGGAGTCTATTTGAAATTATGTTGCCCCGGGCATGGTGTGACGGAAATAAATATTCTGTGATTCCAAAGGATCGCAGGTCTCTGCTATTCAAATCACAACCGTTCAAATGTTTTGAGATTCATATGTAAGAACTAACTTATTTTGAGATTGCTACATTTCAATAAATTAATAGCTGAGATAGTAATCGCACGAACTTGCGATTCTTTAGAATCACAGCAGATTTGCTGCATGAGACTATGGGTTTCCTATGCGGAAAAGAGTCTCTGGATCCGAGGCACTGCTGTACAAGAAAGAATTCGCATCCTATCAGATATCTCAAACTTTGCGTGACTTTTTGGAATATGTCCAACGTTCAATATATTCTACACGAATCTCAAAGCTCAAATAATACTGGCCCCCTACAGTTCCCCGAATAGGCACCGGACACGTCGGTCACGCAAAAATTGAGATATCTCAGAGGATTCGCACCCGTACAAGAAAGACCCCTACGAATCTGAACACGTATCCTCTGCGTTCACCCAGGCAATCTTTTGAGTAATATATCTCAGCCGTCTGATTTTAAACGGAGCCAATCCGATCGTCTGATTTGAACAAAGACCTGTACTATTAGTACGGATCTAGTCCGCACGGATATTAAAGCGTATCGAATGATCCAGATGTATTAACTCCAAAGATTCTTTTAAGTTGATGCAGAGGATACGAGCTCTACGAATCTGGAATTGAAATAACACTGGTTTCTGGGAATTCACATCCTCCGAGATATGTCAAACTTTGCGTGACTTTTTGGAATATCTCAAACGTTCAAATGCATTATGCACGAATCTCAAAGCTCAAATAATAATGGCCCCTACGGTTTCCCGAATAGGCACCGGACATGTTGGTCACGCAAAAATTGAGATATCTCATAGGATACGCACCCGGTTTTTGGTGGGGTGCGTATCCTCTGAGATATCTCAATGTTTGCGTGACCGACGTGTCCGGTACCTATTCGGGAGGACGTAGGGAGCAGTATTATTTGAGCTTTGAGATTCGTGTAGAACGTATTTCAACGATTAAGATAATCCAAAAGGTCACGCAAAGTTTGAAATATCTCAGAGGATGCGAATTCGTGTTGGGTGTTTCTATGCTTCTTTGTCTGGGCGCAGTTTGGGTCCGATGCCCATCGGACTCAAATTGGATCCGATGAGTTTCATAACCGTCCGATCTGATTTAAGATTGGTGCGCACGGATATTAAAGCAAAGTGCACGAATATTAAAGCGATACATACAAATTTTAAAATGGGTCGAACAGTTATGGAGCTCATCGAACCCAGTTTGAGTCCGATGGGCGTCGGACCCAAGCTGCTCCCTCTTTGTCTTGACAATATTTACTTTCAGTCGAATTTGTTTAGAATCAAGTGTTCTCGGGCTCATCAATTTTTTTGTCCAGCTTAGATTTCAAAATCTATTGAAATGATTTTAACAGTGAATTCAAAATGTTAAAATTGATCTACTTCACAACTCTCAAGAAATGCATACAAACGTGAAATTCATAAAATTTTGAATTAATTTAATTAACATTTTGTCATGTGTTGAAATTTGATCGGGGACACATACCTTTCCATCACAATAAGCGAGCTTGGAATTTGGAAAGAATTATTATGCAAGCATGAAGTTTTTTTTAATTTTACCACCTCCACTTCCACTACCTCAGCTTCCTTTCAACGAAGCAGAGCTCCACTAAGCACGGACTGTCTCCAGTTCTTCCTTTTTGAACTTATATGCCTGTCTTATTTGACTTTAATGGACCGATGGTAATAATAGCTTGCAATTTCAGGCTTTCCGCTCCTCATCATACAGCATGCCACTTAGATCACGGCCGACACGTGGGCCCTCTATTGTTAACCAACTAGAGGTTCGTTTTAAGTAATATTTTTTTCATTTTTGGATAAGCTAGCCATTGCTATGTCCTATGTGTATGGCTATAATTTGTTGGAGACCTGGTAATGCGATTATGATCCATTATTGGGCATCGTATATTTTTAGCGGGGAGACGAACCAAACTTTAATGCATCCTGCCGCACAAGGTAATCAGTGTAAATTTCATCACGTCATTGTAAGTGTGTTATTATAACTACATAACTAAAATCCTCAAGGAGATTATGTGTTGTACCATTGTTAGCCAAGCCTATTTGAAATATCAAGGCATGAAAAAAAAAATGAAAAAGTTAACTTCATATAAACTAAAAACTAAGTGCAAAAATCTACGTAGAAAAAAATAAATAACAAGGAAAAAAAAATATACAAATAATATCATTGAAGATGAGACTTTTTTTTTTTCTTTTAGGTTAAACAGCCTAAGCTGAACTTTTTGTATTACGAATTGAACTTATATTTATTATTTATATATATTAAATTTTATATGAATTGAGAAATTATTTAATAGCTAACCTGAAGTCCAAAAAATCAAAATTCCTAAAAATTTAGTTAATTTGGAAATGAGGGATTACCTTTTCAATTGTACCAAATTTATATACAATTGTAGTTCATGGATATTGGGAATTTAATGCTAAATTGCTAGCTATCGCTGATTAATTTGACTAGTTATATTCTTTGATCTCATCATAGATAATCATTTGCTCAAAACACACCGACTTACAAATTGGCAACTTACCTAGATAAGCTTGTGTGAATTCGGCAAAACGCACACCTCGAAAGAAGGCATCAACTGGTAGATATAGGCCCTACTAATCTCAGTAATTTCGGATACATGACGTACGCAATCGGGCCAGAGTGACATAATATTTAGCAGTAATGTATTGGTACCACACGTTGAGCACCTGCTGTATGAACCTCTACAGTGGAAGCGGTTGTTGAATTTCTGGCCCTCGATCCCTTCTTAATTTAATGCCAAGGACAATGGCTGCTTATGCGGCTCTTATCCAGCTAATTTGATGGCGCTATTTATAAGGGTCTGTACCCTATCAGACCTCTATGACAATAGGCAAATCTGTTCACAATTTAATTTTATCCAAAAAGCCATAGGTTGATGGTGATTTACAAGTGTGTACCCTAACGGACCTCAACAACAATAGGCAATACTGTTTCCAATTTAATTATTTATACCCAAAAGGAATAGGAATTACAACCTCCAAATCAAGTTATAGTTCATCATAAGTTGTGTGCCGGTGAGGCTACGAGCTTTAATTATAGTGTTCAATAAAGATCAAATTTCAACTATAACTGAGCTTAAAGATTTTAATTGGAGAATTGGGGTGAGGGGGGCCGTGTACTAAAAAAAACAAAAACAAAAATAAAAAACTGAAACAAAGGATAACTCTTCTCACTTATTCCAAAGGGAAAAATATTATTACCACTAAAACAAAGCATACCATCGGATGCCAGCTTACAACAGTTAAAAACCTACACTCAGCACTCATCAAAGCAGCCTCGCCAACCAATCACATAAATCAAGATAATGATAACAATGCATAATTGTTTACTATGTCTACAAAAATTAACAGGCTTTGCCCTCAAACATCCTTGACAATCTTTGTGCGGTTTAGCTTTCCTCTATCTAGTACCCATAACCTAAACCAAAAGATAAGGGAAAGTCAATACCAATATTGTACTCGAACATTAGAAAAATTCTAAGAGTATTTAACAAAATCATTGGGCGTGGTTAAACAAAAAATTACCAGAGTTGTCCATGGGGTTTCCAACAGGTGCTGGCTCCGGCTCCTTGATGTCAACCACAACCACGTCAGAAGTGAGGAAGGTTTTGGCAACTGAAGAAGCATGCTCCATGCAGCATCTCACCACCTATTCAACACACAATGAAAATCCATTATAGAACTACTTTTTTCTTTATATTTTCATCATGTATACTTTCTCAAAAAAAAAAAAAAAAATCATGAAATTTCCAGAAGTTAAAGACCCATGACATTGCACTGTTAAGTAACAAATACTTATAAATGCATATATCAGAAAACGAAAAGCGTTGTTGTTTACAAATACATCTTGAAAAAAGCCTCGACCAGTAATCAGAATGTTTAGGACTACTAAAACCAGTGTAGTTGCAATGACCCATTCACTGTGTTAGTAGGTTTTTGGTCTTTTTCTTTAGGCCCACCAACCCATTTTGTCATTAATCCGTTTTTCAAAATTGGTTTGAGCAGAAAGGATAAGAGAATGGGGTAAGTTAGGTCCTTAAATTTCATACCCACCATTCTACCACACCACACTTACAACTAAAAGAAAATTCTTGGTGGGAATAATACAAACACCTTGGAGGTGTTAGTGCTTAAATGACCTCATCTCCACTACAGCCCTAAATTTTATCCTCACCTTCCATGAAAAGTCAAAATTTTTTCCCATTTGAGCAGTATACAATTTTCAAGAGAGCTTGTATATTTTCAACTAATTAAAAGTTAGCTCTTTCTTATTTTCATCAAAAAGTTGATGGCATAATGACAGGAAATATGATAAAAAGACCTTTAAAACATATTAGAATAATCTACTAGAAAAAGAGAAAGGAAGAACCTTTGTAGGGTCAATGATGCCAGCAGCCATGAGATCCTCATATTTACCGGTGGCAGCATTGTAACCAAACTTGTAGTTATCGCTAGCAAGAACCTGATTGCACTCCAAAAAATCCAGTATTTGAGCAATTCTCCATCAAAATTCCGAATATAATGCTGAAATGAATTAGGAACTAAAAGAAACCTTTTCAATGACAACGCTTCCATTGACACCAGCATTCTTGGCAATCAGTTTCAGGGGATAGTTCAATGCTCTCTTGACTATATCAGCTCCCACCTACATTGCAACGTGAACTAACAAGCTAAATTCACAATGCAATAATGTTTTAATTCAACATCAAATCTAATGCACTTGATAACTGAACATAAATTGTGAGAGCACTGGTATGCTTTGATATATGCTGGAAACAAGCTGATAACTTAGAATTAGCATATGTTTCAAATGATAAACCTTTTGCTCATCATTCTCAAGTGTGTCCTTGATAGCATCGACCGTAGCAGCAAGCCTCAAAAGGGTACAGCCACCTCCTACTACTATTCCTTCCTCCACTGCTGCCTGAGATACACGACACGCACATATGCACATGAGAAAGAAACAATTTTATGTTTAATTAACTAAGGAATGTTACCAAGTTTGAACAATTACCTTGGTAGCATTGAGAGCATCTTCAACTCTCAATTTCTTCTCCTTCAGCTCTGTTTCTGTTTGAGCTCCAACCTAAAAAAAGTTACAGTGGATAGTAGTTAGAGAACCCTCATTTATCTGTAGTGGAACATTATAATTGCTGCACACAGAATGTTTCTGTTCAGAATCATTTGAGTTAAAATAATAATAAAGCCCAAAAAACAAATACAAAATTGATGTAGGAAGGATATACCTGAATGACAGCAACACCACCAGAGAGCTTAGCTATTCTCTCACTGAGCTTTTCCTTCTCATACTCTTGTTCAGCATTCTGAAAAAGACAACACACATCATAATAAAAGAAGAAACAGAAAAAATGCAGAAGAAACAATTTTAGCTGCAATAAAATGCGCACCTCGATCAGGTTCTTAATTTGAACAACTCTCTTGGCTACATCCTCTTGGGTTGTACCATCTCCAACTATTGTGGTAGAATCCTTTGTTAGCACCACCTTTGCTGCAGTGCCCAGTACCTCGCCACCTACTTTGTCTAATGACAAGCCTACCTCATCTCTTATCACAGTCGCTGCAACCCAAGGAGATATTTTCAGTATATGACAGCAACAAACCTCATCTTTTAAAAATTAAAGCTGCATGTACAAGGATAAAAAGGAGAAACATTAATAAGTACCTCCTGTGAGAATGGCAATGTCATCAAGGTACTGGCTTTTGCGCTCACCAAAACCAGGTGCTTTCAAGGCGGCAATCTTTAGAGAACCTCTCAGTTTGTTCACGACCAAAGTGGCCAGAGCCTCTTGCTCTATGTCTTCTGCTATTATAATGATCGGGTAACCTCCCCTTATAGCTTCCTCCAACACGCTGATCAGGTCCCGAGCATTCGTAATTTTCTTGTCTACCAAAAGCATCTGCAAGTTCACAGAATATAAAGTTAGCAATTCAATGCAGGCATTCTTCCAAGAAATTGTTTTTCAAAAACATTTTACATTCAGGCTAACTGCAATTACAATAGGGTAAATTTTTTAAATACAATGTAGCTTAA
This sequence comes from Carex arenaria, assembly GCA_964058825.1. NCBI lineage: Eukaryota > Viridiplantae > Streptophyta > Magnoliopsida > Poales > Cyperaceae > Carex > Carex arenaria. The sequence continues at coordinate 532,350 of CAXKVW010000044.1, read as the reverse complement.
GGGAAAAAAAAAATGGAAGGTCAATAATTCAATGTGATTACTGCAACCCTGATGAAATACAGCCAGTTCCTTAACGCATTGGAATAAAATTGTAAAGCTCATTAGTCTCACTCGACTAGTAGAGAGTTAGCATTGACTTGCTCAATGAAAATATAAACTAGCTACATGCAGGAGTTGTAAGAAACAGAGCCATTTACACACCTTGCAATTTTCATACTCAGCGGTCATTTTTTCACTGTCAGTAACAAAGTAGGGGGAAATGTAGCCACGATCAAACTGCATTCCCTCAACAACATAAAGGCTATTTTCCGCACTCTTGCCTTCTTCAAGGGTGACAACACCCTTTCTGCCGACTTTGCTCATGGCTTCAGCAATCATGTTGCCAATCTCATAATTGTTTCCTGCACTCACTGCTGCCACATCTGCCAACTCACTGTCTTCTACCTGCATTACTTAGACAAAACCAATCACAATACTAGAAACACTCTTATACATACAAAACCAGCTTTTAACTTCTATTATTACGGGGAGTGATAGATAGGGGTGAAAGCAGATCGGATAGTGGTAAACCCATATCCATATCCGTAATTTTTTGTCAGATACGGATACGGATTGGATATTAAACGGTTACGAATACGGATCGGATACGAATACAGATACAGATATAATTCGGATTTCTAATTAAAAAAATTATATATATAATTAACATGTTATGCAATTATTAATAATATATCTATTTAACTAAAATTAATCACCCATTGTACTGATTCGTATATTTTGAATAAAATCAAATAAGATTATAAAAGAGACTATTTAGTACATAAAGGAAGACAGGAGATAGTAAATAGAATCGGTAGTAGAGTGACATAATTAATGCAACTCTATAAAGAAGTATCTATCGAAGTCTCTGACCCATGCTGTACAGTGACAGCTATCTAGGATTCTCAATTTCTTTTAATATTCAAGTTAGAAAAGTTGGAAAGAAGACAACAAAAAACGGATATCCGAATTACTAACTTATGTGGATACGGATAATTATCTGTTTCTCAGATTAAATCCGAATCCGTATCCGCATATTCGGTATCTGTATCCGTATCCGAATCCGAAAAATCCGGATACGGTCGGATAATATCCGACCCGTTTGCACCCCTAGATAGACCATCGATAAATCTGATTATTGATTCAGATTCATGAGCTTTATAAAAAGTAAAACTTCCACACCATGAATGAACAGGCAACAGATTTATAGTGTCCAAGAATATTGTTTTAGTAATATTTAGAGAAGGGGATAAATTAGATATAACAATTCAAGTTTACCTCCTTGGACATCTTCTTTAATTCAGCCACCAAGGCCTTAGTTGTTTTCTCAATGCCACGAGTAATTTGGACAGGGTTGGCTCCAGCTGCTACAACCTGCATTAGTAAAAGCACCATGTCATTTCCATTTCCTGAGAGAGTTCTAATTGTTATAACAACAACCATGCATGGTCTCAGACTAGAGAAACTGAACAGGTTGCATAAATTAGATACAACTTACCTTGACACCTTCAGCAATGAGCCCTTGAGCAAGAACAACAGATGTGGTGGTCCCATCACCGGCCAAATCATTGGTCTTGGCAGCAGCTTGCCTCACAAGCTTTGCCCCGATATTTTCAACTGGGTCCTCTAGCTCAACCTACACCATTAAATAGTCAGCAAATTTATTACTGTTTTGCAATTTCAGTAATCACTGAAAAAGGATGCAGAACCATAGAATAGGGAAGGAATGTACCTCTCTTGCGACAGTAACACCATCATTAACAATTTTTGGGGAACCATACTTGCTTTCCAAGACCACATTCCTCCCTTTTGGCCCAAGGGTGACACCTACCAAATCTGCTAGTTTGTTCACTCCAGCCTGCAATTGACAACATTAAAAATAAGAAAATGACACATTGTACGAACAACAATTATGTCTTACATTCTAAGAAAAAATTGCATGAAATCTTACTTGAAGCTTCTTAGTAGCAGAACCATCCTTGTTGAAGTAAAGCTCCTTGGCCGCTCTGACCTTGTAGTTGTGTTTTCTTTGGTACCTTACATTTCTAGATGGCATGGAGACCTTGTCGGTAGAGGTTAGGCCACTAGAAGAGGCCATCGGACCAATTGTAGATACAGTGCCAAAAGTTGTCGCCATTATTCTATTCAGATTAAACAATGATAGTAAAAAAATGTAAGCACAGTGTTTCGACAAGTTAAACAAACTGTTGTTACTTCAGTTGAATTATAATTCCAAACTTCACACAATATTATCCCCCCTCAACTTATTAGCCAACAATTGTCAATGCAGATGAACCAGGATAAGCCCAGAAGATTTTCACAGCCAGAGGTAAAGAAAAGTTAAAAATGCTCAGCAATTTTAAACATTTCATATTTGAAGGACGTATAGCCTACCCCAACTTGTTTGGGACTAAAGGCTTCGTGTTGTTTTCATATTTGAAGGCCGTATACCTTATACCAGCGACAGTGACTCTTCTAAAGAACCGTGAAACAGAAACCCGTCGGATGTACAGCCCAAAAAAAAAAATCGCTGAACAATACTAATTTTGCATTTAAATCTAACCAGACCTACAAATTTAATTCTAGATTTAGTGCGAATCAACCCCGTCTTACCACTGTTGCTTCTCAATCGAACTAAAAGTTCCAGACGAAACAATATCTACTGAGAATAAGCAAATAAAAGAAAAATCTGAATGAAAGCTCACCTCGGTACTGATTGGGAGGCTAGGGTTTTAGCGAGACTTCGGAAGGATAAGGCTTTTCCTTCTCAGCAGCTCTCTATTCTCTCGCGAAGTAGGCGAAGGATTGGTCTCTTTATAGATGAAATGTACTCCGTTTCCTACCTAAACTTGGTTCGTAAGAGTGCATTAATCGTACTGAGTTCGGTCCCACAAATTAGTGAAATTCGGTGTTGAAAGACCAGGTCGATGAAAGTTTAACTTATCCAAGGGTTTTTCGTCAGGAAGGTTCGAGAGGCTATCGTATCCCTCGGACCTGTTAAGATGCGATTTTGTGAAATTGTAGGTGTTATTGTGTTATATGAGCAGTGTTGTGTGGAAGAGTCTAGAAGCAGCACTGCACAGCGCGAGCTGGTTCTCTTTTTCACTTTCACTTTTCTTTCACTTGTGATTTGGTTTGCAAAAGCATAAGCAGGCCTCAAAAGGAAAATCGATATGGGCCGGGTCCTGGGTTTAATCATTCTTTTTATCCGCTATGGAGTGCGTACAAAGTGACACAAAAATTGATGGCGTTTAAAATGAATATTTCTCCATCTGTATCGGATTTTGATAAAGAATTAAAATTACGTTTCAGGGTTTGCAATTTTGCATAGCCAAACTATAAAATTCGTCCATAATGGCACACTTAAACTCCTACTGAGCCGACAATTGAATGCCAGGACATATATACATTATATTATATGCAGTATATATAAATTTTTAATGGTCTAGTGTACAGTTCACTGCAGTAATTAGACTGGTAACTAGTTACGACAATCGGCAGGGGCGGACCCACTTGGGTCCGGGGGGGGGGGGGGGGGGGGGGGGGGGGGCCGCTGCCCTTTTCTGGATTTTGCGTTTTAGTGGAAGTTGGGACGTTTCGATCGAGTCTGCCCCTCCCTGAAAAAAATTTTGCCCCACGCTGGACATTTAATTTGTAGTTCGGGTTAAATTTAGGATTAAAATTAAAATAAATTTCTTCAATTATGATTAATAATTAGAATTATAGATTAAAATATCAGAAATTACAAGTCAGAGAATTGAAAAGTATAAATTAAACCATTATTTTTTATTAAGTACTTAATTAGTTAATGGATTTGAATCCGATTAGCTATTTAAACCCGATTCGATATTTTTTTGCCCCCCCCCGACAAAAATCCTGGGTCCGCCCCTGACAATCGGCTTCAAATCCGTGCATTTTTTAAACTGAAATCTGAATTCTGAACCGAACAAAAGATGAAGAATGGAATAAATTATAAACGTGTAGAGTCTCTCTTGTATAGTTGTATAAACGTGCACTATTAAAAAATAAATGTGTGTTTTAGGATAGTCTAAGAGGAATTGAATTTCAAAATAATAAATATGCATTGTGATTTATGAAATAGTCAGCTGTGCATAATGCCGTAGCCAAGTTTATACCGTGAAATTGTCAAGTATGTATTTTAGAAATTCAGAATAATAAGTTTGGGAGATGATGCAACTATTGATGGTTGCTAAAACGTATTTTGATATTGTAAAAAGAAAAGAAAAAGCGTAACAGTTGGTAACAATTATTTCATATCAAAATATTTAGAGCATCTTCATCCCTAATATTATTATAGTTTCTAATATGATTTCAACAAATACACATGCAACTTCAATAATACTGACATTTCTTTGAACTGATCAAATATTTACACACTACTACAAAATAGCACCTCCTACACTGTAGGTTATACATGAATTTTCTCTATTTTATAAAAAAAACGTGTATGAAAGACTATTTTTTCAATGTGCAAAATATCTGCAAAAATCCTACATGGATATTAACTTAAAAATCAGTGTACAATTCTTTGAATAAAAAGCCATGTGGAAATTCATCATTTATACACGGATATTTCATTAAATATCTGTGTAGTAATATGAGAGAGCTACACGGTTTTTTATTGAAATACCCGTGTAGGAAAAACCTTTGTACACGGTTTTGTTAGTGAATTATCCGTGTATGAATGTGAGAGAGCTACACGGATTTGTACCTATAAATCCGTGTAAGAAAGTTCATTTTAGGGTTTTAATGAGGTGAACCTTCCCTTCCAACACCGTTTTGATCACTCTCTCTCCTCTGGATTGGCTGGAAGCTGATTTGTGCGCAGCTGGGATCTGATTTTGTTGTGAGTTTCTCCTCTCTCTCTTACTCAAGTTTCAAGTTGGTAATTGTTCTTCTTCTTTTTTCTGTTATTTTCTAATTATATTATTGCACATTTAGGGTTTAGGGTTTGATTAATTGATGCATGCATGATTGTTTTTATTTGTTAATTAGAATAATTAGTGTATTGTTGTCCAATAACCATCCAATCAATATGCTCTTGTAGGTCTATGCTCGTTCAAAATTAATCCAACAGGGATTAATTTTGGATAGTCCCCGGTTTGGGACTGCTCTTTGAATATTGTGTCTCATTTAGGATGTGAACACATGTTAGCAGAATTTAATTGGTATTTGAGAAAAGTTCGACAGTATTTCTCCTTATTGTTTCTACGAGTATGTGGTCTGTACGCATACTTGGGGAGTTAAGGGGAAATGCTGCCGAATTTTTCTCAAATACTAATTAAATCCCGCTAACATGTGTTCACATATGAGGCACAATATTCAAAGAGTGGGTTCAGATTGTAAACCGGCCCTTTCTAAGCCAAGAATTCGGTGCAAGTTATATCGACCATGCACCATCACTAAATAATTAAAATCTCTTTTTTTAAAATTGAATTTACAGATGGATCGAAGTTGGATGTATGAATTGCGACGAGATAGTGAATAATATTTGGTTCGTGTTGAAGAGTTTTTACAATTTGCGGAGAGTTATAGAGTGGAGAAAAGGGTTGCCAACATTTTGTGTCCTTATAGGGATTGTAAAAATTGTATAGGATTTGAGGACTCGGAAGTAATTAGAGCTCATTTGATTTGTCGGAGATTTAAGGAAAGATATACACGTTGGTTCATGCATGGTGAGAAAATTGGAGAAAGTAGTGGTACCAATAAAAATTGCGAAGAGAACAATGAGAATGTAGAATTTTTTTATAATTATGAACTTGATTGCAACGATGATAATGATTACGAGTATCTCGAAAATTTTGATAATGTTGAACTCGAATGTAGCGACGATGGTGAGATGACATTGAATATTGATGAAAATGTAGAACACGAGTACAATGACAATCTAGATGACATGTTGTGTGATGTGGGACGATTCCAACTATTCAACTTCTTTGAGATTTGTGTATGAAAAAAATTCTTTATTAAAAGTCGTGCATGGAAAACTTCAAATAATTGAGATCGGAATAACATGACCTGTTATTCCACTAGAATCACTGCATATTTATTTCTAATTTTATGCCATCAAAAGCCTCAAAATTATGTATTTTCTCCATACATAATATTACATTTACCATTTTAAACTTTAAAAACTCAGAATTTAGCCAATTTATTGACTCTTCTTTAAAATTATTTTAAAGTTTATAAAGCACTAGTTCACCTTTTATTTAAAAAAATAAAAAAAATTATCTATAGTGTGTTTAATAGAAAAGTTATCAAATTGAGTAAATTTTTGAGTTTTTGAAATTTAGAAGGGTAAATATAATACGATGAGGGTTCCAATACCTCATGTTTTTCACACCTCATCGTAGAACAACTCAATTTTTGACATGAATTTAACCGTAATCAATTAATCTCTAATTAAACCATCGTTAAGCTAAAAATTAAAGCTTAACTAAAAGACCGTAATTAATACCAAATTTCTGGGTCCCCACGTATGAACGTGGATCTCAGTGAGGTCGGTTGAGAATTGAGACCCGCATCAGCCTTGGACAAAGCATCAAGACCCCGGTCTTTGCGCGGCGCACCACACTCCATTCGGAGTTACCCCTTGCGGTGTTTTCGCGGTCTACCGAGTCCGACGCTGAGCCTAACCGGATCAAATCAAACACATATAAGAGCCGCTTAACCGGATCCCAAATCATTTCGATCTTATCTCTAGCCTCTAGGGTTTGAAAGAGGTGCTGGGCGGCTGCTATGTTCTCCTGTTTGATTTTTGTTTTCTTTTTTCATTTAGAAGTCTTCCGAAATCTCCATGACTCTATCATGATTTTTTCATTATTGCTTAAATTGAATTACATAAACTGGCGATGATGTAAAAAAAGGCCGGACTTACAGCTGCCCTCACAATTTTATTTTTGTTTGGGACTGGTAGTAGCTTGATGACTTCTACGGTGTAAAGGTTTTACTGAGCCAGCTCTCTCAAAAGCTATGTTGATTTCAAAAAGATAAAACTATAACTCTTTAAAATTTTCATTTGGACAAGCAAAAAAATCAAGAAACAAACAAACAAAACAAAAGGATATTGGATATTTTTTTTTTCATATACGGAGCTCTGTCTCTCAGAATCTGTATATCAGACAGACCATGCATTCACCTTCCCTTCAAGCAAACCATCTCCACCACTTGATCCCATTCCCATCCGACCTCACACCAAAACAAAAGAAAACCCAGTTTCCCAACCTCAAAACAATAACTCACCATGGAGATGTCTCAGCCTACAACTCAATTTTGTTGAAACTCGCCAAGGAAAAAGATGGTCCAATTCCCAAATCTAAATGCATCGCCTTATACCAAGAGTTGCTCCATATCGGCTTTTCACCAAACACCTTCACCTTCCCCTGCCTTCTCAAGCTTCTCGCAAACTCATGTGCCTTGGCCGAGGGAAAAGTAATTCATGCCCCATATTGTCAAATTGGGGTTTGAGTATGATGCCTGTATCAGAAACAATCTAATCAGGCTTTATGCACTGTGTGGGGATATTAGCATTGCACGTAAGTTGTTTGATCTGTTTCCTGAGAGAGACATGGTTTCATGGACTATCTTAATGTCTGGATATACCAAAGTTGGAATGTTTAGAGAATCTGTCAGGCTGTTTATACAAATGATGGATTTAAATTTGGAAGTTGATGCTGTTACTGTGGTATCTGCACTATCAGCCTGTTCTAAGCTTGGAGATTTGAATCTGGGCAAGAAATTGCACAAATTTATCAAAACAAAAAATGTGAATATGGATGTGCATGCATGGAATGCATTAGTGGACATGTATGCAAAATGCGGGGACATTACTAGTGCGTATAAGCAGTTCAAGCAAATGCCAAAAAGCAATATTGTTACGTGGAACTCTATGATTTCTGGGTTTGTACATGCCGGGGAGTTCACAAGGGCATTGTCAGTATTTCGAAAGATGCAAAGTGAAGTAATTGATCCAGGCAATACCACTCTTGTATCTGTGCTCAGCGCATGTACAAATCTTGGAGCACTTGATATGGGAAGATGGGTACACCTCTTCATGCTGAGTCTGGGTTTCAAGCCAGAAGGGGTCTTAGGAAATGCATTGGTTGACATGTATGCAAAATGCGGTGTAATAGATCATGCAGTGCAAGTATTTGAAGGGATGACACAGAGGGATGTTTTCACCTTCAGTTGCTTGATAGTAGGGTTTGCCATGAATGGAAAAGCCAAGAACGCTTTGGATCTCTTCTTCGATATGTTGACAGCTGGCGTGGAGCCGAATGAGGTTACATTTGTTGGTGTGCTAACAGCATGTAGCCATGCTGGTTTAGTTAAGGAAGGCCTACTCCAATTCGAAAACATGGTTAAAATTTACCAATTAAAACCAAAACTTGAACATTATGGATGTGTTATAGATATGCTGGGTCGTGCTGGGCATTTAGAAAAAGCAGAAGAATTTGTGAAAGAAATGCCATTTGAACCGGATTCGTCTATATGGGGTTCTCTTCTTGCAGCTTGTAGGATGCACGGGAATGTAGAAATGGGGGAGAGAGTCATGCAGCGTGTTCAGGAGAGGCAAAACAAAGAAGATGGGGATTATGTACTCATGTCGAACATGTATGCATCTTCTAACAGACGGTATGATTCAATTCGGGTGAGAAAGGAGACGAGGAGAGAAAAGGTAAAGAAAATACCTGGATGTAGTTCAATTGAGATAGATGGAATTGTCTACGAGTTTCGAGCAGGAAACAAGTTCTCCTTGTGAGGCTTACTCCAACAAGTTCACTACTTTGGCTTGAGAATTATAACAGTATGTGAATTTGCACAGTAATTTTCAATCATTTTCCAATGCCAGTACTGGATTAGATAGCAGAGGTGTTTGTATGATCTCATCCAATATATATCTCTATTTTATTTTGTAATAAAACAAACAGGACAACTGAAGGAAATGTAATTCTCCTTATTTTATTTTTACTGCATCTGAATCTGAAAATCAGAGTACAAATTAAATGACAGAAAAAGCTTAAAAAGATTATTGGAGTCTGTACTTGAGAAAATAAACTGGAAATAAGAGTGCAAAATAGAAAACTCCTAGTAAGAAAACAAAAAGAAATAAGCAAAAGCAACTTGAGATCTGGCAAATTTTATTTATTTGGCATTGATACAGCTTACAAGTTACAACTAGTATTGCAACAGTAAGGCTAAGGCAAGATAATGCCAGCACTACTTCAACACAGAATACACTACATATAAAGACGATTTTGTAAACTCTTTTCCCTAATTTTTTGCAAGAACTCTACTATTCCTTGACATCGGTTAGAGGTTCCCCTGCAATGCCAGGAGTGGGACGCTCAACCTCCTCGATCTCCACTTCTCGTACCCAAACTGTCTGGTCCAAAACCGATGTCCCGTTCTCAGTCGGATGTGGTGGAGCCGGCCGACTATTGTTCACATCTACTTCTGACTCCTCCGCCGGCATGAAAACACCTGTCTCTGGATCTGGGGCCCAGAAACTTTCAGTTTCGGAATCTATCGCCTTGTCCGGGAGCACCGGTGCCACCGTCTTTGCATTATTCTCATGCTCTTCAATAGGTTTTTGGTTCAGTGCTTCATGTATGCCGTGACTGTCACAGTCCAAATTTACTTCATCTGTGTCACTGCCGCTGTAATTGTTTGAAGATGTATCAGCTCCTCTCCTGTAGATATAGATAATAAGCATGCCCTTTAATATTTTCTCCCCAAAGTCACCAACCAACCTTTGTCCTATTCTATTTTTACAAAAGTCAACTGTAAATTCTAGGGATGACACCTCATATTCATATATATATGAGTCAATTTTGTTCTAGTAGAGGCTAGAGACATTCCTACTTTCACTGTTCATTGTCTCATGTTTTAATTAAATAAAATGTACAGTAAGTAATCAAGATTTCAATTTTTTGACAGAATTAAATTAACCGATCAGGGGGTGAAGCTGGAAAGGGAGAACCAAGAAGGGTACATGTAATTAAACTTACGATTTTCCGACTTTGCCCCCATAGCAACTTATCCATGGCTACTTGATAAGAGACCAAAAATGGGTGAGGGTGACTGACCTGACAGAGATGAGAGATGACAGAAGACTACCATTTTGCAAAGCTGGTAACGCTTTGGCAAATTTACTACGCTTCAAATGGGCTGATGCAATGGCCATGGCGAAGAGGCCTCTTTGATGTTCTATTCAGATGAAAGAGGAGAATATTTTGAAAAGAATGGAGGTGCTGTGTGTTTGTTGAGATTTTTTCGCAGGCAAGGAAAGAATATATTGATAGTTTGAGACTTGAGGCACCGACTTGAGTCTTTCGAGTTGTTCGAGAGGCACCGCTGTTGGGCAACGTGGCAGTGGGACAGTGACCACTTCATGAATTCGTATCCTATGTATTAAGAAATCATCTGAGTTAATACATCTGGACTATCCGATCTGCTTTAAGATTCGTGCGGATCAGATCTGCACTAATATTAAAGAGCTCTGTGTTAAAATCATACGGACAAATTAGCTCCGATTAAAATCAAATGGTCGAGATTAATTAACTCAGAAAATTCCTTTTTAAGATGATGCAGAGAATACGTGCTTCCACTTTAGCAGTTTTTTGCCCGGAATTTTTTATTTGTAGAAATAATGTAAAAAATACATGGACGGTAAAAAAGATTCTGTAATTTTTTTTTCTTTAAATTGTCGAAGGATTTTTTTCTTCGTCTTATTCAGTGTACCGCCTCCACGTGTTATAAAAAATTCTATTTCTAAACAAAACAAACTGTAAAAAAAAAAATCGATGTACCCTGGCCCTGCCTCCCGTGCTTAAGAAAATTTCTATTTCTAAAAAAAACAAACTGCAAAAAGATTTCGAATTCTTCTATCAAATTACAATCTCAAGCCAATTTATCTATGATTCTATATATTTTTAATAATTTCTATAAATAAAAAATTCAGTTTCAACTAGACATGTCTGGTTGCAATTCGATTCGAGTCGAAAGATGACCTTAATTTGATATGTGAAGACCAGATCAGATCAGATCGGATGCTATTTTGTGAACTGGGAAGTGAACAACTACAATTGGCAATGAATAACATTGCAGCAGCTCAAGTTTAGTACTGGGAAGTTTTCAGTCAAAAATTAAACGACTCGTAATATCAAGATACACCAACTTTTTAGACCATGTTTGGTTATAGTATAAGAGGTGGAGTAAATTTTTTATTTCACACTTAAGGAGTCAAAACGAGAAATAAAATAGAAGAAGTTAAAATCAGAAGTGAGCTAATAGTAAGTTACTCCATATTTTTAGATGGATTTAACTTATTCCACCAAAGTCCGTTGTCATAAACTTGAATTCATTTCTCAATGTCTTACTCCTCATATGAATTAATTTAATCCATAACATAAACTATCAAACAAGATGTAAAATATAAAAAATAAGGTAGATTAAGTAATTCAATCAGTAGGCTGTATGCCTGTATTGCTTTGAAGCTTAGTCCAACAACCGTGGTTTTTATTTCAAAACATTCGGATGTGTCATAGTGATGCATTTGCTTGGTGTCACATAAATTCAACGGCCCAAAATAGTTCTGACAATGATTTAAAGAACCAGAGAAATTTGTTTGCTTAGATTAGAAGAAAATCCAAGCTAAATATTGAATCTCTGAGAGTGCAATGAACACCCAAAAGGATGTCCCACTTACTGATCTGCTTGTTGTTCGACAAATGTCAACTCTTAAATTTCCATGTAAATATTAAATCATCAAAAAATATATATATTTATATTTCAAGAACCAGAGAAATTTGTTTGCTTTTATCAAAGGCTCTATTTTTTTGTTTGTCCAAATGAAAATTTTAAAGAGTTATAGTTTTATCTTTTTGAAATCAACATAGCTTATGAGAGAGCTGGCTCAGTAAAACCTTTACACCGTAGAGGTCATCAAGCTACTACCAATCCCAAACAAAATAAAATTGTGGGGGCAGCTGTAAGTCCGGCCTTTTTTTACATCATCGCCAGCTTATGTAATTCAATTTAAGTAATAATTACAAAAATCATGATAAAGTCATAGGGATTTCAGAAGACTTCTAAATGAAAAAAGAAAACAAAAATCAAACGGGAGAACATAGCAGCCACCCAGCACCTCTTTCAAACCCTAGAGGCTAGAGATAAGATCGAAATGATTTGGGATCCGGTTAAGCGGCTCTTATATAAAATGATTAAAACTAAAGAAGAAAGAAGATAGCTAATTATTCCAAATCCCTTGAAAAATAGCAGCCAACGTAAAAACAGACTCTACGAGTATATTATTACAGCTCAAAACAAGCATGATCAACAAAAATCATAAATGGTCACCGCATCAAACAATTGAAGAAAGTATTCCAAATACCTATACAGTGTCATCTTTGCATGTTATAAAAAAGGGAAAGCAGCGTAAGAAAAGGCCTTAAAAATGGACAATGCATCTGATTTAGGAATCAGCAGACTTGACAATGAAGTTCTGGCGGCTGATTGGGTTCATCACAACTGGTGGGCCAGCCGTGCGGGGCCATGCCTGGAACTGCTTCTCAGTTGCGGCCCACCATTCCTTGTTAGCGACAGTCGATGGTGTCGTTCCTGATTCAACAAAGCCAAAGGTACAAAATAGTGATAATATGAAGCAGGATGAGACCACAGAACCTCCAGGGAAGGTTCCAAGATGACATAAGAACCAAGGTTATTTTAGGAAAATGACAATTTGATATTTACTCCTGCATGACAAATTGCAAAACGAGAAATATGGCACACCACTGGTATAATTTAACCCTACAAAACCTAAATATTATACTCGTCTGACTCCACACGGACGGGGAAGAAAAGACAGACACAGTTTATAGTTCTTTCAAGGAATAGATAAATTTGTGTAATATTCTTCCTGTTGTAGATGTAAGCAGGAGATAGTTCTGTTACATGAGCATCATAGATGCTTTCATGTTCTCTGAAAGAAACCAAATTATTCCTTAAATACAAAAGGCAAAAGAGCATGTAGTTGGGAAACATGGAAAATATTATACATATACCTCCAAAGATCTTCTGCTCAGCCATGATGTAGTCACAGACATAAGCTATGACAGCAGCACCAGCAAGTGAGCCGATGACGTATTTGGTCGACATCTTTTCTCACTGCACCATATCCATCAACATTATTAATTATTACTAATTTTTAATTGATATATGCTCATCTATAATTCAACAACATACTATCATGTGATTAATGATAAGTCAATTATGAATTTCAGATTTTAGTAATGCACGTGTGATCTGGTACATAAGAGTTACACTAGAAAGCAAAGGATAACAGCGTAACAACCTTTATTTAAAGTACAAAACATGAATAAAAGATTGTTAAATTGGAAGAAGTTTCAGAGTTCTGTTTAGAAAGATAGATATTGGTATAATTTAACTATACTCCAACCATAGGATTTAGGCGTAGAAAAAGAGAGATAAACAGCACCAAGCTTCATTGATCGTATCAGAGAATAAATATAAGGTTCAGAATTGGTAAAAATAGAAAATAGGATAGGATAGGCAATCGAAGAGTCAAAAAAAAAAGGGTGGGGTTTTTTGAACGTTGATAAAAAGGGGGTTCAGACACCAGATCTCACGATTGGATGATCAGTTCGTGAAATCGGATCCGAGACTTCAGCTATACAATTTCAGGTACACAATTCATGAACCAAAAGGACAACCGGATTTCTCCAACAACGGGGCATCAGAACTCCACAATACAATAATCGATTATACAACAACGACAACAAGACCTCGGCATCGAATATTTTTGTTTTATTAAAAAAAAATTGAGGTTCGAGATCAGCGAACAATATGCAAAATCGAAACAAAATAAGGGTAGCATAATATCTAGGGAATCACAATCGAATTAAACAGAGGGTACTCCTTACCTTTGATCGACGGAAAGAACGAATGGGAGAGGCTAGGGTTTGAGGTGTTCTCTTGTTTATCTGGGAATATGTTCCAATAACACGCCTAGAAAGTTTTTAAGAAGGATATTGGTAATTGCAGGTTAAAAATATTAAATCTCCACATTTGCAAGCCCATAATGTTTTATTGCACTAAAGGCCCAAAATTCATCCATCCTTTTTGGGCTTATTAAATTATCTCTAGTCTTACATTAGAGCCCAACATTTGCAAAGCTACTGTTTTATTGGGCTGAAGGCCCATATTTATCTTCATGAACTTCAATACTGCATTAAATTAATTCAAATGTTATATTTTAACCAAATATTAGACCGATGATTGATTTAATTCGGCTATGTTTCTTGAGTAGAAGAAAGTGTTTCATTTCACATTAGTTTTTAATTAAGATATTTTCACGATGAGACTACAAATTTAAGAGCATCTACATCCCAGCACATGACTGTTAATTATTTTTTAAATTAAGATAATTTTAAAGTTTCTATTAAACTATGCCAGCAATAAATTAAAAATGAGAAATAATTTGAACCAATTATTTGACCAGTATGAAGTTTATAAACAATTTAAGAAATATTTCTGCATAGTTGCTAAATAAGAAACTCTTCCATATTTCTAAAATTGAATTAAAAATTGTCAAATTAGATTAGAAACTCTAATAGTTCCAGAAATGTATATGACTAGATGCTCTAACATTTTGTTAATATTAGAGTGTTATTTTTTGTGGTTGAGAGTATGTTGTTTTTTGGTGTAATTTTTGTCAGCGACATTTCTCTGCGAAACAGATATAACAAATAAAAAACTATCTTCATAACTAAAATTTTTATGCGTATCATGTAGAAATAAAAATATACAATTAATACACGAACATATGCTGCTATTAGCTCAGTAAAAACAAATAGTTCCATAATTTAATTTTATTTAAAGCAAATGCGTTGTAGCATTAATTCTTTAGTACAAGCTCGTACACTACACACGGATTAAAAGAAAGAGACCACCTATCTCCCGGGAGCAGGATTTTCCTGCGAGGCTGATATGTGGGTTCAGACAGGTTTATAAATTTAAATATTGATTTTTAGTTTTGATAAGGGTCCACGTATCGGTGACTCAGGAGCAGAAAAAATCCTGCATCCTTGGAGGCAGAGAATTTGGTTTCTGAATTAAATCCCCGCCTTTAAAATTTGATTTTGAATATTTAGTGGAATAAATATAAATGTCATTATTATTTTAGTCAGGTTTGGTTTGGTCAGCTTTAGCCATATTCTAATTCAGAAAAGTTCGTGGAGCATTTAATGCATTTTTTTGGTGGGTTCCACCGCTTAACGCTTTTCAATTTCTTCAAAGCAACTATGTACTTCTTCGTTAACATTTGCCATAATAAGCATCTTAATCAGGCGCATAAAATTTAGTATGAACAATCAAATAATTTACTTTAATCAGATGGATATAACGTAGTGTGAACGATCAAATATTTCAATATAACATGATAACGAGATTTACAAATAATTCGTGGACCAGCTGTGGGCTCCTGTACTTCGAATCTCGTAAAATAATTAAAAATATTTTAGTTCGAATTCGAACTGTCCAATTAAAATCCGACCAACTCAGTATACAGTATATATTGAAAATTCAATAGAATCTCTTACTATTAAAAATGATTTATTTATATTAATCGGACGATCGGATTCAAACTATTCGAACTCCGCGATCACTACCTACCACATATCTGCGCCTTTTGAATCTAAACGAGCGAGTCTCTGGGGGGTGCGTATCCTCTGAGATATCTCAATTTTTGCGTGACCGACGTCCGGTGCCTATTCGGGGAAACGAAGGGGGCCAGTATTATTTGAGCTTTGAGATTCGTGCCGAACGTATTTGAACAATTGAGATATTCCCAAAAGTCACGCAAAGTTTGAGATATCTCAGAGGATGCGAATTCGTCTCTGGGACCCGTCCTCTTTCTTTTGGGGTCCCACAATCCAGTGACTGTATTGTATTCTCTAACAGTAACTTCCCATCCCCCCGGAACGCGTATCCTCGGCATTAACTCAAAAAAGAATCTATTGAGTTAATGAATCTCAACCGTTTGATTTTAAACGGAGCCAATCCGGCTCCGGCCTATGACATAGGGGGCTTTTTAATATTAGTGCTGATCTAGTTTGCACGAATCTTGAAACAAATTGGTCGGTTGAAATTTATTAACTCAAAAGATTCCCTTTTGAGTTAATGCAGAGGATACGCGCTCTCCTTCCCGGTCCAGTTGTAAACAATTTTCTAATAGGAGTATCGCCGGAGTCCTGACCAATCGATTTCTTAATTCTTATTATCTAAAGTTTCCGTTTTTCAGTGGGTCCCACCCGCATACTGATCGAGTCGAGGAGATGCATTAACGGGCAACACAACAGCCTTTGCATTCTGGTCGACTCCTTCTCTCGCGGCTGGATCTGCTGCTATCCAAACTGCTCAATTGAATTCCAACTCCGCGATCCATTAGCTTCCTTATCCCACCAGAAGTAGCCCCAGATCGTCCCCAATTCCTTCCATTCCTGCCACGTTTCCTATTAGTCCTATCGCTATATGACAAACAACTTGGATTCTGATAATTTGAGTTTCGGAAGCACTTCTGATACCATAGAGCTTAGAGGGAGACATGCATGTACTTGAACCTGGCACGTGTCCGCCTCTTGCCAAGTGTTCCTCTCCAGAGTCCGTCTATCTGTCCTCAGATCTTCAAACTAGTAATGTCGATCAAAGTAGTCCTCTCGAGCAGTCTAGAAGCAACTCCAGTTACCAAAATTCAAATTCTGGTAAACCCGTTAGCAGCAAAGACACAGAATTAAGATTCCAAGAGAGGGAGGCTACGAAAGCAGAGCCTACCACTTGCCCCGCTGAGCCAACTGCCAACTGTTCCTCACCACTCTCTCCCTGTTGCTTTCCCATGCTTGTCGGATCTCTTGATAAGAGCAATGTAGCTCAAAATGGCACTGCTGAGCAGCCGACAAGCAAGTCAGGTTGTGTGAATTCAAGTTCCCTCGAAAGTAGTAGTAACAAAAAGGTTAAGGTGAGCCCAGAAGGAGAATTACAGATAGTTGCAGTTGCACTTACCACTGAACAAATTATCAAGTGCCAATCTTCAATAACCCCACGTCGTTCGTTGAGGCTGGTTGCTGCTGTAGAAAATCGGAACGGAGGACAACATAGTACTGAAAAGAAACTTGAAAGCAACGCAGAATGCAGGAATTCGTGTTCAAGTGGTAAGAGCAAAACGGTTAAGTTGAGCACAGGAGAAAAGGATTTACTAATTTCAGAAACTAATCGGGATACTAGAAAGGAGAATGGAGACAGTGGGGGCTTCTTTGTGGGGGAAGCTGTGCTCGATGAAGAAGCCAGACTGAGATGGCCACATCACTATATTGAAAAGGTACTTGTTACTTATCACTTATTGTTGTATTTACTTAATTCTTAATAAGTAATCATTATTGCTACTAATATTATCTGGCTTTTCAAGGTGAAAAGCAAAACCAGCCTTTTATCATTGTGTAGACATTAGAAGGTGACTTATAGTATATAAAAGCTAGCATTCTTCTCAATCTTGTTCTGATTCATCCACCACTATGCTTTACACATCGCAGGCTAATTTTCCAATAATTCTGCTGACACAGAAACATGGGACAATTTATGTCTCGCTAATCCCTAACATAAGTTCTAAACTGTCTTTTTATACATTAATTGGACAAACTATTTAACAACTGACCAGTTGAAAAGTTATGATGTCAGTTAAACAAGTTGAGTTTTGCACTTAGTAAGACAGGTCAAGGTTGAAAGCAAACATATGGCTCTTGCCTTTGATTTAATCGTATTGATCCAATTGAGATTGGTTTGAAAAACTAAAATTGTCTTCTCTTTTTTTCTCAAGCTTCGAGGTTTTTATCTTATGATCTTACTTTTTGTGTCCTTTTTCATTTGAAGACAAAAAAGAGGCACCAAGTACCTTCCAGGTGAGTTAATTTACAGCACACATACTTTCAAATTCAACAATTTTTTAGATACTTATTCTTAGCAGCAATAAATGTGAGAATGAGGACTGGTTATTTTTGTCAGGTTTAGGTCTTGGTTAGTCTCTGGTCATTGTCAGTTGTTATTTTGGGTAGTTTTTGGTCTTATGCCAGGTTCAGGTTGGGGTCAATTGGATTTGAATCAGATTCTGGATTAAGAGGGTTTACCTTTCTAATTAGTAATCTCGGTTAAGGGTTTGCGGTTTGGTCTGTTTACAGTTCAGGTTCAGGGACCTGATTGCAGAATAATGAATGGTTAATTTGGGCCATGTGGGCTCAGGCAGGAAGAGCTATACTTCGCTTTCTAGTCAACTTTACTCAGATATTTTCTCATATTTTTTGTGCAACAGTAATGATGACAAAGATTTGGTTTTGGATGCCAAGTGCCATTATTTGCAGGCTTGTATATCTGGATGCATTTTCTCTCTGGGCGATTGTGCATATGTGGAAGTGAGTAAAATATATCTCTCTAAAGAACAATATTCTGCAAAAATGTTGCATTTTCTAATAATATCCTAAAGATTATTTCTTGCACTTGTATAACTCTGAGGCCTTCAAGTCCCGTACCCTAGAAAAATAAAAAGCAATCCCTTCATATAAAATCATTTTTTGGGGGGAATTATCCAATGTGCTTTTTTTTTTTCACACTCATTAATGGAGATAGGAAAGTGGAGAAAAGAGTGGTGATATGGGCAACTTTAAATAAATTGGTGAAAATAAATTATTGGGGTTATTCGTCTTGTTTTAGACTGTTACATTGTCTAAATTTCCTATAAATAATAAATAAGGGTTGGATCCATTGACAGTGGATTAACTTGAAAATTTTCACTATATTTCTCAAACCAAATCAAACAAAAAATTTCAAAAATAGCAAAGAACTTATAAAAGCACTGTTGGTCGTATAGATTAGTTGTGTATCAAGTTTTATGAAATTTGAGTAACATTTGATATTCCATTGAGTTTCAAATTGTTTGATGAACTATATTTTGGTCATCTTACTAATGTTGGATTTCAAAAGCATTATCTTTAACAATTTTCAAGATTGTCATATTGATCCATCATTAATGGATCCCAATTTAAAAAAAAATGTCAGCTTATGTTATACTTTATTTTGAATTTGTAGGGTCCTCCGGGAAAACCTAACTTTGTGGGCCGGATATTGGAATTCTTTGAAACTATAATAGGTGAAAATTACTTCACGGTTCAATGGTTCTTTAGAGCTGAAGATACGGTAAATTATTATTTTTTTTTCATACCTTTGGAAACCAAAGTACCAAGCAAAAAGAGCATGATTTTCCTTTTTTTTTTTTTAGGTCATGGGAAACCAAGCAAATTTTCATGATAAGAAGAGGCTCTTTTTATCAGACTTGAAGAATGACAACCCTCTAGTCTGCATAGTTTCTAAAGTCAGGGTTGGGCGAATTCCTCTTGGTGTATGTATCACTCAATTTTTTCTCCATTTCCTGCTATCTCAGGTCCTCCTGATTGAGCATAGTTTATCTCTATACTCTTAATATATATATTGTGGTTTTCTTTTAATGAAAGGTGGGTGAGAAATCAACTTTAGTTCCATGGCGGTACTACTATTACGACATGAAGTATTCTGTAGACTACAGTACTTTTTCTACCATTGATATCGGTATGCAGCCTCATCTTCCATGCTATGAAACGTCATTAATAACAAGGATTTGAAGTACTGTCTTATATGGTGCCTCAAACTTACCTTCCTTGTGTATACTTAAATGTTTTAATGGGTTATTAGACTCAAGTCAGGCTGGTATCCAGAATTGTCATTTTATTATTGGGTAATATTAATCTATATCTATTGCCAATATTTACTATTTGGTGTATTTCTTGGTACATAGATAATTCTGGAGAAAAACAGGACAGTACAAATATCACAGGAAACGATAATAAGAGAAGTAACTCTATTAAGCGCAATAAAAAGGAGGACGAGGTAGCTTTGTTGGACTTGTATTGTGGATGTGGGGGTATGTCTACTGGCCTTTGTTTGGGGGCTCAATCTGCCGGCTTAAATCTTGTCACGGTATATTCATTGTTTTGATTTTTGAAACTTTGACTGTACCAAAGCTATCTGAAACCCAAATGGTAGCAGGATAAATTTGTTATAGGGTAAAATTGTTGTTTCATTTATCAAGTTTCATCTTCAGAACTAAAATGTGCGTCTAATATTAACAATACTGGTTTATGTGTTTTTTAAACTACAAATAAATCATTCTAGATAACCAAAAAGGACCAACTAAAGGTCTGGTTAGATGACCACATATTTTTACCAGATTGCTGGTTATGTTATCTTTTTCAGCCATTTCATTATCTTCGTGCAGAAATGGGCTATTGATTTTGATGAAGTTGCTTGCAAGAGTTTGCAACAAAATCATCCTGATACTCGGGTACCTTTTTCCCCTTTATTCCCCCCCCTCCTCTTTTTTTGTCTTTTGAATGTGAATTGCAGGCTATCATGAATTATTTTGCCTCTATCAAAGAATTTCTGACACAGAGCACAAACAGGTCAGGAATGAGACTGCAGAAGATTTCCTGGATTTGCTCAAGGCGTGGGAGAATCTATGTAAGAAGTACATAAATGGTGACAGGGATGTCAGTGTAAAACGAAGGAAGGAAAATTCTAGAAAGAACAATTCCAACAAAAAGAATTCTTCTTCATCAGATGGAGAGGAGTATGAAGTTTGGAAGCTTGTTGATATTTGTTATGGTGACCCAAACAATCACGGTAACCGTGGTTTACACTTCAAGGTACTTATCACCTCACATTTGGATACATCCTAGAACCATACCAAACCCTACTGGTCCAAAAATCAAAAGCAATAGTCAATGGCATTTTGGTACTTTCATATGCAACTAAAGCAAAGCCTTAATTCGGTGTTAAATGTCAGCTAATAGTTAACTCGCCTGATGCTGCCCAACCATGAAATGTCACTTTTGGTCTATTATACCTATTTAGGATGTTGCACACTACATATGATGGATTCTATTGTTTTTTTAAAGGTACGTTGGAAAGGTTACAGCCATAATGATGACACCTGGGAGTCAATTGAGGGCCTAAGGTATGTGCAATTTCATATCTTGCAACAAGAAATTGCCTCATTTTGTGGCCAACAACTCTTTTCTTCTATTTTAATTTTTAATTTGACAATTTCAGTAATTGTGAGGAAGTAAAGAAGGAATTTGTTACTGAAGGTTACAGGACGAATCTTTTGCCACTTCCGGTAGGAGCTATGTTTCATTCATAATCTTCTATTTAAGTTCTGAATTTTCTGACACTTTTGTCACATTATTTAATTAGCACTTGTTTCTTTTCTACACTAATTTGTTTAGGGGGAAGTAGGTGCAATATGTGGAGGCCCACCTTGCCAGGGAATAAGTGGATACAACCGGTTTAGGAATTTCGATGCACCATTGGAAGATGAAAGGAACCGCCAGATCGAAGTTTTTATGGACATTGTTGAATTTCTCAAACCCAAGTATGTCCTGATGGAGAATGTAGTTGACATACTAAAATTTGCCAAGGGTACACTTGGGAGATATGCCATCAGCAGATTGGTACTTATGAGATATCAAGCAAGATTAGGGATCATGGCTGCTGGCTCATATGGGCTACCTCAATTCCGACTGCGGGCTTTTTTGTGGGGTTGTCATCATAGTCAGGCAGGTTTTTTTCATAGCAGTGGCTGTATAGTATTGCTCTGTTTTTATTTATTTATTAATTTATCTATTTGTTCTGTTACCTTGTTGGCTTTGACGTTAGCATAGAAGCTAAGCCTCGATTTTACTGTCAAATTAATTGTGCCATTATATAGGTCAAGTAAAAGAAAATGGTCAAAATGAGTTCAACTGGTAGCCAAAATGGTATGAATTCCAGACTGAGTATTGTACATGGTATAGATCTTCAGAGCACTTGTCTTACTCTTTGTGTACTGGTATGGGGTTTTGGGTAGGGGATCATGTATCAGGGCCCTTTTGTAAACTTCCCTAACTATTTTCGGTTCAGTGAGCAGTTTATATTCCTTCACCCACTTTTTTGCCTAACATTTGCACTCTTCACTCTTCAAGAAATTACCGCAATTTCCACTTCCCACACACGAAGTTATTCTGAAGTATGGCTCTCCGTTGGAATTTGAGGTAAAAATTCTTTTAGTGTTTTTTTTAAAAGTTAATTAATCACTCTTTATTATTAATTTGAAAATTTATTATATGTTATTACAATGCTCCTGGTTTACAGCGTAACTTGGTTGGATATGATGAGGATAAGCCACGTCAGCTCGAAAAGGCACTTGTTCTCGAAGATATTCTCTCTGATCTCCCTGCAGTAAGTAAAAACATCAATGGTTCAATATTTTTAAAATGCTGTGCGCAGCGTAATTTCTGAAATGTGGTTTACAGTGTAAATCTTTGCAATATAATTACTTCTGTTCTTATGATTATTGAGCCATAACATTTAGGTTACTAATATGGAAGTGCGTGATGAGATGCGTCATGTAAAAGATCCTCAGACTGAGTTCCAGAGATTCATTCGTACCCCTAAACTTGGTACTTTTCTTTTCCGATGTTAATAATTTTTATTGCTGTTATTTGCATATGTATTTTTTGAAATATGATATTCACCCTAGCAAACCCAACCCCCCCCCCCCCCACCAGTTAAGTACTTTAATAGTAATTGCAAGTGGTGGAAAACTATGAAAGCAACAATTCTTGTTTTGTTTTCCAAAGCCTTTTTAATAGGTTTCAAATTTAGCTCTTATTTGGATAAATTAAAAAACTACTATAATGTTTATTTGTATCTTGTTCTGGCATTGTTCCCTAGAAGGACTGTTCTAATTAGTTGATTAACTTTAGGTTTGTTGTTATTTTATTCGATTTATATGCAGAGATGCTTGGTATAAGATCCAGCAGTTCTAACGATTCAAAGCCCAGACTCTATGACCATCGCCCTCTGCCACTGCATGAAGACGACTATATACGTGTTTGTCAAGTTCCCAAAAGAAAGGTTCCATTTTAAAAAATTTCAATTCCAAAATTCCTAGAAACAATATCAAGTTTATTTTTTGTTTTGTTTCAACTTTCAGGGAGCTAATTTTAGAGACCTACAAGGGTTGATAGTCGGCTCTGATAATGTTGTTAAACTAGATCCAAAAATGGACCGCATAATGCTACCATCTGGTAGACCCCTGGTAGGTCAGCTGTCAACTTTTTTTCTCCCCTTTTTTATTAAATAACAGTTGATTTGCTTCCAGCTTTTAGTAACATCATCAGTCCGGCACCGTTACAACCATCCTGACTATTTGCAGTACACAAATTCTTATTAGCTAGCCTATCTGTGCCAATAATACCTTCTGGTAAGACTTCATTAAATGCCCCCTTTATTTTCCCCATCGTGCTACAACTTTAGTCCTCCAACACCAGTTTCCTTCACTCTATCCGGGACCTCAATGACAGAGCTAAGTCCTCCCCAGTGGTCCCCACACTATGCAGGACAAAACTTCTTGTAATTCTTTCAAGTCCTAATGAAAGATCTACAAAAGATGATCATTGTAGTTGTACTTAGGTAATTAACCTCTTCCAGGAACTGACAGAAAAAGAAAAAGAAAAAGAAAAAAAAACTACCTTCTGATCTTCCAACATCACTTTTTCTAATTAATTAATATTGCTAGTATTGACCTTGTATTGCCAATCCATGTGTTGATACCTGCAAGTGTTAATACATTAGCTTTTGGCAATAAATTAGATCCAGTTCTTTGAATTGCCACTGCTCTGGACTGGTATTTTCCAGTTGGAATGGCTTACACCAAAATAGGGGTCTGAGTTTAGCCTCATTACAAATTTACACTAATATCTACTTGTTTCCTCTTAGGTACCTGAGTATACCCTAAATTATGAAGATGGCAAGTCATTGAGGTGAGAGATTTGCTACTATCATTATACATCATATTTTCTCCCTCCACTTAGTCAATCTTATTTTTTAAAACTTTAACCGTGATATTTATGGTCAATGTTTTGCAGACCTTATGCTCGGTTGTGGTGGGATGAGGTTGTGTCGACAGTGCTGACTTTACCCAATTGTCATTGCATGGTACAAACACCAACACTCTTTCAAGTCATAACAATTTTAATCTCAATTTTGCATGGGATGATGCAAAATGCCCCATACCTGATAATACGTGCAGTAGCTGAATTGTATGGGAACCAAAATATTTGTGCTGTTGGTTCAGGAAAATTGTAAAGCTTACTAGATTCTCATTAGACTTGAATTGATTAATAAACCTGGACTAAACCATAAAAACCAAGGAAGTGAAGCAAGATAAAAGCAAAAATCTACGAGTGCTGCTACACAGTGTTACTATAGGTACTCATATTGTACCAGTACCACCTTTACTGTCCTGATGATGTTATCCTAAGTGAAACCAAGGTCTATTTGAAAATTGATGTTTGTTCCTTTAACCTGTATAGGCTGTAATACACCCTGAGCAAGACAGGATACTTACTGTAAGAGAGAGTGCCAGGTTGCAAGGTTTCCCTGACTACTACCGATTTCAAGGATCTGTTAAAGATAGGTATGTTACATATTTCTTATAAGCACCTACTTTTCTTTGAGTTGACTGCAAGCTGCAAACACTAAAATGGTTGAATTTTGGTTGCAGATACCGCCAGATAGGAAATGCAGTGGCTGTACCTGTCAGTCGGGCATTGGGTTTTGCGTTGGCCACCGCATGGCTAAAGAAGAGTGGAGACGAGCCTCTCATGACACTCCCTCCCAAATTCTCTTTCTCTCTTAATCGCTCAATACTCTCCACCTTATCAGCTCAACCAAAGGAGGACATCAATTCTACTCTCTCCACTGACAAATTGGTGGAGAGAGTTTCTTCCGCATTTGAACCTGAAATGCAGATTAAGATCGAATAGAGATTTTTCCTTCTTTCCTGCACAGTATCTTAATTAATATGCTAATTTAGTTCAAAATAACACCCTGTTCAGCACCAGCATGACCATTGACAAAGAGATGTCTTCTCCATTAAGATTAAATTAACATTCTTATTTGCTTGAGGTATTTAGCCTTGCTAAAAATGAAGTAGGATGGTGAACAGAGTAGTGTGTAGATTGTTGCATATTTGCTAGATAACTAGTAGTGTGTAGATTGTTGCATATTTGCTAGATAACTTTGTTGCAAAACTTGTAATAAGCATAAGAAAATCACTGTCAGCTCATTTACTCGAACTGTTATTTTTTTTAAAAATATTTTCTTGAACTGTCGATTCTCATCATTTTCTGGGGAGGAGACTTCTTTCATATGATAAATATATAAGAAAAGTTTCTGTTTTCAGCTTCTGAACTATTAAATTAATTAATCAATCAAGCCCTTTCTGTAACTGAAGCGTTATCTCTCCTTTAACTATGTTGATAAATCAATCTAGATGTGTCGTCCGAGTTAATGATTTTGGTTTGCGTGTTGTAAATTGAAGATAAATAAAAATTAACAAGACGTCAATAATAAACAAATGATGACTATCTCTTGTTCATATATTTTTTCATATTCAATACAAACTTGTAAAGTCTTTCTTTATAGACTTTGAATAAATAAAGAGAGCCATTTAAATATTCTATGAATAAATATGCAGAGATAAAATATATTTTTTTGAGGAATTTTTTTGAAGTGATTGATGATCTTGAGAGTTACAAAATGGGCATTCATAAATTATTTATTTTATAACATTGAGTTCCTTTTTGAACCATAATTTCTCCAATTTTGTCTCATCAACAAAATAAAAAGAAAGAAATGCTCCTGCAGTTTTTGTGATGCTTTTAATCTCAATTTCATTGGGCGATTAACCAACCATCGAAGAGCAGGAGAGCAGTAAAACGAGGTAAGAGTGCTGGTCATCTCTTTTATGTTGTCTTTTTTTGTCTTAAGATAACATTATTTT
Source organism: Carex arenaria (assembly GCA_964058825.1). Lineage (NCBI taxonomy): Eukaryota > Viridiplantae > Streptophyta > Magnoliopsida > Poales > Cyperaceae > Carex > Carex arenaria. The sequence goes on along the minus strand of CAXKVW010000044.1, from coordinate 506,306 downwards.
CTTTTAATAGACATGTCAGCATATATTCAACAGGACAGTTAACAGAGAGTTTGATTGACTAAATTAATAGTTTAGAGGTCTAATTAAATTTTTTTTTTAAAAAGAGAGGTTGATGCCCATTGTATTAATTAGAAATGTATCATTACAACCACAATCAAAGAGACTATCATAACCAACTAAAAAAAAGTACTGAAATCTGCATAAACCAGCACCACCAAAAGTCAACTAAAAGATCATATATCAACCATTGCATAGAGTTAGCTAAGAACCAAAAGTATTTTAGATTAGAGGTAACTAAGCTACTAAGAATAAGACTAAGGCTAACTATATAAGGAGGAAAAAAATGTGGATATGTTTTCATGCATAACTAAGGGTACTCAAGTCCTACTCCACTCTCATCAGTAGGGTGATATGGCACTATCTTTATCGGCCTAATATGACCCAAAGGGATTGCATCTTCAATAATCGGAAGCCACTCACCAACAGCATTCTTGATCTTCTTTGGCATGGTACTTGCCCAATACAAACAACAAGATTTAATAATTAAAATCATATTTTTGGCTATTTTAATAGTGCTATGATTGAAAATTACTTCATTTCGATATTTCCATAGTGTCCAACTAACAACACTTAGAATTACTAGAAATCCTACTTTATCAGTAGCTGAGAGGGAATGTGCAAAATCAATTAAATCTTGCCAAGTAAATCATTGTTCCATAATAAACTGACTCTTATCCAACCAAAACCATACTCGTTGTGCTAACATACAATTAAGAAAAAGATGATCTACTATTTCATTAGCACTACAAAATTGATATGAGAGGTCACCAACCCTTAGCACTAAATTATCCTTAGTTAAAATTGTATTGTGTGATATTAACTACATGAAAATTCTAATCTTAAGTGGTATTGTAAGTTCCACTACATCATTGCTCCTAAAGGTTGAATCCCTCCACAGTTAAGAATTTTATAAATTGATTGAGTTGAAAACTGATCTGAATGTTTCCATCTCCAGTCAAGTTTGTCAGTGGGCAAAGAGGTCTAATTAAATTTAAAAAAGTTTAAGACTTAATTGAACAAAGTCTACTAATTAGGATACTTTTTTCTAATGAGCCATTTCTATATTTTAAGGGGATAGTGGAATAGAGCAATTGACATTTTTCAAGAGATAAAATTAATTTATATATCATTTCGATGTAGTATGAAATAAAACCTACTCTAAACTTCACTTTTTTTTCACTATTCCACATGTTATCAAACAAATTCTAAATATATCAATATATCAAACCCCAACAACTAATCATGCCATATGTTATTGTCGTCATTTACGGTGTCAGTTCCATTTTTCTTTCTAACTTTAATTTCAAAAGTTCTTCTTTTAATCATGTGTACCACTTAAACTATAAAACTACAATTTTTCCTCCAAATTATATAATAACATATTTACCATTCTTAATTCTAACAACTCACATGTTTACTGAATATAATTTAAATATATATGAAATATACCTAAAACTCAAATTAATTATGTTTAAACTATAATTACGCAAAGATTAATTAAAACTGGACTATTTCTCTCTCTAAAATTTGATCTCTATATTAAAATGTGCTTGGAGATCAAATTTTATATTTTTTGGATTTTTTTTACTATTTATTAAGCCAGTTTGAAAATCGCTGATCTAACGGTGGCTTCTGGTTTTACTGTTTGGTTAAGTCACTGTTGAATCAGCGATTTTCAAAGTGACTTGATAAATAGTAAAAAAATTCAAAAAAAAAATGTAAAATTTGATATCTAAGCACATTTTAATATAGAGATCACATCTAACAGTTTGGATCGACTTTTTGAACTTTGAAAATTGAAAAACGATTTAGTTACATGAGAGCCGTGGTGCAAACATTTTGATATTTAGTCAACTTCTATATATATATATATATATATTATTCCTTTTTGGATGCCATCTCTAACAAGTCTGATTGGAATGGTGCTAGAGAGGATTATAAGCGATCAGAAGAAAATGTTTTAGCACGAATGTAGTTGGAATGATGCTGGAGATAATTAGACGCAATCAAAAAGAAAGATTTAGTGCCAGAAGAGGAAAAAAATGATACAATTTTAATGCTAAAGACTAAAGAAGACCTACAATGGTGATTGTTTTTGGATTACTAATCTGATGTGTTAACTGTTAATATAATTGTTGGGATGTAGTAGAGTTTTTAAATTAGCAAATTTGCTTTAAAAAAAATTTTGTTTAATGACACATGGCTAATTAATTGGCTGAAATTAATTATAGCACTCTCTCTCTCTTCACAAAATTAATTGTTAGAATGGAGTGATTTAGAAATTATGCATATCTAATTACTAAATTCAGTGACGTGACAATATTACAATTTCTAAACATTTTGTGAGATGGAGATGCTCTTAGAATTTTAATTATATTTTATATAATGTTCAGCATAATTAGTTTTAATTTTTAGTTAATTAAGTAAATAAATTAGTTATTAAAATTTAAGATAGATGAATTCGTTATTATAATAAAATTTAAAAGAAAAATTCATAATTAAAGTTACCTAAACTATATCAATGAATGCGTGCGGTCGACCTCAGCACACTCGAGGAACCGAGGTGCCGTATAATATAATTTATCTGCATATATAGGAAAAGATCGACTCTGACATATCTTCGCCTAATACTTCCAAAAATAATTACAATTTTTCACGAATCCGTCTTACTTACTCGATCGGGGATACAAATACAATACAAGTAGTTCTCCACAAAAGACAATTTTCTTTTCCCAAAATCTCTGCAGAGGCTGTCAAGCTTGTCTGAGGTACCAAATAAATGGGGTTCTCAACGATCACAGGTTAGTTCTTTCTCTGTAAATTCTAGCGCCTTCTTTTACGATCGAATTTAATTTCTGAGGATCACCGGTAAAATAATCAAAACAACTTTATTCTGACATAATCGTACTGATCTTTACTATGATTCTATTTTTCTCCCTTTTTCTTATTCCTATTGGAGAAAACCAGGATCGGTAATTGTGATCATGGGAGTATCTGGCTGTGGCAAATCGTGAGCTTTTCTTTTCTATTTCTCCCTAATAAGGGGCGGATTTACGTTTGTTTGTACCACAACTTATCATATAAATATAAAATTGTTATATGTATTCTAATTTTGATCCTCATTTACTTAATAAAATTTTGTAAGCTATGAATCTCATAGTTTGTTGGTTTGTTTCAAGAAAAAAAAAATGATTACTGTTAATCTTTGTGTCTGTTCAACCCATCGATCAAAATTTTCCTTTTTTTTTTTATGAACTCATAGAACTTCAAATCTTCACCAGGACTGTAGCCGAGTCACTTGCAAATGCAATAGGATGTAAATTTGTTGAAGCCGATGATTTCCATCCTCCATCTAATAAAGGTTTTGATGCAGATTTCTTTTCTTCTGTATATAAGTATGCAGTGATTTGACTGTTTTCAGAAGTTGTACTAATTTGATCTGTTATAAATTTATCATCCGAAAGCAATAATCCTCCAGCAATAAACATAAACAGTCTTTCTGATTCTGTTGAGTTGCAGAGAAGATGAAAGGTGGATTCCCCTTGTCGGACTCGGATCGAATCCCATGGCTTGAATCGCTTAGGGATGCAATCAAAGAAACTTTAGAGCATGGCCCTAACGTAACCCTCAGCTGCTCAGCATTGCAAAAAAGATACAGAGAGATCCTCAGATCAGCTGATTGCGACTACAAAACTGGCAACTATTCTCTGTGCAAAGTGAAATTTGTGTGCCTGGAGGCTCCATTTGAAATACTGATGGAAAGGATGAAGAGAAGGTCAGAGGAAGGGTCCCATTTCATGCCATCATGCTTGTTGCAATCCCAATTGGATTTGTTACAGCTTGAAAAGGATGAAGCCATAATTAGGGTTGATGCCACTATGGGGCTTGACAGTATTTTAGAGTTCATAATTGATTTGTTAAACAGAAACTGGAATCTGTAAACTGTAAATTGGTATATCATTCAATTTAAAAAAAAAAAAAAAAACATTGATGAAGCATTACTGTTGTGGTTTCAGAATAGGATAAAATTAACAAACTAAAATTATGCATATATTTTTAAAATCCACACAATCTCAAAATTTTACCAAGAACAATCAAATAAATTTGTGGCAATATAAAATTATAGGGTAAATGCAGGAAAATTACCAGCTTGTTATCAAACTGTACAGCCACCACTAATTCACTATCTTTGTAGGTCTCAATATTTATCGATACTTGTGTTCAGAAATAAAAATAAAAACACATTTGCTTATGAAAAATTAGAACAACACCGAAACAGCACACTAGCTACAGAAAATTAGTTAAATCACTAACGCTTAAATTAGACGTTCCAGCACCCCCGCACGCGCACACACACAAAAAGAGAGAAAGAAGAGGAAGAAGAAGGGATCAAAAGATCAAAATTCATATGTTATATCTGAAGCTTTCTCTTATTCTCTGGACAAATATCCAAATTGATCAAGGAAACTCTCGCCGATTATAAGTATCCTCATGCACAAATACTGGTTGGCTACTTTGAGGCGGGACCACCACCGGCTGGCCCATGGCAATCCCCTGTGAACCCTGCTGGTGTGGTCCCAAGGGCTGCACGACTTTCGATGAAGACAATGCTACATAATAGACAATGCCTAGTGCCACACTGGCTAGGGACAACACTGCCCCGCCAGAGAAGACCCCAGGCTTGACCACATAACAATAGCCACCAAAATACATGCTCTCCTGCCCCCTCTGATCATTAAGTGCAGCACCCGTCAGTAATAGGAGGAAGGAAATGATGAAAGTGACCCTGCATGTATTACAAATTACACGATGTTTAAGCAAATGAATTACGAGCAATGAAAAAAAAAATTAAAACCTTGGAATTGTGAGACATCAATACATTGTAATTGTAAGACACCATTGTACCCACAGACATTAGTCCAGCTAGGAATCCATTGAATTATAATATAAACATTATTCCAGAACTCACAAATCCCTCATTTTCTGCTAGATTTGGGGAAGGGAAAGCTACTGATGCGAAATGAAAATTCTAGAAATACACACAAAGTTCAAGGAAAAAACATCAATGTACCAGGCAAGGATCTAGCAAAAATAATTACTCAGTGGGAAATAGTGGATTAGATGGGTATTGTTGACACTTTACTAGTCTGTGAGCGAATTTATCATGTTCTGGTCCTTTATTAGGGGTATTTACAAATTTCACATTTTTTCAAGGGCTTTCGTGCTATAATTTTAAGATTTCGCACGTTAGTGCCAGCAATATAATCCAGATGAATATCTGTTGTCTAAATTCTCATATTCCAAGACTCGAGAAGTTGTAGTATGCTTGCAGTTATCTTTAAAATGTGAATAAAGAATATTTAAAATTAGCAAAATTTCCCAAATTAGCAATTTCTCTCTACAGTACCCGAGCAACAAATTTCAAGACCATTTTACATTGAGGATCAGCGAATTGATAAAAAAGCCTTGTCAAACTTAAATTGGTATCTGACATGATTATAACATATCAAAGGTTGATAAATTTGAAATTCAGCCTTAACAACCACTAACAAATATTAATTAAAACAAAAAGGAAAACACTTGAACACACGGGCACACATAGCAGTATCGTATATCTCTTCCTTTTATGTTAAAGCAGATATAGAAATACCAGGATACAATAAAGGAGACCAATGCAACGGTCCAATTCTTATCGGACGGATGGGGATGCTTCTTGCAACAAATACACCCTGCCACAGTGTTAATGACAGCCTGAGCCATCATTAGAGCCACTGCTGATGTCAGCCCTAGGTATAGAGCAGGGCTCTTAGGATATACACACTCCCCCGGTTCTGGTGCTTGCACATCACTTGCCTACACATCATTTTAATTCATTAGTGAGGTAAGTTTTTGTATCAGATATTGGTACAAATTTCATCATGTTGGTTGGCATTAACATAGAATCTAGTTACTGATTGGTTTGCTCGATTTCAGTGTGCCATATGTACTAGATACCAGTAGATACTGGTACATAGTCGCAAGACTTCAGAAGGTGTTACTTCTCTTTCTTCTCAACTGATTGATTATACAGGCGTTTAGATTGCACCATATAATCTCCAAATTCTGAGGGCTTGCTGCAAATCTTTAACTCTAATAAAGAATAACGGAAAATAAGTTGATATTACTCTGTTACTCTTTAAAACTACAGAAGTCGGTCAGTGATAGAACAGCCGGATCAAACTTCTCTATATCTTAAAAAAATATCAAAATTTTGTTTTGTGCACTACGAATCAATCCAAACAAGATCCCCACCAAAACCCTAGCCTAATAGAACAAGAACACAGGAAACAGAACAGAACTAACAAAAGAGGGAGGAAAACGTTGGTGAAAGGTAAACAAGAGAGAGCGGGGCCCACTGACCTTGACACGTGTCGCCTCGGCGGCGAAGGCGAGGGCGGCGGAGAGGAGGCCAAGGAAACCCACCACGGCGCACACCGCCACTCCTCTCCTCTCCATTCCTCTTTTCCGTTTTTCGCTGTAACAGAATCCAAAAAAGTAGAAAAAGGAATGAATGCTTTGGGAAAAGAGAAAGGGCCTCACGATAAAAGGCTTGCTAAACAAGTGAAGTGACTGTAACATAAAAACTTAAACAGTAAGCGAGAAATTTGACAGTTATGTTATTTATATTAATTGAACCATGAGAAGTAACGTAATATAAATACTCCTCTTTGCTGTAGAGCCTGCGTAGTAGGCTTTTGCCAACTTTGGGTCGGTGCGGTGCCTCTTAAACTAATAAATGAATTAATATCATCAAATTGCTTCGCAAAACTGGGAATATATTCCCTAAAACTAACAGTTAGTTGTCTTAAGCCCCGCACTGACACACATAACTAACTACAATGCCTCGCCGATCATTTTTCGTCTCATCATATCGGGTCGAAACCCGATAGTAGAGAGATCCGGTTAGCTCCAGTTGGACTACGTTTGGACCTTGGAAGATTGATCGACTCCCATTTTCCTGCCACAGTTGCAAATATGAAAATTTTTAGGGAGTGACTAATAGTCCCCCCATTCTATCTTCTAAATGTCCCCCTAACTAACTTATTCATAAACCTAACTAACTTATCCATAAAGTATGATGGGGACCACTAACTAACTTGGATAAACAATAACTACTTTGGAGACCACTTAAATTTGAAAAAATTTACAACTAGCGTGAACATGTATGAACACTTATGCACGCAAGTATTCTTAGATAATATAGCAAGTATTCAAACCTAAGACATCAAGTATTTAAACAAAAAACTGGACATCAACTTTCTTTGCTCTCTAGTCACACACCCATCCTTTACACATTTTTAGAAGTGGATTTTTTTTTCCGTTTAATCTCGTCAATATTTCTAACAATCTATGAGAAATTTTGTAAATCTAAAACCACGAACATTTTCTACGTAATTTTTTCTTTCAAATGAGATCCATGATGAAGTACTTTCGGATTCTTTATTGTTCAAGTACTCATACCTCGACATACAAGTATTCATACTAAATTTAGAAAGTATTCATATTAAAAATATATAAAGTACTCATTCTATAACTTTGAATGTATCATTATTAGTAAATATACAAACTATAAAGTATTCATACTAAAACATGTAAATATTCACACTAAAACATTACATGTATATATATACTTATCAGTAAATATTCAACATATAACATATTCAAACTACAAAGTTACTATAAAATATTCAAACTACAAAGTATTCATACTAAAATATATAAAATATTCATACTAGAACATAAAAATATTCATACTTACGCATTGAAGTGTGGATTTTTATGTTGTAAAATATTCCTGAGAAATTTCTAAATAATTTACACCTCGTCGAGCAAGTATTTACATCTCGTAATGCAAGTATTCATACCTAAAATATAAAATATATTTCTAAAAAAACTGTGCACAAGTACGAATGCCTATGCACGCAATTATTAATATATAAGATATCAAGTATTCATAACTAAGATATCAAGTATTTTTAATAAAATATTAGCATCAAGTATTCATACTTACACATTGAAGTGTGAATTGTTATGTTGTAAAATAACTTTAATTAGTTAATTTGTTTGATGCTTGAACGTATTGATATATACTGAGGAAAATATTCATACTTATACGATGCACAAGTACGAATGCATATGCACGCAAGTATTAATATATAATATATCATGTATTCATACCTAAGATATCAAGTATTTCTAATAAAAATATTAACATCAAGTATTCATACCTAAACATTGAAGTTTTAGTAAAATTATTAATATCTAAAATTTTAAGTATTCATACTTACTCATTGAAGTGTGAATTGTTATGGTGATAAATCAGTTAATCTATTTGGTGCTTAAATATATTGATAGATACTGGAGAAAGTATTCATACCTATAACTAAAGTATGAATGTATTTGATACTTGAAGTATGAATTGAAAATATTATAGTCCAGCAATTATACAGATCAAAATTTTCTTGAGATTTGTGTGAATCAATTCAGCATTCTCTGCATGAACGCACCGTTTGTGTTTAGATACAGACCGTCCGATCATAATCCGGACCACTCAGGTAATGCATGAGATCTTTAATATCTGTGTAAATATAATGTAAGTATTCACACTATAAGATTGAAAGTATTCACACTACAAGGTATGAATACTTGCTCGACGAGGTATGAATACTTACATGTCGAGGTATGAATACTTGAACAACGAAGAACCCGAAAGTACTTCATCATGGATCTCATTTGAAAGAGAAAATTACGTAGAAAATATTCGTGGTTTTAGATTTGAAAAATTCCTCGCGGATCGTTAGAAATATTGATTAGATTAAACGGAAAAAAAAAAACCCACTTCTAAAAACATGTAAAAGATGGGTGTGTGACTATGGAAAAAAGAAAGTTTATGTCCAGTTTTTTGTTTAAATACTTAATATCTTAGGTATGAATACTTGATATATTATATAGGAATACTTGCATGCATAAGTCACACCAGTTGTAATTTTTTTCAAATTTAAGTGGTCCCTCAAGTAATTAATGTTTCTTCTAGTTAGTTAGTGGTCCCCATTGTACTTTTTTATGGGTAAGTTAGTTAGGGGGACATTTAGAGGACTAAATGGAGGGGGACAAAATCTTTACTCAAATTTTTATTCACATCACATGCATTCTACACAATTGTTTCACAACAACAACAAAAACACACACACACACACACTTTAATTTGAGATGTTAGTTTGAAAGGGACAATTTCAATCAAATGTACATAAACTATGAACTATAGGCTATAGCAGCAAATGCGGATCCGGACTAAGGACTGACAAGATTGTTTCCCTAATGAATTTCGTAAAATTTATTTTGTGTTTGTATATACCCAACATCCCAAGGTCGTATTAATTTTTTCACACATCATCATGTTTATTAATTATAGTGCCTTTTCTCTCCCTTGTATTAATTTCCCAAGTCCGCTCATATAAAATTTGGATTTTTTTTGCCGAAGTTAAATTGTGTGATTATCCTCTAATGCGACTAGGGGTGTCAATGGCACCCTTTTATCTGTTTACCTGACCCGTACCGTATTCAATAAGACGGGTACGGATAAGATTTTTTTTTGTAAACTTATCGGGTATGGGTACGGGTAAAGATTTATTTTCGTTATCAAAACGGGTAATGGTACGGGTAAAATCTATTTCGTACCCGTTACCCGATCGGGTAATTATATATAAAAAATATAAATTATATATCTTAAATTCTTAATGAGCATTGAATTATTATCAATCTCCAACAGCCAACTACTCTTGGTTTTGGAAAATAAAATTTATTAAATTTTCTAGCATGAACAATTGATACCATCTATCTATGTAATTGTGTTAAACATATTTCTTCATTAAAGCACTTAAATAATTTCGACCATTTCCAGCAAATTTCAAATTTCCAATAAAGTTTAATAATTTATAGCCTATTGAACTTAATAGTTTGGAAGCACAAAAGACTTATTTTAACTAGCTCTCTTACTCTAAAGTCTGAATGGTTTAGAAGAAAGACATTATCCCTCTAAGGCTCTAAGCACAAAAACAATATCTCTCTTAAAGTTTACTAGAAAAATATCATCTACAGAAGATTCTGACATTGTCGAGCAAGATACAGAGTCATACAATAGCATAGATCACGATGACGAGTAAGAATGAAAATCTTCTTTATATTTCAATTTTTTTTTAATTGCCATTGATATTCTGTATATTTAATTTTTTTTTAATTGCCATTGATATTCTATATATTTCATTTTTTTTAATTGCCATTCATATATTGTTGTAATTTTACTTTTATTATTTGCATGCTTTTTTTTTAATTAAAGAACGAAGATATTTGTGTTTTTGAATTTTTTTGTTTTGGTAAAAAACAATTTAGTTAAAATTAATTTTCATATTAGTAAAGTGATTATATATGCGAGGAATAAATGTATTTTAGTGTTTTATTTAATAAATAATAAAAATAATTATTATACAAGCAATACCCGTTATTTATCCGTTACCGTTTCGTTATCCGACAACCATAACGGGTAAGGATAGAGTACGGATGAGACAATTTGTAACGGGTAAGGATAGAATACGGATAAGAACAATTTGCAACAGGTACGGATATAAAAATGCTTCCACCCGACCCTTACCGTACCCATTGACACCCCTAAATGCGACACTAAGTTATGAACATGCGACTTCTCCTGTGAAAGGCATACATCAACCATTTAAATATTACAGCGGAGTAGGTTCAATGGATAACGGACCTATTTTGAATTCGTTGGACTCGAAATCTGTCCGATCCTCTTAACGATTTATGCACTCCACTTTAATATTTGTGAGCACATATCGTAAAACAGATTGAACAGACTTACAAGCCATCGGACCAAAGTAGGTCCAATGACCCACCCCACTCTACTTAATTACATGTGATTCTATCTTACATCTATATCTTAATTTCTGACATTGCTAATTTACATCTGATTCTATCTCATTTACTTGAGGATCTTCAAAGAAAATTTTAGTGGAACACAAGTTTCACAATAGGATGTGAACATATGAGGAAGCAAAATGTTGATACAGATCACTCTTCTACAAATTACAATAGATTGCATTCCACAAAAGAATGAGAAGCCTGAAGACTAAGCTGCACAAAAAAAAAACGTTGAATGCTTTAACTGAAATATTATGTAATAATAATAGCAAATTGCAAACTATGGTTCAAATCAAACTGTATGCGTTTGGAATTCAAAACTAGAGAGCATTACAAGATCAAAATAAAATAGTTATAAACACGTACCAGAAAGAAGCTCATGACGGAAAAGGTCATATGTTAAGAACTTAAAGATGTAGCAATAGGCAATTATATATATAGAAATAAAATTGCTACATCTATATCAGTTAATAGAAATATTAACTGATATCGGACATTGCTACATCTATATCAGTTAATAGAAATATTAACTTAATTTCGGACATTGCTACATCTATATCAGTTAATAGAAATAAAATTGATCCAAAATAATCGATGTACAAAACAAAGCAAGCACAACCGCTGACTTATGTTGTTTGAGCATTGGTTTTCCACTAATTAAAAAAAATGTAGAAAGAATAACTGTTTGTCCATAATTAAACACAAAAGAGGCAGTCATGTTGTGCCTCCCAATTCCAGGACTGGCGAGTGCTAGTATAAACCAGCCAGGTTGCAAACCGGGCCTTGTATATTTATGCTAGATGCTGCTAGGAAATCCAAAATTAACTTGGAGGAAAAAAAATGGGAATAAAAAAGTGGCATTGTAATACAAAATTACATCCAAGAACAAGGGCAAAATCTCTTCTTTGTTTTCTATCTCTGTCATCCATATTTGAAACAATCTGCTCTTAAAGCACTCTCTGACATTATGTAACCACTATAGAGTGAGAAACATGGTACAAAAAACAGAGGAAAATTCAAGCATCAGGTTTCAAATCAATCAGCGTGTTCATCCAACAACTGTGTACTAGGGAATAACGGGTCCCTCTTCTTGATCAACCCGGGAGGCTCTAACCCTTGGCCCCCTCTATAATTCAAACCCGCATCACCCGTAACAGGTCTATATGAAATGCCAGAAGATAGACCTGCATACCTTGATGGAGACAAATATCTCCTGGCATCTCTCCTCAAATCAGTGGAGTCAACTCTGAGGTCCCTTCCTGTTCTACTATCTGACAACCCAACTCGCTCTGTGCTGTTCAAAAGACTACCACTTGGCGCCGTCACAGACGTGTCAAAGGACTCCTCCGGGACCCAACCCAAAGAATCCTTTTTCTTCACATAGAATTGCCAGATACCAATGAGAAACAATAGAAACAACAAAGCAGGCCCACTCCACAAAACCACACTGTTATCAGGTCGAAATATTGGGAAATTAGACCTGTAGATCCCGACATATCCATCCCTAAACCCTAAAATCACAAGTTTTTCTCTACCGGTTGCTATAAGCGGCTTTCCTGTGTCTGTTTCACCATTACCCGCCTCTGATTCTCCCAGATAGGAATTCAGGAACAGTGACTTGATTTCATGGGTTGAGGTAAAGAACAAAGGTCTTGGAGCACCAACCCGACCATAATATTGTGAAGAAATATTATAAACAAAAAACTTATCATGGTTAGATACAAGTAGGTAACCACCTTTAATGGCCAGGATAGAAGCAGGGCCCTCAATTTCTGCCCGTCTAACAGACCGAACCCGGCACTTAAGATTTGAGACATCACCAAGTATGACTAAATGCACCAAGTCACCTTCTCGGGTCAAACCATATGCTTTCGACCGCTCTGATGGGTCAAACGAATAAGCTCTTGCAACCGACCCGTTAAGCCCTTCACACTCGGTTTCCCTAACTGTCATTGATCGTAATTCAAGTGAAGCGGCGCCGGTCTCAGTTAAAAAAAGAAGCCTTTGCTTCATGAATGCAACGGGCTTGCTCGATACAATAGCAGTACCATACAATGTACCATTTTCAGTGAAAACCCGTATCCGACCAGCTGCATCACCTGTTATTATGTAGCGGGCACGGGCAATTGGGAAGAATTCTAGGACAGTAACAGGTGAATCGTCAAGCCCATGGGTGATAATCCGGGGGTCACCGACTGTATACAGAGAGACCCAATCGGATTCGGTTGATGGAGCAGATTCACTTAGCCGATGGGCAACAACCGACCCATCAGTGTGACCCACAAACAGAAGGCACTCACTACGTCTAATTGGGGAAAGATAAGAGAGAAGAACGGTAACAGAAGTGTTAGAGAAAGAAGGAAGTTGAAGGATGACATCGCCGATGCATGAGAAGATATAGACCGAGCCCTGGGAATCTCCTATTGCAAAGTACTTGGTGAGGCCGTCGTGGTCTTCGAACGGCAGAGGTGTAGCAGCTGAAGGGATCGAGGAAGAGAGCTTGACAGCAGCTGTGAAGAGAAACCGCTCGGTGAACACTGGGCGGTTCTTGGTGACTGAGATAGCGGGTTTTGTGTTTGCGTATTGGGAGGAGAGGGTCGGTTCGGGTTTGGGTTTCGAACTCGCAATGGACTGTTCGAGGGTTGTGATTAGAGTTTCAAGCCGGTTAATTAAAGCCTCCTGGCGATCGATCAGGGATGCCTGTGTGATTTCCGGGTTTTGGGTTTCGGATGATGCAATATCGGGGTTCAGGGTTTGGGACTGGGACCGGATTAGTTGCGAGGGGAGAAGTAGAGAAAGGAAGAAGAGCTGGAGGGAGAGGGAATTGGCGGTGGCCATGACCATGAGGAAACAAGGTGGAGATTTGGGTTTAGCAGGAATCCATTAAAATTTTAAAGATGGTGTGTACCTGCTGTTACTGGATTTAGTCGGTAGATTGATGGAGAAAGAGAGAGGGGAAGACTAGAGATCCAGGGTGCGTATCCTCTAAGATATCTCAATTTATGCGTGACCGACGTGTCCGGTGCCTATTCGAGAGAATGTAGGGTGCCAGTATTATTTGAGCTTTGAGATTCGCGTAAAACTTATTTGAACGATTTAGATATTCCAAAACTTCACGCAAAGTTTGAGATATCACAGAGGATGCGAATTATGAGATCCAGAGGAGGAGGGATGAACTGTGAACAGGCGAACACCAGACCAAGGTAGACCGGGTCGTCGCACATATCATCTCCATTTTTTGGAAAAATGGAGATATCCATTGTCAGTAAGTGCCATACCCTGGTTTTTTAATTTGTTTTATAAATTTATATTGTATTGGATTATTGTTTTATTCTGGAATATTTTTTTACACTATCCTGTGAAATATAAATTTTTCAATGCATAATACATTTGCAGTTTTTGAATTTATACTTTAATATTTTGATAAAATTTAAATTGTTAATATTTTTGTTCATTTCAGACTCCATTCTTAACTGCACCATTGTAATCTTATCTCTATGTGCCACATCATGTCGCAATTAATTTCATGTCTATATGCTTTTTCGATCCTCATTAAGATTTGTATGAATCAAGTACATACAAATTTTGATACAGAAACAGTTGTGATCAAATATCAAACCCCCCCACACACACAAACACTCTTTTAAAAAGGATGTTTTAATTCAAGTTGATGTCCACATACCACAAATAAACTTCTTCGTATTTTATTTCCACTCCAACAAATTTCTATACTAAAGGCAAATTTACAACACAAGAATAAATTAGCATCACCATAGAACACAAACTTTGGGTGAGACCTGACAAACCACTACTACTGAAGTAGCGACAAACTATTGGTAATTTGCTATGATTTGCAAATACCAACTTTTAACCTTTCCAAAATTAGAAAAACAAAATTGATTCCTACATTTTTTTTTCATCAGTTTGGATTTGCATAGATGGTACAAATAGAGGATCAATAGCCTCCCAGCACAAGATTCTTCTCATTTAGGTCATGTTCAGTTGCACGTGAGGAATGAGAATGGGTTGGGTTGGAGTCTATTTTGAATGGACAAATCACTCTGCGTGTAGGAAAAAAATTCACTCTGAGTGAATTTTTTTCTTCCCATAGTAACAATGCTGAGCCGAACATCATGCTGATGTTCGTCTTTTCGCAATTAATTTCATGTCTATGCTTTTTTGACCAAGGTTTTTTTTAACAACCATAAAAAAATAATAAAATAACCAGAAATCAAATTTAATTTTAAAAATAACCAAACCGCCCCACCGTAGGGCGGTCTGGGTCTGCTACAGCTTTTTTTATTATTCAGATATTTTTTAGCAGACCGCCCCACGATTTGGGCGGTCTGCTACAATATTTTTTTTTTAGGATCTTAATATTTTCATCTAAAAATGTTCAATTTTATAGCAAGCAAAAATAGTCAATTTTACACTATGTTCTAAATTTTTTTTTCAAGATCTTAATATTTTTATTTAAAAATAGAAAATAAAAAATGTTCAATTTTATAACAAACAAAAATATTCAATGTTACACTATGTTCTCATTTTTTTTTTTAAGATCTTAATATTTTCATCTAAAAATGGAAAATGAAAGTATTCAATTTTATAGCAAACAAAAATATTCAATCTTACAGTATGTCCTCAATTTTTTTTTAATATTTTAATGTAAAAATGGAAAATGAAAAGTGTTCAATTTTATAGCAAACAAAAATGTTTAATCTTACACTATGTCCTACTTTCTTTGCATGGGGAAGAGAAATCCTACAACGGTATCAGCTCCGAAACTCCTCCCTGCTCTGGCAAAGCAGTCAAATCTATGACGGGTTGTTTATCTTCATTGTATCGACCCGCCACACCATCATGACTTATCTCTAGCACCACCTCCGTCTCTCTTAAGATCGGTGCCTCATTAATGTCCTGTACTACATTTTGCCTTTTTATAGACTCTATTAGCAACACAATAGATGTCTTTACAGAGGCCTCATCTCCTTGCCTGTCTTGTAAGACGGGCTTCGTATACTCCGGTCCAGGAACCACAACCTCTGTTGCTTTTTAGATTGGAATTTCACAATCCCCTACAACAATTAGCCGTGTGGTCTCCCGCGCTGTTGTCTCCAAGTATTCATACCTCATTGAGTAAATATTCATCCTAGTGTAAGTATCCATCTTAGGATCCGCCTAGCTGTCCCGCTAATCAATTTTCCATTTTGTCCTCCAGTCAATAACTACCTAAGTAATTACTAACTAACTGGAGGACCACTTAATATTTGGGGACCAGCTGTCGCGCGCAAGTATTCATCTATAATACATCGAGTAGTCATCTGCAATATATCAAGTATTCATCCTAAAATATCAAGTATTTAAAAAAAAACTGGACACATCACTCACCCATCTTTTACACGTTTTTAGAGGTGATTTGTTTTTTCTCCGTTCAATCTAGATAATATTTCTGACGATCTGTAAGAATTTTGCAAATTTAAAACCACGAACGTCTTCAACATAATTTTTTTCTTTTAAATGAGATCCATGATGGCATACTTTCGTGTTGTCGGTTACACAAGTATTCATCCTCCAGCAGATCATGCGCATTCATTTTTTTACTTCAGCATATTTATTAATTTTTTAATGAGTTAGATCCTAGATTTTTTTGTTTTGAAAAATGAATTGAATTTGGTTGAAAACACGGAGGCTACAGTAAAGGAAGAAAGTAGTTTGTAGGACCACAAATTAGTTAAAATTAGTAATTATAGTTAGATAATTGATCTACTTTGATGGGAGACAAGATGAGAGACTGTTAAGTGGGGATATTATAATTACCCATTAATATATGTTGTTGGGTAATTGTAGTTCACAAGTTAATTAGATTTGACTTGGCTTTTTCATATGAAAATTATTTACTTTTCTCAAACAATAGCATTTAATGAAAGATTAGAGCCCTCTCCTCTCTAACTTTTGGTTGAGTTAGCAGAATAGTATGTTAAAGTTAAAGAATAATTTTCTTTTGCTAACTCCAACACAATTAACACAATTAAATGTAGAATAGTAGTTTGAAATTGTCGCTAATCTAAGTTAGCACTATTATTTGTCTCATCCCAAACACATCCATAGAAGATAAAATTGTGAATACACAACATGTCATATTTCAAAAGTACCATTGGGACATGCTGTATGAACGCAAATTATGAAGAAAATTTTATGACCTTCAATGACACCACAAGGTACTCTATACATGCTTCATATAATGTTGGACCAACAGAAGCCTTGAAGCAATATAACAAGATTTAGGCAGAAAATGATTAGTTCACTGAATTTAGATGTACTATTTACCATAGTATCTTGACTATCTTCTAGGTTCAGTTCTCCAAAAAAATTTATGAATTTACATGTACCATTAACCTACAAACAAAAAATAAATAAAAACTAATTCACTAAAATTAGCTGAAGCCTTGGAACAGATTTACTAAGGAGACCAATCCTCAAATTGGGAAATGGAACTGCCTATGACAGCGATCGATGTAGTAGCTTTCTGGATTCCATTAATCAAAGACATGCGTCAAATATCTATACAGGATATCAAATAAAGAGAAAAAAACAAATTAACAATAAGAAAACAGTAAAGAAAAGAAAAAATAGTAAGCTGAAGCACTTCCTCATCCTGTTTCAGTGGTGTTATGTACCAGGAACGATATTCTGTCAGTACCTCCTTCGCAACAACTGTATTAAATTTTTATCAAATTTGTTTGGCAAAAACTGGATTACATATTTTCCTAATTTTTGCAACGTTTTCAATGCCCTAATTTTTATTTTATATAATTTCAAAATTATTCTATTTGTTTATTTTATAAGAACTTTCACCAAATTTAGCATATAAATCTACTGTCAGCAACATAGCGAAACATATTAACACTAAATAACAAAATTTTATAATGAGATTCAATATCCTTGATCTAACTTTCTATAATGCTAATTGGGCTTGAGAGCTGAAAGAAAATTGCTTGTGGTATTATATTTTTGTACATATCCAAATATAAATCCATTGATAATCTTTTACTAGATTATATTCTCAATTCTATGCTCATGAATAGCACAGACTTCTTCGGTCATAAACGCGATAATGTTTTTATTTACAAATTGAACCAGACATAAAGCGATCAATTAAATTAGGTGTCCAATAAAAAACCTCTAAAAAAATACATTCCAAGACAAACGAAAAAGTGAAATTCAGCCGAATTAAATTAATGACATCACATTCGTCAAAAAAAGTGGTCGAATTTTCTGTAAAACAGTAACAGAGAAAATTTAAGGCACCAAGGCATCAGAGAGATTCCCAATTAGAGTCGACATTCCCCTTTTGGAAATTCCAAAAGGAGTACTGATGTCTCTGTCTACTTTGTACTCATCATTTGCACAGATTCAAATGCCAAAAAAAATTATAGAAATATGAAGTTCGCATGCAGAATAAGCAGGCTAGATGAAAAAAGACGAACTCTAGGATTCAAACAATATCGAACGATTAATCACAAAGGCATGAGAACATAAAAGAGAAGAGAAGAATTTATCTATAGGCTCTACCTATCGACGACAGGAGGAGAGACTAGAGGCGGCTGGTCTCAGATTTTTTAGGTTTCAAACTTGAAAGAAGGGAAGGGGGTATTTATAGCAGCGAATCCAATATTGGGCCGAATTACAAGCTTTTTTTAATATAAAACCCGTGGGCCTAATTACAAGTCGGATCATAGTCCGAACCACAAATCAACTCTCTCTTTGTTTTCTCTATTTTAATGTTTAATTGGGCCTACGAAATAACATTGCTCAAATCACTCTTAGCTTAGGACCTCAAATTCAAAATTTCATCATAATTAAAGCAGAGAAAATAATTTAAACGTAATTTACCGGTCTTAATTATGAATTTTGACAGATCTGACTTGACCTGACTGGACTCGTGACTCCTCCCTTCATTGCAATTATATTGAGTCTTTTTTTGACAAAATAATTACACTACTGGATGCTGCAATCAACTAAAAGATTTGTTAATTCTTTTGTAAGCAGATTTCATATTAACCTACTTAATAGAGTTAATTCCCTTGTAAGGCAAGAGGGGGAGATGCTATGTTGTATGGATACCGATACAAGTTTCATATCATATATGATATGAATACGGCAATATGGCAATTTTAAAAAATCTAGAATACGATACGCCTATTATATATTTATGTTTTATTATTTTAATTCTATTATTAATTCAACACTATATTACACCGGGATTACATATTTTAGCAACAAAGATTATCTAGTAGTAGATGCCTTGGTTCTCAACTAACAAGTCCATGGGTTCGATTCACACTACTAGCAAATGTGCATTTTTTTTTTTTTTGTGTTTGCGCAGCTCACGATGCATCTAAGTTGCATTTTGTACGGGCACAATCCACAGGATTTCACATGGTGTACAAGTATTTGTGGCGTATCGAGTAGTATTTGTAATGTATCAATGAAGTATTGGAGGTCTATAGGATACATCACGTAAGCTAATATGCTAGCAGCGTATCAGATACGTATTGTGGATGTATAGAATGCGTATCCGTACTGATATGAATACAAGAGCCTAGGTGGAGTATCGAGATAACATATATAGGGAAGATAGGCTTGATAATTTTAGGAGCTATCCCTTAGCTTTGGCAACTAGTCGGGCTTGTATTGTTAGAAAGATTGAAGAAGAGGGTTGTTTTGCAATATGGATAGTAGCGCCTCTTCTAGTTGAACCAACAATTTAGTAATTGACTAATAAACTATACTAATATAACCAGTGTAATAATTTAACTAGAGTGAGGCTATGATCCTACTAATCACATTGCATATTGATCCATAGTATGAATTAATATATATATTTTTTAAATCTAAATAGTTGATCTGAACCAATCAATGTAATTTCTATTTGAAAATGTATTTACAGTAGGGGTGTAAACGGAGCAGATTCAGAGCGGACAATGTTACCATATCCGCATCTGTTTTTCAACGAGCGGATACGAATACAGATACGGATAATAAACGGATATCAAAATTGAAAACCATATCCGTCTTAAACGGATACGAATACGGAACGGATAATCCACAAATACAGATTCGAATACGAATATGGAGCGGATAATTGTCAGATATTGAATAATTCTACCAAATTTCATAATTTTAAATTACCAAATTACTCATTGGTTTAGATAATCAATCTCTTATCCTAATAGATTATATGATTTTCCTACCAAAATTCTTGGACTTAACGAATATGTATGTTTTTTAATAACTTTGCAAGTTTGCAACGGTGAAATGAATTGAAAGCTACTAAAGAATTAAATTTCGAATCCGAATATATACAGAGATTCGCTCCGTTTATATCCTCACAAAATTATCTGTATTCATATCCGTTTTATTTTTCTATATACTAAAATTATCTGTATCCGTATCCGTATCCACAAGTATCCGCAAGTATCTATATCCATTTAATCTGGATACAAATAATAAGCAGATTCCGAGCAGATTATCCACAAATAATCCGAATCCATTTACACCTCTAATTTACAAACTAAATTTTATATTTTTTATAATTATTTTACTATTTTTTAAATAGATAGAAATCATTATATTTGAATTGTCTAGAATTTTAGATAAAGCAACTTTCTACCCATCTAAATAAATAGCAAAAAAATTAAAATTTGATCAATATGTACATTTTGGTAAATAGTTGAGATTGATTGTTTGAACTTCAAAAATATGAAGATATTGATTTATAGTACAAACCAATATGCGCCACATGCATAGTACCGTAGCCTCCCTCATTTAATTATATATTATTTATTTTAGGAGATGAAATTCCAACTTTCAGGAAATTAATACCCCCATGTAAACAATCAAATTTTTACAATTTGAGTCATCTTTGATTCATTATGCACCTCGTCCTCATTTCACGTCACAGGTCATTTCAGTTTAAGAAAATCAAAATTATTTTACTATCAAGAGAGCATCTTTATGTTAAACTCCTTTAAATATTAAATCTTTCTCTAACAGAGATAGTATCAAACATCAGGTGCGCATTAACAGTTGTATTCCAGGCAAGAAAAGCCAAGAACCAAAGAAAATCTATAGATTTCTCTCAGGAACGCAGCAGATCCTATGATCAAGAAAAAAGGGTGGATTTCTTTTCATATAGATTTAAAATACTAACAACAATCACAAAGTTCCAACGCATGGTCATGAAAGATGATTTACCAGATCTAATTAAATTCTTACTGCTACCAGTTTCCATACTGTCAAGCGCTAGTTCTAAACACCTTTACCAGCATCACCACTACGTTAGTCAGATCTACAACCACAATCAAGAAAAACCCAAGGAATTACCAAGGGATAGAAATTAACATGAAAATACCAACTTTTTTTAACCCACCCTCAAATTCATTTTTTTCTCGGGCTGACCCTTCTTGGTTTCTCGACCTTTTTCTCCTGTCCCTTCTCCCTCTTACTCACCTTCTTATTTGCCTCCTCAGCAATCCGATCAAACTCATCCCCAAGGCGTCGTGCTCTCTTTCTTTTCTTGCTACTCGCCTCTGCCTCTATCTCCTCTTCTGATTCCTCCTCCTCTGATTCCTCCTCTTCTTCTTCACCCTCTTCCTCCACATCCGAATCATAAACCTCCTCGTCTGTTTCAGACTCATTGTCATCTTCTTCAAGAGAAGCAAGCCTCTGCTTGGTGAAACGGGTCACGGTTTTGCGTTTCTTTGGGGACATAGATTTGCGGAGCTTGGTGATAGAACCCTCGATGCGGCCTTGGAGGCGGAGCCGACGAGAACTGAGACCCCCCATGGACCAGTGAGCCTCGTTCGCCCAGGAGAGGAAAGGATCCATCATGGATTCAGGCGGATCGATCCGGGTCGAGTTCAACTTTGGATCCGGGTAGTAGCGCGGCCTAGGGAGGCCACTGCCGTAGAAGCGTCCGGGGCCGAGTGGGACAACCATCTTTCAAGGAGAGAGAGAGAGAGAGAGAGCGTGGAGAGGGTGGAGAGGGGAAAGGGAGAGCGAAGGAGGTTATAGCGCTGAGCCGCTGATTGAAACATGAGGCGGGAAAATTGGCGCCATTAGGGTTTGGGCCGTTTGGAGGTAAAAGTGAAAGCGGGAATTATTTTTTCATTGTACCTCCTGTTTTTGGGGAGGGGGGGCCGATGCCCATCGAACCAGAGTTTGTTCGATCGGTTATTTCTACCGTCCGATTCATTTCAAGATCTATGCGTATTACTTTAATATCCATATTGTTTGTTTTAATATCTGTGCACATAGATCTTAAAGTAGATTGGACGGTAGAAATGAGCCATCGAACAGACTCTGGTCCGATGGGCATCGGAAACCCCCCTCTCCCCCTGTTTTTCTGGGTAAAAGTGTAAAACAAGGGGAGCCCCAAAATTTTTATTAATTAAATATAAATAAATAAAATAACGTCAAAGTCTCGAAGGGATCGACTTGGTAGTAGGGGTGTAAACGGAGCAGCTAATGCTAATACCATATCTGTATTCGTTCTTCAACAAGCGGATACGGATAGTAAACGGATATCAAAATTGAAAACCATATCTGTCTTTAACGGATAATCCACGGATACGAATTCGAATACGAATATGGAGTGGATAATTGTCGGATATTGAGTAATTCTACTAAATTTCATAATTTTAAATTATCTAAATTGACAAAAATTTAATATACTTTTTAAGTTTGCACAGTGATGATTATGCATGACTAATTACTTATTGATTCCGAGAACCAATCCATTATCCTAATAGATTATATGATTTTTTTACCAAGATTCTTGGACTTAAACGAATATGTATGTTTTTTGGAAATTTCGCAAGGGTGAAATGAATTAAAAGCTGCTGAAAGATTAAATTTTGGATCTGGATATATACGGATATCCGCTCCGTTTATATCCTCACGGAATTATTCGTATTCGTATTATTTTTCCATATACTAAAATTATATGTATCCGTATCCGCAAGTATCCCTATCCATTTAATCTGGATACGGATAATAAGCGGATTATCCGCAAATAATCCGTATCCGTTTACACCCCTACTTGGCAGAGATTTGAGATTTAGGTAGAGCAGCTTGTTTTATCCCATCCTGCTATCTTAAATTTTAATTCCAGCCTGGTTAACTAAGGAGTATGTACACACACACGTTAAGATTTGTCTCGTCCGTATAAAAAAATAAAAATAAAAACCAGAAACGGTAAGCACCATCCCGTGCTCCTCCTAAAAAATGCATGTCAGATGATAATCTGTTAACTTAGAAAAAGAACAAAATGAACCGTTCATATTTACCGGCATCAATTTAAACATTGATTGGCATAGCCTGATAGCCATTACATCTAAGAACATAATCTTGGAATGCCACTTGACAAGATGATGCGCTAGCATCTATTAGGCAACTCATAATACACCATACACAAGAAATTGAGGAGTTTATTGACCACATCTATCAAACAACTGACGGTACACAACACATGAGACGGGATGGTGCTTACAATTAGGGCTGCTAATGAGCGGACTTCGGTCCATAACTGGCCCGTATCAAAATTTAAATGTCTATTGTCCAGTCCATAATCGACTCGAACTTGAGAAGTTTTTGACCATGTTCAGTTCGTCCAACTCAGATCGTTACAAAATCCAATTCAAACTAGCTTTGTTCGGACAAGAATATCTGGACAACCAATGAGTTGTCCGCTGGACGACCAATGGGCCGGTTATCATTTCATTTGCCACATTGTTATGAATTTACTATTGTCCAGAAATAAGCATGAATTAAAAGACAACAATTAACAGGAAATTTTGTTGTCCAGAATAAACTAAAAAATAAGTACAAATTGAAAGACAACAACAATAAATTTTTGCCAATTTTTTACAATACAACAACAAATTAATATTGCAACAGAAACTAATGAGATAAAAATTCTTAATAAAAACTTAAATTAATATAAAGCCTCCATGAAATTCTAGACACATTCTATTCTTAGATTGAATTTGCTGCTTCAACCTATAAAATGAGAAAGTAGTTAAATTTGTGGAATGAAAGATTATTATTAAAAGCCAAGTGAAAAAACCTTACTAAAATTCTTAATAAAAACTTAAATTAATATTGCCCCTACCGCTACCCTTCATCAGATATCCTCTTTTTTTTTTTTTTTTCCATTTTTTGCCCCTACCCCTACCCCTCATCAGATAGTATAGTGTTGTACCAGTAAATACATATCTTTTTTTTTGTTCTATGTATACAAGATGAATGCACCTGATTTATTTGATGAAATTCTATCTGGTAAGTTCATTCCAGATCAGCCAATCTGAACTAGAAAAGCTAGATACTGTCATTAAGGTAAGGAATAATACTAATAGAATTCTACTTATTACAGACTACCTATTAAAGAAGCCCTTTAACATGAATTAAAACATGAAGTGTCAATATGGTCGAAACTTATTATTTAAGTATGGCTTAAATCCCTAAACCATAAATTAAATAACATTATGCAATTTAAAAATGAAATGACAACCTACTTAAATATGAAATACTCCAGAACATTGTTTAGAAATAAAATCTAAATTATATATTTGCACATACAGAAATATTATAAACAAAGCACATGCTAAATTGCTAGCTGTATATTTACAATCCCATCCCTCTTGACAAGAGGTTATCAAGTATTTTGCATAAACCACCTCAGATTGTACAAACCTTTAATAACTCAGCCAACTGATACACCAGTAAACTAGAATGCATGGGTATCAGTGCCCGGAATGCATCAACAAAACAAAACCAAAGCAGAAGTGCACTGATACTAGCTAGTACCAGTGAGGAATGCATCAAACAGTAAGACAGAGCCCAACTGAGTTTACAGCCAGATCTGAATACAGGAACTGGTATCAAGTGTTACAAATGTCTGGTACCAATTGCGAATAACACAAAATTACCCAAAATTACAGCCCAACTGTGCCTTCTCTATGACACCTTCTAATAAAACCGAGGTACCAATTGCGAATAATACAAAATTACCCAAAATTACCTTGTACAAATAGCTTGAAACAGTTTTGAAGTCAGACCCAATTACCCAAAACACAAAATTTTACTGCCAAATAGAGAAGGTACCTTTGTGTAGGGTTGGAGCAGGAGAAGGACGGAGAGTCGGAGACCAAAGTCGCCCAGAGAAGCGATCGACCGAGTGAGCGGCAGTGGGTGAGATCGACCGAGTTGAAGAAAGCGGCAGCGGCGGCGCGCGAGAGAGAGGACGATTGAGAGCGGTGGCAGTGGGTGAGATTGACTGAGTTGCTCAAATGGAGGCAGGGTGAGATCGACCAAGTTGTTCAAATAGGCTTGTCCAGGGAGCGGAATCCCTGGTCCCAGTAATATTTGGGACCTGTCTGGTCCCAGTCAATCTGGAACGTCCGATCAAAATCCAATAGTTAGAATTAAAAACGCTTCCAAAACTTTAAAAAAAAAAAACGGCAAAACAGCAAAACAGCACAAGCAAAGCACCTCAACTGGTACCAGTATCGGTACCAGTGAAATTCAGAACCCAATAACAACAAGAAATACCCCTGTTACTTCATTTAAGCTATCTCCCGACTTTTTTTTTTTTTTTTTTTTTAAAAAGGCAAAAGCCCGTTTCATATATTGAAACTGGTAAATTACAGCAACAAAATAGAATATAGTTCAAGCCATCGTAACAGATGGCATATCCCAGATATATCTATAAAGACTACGACTAAACAACATAGTCCCAACTCCAAAACATAAGCACACAAGCACATAACACAAATAGAGATGCAAACATAGACAAAGTAAGGTGCCGCTAAGATATAAACTACCAACAGAACTAATAAGATAGCATAATCTCCAACCAACAGAAGCAAAATGGTTGGGAGATATAGCAACAGCTTCAGTCTTCATGAGGCTCACCAGTGACCCACTCCAACATCTGAATGTCATCAGGCGCCACCACTTGAAGAGGAATGTCATCCATGTCAACCGGGAGCCATTCCTGCACGTCCACCTGAAGTTCCTCCTTAGCTGCACCTGTCCAATAAGAAACCAAAGACACAATTTGTAAGATAACATTGCGAGCAGAGTAAATGCGAGTATTATTAAAACACAAATCATTGCGGTGTTTCCAAATACTCCAGATGACAGCGCAGACAACCTATCTCCCGACTTGTTAAAATTAAATATAAAATTCAATTGATACTGAAACCAAGTATCTCCCAACTTGTTAAAATTATAAATCTGAATGAGATTATAAGTTCTGAACTGTTGCAAGTAAAATTTCACAAAATTACAAATAAGTATCTCTAACAAAACTATCCAAATTTCAATTCCCAGTATAAGCCAAAATCCAACAGAATCCTAGTTCCCACCGCTTGTAGAACATTGTACGATTAAAATCACACTTTCGATTGTTAAACTATAGACCTACCTAGTTCCCACCGCGACGGAGGAGAAGAGATAGCAGAAGCGGCGCGATGGAGGAGAAGAGACAGCAGAGGCGACGCGAAGGAGGAGAGGTGGCACCGGCGAGAGAGATCAGCAAAGAAGACTAGCGGCGGCGGAGGAAAGAGGGAGAGAGAGGTGAATAGGCGATTCCGCTTCCAATCGAATGGTGCGCGAGAGAGAACGACTCTACATAAAGAGAGAGCGGGCAGCGTTTTTTTTTTTTTTTTTAGTTTTGGGAGCATTTTTAATTCTAACCATTGAATTTTGATCGGACGTTCCAGATTGACTGGGACCAGACAGGTTCCAGATATTACTGAGACCAGAGGATTCCGCTCCGCTTGTCCAGTGGACAACTCGATGGACAAGAGTGATGGACAAAAATGAGCTGTCCAATGGACCGTTCAATAGTCGTTCAGACCCGGTTCGGATATAATAATTCATTTGAACATGGACCGGATTTAGAATCCTGATCAGCTAACAACTCGTCCAACATTAATTTGTTTATTGCTCGGCCCGTTTGTCCACGGGCTGTTCTGTTCATTTAGCAGTTCTAAGTTACAATCTCTGTTTTTTTTCTGTTTTTGAGCCGGACGGGTACCGTCCCATGTATATTTTTCTTCCTCCTGCTTAGTTAGCCAAGTTTGGATTAGGATTTGAATTAGTGGGACGAGATAAAATACTCCATTCCATGGAATGGAATAAAATAACCTGGTCTATCTGGATATCAAATTTCTACCAAATCGATCCTCGATTTGACGATATTTTTTTATATTTTTAAAAATTTCGCCGGGAGCCACATTAATTCATCTTTCTTGCTTTTTTTGGTTGATATTTTCATTTCGATTTCTTTTTTTTTTTCTATGGATCAAGTCAAGTGGTAAATTCAAGTTTTGAACCATAATAGTTACTTCGAATGTGGGGTATACTTTTCCTATTTTTAAGATGTAATTGGAAACCCTGTAATGCCTGTTGGCAAGAATTTTGAATGAAATTGCCTACGGGCGCGTTTGAAGCAAAAAAAAAAAAAAAAATGAGTTTGTTGGGAATTCAAATTTGAGAGTGGAAGAATTATTAAAAAATAATCTTTTTAAAGAATACCCGTGAGGCCGTGACCTATTCAGTAGAATAATGTGATTTAAAATAAAGAGTAATGCTTAGGTGCTACTACGGTTTAAAAAATATATTGTATTAACTTTAAATTTCGATATAGATGACTCATTAAAATTGATTATATAATAAACTTATAAAATATCAATTTTTTATTATTTTTAAAAAAAATATTATTTTTTATGATCTACGAAAGATGACAAAAAAAAAACTTCATATAAAAGAAAATTGTCAATATTTTAAGCTATTTTTTGCTATCTCATAAGTCATAAAAAAAAATTAAAATTAATATTCCACAATTTTATTATATAATCAATTTACTGATATACTTAAATCGAAATTTGAAGTTTATACGATAGATTTTTGAGACCGTAGCACAGGAAGCCTTGTGCTATTCTACCATGGCACCTAGCTAAGTCTTACTAAAAATAAAAACTTAATGTTAATATAATATATGTTATAGTGTATAAAGACCTAAGTGTATTCACATTACATTTTTCTTACCATCAAATATAAATCTTGACAATCTAACATCGATAATTAAACTTACCTGAAGTTGATAGTTTACACATATGAAGATAATAATTAAAGCACGAGTAAAAAAGTAATACCTATGAAAAATGCTAATTAATAGTTCATACAACAAACGAAAAGTGATAATAAAAAAGTTCATACAATTACAAAATACAGCAACAATAAGCGGAGATGATAATGGATATTTCATAGAGTAATTAAATTAGATGAGCTTAATTAGTTTTCATGTCTTCGGTGATTTCTTCTCCAATTTTGCATATTATTTTACAAAACATTTCTAATGGTTGTTCGAAACAAATTTTCAAGTGTCTTTGTATTTTCCCTCCTCTGCTGACTTATGTCTTAAATTTTAATTAATATACAAAAGAAATAATAAATTTAACAATTTATATAAAGTTTTGATGAAATTTGAAATCTACCGAAACCGATAACATTGTCAGCGGTCTCAGAAGCTAGAACAATGACAATGTCATTGGTTTGAACCTTCCAATTCATCCAATTTGAATTTAAAACATTTTTTCATTTAATTATTTTTATTTAATTATAAAATATTATTATTTATTTATTTTTTGTATTAAAATATTAGAAATATTTTTATATTTTTTTAAAATTAGATAGAAAACTATATAATTTGATTTATTAGAAAGACTTAAACAAATAATCCGTATCAATATTTTTCAGATCGGATTTTTCACGGCTGTAGGAAAAATTAAAATATTTCTTTGTGTGTTATTGGAAAAAAATAAAAATACTTTGAATCTGAATTATTGGTTCCGGTTTAAAAGTCACTTCTAGGTAAATACAGAAAATATTATGGTATTTCTATTTTAAAAAAAAATAAAAATTTAAGAAAACTTTTCGAAACATTGTAATCACTACTCAAAAAGTTTTTAATATGAGTCGTTCGTTGTTTTAATCTGATATAATTCTCGCATTAAAAAGTGTGCATTCTGCATCAAAAATTGTGCATAAATATATCATGCAAAGTTATCTCTCGGAATTGAATTTTGAGGATGAAACCGATGACATTATCATCGGTTCCAGCAAGAGGTTTAAATAGCGTTTATCGCGTCATAGCGGAATGGCTGAAAAAACAGCGCTATGCCCAAATAGAGCCGCTATCGCGCTATAGCGCCGATAGCGTCATAGCTTTTATGGTCCGAAAACACTATAGCGCGCTATTTAGAACACAGTGCTATTTATAACATCGGTTTCGATGGATTTTGAATTTCATCAGAACTTTGTATAGATTGTTAAATTTATTATTTCTTTTGTATATTAATAAAATTTTCGGCTTCTTCGACCAAATAAATATCACTGTTGGTTTCAACATTGTTTTGACACCAGATAAAATTATGCAATATGCAACATGCTAAAATGACTAGACGTTGCTTCTTATATTTATATTGGATGCATGATTTTTGGATTTTTTTAATCGCATTTTCAAAACTCCGAATGTCCATTCGACAAGTTGTGCATGATAATAATCAAATAGGTCCTCCGTGATTTGATATTGATTTTGTTTTAGTGTTTGTGATGTGTCAAAATCATATCTAATAATATTTATAATTCTAATTGTCTACTTTATAATCGATTCAAAAGTGTATGAATCTCTCGTATAGTATAGATCGGGGTGTCGATCCACAGTAATAGTGTATTCAGATTAAATCGTTCACTAATTCTAAGTTTATTTGGTTGTGTTTGATTGTTTGGTTGAGTTGTGTTGAGTTTCGGGCTTTTAGGTGATTGGTCAAAGTAATGTAGTAGGGATTATAGGTAGTAAAGAGTTACATGGATCATGTTTTCTATCATTTTTATTCATCTGATCTAGTTTTTGGTTAAAAAGCAATTGTATGCGGTGTTGTAATCAACAGCATGCGAGTGCTAAACATGTCAATTATAGTTTCTAACTCCAATTAGAATCGCATGCGGTTTGGCCAGAAGAGTGTGCGCCCTAAACTGGTATTAAATGCAAATCTAAGAGCTGCTAATCTTAATTTAGTGCTAATCACAGGAATGCTATAGCATCTTGACTGAAAATGACTAGTAAGGGATTTGTACCCGAACTTCACCCTAATCAATCGCATAAAGATTATTGATAAGTCTCCATTACCAAATTATTTAAATTCACAGTTGTCTATGCGAGCTCTACCAGTTGTCTATATATGCTAATTTTAAATAAAGTACAAGCTTTGGAAAAAGAACATTAAGTGGTACGTATCAAGGTACTTATGCGGGTATAGCGAATGTTAGAAACTGGTATCAGTACAATTGTCGTCGTATCAGTGTTTGTCAAAAACTGATAATACGTGTCTAATTATCAGACGAGTGACTAGAGCAAATATGAAACACACTCAACTTTCCGTTTCTTTTTCGAAGATGAATAATCTAACTACTCAAAATTTACTTCAACAAAAAGAACTAGAAGAGGACAAACTGAACCAAGTTTTTTTTTTCTTTTCAACTTATAAACATAGAAGCAAGCAGTAAAGAAACTAAATTAGTTAGTAACGGTAAAAAAGAAATTGGTAGGACAAAAAATAACAAAAAACCAGAGAAACGAACAACGAGAGAAGTTTCCTCTAAGATTGTCGAAAAAAAAAGAAAGACAAATAACTACTTTGTAATTCAAAAACTACAAATGAAGAACTAACGAACGAAAGACAAATAAACAATAGAGAAATACCTCTCAAATGGATGTTACGTTAGATTCATGAGTTAAAAAAGATAGCTGAACAATTATAGTCGCATTTTGTTTTTAATTATGTATGTTTTTATAGCGGATAATTAGTTTTCAATTAAAGATTTATTATTTTTTTAGACTCTTTGAAGATCTAATTTTTTAACCTACTACCTCGAACATGAATTGAATTTTAATTCTTACATTTATGCTGAACAACCTAAAAAAATAAATCCATGCACGTAATAAGCACAGCGATACCTAGAACATCTACATCTCTGTTTTTAAATAATTGTTAACCACTTTTTTAGAAATTAAGATCTCTAAAGTTTTTAAACTCTTATATTGTTGAAATTAATCTTAGAGTCGCTATTAAGTCACGTCAGCAATAAATTAAAAAGAAATAAATTGAGTCAATTATTTGATCAGCATGAAATTTGAAATAGTTTCTTAATAAGAAACTCTCCTGCGAAAAAACATTCACAAATTTGACTGTTGAAAGAGTTAAACAGGAACGCACCAAAGCGTTGTCCGAGACTTGAATACTTTTGAAATATTCTATTTAATTGTTTTTAATTTTTTGATCGACAAGTGTGTAATAATGCAATAGTAATGCTGACTAATGAGTCTGGCTATTACAATATCGGTATTATTTCATCCACACTCCACAGTAATAATGTATTTAAAATTCGTCAAGCATATTTCAAACAACGAATTCAGACTTTTTTAAACCGATCTACCTTACGAGAGTGATACATTTGAATACCAACATTTATAAATTTACTAATTAACTTTGTATGAAATCATTTGGTAAAAAAATAATGAAAAGTAAATACATTAAAATTTAACTTGATTTTTTCATCAATACATTTGTCTCTAATTATCCTCGTTTACATGGAATCAGAGTTGGGGGAATTTTTTAGTCTTCTGGTTTAACGGCTCCGATAATAATTTCTCAACAACAAGCATTCGCAGTCGTATAAATAAAGTTTTGAAATAATAATTGGATCATATGTGTATTTCCAATTAATTTTAAAATTGTCAAAATTACACGGATAACGTATGTCTATTCGATGTTATTAACGAGCATCTTAATTATTTATTTAGCACGAAATGTATGAACGTTAATCTATCCTCAGGAACAAAATCAGACTTTTAAAATATAAATAAATTTACGATATCCGTAATATTTTACTCTAAATTATATAAAAATAATATATAAATACATTATTTTTGTAAATAGAAATCAATTAATATCCATTAATTATTTTTAATTCTGCCTCTGATTGTGCTTACACTGTGCTCGTATCCCGCCACCGCATGTTTTTCCTTTTTAAGGCACACTCCTTTGTAAGTTCCACTTCTTGTTCGACTTCTTTTAAAATCACATTTTTGTTAAAATTACAAATTTATACAATAGATAAAGTGTGTGTACACGTTGTTAACCTACAGAGTTTAATCCATAACAACCGTGATAAACATCAAATAACAAGAGTGTATTTATGAGAACCAATTGTTTCAACAATTGAGGATTTTTTTTTTGTTGTTGCAAAGATTAGAGGTCAAACCATCCGACTATTTAATATTCGCAAGGAATTTTTCAATTCGGATTTCGAATCCGTGTCCTATCACACAGAGGATATTGCTTTTGTCACTAGACATGATTCTCACTAAGAAAATATTTTTAAAATGTAATGTTGTAAATTTAAAATTTGATCGAAAAATATTTGAAGATATTTAAAGTTGAGAAATATAACTCTCATCTTTTATTTCGAAAAAAGTTCTCTCAAAACTCTGCACACATGATGATCTTCATTGCATCTCTAGTCTGACTAATTATTTGAAAGTTGCTAATCCAAAAAATATTTAGATGCTCGATGTTAAGTTGTTAACAACAACTTTCGGTTAGAACTTTGAAATTTTCATGGTCGAAATCCGAATTGATTATTTATAAATATACATGCAAACACATTCGTCCGAATTTGAGATGGTTTCAACACATTCATCCGAAATTTGAGAGTTATAAATATACTTGAAAATGCAGGACAATGGGCCAACATTCAAACCTCCACACACTTAGGGTATGTTTGGATGCACTCTAGAATAGCTAGAATAGTTACTGTTTAGAATAGTAAATAAGAATAACTATTGTTTAAGAATAGTGCTATTTATAACAGTGAAAAAGTTGTTTAGATTACATATTTGGAATAGGATTTGGAAGAAATAGTTACCGTTTAACAATTTATGTGTAAAATTAAATATAATACAATATAATATTAATTCAAATGTTAAATGTAATATAATATTATTTTAAATATTAGATTAGTATTAAATAAAATATTATATGAAATATAATATAATATTAGTTTAAATATTAAATGTAATATAATATTATTTTAAAAATTAGATTAGTATTAAATAAAATATTAGATTAAATATAATATAATATTAATTTAAATATTATATTAGTATTAAATAAAATATTAGATTAAATATAATATATTATTAGATTAAATATAATACAATATAATATTAATTTAAATATTAAATGTAATATAATATTAGTTTAAATATTGGATTAGTATTAATATTGAAATCAACAAATGCTATTTCATGTTTTTATAAAAATAGCGAATAACAATGCTATTCTAAGAATAGTAGTTATTCTGAATAACTCTAAAAGTCGTTTGAATACACCTTGTTCCGAATAACAATGCTATTTTAGGAACAATAGCTATTCTTGTGCATCCAAACATACCCTTAATAGATTATTGTGTCTGTTAAATATAACACGAACAGTGAATTCTAAATAAATCTGTACTAATTATAAAAATTATATATCAATTTTAAACCGACGTATATTATATAGCATGCAATTTATAGATAAAAGTACGCGATCGATATGCGGTGCACTTAATTTAATTACGAGCCGGACCATTTCTTTAAAAACAATTCTGTCCCTGAAAATCTTTTTTTTGATTCTCAAATTGACAAAAGGGAAAAGTTGTTAGCACTTTACAACGGAAATTGAAAATAGAGGCCCCAAAACTCGGTCATTAGAAAATAGCAATTTTTATAGGGGTCAAAAGCGGTTCGCAAAAGAGGAAGATGAGCCTGCGGACCATTATAGGGAGCGTGTATCAAAGCATATAAAGCAAGTGGCTTCTGCGGCTCTTCCCACTAGTATGTGGGATGAGAATAGCAATTCGAGGAACAGGATACCGCCGACACCCCAAGTGTGATAAATGGAAAATTTCAACAGAGCACCTTCCTTCCTTATCCCCTCTTCTACGACTCTGTCGGTTTTGACCTTACCTGTTTAGAGACTATATTCTGCCCTGGAGATTACGCTCCACACCAGCGGCGGCGCGGTGTCCCAAGAGGCCTTGTATGCCTCTAGCTTTCTTGGTACTACGCCCAATCCTTGATCGGTTCAATTTTTTCTTCTCTTATTGATCTATTTGTTTGCTTAATTTGCTGATTTTGTGGCAAGAGTAGGATTTGAAGACTAATTCGTTCTCGAATTGTCGAATTTGTCCGTATGCTAGAACGAATTTAGTCTCAATTGAGCAATAAAGCTGCAGCGTGTTTAATTTCTGGTCAATTGGTACTTTTGGATCTATTTTCTATGTTATATTGAGTAGTAAGTTATCGGGGACTTTGAATTGAATTTATTCCTATTGGTTGGGGCTCATTTTGATGGGGGAATTGGATATCAGTGGGTCCTTATGGCCTAAACTTCACATTATGTAACCTAATTTTGATGACCTCAGCCTTTTTCAAATGCACTGGCGAAAGTGGGTTATTGCAAATTAGGACGGTTGGAATTTTGTTGCACTTTTTCATGAAACAAAGTCAATTAAAGCTCCTGCTTTGTCTGGAGATTTCCTTTTTGGAGGATAAGCTTATCTGCATATTCTTTTGGACAAACCAATCAGACAAAAGAGGGAATGGGGGTGGGGTGGGGGGGGGGGGGGTGTCAGTGTTATAAGCTCAACAGTCAGCAGTTATACTTCATCGCGCAATTGAATATTCTCATTCAAAATGCTTATATATTGTTTTGTCTATTTCAGATTCGATTAGCGGGTTTTGCTCTTAGGCGAAGGGAAAAAGAGAGGATATGGAGCAGAGCATCTTCTGTGCAAAGTGTCGAGTTTTGCTCCTACAAGAAGTGCTTGGTTGGCGTTTCTTCGTTTTTGGGGACTCCCTTAGTTCCTTTCTTAACTATACCTGAAACCTCTTCTCCCTTTCTTCTTTCTCATGCAACTCTAGATAAAGGATTGACCTATCTTTGTCTCTAGGCAACTGGCTACTTCAGTTGCACATCTTGTTTTCTTTACTTAGTTTTATCTCTGTTCGCTTGTTGCCTCTTACCGTCTGTTTTCCTCCTCCATACCTGTTTTTCCTGCTGCGTTGCTATTCTATTGAGAATATGGCTCAATTTGGATAAGGTATGCTGTTTATATCAGGTTTACATTATCTAATACTCCCTTTACAGCCAGAACCATTACCCAGTATATTTGGTTTTGTACTGACAAAGACGTTTCAATGTGCCATGATGCATAACTACATAATATGTAGGATTTATCTATTGGTACCCTGTTATAACATCAAGTAGAAACTAAAGCCAGAAATATTGTTACATTAAGGTGTGTGGTACTAACATTTTTTAACTATGCAAAAGCTGAGTTTTGCACCTGTTTTCGGCCAATCTTTTACGATAATAATTGTGAATAAGTCTAATCAACAAATGCTAACATTGATTTCCTATGTTATTCATGTTTTAACTTTTGATTCTTATTTCTTAGGTTATCAAGACGACTAAAAATCCTGTGCTTCCCCACTAAAATGTTCACGAGCTCTCACAAATTAAATGAACCACTCCTGAATTCTGTTTCTGTCCCCGAGAAATCCCTCTTCAATGATACACCTCTGATGAAAAGATATCTTAATTGTGGAAATAACGTTTCTTCTTCCCACAAATAACTGTATATCTGACGGACCTTTTGCAATAAACATAATGGAGAGGTAACTATTTGCTCTGTTCTACAAAATACTACATGATTTGAGTTTTTGTAATGCAAATAGAGATATGATCACATGATTGTATGCATAATTCTGTGGATGAAATAGGTATAAGGTTATCAAGGAAGTAGGGGACGGGACATTCGGAAGTGTTTTTAGAGCAATAAACAAGCAAAGTGGTGAAACTGTATGTATTTTAATTTAATCCCTATCCTTATTTCCACAAATTCACTGAATGTGAGGTTTTATTAAATGCATAATCTATGTCTAACAGGTTGCTATTAAGAAAATGAAGAAAAAATACTTCTCGTGGGAGGAGTGTATCAATCTTCGAGAAGTAAAGGTAGTAAAAATAATTCCTCTATTGAATTGGCAAATGAGTTCCTTTGGAAGTCTGGTTTCTCATGGATATATTCTCTGTTTGTGCAGTCACTGAGGAGGATGAGTCATCCAAATATTGTAAAACTCAGGGAAGTCATAAGGGAGAATGACAACTTGTTCTTCGTTTTTGAGTACATGGTATGCCTGCCTCTAAACCCACGGATTGTAAAAACTCAAGAAAGTCATAAGGCTAGTTTATTGGTGTAGGTGTAACTTTACTTCCTTTTTACAACAGGAGTGCAATTTATATCAGCTTATGAAGAACAGAGGAAAACCTTTTACTGAGGCAGAAGTTAGAAATTGGTGCTTCCAAGTTTTCCATGCTCTGGCTCACATGCATCAGCGTGGCTATTTTCACCGGGACCTCAAGCCTGGTAAAGTGCTCAACTCTCTGCCTCTGTTCCTACTCTCTATGTCTATAGACAGTTTTTGTTAATCTAATTTTCATCATTGTAGAAAATCTGCTGGTGACAAAAAACCTGATTAAGATAGCAGATTTTGGACTTGCACGTGAGATTTCGTCTGAACCACCTTACACAGAATATGTTTCCACCCGCTGGTGAGCTGTTAATTTTTATTTTATCTTTGACACTGAATGCAAAGCATCTTTGCTTCAATAAGATGCTGATAATTTACAATCTTGGGTAAACAGGTACCGAGCTCCTGAAGTTCTGCTCCAGGCTACTTCTTATAACTCTGCAGTTGGTAAGTAGAAAATTATAGAAGTTCTTCCAAAGTCTTGCACGATATCTAAAATTCATATTTATCACCATTTCTTGGTTTTTATTCAGATATGTGGGCAATGGGTGCAATTATTGCAGAACTTTTCACACTCCGCCCTCTGTTCCCTGGTTCCAAGTATTACATCCATCTCTGTGCCTTTTCTTTCTTGTTTGTATATGTATTTTCGGTATTTTGTCCAACTTATTGGTTTGATTCACTGGAACTCTGTATGGTTGGTTACATTAATCAGCGAAGCAGATGAGATGTACAAGATATGCAGTGTTATTGGGACTCCAGACCATGACACTTGGTCTGATGGATTGTGCCTTGCTGAATCTCTCAACTTTCAGTTCCCTATGTGTGAGAGAGCAAACTTGTTTCAGCTAATTCCATCTGCTAGCGAAGAAGCTGTCAGCCTCATTTCGGTATTTCTTCTCTTTTTTGCTTCATCTTATACTGTCATGTATTATAGTAACAGTGACAAGTGTGATGTGAGAATGATGTTGTTCTATGCAGTTCCTCTGTTCGTGGGACCCGAATAGAAGACCAACAGCTTCAGAGGCCCTTCAGCATTCTTTCTTCCAGGTTCTAATCGTTCTTTACATTATAACTTCAAATCTTTGCAATAAAAGAATATGTGCTCGATAAAATTTTCTGGTTACTGATGTCGTAATTGATTGTATTACAGCCTTGTTATTATGTACCGCCATCACTGCGCTACCGATCCACGAACTTTGGTGCTACTCCTCCGTCAGGTCAGTTCTAGAACTACCCTTTTACTATTTGTTGTCCCCATAGCTGTGTAGTAATACACCAAATATAGGTTCTGGACTGAAATATTAGCACCTGAAGTATCTGAGAATTTCTATAGTAACTTCCTGTAATAATTTTGTCTAAAAAGAGTAATAACACGGTCTATTTCAATATTTTTTGGTAGGGATCAAAGGAGCGATGGAGCAGAAGAGTATTGATAGGCATCCAGTTGGAAATAATTTCTCTGGTGCCAAACTGGAATGCAACAATTGGCAAACGAATGCTAGAGCTTCCTACAAGACAGGTGAATAAGAATACCTTGTGCTTTTAGAACTTGCCATGTTTTCTACAAGTCATGAGTTTCTTTGTGGATTTATATAAATAAGTTAATAATCTGCATGGGTTGCAACAGGTGTGCAGAGGAAGCTGGAGATGGACAATAAGGTGAATACAATATAATCCCTTTTGTCTAAATAGCATTTTATTTATTTCTACAAGTAGATCTCCATGCATTTACAGATTTTGCAATTTATAGGTACTGGATAACAACTATGTGTCAAGGAACAGTATGAAGCAATCTCAAGGCAAACTGACTCCCAGGAACAACTATTCAAATCCAGGTAAATAACCCCTCTTTGCATATTTTCTTCTAGATTGATAGGGTATCTCTCCATATTAATGTGTTTAATGTTAAAATGAATTGCAGTTTACAATGGCACTACTAAGGATCCTCCAAGGGTATATGATGTGGCGGATCAGCTGTCACAGCTATCAGTGAGGTCAAAAGTGAATAATAGCAGGGTTGTCTCTACCGATATGGCTGAAGGGAAATTTGCGAGTATAAAAGCAACAAATGGAGGAGTCCATTATCAGGTACCCAATCAGGTACCTTCCAATTTCAAGGCAGGGGGGTGGCAAGGTCAGGGCCATGGATATTGTTATGGGTATGACCGTACAGATTATGCCGAACCAGTGTATCAGGCTCCGTACATGAGAAACTTTCCTTCACGGAAACTCGTCAGTTATAATCATGTTTAGTTCCCGTTTTCTCCATACAAATACATTTCCTGCGTTTCTGCTCGTCTTGCTGTTAGTGTTTCGCGAATGTGTTTGTGAGGTGTGTCAATAAAGCAAACTGGTTTTTGACTGGTAAGGTGTTGTTTTCTATGTTGTTTGGGTCAAATATTATGTGCTGCCTAATAAATACTATCTTGTGGTTCTTTTTTTTTTTAATAATTAAAAACATAATTTGCAATGCTTTAAATTTGTGGCTAGCCTGTTGTTTCTGTAATTTGCGAGGGATGGCTTAATATTCTCAGGTGACGTATTAAAACCAATTTTTTGAGTGCATAATGGTTGAAACAGGTTTATGTTACGATATAGTTGAACAAAACACATGAACTATTCTCTGCACAAGCATAATCACTGCCTCTGATGTGTATATGAAGAAAAAGTTAGTTTACAGTGTCGATATTAAATTAGAACGGGCAGTAGGGAAAGAATCTATTTGCGGGCTTAGTAGTATAAAAGTAGTTTAGGGGTATTTTTTTTGCATTGATGACGCCCGTAGGCAGAGAATTACAACCAACAGCATTACATTTAGCCTGTATGTATGATAATCAGAATTTTTTTTTTTTGCAAAACAGCATGCCCTTAGGCTTTCATTTCCACTATGCATATTACAACAGATTTTTTATATCCCTCAATGCCTATTACAACACACTTTTCAGAATTTAAATGTAGGATACGAATACCCAGTGAAACCCTCCAACATTCTGCTTCCTTCTTTTGCAAGATGATCAGCCACACCATTTTGGCTTCTAGGAATATGCCTACACTCATAACCATTCTCTTTGAGCAACCCCCAAATTTCATTTTTCTCCCCATACGCTCTCCAGTCGGCTTCAAGAGGCGGGTGCAAGGTCATGCACGTTTTTGCTAGTTCTTGATTATCTGTATAGAAAACACAAGATGGCAAGTTAAGGTTCCTCACAAACTTTATCGCCTCACTCAGAGCCACCGCTTCTGCTTGCATAGGAGAGCAAACTATACTCGGCGCGGCTCTGTATCCCTTAAGTAACTCACCTTCCTCCACAACAAATCCTAAGCCACCTATCCATGGAGGCTTCCAAGACCCATCAACTTTGCAGCTATACAGAGAACTTTCAGCAATGCTATCACACAACTGAACCCCTTTCTTCTTATTTGCAGCAGCTATTCTAGTCTCAGTGTTTACCGAATTAAGGATTGCTAAGAACCTCTCAAAGGTTGGTACCTTGCCGCTGTATGTTTTTTCACTCCTGCATCTCCAAATTGCCCATGCCGAGTTAGCCAAATCTGTCCACACCTCATCTGACGATTGCTTAAAGATATTATCCAAAATTAGGGCCGGCCCTGAGGCAGGGTAGCCAGGGCGACTGCCCCGGGCCTCAAAATTCAAGGGGCCCCAAACATTTTTTTTGTATATATATAAAAAAAAATCTACATATATTAAAAAAAAATAAAACATTAGACATCAAATTTTGTATATATAAAGGGTCCAAACTTTTCTATAAATAAGTATGATATATTGGCATATCAATAAAAAAATGAGACCAGTTAATACGTTTCCATAAGTACTTCAACACCATATGCTTTTAAGTCGTTTTTGCATTTTAAAAGTCCAAATAGTCTATCTAAACCGTTCAAGATGATATTTATATTAAAACTTGCTTGGAGACCAAAATTTATCTATTTTTGAATTATTTTAGTATTTTTTAATGTAGGTAGAAAATAATTGTTTTTTATGATCCAGAATCTTCTGAATCTTCTGAATTTTTTACCTATATTAAAAAAATGGATAAATTTCGCTGGAGGTCACTAAGCTTTATCATTTATCATTTGTTACGAATTAGTCACTTTAATTTGATTTGTCAATTCCTAGTCACTCAATATTGTCATTTGTTCCAATCAAATCACTCTATACTTTTTCATCCAAAATCTTAACGGAATATTCTCATTCCGTCCAAAATATTATCAGAAGATACTCATTATGTCCAAAAATACTAACGGAATGAGCATGTTCTGTTAGTATTTTGGACAGAATAGAGTGACTTGGTTGGGACAAATGACAAAATTAAGTAACTAGAAAAAGACAAATCAAACTTGAGTTTTTAATCCGTGACAAATGACAAAATTTAGTTATCTTCAGCAAAATTTATCCTTAAAAAATAGTAAAAAAATTCCAAAAATTGTAAAATTTGGCCTCCAAGTACATTTTAATATGGATATCATATTGAATAGTTCAGATCGATTGTTTGAACTTTGAAAATACAAAAATAACTTATAAACATATAGTGTTGAAGTCTTATATATAGAAGCGTATTAGCCTATCTTATAAAAAAATCGTATATATAAAAGACCCAAATTTTTCTCCCGCCCCGGGTCCCAAAATATTTAGGACCGGCCTTGTCCAAAATAATAGATAAATCTCGTGGCAGCCCTTCAGTACGTAAAGCTAACGGACCCAACAGCCAACATGCTCGTGCAAACGGACAGTAAAACAACATGTGCAAAACATCCTCTTCCCCTTGATTACACTTTTTCAGTAAAACAATCAGAAATTCAATTATTCAAATAATAACATTACATCAAAATTCAAGAGAAATAGTCAAGTGGTTGAATATGGCGCTAACATATTGCATAGAGCTCTTTATTTACGTAACATGGGTCGGATTAAAATTTAAAAGTGAAGGAGTCTTGCTATTACTGTGCTGTGCATGGCATTTCCATTTTACAGCAAAAGCCAACGTGTTGGTGTCTTGGTGATATAATTATAATTATTATTTTTAAACCAAAAGGCGTAAAAAGATTTACGCTAACTGCTAACAACAGTGCGAGAATATAAAACGCAAACGATTCAACCGGACAACCCTTTATATACAAACAAAAAAAATCAAGAACTTGTAAGCTACGCATAGTGCAGATTAGTCTGTATCAATATTTTTATGCATAGTGCGGATTGATCCATATCAATATTTTTATTTTCAAAATTTCCATAGACAATTTAAACCGTTCAACATAGTTTTCATAAGGAAATATATTGGCAGACAAAAATATACGCTATGTATAGTACCCATAGCCCTGCTCTCCAATTTAAGTAATAACATGCAGGATAAAAAATGATGCGGGACGATGAAAGAGTTATAGAAGAAATTTTAAAGAGAAGAATGCAAAGAAACAATATAAGCGACCAATTTCCAGGATACCCTCTTTTAAGTCTTTTAAGAGGTAATAGACATCGCATATTACTTCTGTAAGCTGAACAAAAAAACATATTACTCCTGATTAAGGTCCAGGGATATAAATGAGCAGAACTTGATCTGGCTAACCTGCTCGGAGATAGCACTTGCTTATTCTCACATTATATTAGTGGGTAACTATATATTAGAACTTAGAAGAATTTGATATGACAAAAGAAAGGTTTCAGTAGGGAAGGGGAAAGAAATAACAATCTGATATGACAAAAGAAAGGTTTCACTGGCTTTTCTCTCTCTCGCACCAACTAAAATGGCTTCCACACCAATAGCTTCTATCATACCATTTAAAATGACCTCGCCATCAGCATTTCTCATCAAACCAAAAAAAGACAAGAGAGAATATGGTTTACTAAGATACAAGCAACATAGTCTGTTGGAAGTGCACAGAGAGAATATGGTTTACTAAGATACAAGTAGCAATATCATAATTTGTAGCCTGCATTTACTAGGGAAGAAATTTTCTGAGTTTACTTAAGCTGGGAAGAGTAGTGCAGCAGAGGACCAAACTACAGTTCGATACATGCAACAAAACACCTCTGCATCACCCATCTGCATTGGTAACAATCACAAAAAATGTAAATATTTTTCTTGAGCTAATAGTTAACAAGGACTGATTCTACACCTTATTAAATACACATACTAAAAAGGATTGATTCAGCACCAGAAGAAATATAATCACCCTATTAATTTGAGTACTTCGATGTTTTCAACTTTTCTATTGAAGGGAGTTTATAATGCTTGTGCATACATCCTTTCTCCCTGTATATGTCTGTGTTTTTATTAATTTATTAATGCCATGATGGACACTGAAGGAAATAATCTATAAACCCTTAACATTAGCAAAAAGAAGGGTGCACAACAAAAATTCACACTAGCATTCTCAAAGAATCAAAGATGTTACCATTAGGAGAGGAGGCAGAAGAGCCCATCGGAATTGATATGGAGAGGCGAGTAGTAGAGAAAGAAGAGTTGCGGTTCGATCTCTCACTCTCAAATTCCAACCAAGACTCCCTATTCTTCGGCCACTCATCAAAGAAGGGCCTAAGCAACTGGTTCTCTGGCTTAACGGGTTCCTCATGTCTGAACCCATACCCCATAAAGGAGTGCGGTGGTGGCTTTTCCTGCTCCCGTGGCAGGGAGCTGATCGTCACGACTTGACCTAGTTCCTCTTGCATTGGGTCGCCATAAGAGTAAGACAAGCCTCCTAGGGCATGCGTATCTCGCGACTTGCATGACGAGAGTGAGGTCATGGCAGAGTCTACAGTACCATATGCTGCGGTTCCAGACGGCTCCGAGAAGAAATGGTGCTCCCCCGATTCAGGTTTTAGTGTGTCAGAGTACCTGCATGTATTTGGATTTATTTTAACATAATCTAGGAAAGTCAGTTTTGACAATCATTACCCTTGGTACAAGTAAAACCCAGTATTACCATACGGCCTTTTAGTGATTTATACTGACAGTAGCTGCCAGTATCCAGTAATTCCTTTTCACAAGAAACTAATGAAGTATCCTCTGCAAAGTGCCAAAATCTGATACTAAATCTCTTGGACTAAGCCACCTGAGTTATCACACGTCTACTGAGATGTAATCAAATTTAAGTGCTTAGAAAGGCGTACCTGTTGAGGTAACCATGTGTGCTAGTGGACCCGCCAAGGCACAATCCCTGAGAACCACTGTTGCCTGACACAGCTGTTGGGGCAGAAAGAGGGTCAAAGCCTCTTGGGGAAGCAGGATTGAGGACTGATGTCAATAAAGAAGATGTAGCTGGGGGGGAAGGAGCTTTGGTAGTAGAGATAGAATTAGGATTAGAAGAAGATTCCACAGGCTTTCTTGAACGATTGCGGCCACGGTGCATGTGCCGTTCACAATACTTGGAGTCAGGGTACGCCTCCTTTGCACACCTCCACTTTTTTCCGTCAGTGCGTCGACAACGCCATGGCTCTGGGTCTAGCTTTTTGCCATAGTAAGCATAATACCCCACTGTGTAGTACATTAATTCTTTTATCAAATAGACAATACAATACAGTTCCTTTATAAAAATTATAAGACATGCAATGTGACTTGGATTATAAAATCTCATAACTCGTTTTCCTAGATTTTAAATAAAATTAGGATACAAAACATCTGGCAATCCAATTAATAGACCTGTTGTGCTGTCAACTATTAATATAGACCAAATAGTCTAGAAAAAAAA
Source organism: Carex arenaria (assembly GCA_964058825.1). Classification (NCBI taxonomy): domain Eukaryota; kingdom Viridiplantae; phylum Streptophyta; class Magnoliopsida; order Poales; family Cyperaceae; genus Carex; species Carex arenaria. Next base: position 462,073 of record CAXKVW010000044.1, on the reverse strand, counting down.
TGTTATTGAACAACTAAAGAAGAATATGAGAAGGGACAAGGGAAGGAAAGTTACGAGAAGAGTGATGGTAGAAATTAGGAGATTGAAGGGGATCAAAGCTTCTTCGGATAGGAAGGAGCAGATCCGGCGGCACGGGAACTCCAGCCATTAAATACTTAAATATAAGAGCTTGATGCTCCAGCTCTACCCATTGTGATGCCGTGAAACCTCCAGACATGACCTACCTTTTAATCTTTTTTCCTTCGATTTCTACTTCTCCTGACAGTTAGTTACTGTGCTCGCTCTGATTGCAGCTACCTAGCAAGTGATAGTATAGAATAGGAGACGAGAAGAGTTTAAGAGGGATGGTGGGATGGGGAAGGGGAGGAGGGATCGGCCATGAAAATGGATGGGATGAGAGGTGAGAGGAAATGGCAATGCAATGGAATTTGGGCTGATAGGGGACAAAGTCGGTGGTGGTTTTATTTTTTATTTAAAGATAAAGATAGGAGGGAGAAGTGTTTTTACAGTCTCACCCCTGCAATTTACTGCGAGGCCAGTCAAACACTTCTCTTCTCTTGCTCGAGATTTCTTACGCCCACATCCTCGTTACTTCTATTAATTAAACTCGTACAGTGGAGTAATGAAAACTGCAAAACTTACAAAAATAATTAATTGGTGCGTTAGTGTGTTTGGATTAGCGAATGGTCCCTACTCTTTGTTTGTCTTTTGTGGGTTTTCTTACTATTTTACTAATCTTATAAAATGTTGAATTAGCTGCTATTCTCAAAATTGAGATTAGCTCTATTCTTGATTCATGCAAACACACTATTGAGATTAACTCTATTCTTGATTTGATTCATCCAAACACACTATTGAAATTAGCTCTATTCTTGATTCATCCAAACACACTACAATATATTAGCTCTATTCTTGATTCATCCAAACACACTATTGAGATTAACTCTATTCTTGATTCATCCAAAAGCACCAAAGAGAACAACTTTTTCCGTTTTTGCTGCTAGGATTTTGTAAATATGAAATGGTGAAAAAGATAAAATTTGAATGCTATTTTCTTCTTTTATAAAATATATGATTTCCATTCAACGAGTGGAATAAGAAAAATTTCACTGAAAAAGAAACATTTTGACTGCAAAATTTTATCTCAATTTTACTCTTCCACATTTTTTACAATTTTATTTGATTCAACTTATATTTGACAACAATTTCATTGTTGTTGTTTATTTTTTAATTTTAAAAACCGATTATATATTTATATATAATCAGATTGTTGTTTATTTTTGAACAAATCACAGTCTGAATTAATTAATTCACGATAGTTCCAACCTGCTAGCTGTACCGGTATTTTTTGTGTCTACCCTTGATAAAAATTATGACTACATCCCTGTAAATAGTCTCTAAATAAGGATTAACGATCTAACTGTTCAATTTTGATAAAATGATCTCAGTTTGCTTAAACTTCAAATTTATTTGTAAATTGGATAAGTTGGGGATTTGAGATAGGTGAGAAGTCGAACCCAACAAGCGTACCATCAAATTCTTTTAGATAAAAACTTCCGGTGTTGTCACATTTTCTCCTTGTTGAGTTTGATTTTTGTTATAAAAAACTTGTTCGAAACATTGTTGTACTTTCAATTTTCATATAAATGTTGTGCTCGCATGTAAGATGGTGTCTACTTTTGGATATTTAAATTTAGGACCTGGTATTGTAGATTTTTTTATACTCAGTTGCTGAGCAACGAGAGACGCTAATATAGTAATATCACGAGAAAAAAAAAATATACATATGATGCCTGGTGATAAATATAAAAGTAACCATATGATTTTAGATTATAATTTATAACTAAGAATGTCATTAAGCTCATCAAGTTTTTTGTGAAATTAACTTTAAAGCATTAAATTGACTTCAAAAGAAAAATTTTAATTATCAAAACCAATTTATTTTACATTATTTACATGTCAAATTTATAAATTAGTTTAGTATAAAGCAAGTGGTAAAAAATAATGAAAAGTGAACGTATTAAAATTAACCTATAAATATTTTTTTTTTGAACTGTATGACGTTATACTTAAGTTGAAAATTTATAAATTTGACATGTAAATGCATCATTCGTAAAGTAAATCGATCTTAATGGTTAAAAATTTTCGTTTGAAATTATTTTGATAAGTTTCAAAAATAAGTATATCAAAAAACTTAGTGAACTTAAGAACATCTAAGTTTTACTATGAACTTTGATATAATTTGTCTCTACTATTTAATTTCATGCGTATAACATCATCATCTCACTTTGAATCTCTCTTAATAGTTTTTCTTTGTCGTCTCATTATATTTTGTACAACCGTATATTAGTGAGTTGTACGTATATAACTACAAAATTATGTCATTATGCATGAGAATAAAAAGTAACTATTACCGAGTGTACACCGACAAAATTGATATTTTTGAGCGCATCGTTATTACCGATAGGAGTATCCGCGAAGATACCATCGGTAAAAAAATACTTTTATCCTCACAAATAGTAACATATTTTTTATAGTAGAATTTCCTGTAAAGTAAAAGTCTACTATTGTTATTTCACACGCTCAAATCTCGATTTAAATAGCCGACTGAGCAATTTAATATTATCTACATACTGAAATTTTACTAAAAAATTAAAAATTATATTTTACAGATTTGTTTTTCTATTATTTTAGATAGAAAGAAAACTATTGCTACTAGACGAAATTCAGAAATTTTAAAACTAATAAAATTTCTTCGTTTCTAAAATGTCTAAAATTTGATTAATGATATATCTCTATGTGTAAATCACACTAAGTATCTTAGATCGTCCATTCAAGTTCAAAAACTCAAAATTTGAATGCGAAGTACTGGTGCATTTTTATTTTGCGGAACTCCACAATATAATGCAACTCGTACATTGAGAAATCACATCTGCTGCGATTCTAAAAAGTTCAACAGTAACTCTAAAATTCCTGCCTTTTCAGATCTGACTGTTCAATAATTTCGTGCACGTATCTCAAAGCAGATGATTTTTCCTTGCACGAATCTCGAAACAATTCAACAGTTTGATTTGAAAAAACAAGAATCGCAGATCACTGTTCATGAGCGAAGAATCACAGCAGATGCGGACTCGTACATTGACTATTGGAGTTTGTGGCTAATATTTAAAGTTTATTGTCGATTTATCTTTAAATAAAAATATATAAATTATTCACTAAATTACACAATAATTCTTAGATGATAACTTGTTAAGCATTTTGGTCCTTGTAGTTTTCAATTTATTTTAAATTAGTCCTGCCTTCAACCTCTATCATAAATAATATTTTCATCTATTGTAGTATCATTTTCAGCAAAGTTAAATGCAGTTACAAAAAAGTGAAAAACAATACAGATAATGTGTGATTTAAATTGATAATAAATGAATTAGAAATAATATTCACCTTAATCTGACAATAAATATCATTATAATGTAATTGCCAAGGGGGTCTCCACTCGCTATTTGAAACATCAACTTTGTATTTGTTGTTGTGCTTATTATAACAAAGTAATAATGACAGGCGATTTTGACCCTCCAATTTAAATCAAACGTATTACAGAGACGATACGATTTTTGAAAGAATTTTTTGCTTAATAAATGGTGATACGGCGTGTAAATTTTGAAAGATTTCACTAAATGAAAGCTTTCACTCTCTCACATCCGATTGAATTTGTTGTCCTGATATAAAAAATAATAATTATTAATCAATTGTATGAATATAGGAGTTGTAAAATTAAATTTGAAATTAGTTTCTTTTTACTTTCTAACAACTGTTTAAAATTGCTAATTAATTTTATGGATGAAGATGATTTTTATTATTCGTGACACGCTGGCAGCAGAATTCAGCATTTGTTTAAATTTCAAACCGCGAACCGTGCAATTTTTGTTTTTTTTTCCGTTAGTTCAAGCTCTGCAGACTGCAGTTCACGTCAACCTTTTCTCTTTTCGGAACAAAATTCCGAAAACAGTAAAAAGGATGTCCCTTTTTCCTTTTGCTTTTGCGATAATATGCTTAATTAAATAACATTTCTACTGGACACTTTACTGGTATCAATCAACAATCATTGCTCGCAAACATGTCAAAATGAGAATTCACCAGGAAAGCGTAAATGTTGAAACTGTAGGAAATAAATCTGCTGCGATTTCAAAGGAGTTGTAAACTGTGTTTTAATTTCAATAAATTCTTGGCAGCACTGCCAAGCTCTAAAAAAAAATCACTAGGAATTAATAGGTTCGAAATTAGAAAAGCCAAGAAAAAAAACCCAACTATAATATGGCGCTAGTCGATAAGCAAAAAAAAAGATGAAAACATTGGATGTTATCTGTCGTATTTGAAATTTTGTTAATATAAATGTTCATGTAACTACTACGGTGTTTTTAAGTTCACCAAGTTTCTTTCTCAATTTAATTATAAAATCTATCAGATTAATTTTAAATGACGAATTCAAACTATTAAAATCCATTTATCTTATGAGAGTGATGTGTCTACATGTGGAAATTTTAAAATTTAAAATTTAATTTAGTATAAAGTCAAGCGGTCAAAATTAGAAGGTTTATAAATTAATATTAATGCATTCATTATTTGAATGTTTTTTTATCACTTGACTTTATATAAAATTAGTTTGACAATTTAAATTTTTTGCATGTAGACACCTCACTCACAAGGTAGATGGGTTTCAGCAATTTGAATTCGTCGTTCGAAACCAATGCAATAGGTTTTAGAATTAAGTTCATAAAGAGACTCGGTGAACTCAAAAAATAGCCTAGTCAAAAATAGATTTTAGAATTAAGTTTGCAACTCACCATCCATTTTAAAAAATTACATTATTTTTTGGTGACACAAAATTACACCATCCATTTTAAAAAATTTTAAAGTCCAAACAGTCGATCTAAATCGCTCAACGTGACCTCCATATTAAAATGTGCTTGGAGACCAAATTTTACATTTTTATAATTTTTTTTTACTATTTACTAAGTATTTTACAAAATCGTTGTTTTCAGACCATTGAATTTTTGTACCCATCTTAATAAATAGTAAAAAAATTCAAAAAAATGTAAAATTTGATCTGCAAGCATATTTTAATATATCCAACATGTTGAACGGTTTGGATCGATTGTTTGAACTTTAAAAATGAATGGTATAACTTGGTGTCATAAAAAAATGGTGCAAGTGGATATGAAAATGTGAATATAAATTAAGCAGATGTGGATGCATATTGATATATGTGTGATTTTGAACGTGGATATGCTTACATGAATTATTTATGCATGCTTTTTTTAAGAAATATGAGTACATTAACAACTATATATTATATAGCAAAGAAACTCGTTATGAAAACAATTATGTTCTAATTATTATGAATGAATAATGATATATAGTATACATATGAATCCACCACTCCTTGAAAAGGTAATTTTCAAATTGTTTTCCGGCTTGTTCTTTTGGAAGATTTTTAATATACTTTAGCATTTTCTTTTGTGCGAGGTTTGGTTCTTCTGAGGATTATTCTTATATTTAGATTCTATTGATTCTTATAATTGTTGTGATTATTCAGATAAACAGTATCTTATTTATACAATTAATTTGAAAAACAATTTGACATAAATATATATATATATATATATATATGTGCGTTGTATGGATTTTATACAAGTTTTATTCAATATCTGAATTATACTACGAATAGCAGCAAATTTGCAATGGAATGGAGCCATAGAAATAGAAATAGTGGGAAAAATTTGAAAGTTGGTTGTGGGACAAGTTATATTTTAGAAAAGTAAATGCGATCGAGGGGTTATGCCGCATCTGGGCCCGGCAGGCAGTGCACGTGACGCGTACGGCCCCGACCAGCCCAAAGTCCCGCCCATATCTCCGTAACTCCGCTCCAGATGGTAACGTTTCCTTTCTTGACCTCTTCTTTTCGTTTTGGATTGCACTTCCATTTTGGACCACAGATTGTGATGGGAAGAGAGACACAGGTCTCACCGACTCTCACCCCTCATTGATTGACATATATATTGTTTGTGGTCCTCCACACTTCGGGCCCATTTGAAATTAACATGGTCTTTAATCTTTTACTGCTCGGGAATACGTTTCTTGGGTTCATGTAGCATTTCCATACAGAAATTGAAGCGGACATAATCAAGTGGGGGAGGTCCTCATCAATCAGTCAAAATTATGAATGCTTTCTTTCCCGTTTACTGACCGCAGATTCAGTATCTTATCGCTTAACATGCTACAGTATATTTAGAGATGCATTTTGAACATGCTACAAGTTGATTGATTGGAGCAGAGGCGGTGTCAAAGCAGAAGGACGAGTAAAATAGTAAAACTTTCTGTTGAACAAATCCAATCCCAATCCAAACTGCCATGACCCACTACCAAATGTTTTTTATAGCACTGCTACCTTTCAGTTGTCTAGTCAGATGAGACAACATTGTTGAATAATGGTTGCTCTAAATGAGACGACCAAATAAATATCAACCAATCAACTAACCTTATTCCTATATTTTGCTCTAAATGGTAGCTGGTTATAATAGTGGTTGCATTTTTGAATAATGGTTGCATTTTTTTTATGGATTGATGTTGGCTTTAGAATAGCAGCTTATGTGTTACCTGTTATGAAACGTAAGTTTGTTATAATACAAAATTAGTATTTCACAAAACAAAAGCCCGGGTATTGAACAACTAACTCTCAAACTATCTAAGGTTACTCTACAGGGACAGCAAAAAAAGAAAATTCTTCGTACCCGATATCCTCAGCATGCCAAGAATGTATTTTCTAATAACAATACTAATCGTGATATTCTTCAAAAAAACACCCGCTAGTGACATTCTTAATGAAAAATGATAATATCCTGTTGAATACCTCTATGGAACCCAAAATACAGACTATAAGCTATCCTCCCTGTCCACAAAGAAAACTATACAAATACAAGCAGCACTGCCCCTCACCATATTAACCAAAATTCCAATTTAGTCCATCAGTCAGAAGCTGACAGAGCACTGGAGGGGCTTTCAAAGTGGAATCTGGTAATTTATGTGGGGACTGGACTGGAAGGATTAGAAAATGATCATCTTTAGTACTAGAAGGACTATCATGATAAAGCACATTATTACAAGGACCGAAGCGCACATCACCATGCCCCCCTTTTTCTGTGTTCTTTCAGCCTGCAAAATCATAATTAGAAGTAGATATTAAAAATGCACATGCAAAGTAATGCCAAAAATTAAAGAAGCTGCAAAAAACAGGTAATGATTTTGTTCAGTGACCTCAGTTCACAGCTAATTACTTTGACCTGAGCCAAGGGAAAGGTCAAAGAATAAATCAGGAGATGCAAAGCCCATAACCGAGAGTTTTGCTTTTCAAAATTTAAACTTTCGAGTGAGCTCAGACCATAGCAGTTACCATGGAGTAAGTTCTCATAATGGCAAATAGCAGGCAGGTGAATAAATAAGTCATCTGACTCCAGCTTTTTGAAGTTTATTTAGCATTATTTCACAAAATAACTTCCCTTAGAAAGGGGACACAATATCACATGATTTGGGAGAGCATTAAATACTGGACACACTCCACTAGAACTGGTACAAATTTGGTGATGACCCAGACGATATCTATAATTAGAATAAACATAGAAGCACTAAAACAAAGGGGTATTTGATCCTTAGTCCCCTCATTTATCCCATTCCGCCACTAGCTTACATGAATGTCAGAATTTCAAAAAAGATCTTCAAGTATTACATTAAGAATCTTCTGATCACACTTTTTTATATTTGATTATTATGGAAAAGTGTACTTATTACTTTTTTTTTCAAATATTTTCTAATTGTTTTTAGCTAAATTGTTGACTGAGTGCCCATGGAAAAAATAAATAAAAATCAAAAGGTTGACTTCCAAGGCGAAAGGATTTTGTAACCCCGCTCTTGTGATTTAAAGGAAAATTACAAGAGCCCAAATGCTTCTGGGGCTATGTGAGTTGGGCAAGCATGCTATAAGATATTATTGATCCCCTAAAAAATAATTTGCAGATACCTTTCAACAGAGGGCTTTAATGGATAACTCAGGGAGAGAGGGGGGAAGAGAGAAGGTGGGGGAGGAGTAACCTTTTCTAACTGCTTGAAGCCCTCCTCTACTTGACTAGCAACATTCTGTATGTTGTAATCTATCCTGTCAACAATGGTCCCCTATAACACCCAAATACCAAGAGATGTATTAGAACTTGTCCTTTTTCTAAACAGTCAGCTTTAAGTTCTCAAGACATGCAAAAAGAAGTTTAGTACCTGATCTATAACAAGTACTGAGAGATCCTTCATTATCTGAGCAAGCTCATTCACTGATTCCACCACCTCAAATGGACAGACAGAAGTTTGATTACTCAAAAAGACAAAAAGTGTTATTTTTCAAAATTCTTACAAGATGTTATACTTCTTTAGCTTTGCTATACCTGCTCTATCTCCCTCTCCCTCTCTCTAGTAAACACCTCACTCTTTTTAAGCTTTGACATTTGTAGCTCTGTAAAACCCTGTAAGACAAAAACTCCACTGTTTTAAGTTTCTCAAGAGTAATAATGAAAACAAAACAATATTTTACTTGTAAACTATTAACAACTGACAGTACAGAGGCATCAGAAAGCAGTCCTCTATGCAAATTGTATATGAATTTCAGAAACTCAAGGAAAAAAGTTTAGTATTGATAACACATGAATATTCATTTGTTTCATAACAGAAGCAGATCAAGCATATATCTCATATCTGATTTAGAAGTAACCAGTTAGAACTGCTGATATGCTAGAAGGATAACATACCACATCACCAAATTCATCATCAACATCATCCAATCTTGATGTAGAACCATTAATATTCATCTCCAAATCGATGCCATCTTGACCCTGTGAGCAGCATCAATAAAAGTTACGACCTATAAGAAGTGAAAAACGATGTACAAAAAGGATAGAATAATGGAAAAATTAACAAACCTCCTTTTGTTGTCTAAGCCGTTTTAGATAAATAGATTGTTTTTTCCTGAACTCCATTGAAAGACTCTGGAGGTCGGTTGCAAGTGATCTCTGAAAATAAGGCACTCAAAAGCATGAATCACTGCCCGTGCTATTTTTCTAATTCTATCTTATGTTCACAAACACACAAGAAATAATCAATTAACAAAAAAAAAATGTTTCAGCTGCTTTAGATAAATAGATTTGTTGTCTAAGCCGCTTTAGATAAATAGATTGTTTTTTCCTGAACTCCACTGAAGGACTCTGGAGGTAGGTTGCAAGTGATCTCTGAAAATAAGGCACTCAAAAGCATGAAATCACTGCCCGTGCTATTTTTCTAATTCTATCTTATGTTCACAAACACACAAGAAATAATCAATTAACAAAAAAAAATGTTTCAGTATGCAAAGTTTCTAAATCCTGAGGCAAATAAGCTCGTTCACATTCAGCAGTACCTGTCTCACATAACCCAACATTTCTCACATGGACCAAACATTTATTTGGGTTTTGCAATAATACCCTACTTTCAAACAAAGAGCGAGTTGATAACTTATGAAGTTCGCCCCCTAGCTTTTCTTTTTTACAGTGAGATGCAGGTCAAAGCCCTCAAATCAACCCCAGTGGCGTGCACCGAGTTTTGAACCTGATATCTCGCACATGGAATCAATGCCTTTACCAACCTACCTTGACGTGATTCTCGCTCCCTAGCTTCTGATGTTCACTTTCCTAAAGATCTTTCTAAAGAGTACATACTATGACCCATTACATGAACCACATTCAAAGAACAGTGTTTGACTTTAGCCTAATTGAACTTGAGGGGAAACAGCTTACTAGTGGGGGTAATTTTTTTATTTAACAGAAATCTCAAGTCAGTACTGTTAGCAGATACATCAAACAAGTTAAATACTGGTTCAAAAGATGAAAGGTACTCTGTGTTATCTGTTTCAGGCTGACTTAGCAAGAACCTTTTGCTCCTACAAATTTGTTTCACTTAATTTACTTCAGCTTCCTAATTAGATAAGCATGCATTTCGCATCATTTTGGCCATTTCACTTTTCATTCATGTGATTTTATGAGAGATTACACAATAAAAAACATACCTGCACATTTTTGCGAACATTAGAATCTTCAGAAGGATCTGAAGTAGATAACTTTTGCAAATGCTTTTCTGATCTCCTCAATAAATTAGTTATTTCATGAGTTAGGACTTCTATTTTATGTTGGTCCTCTTTGTCATCTCCAAAAGAAGGCATTAACGCCTTTGCATGGGCTTTGGCAAGCTCTGCCATTTTTATCCTTGCTGTTTGCATATGTCTTGATATTTCATCAGATATATCCACCCAGGCTGGAGGCAACCCTACAGTAACTGCACCTCCTCCACTGCAACTCATGATATGCCACTTATTAGCAGAACAATTTGTTCACATTATTTATTTTAAGAGTTTAGCAAGGTACTACAGACCTATAACTACATCTAAAATTTCAGCCTGCATAAGCAAATTGCTGTTAGTTGGTGAATTTAGTTAAATTGAATCAGAATTATGGCAACTCCTCTCTCTAAACAGGATTATTCAAAGTGAAATGAAAAAAATAGGAATTAGAGACCAAGAGAGGGCTTGACTAAATCCCAACTTATCTCCATAACAACTGGTCTTACTTCTTACTAGTAAGTTGGACACAAGACAATTTATCAGATAAGTATCCGATCTTAAACCCAAGTTAGTTACTATCCTTCTCTAACCCTAATTCCCAAAATTTTAAATTCTGACGTACAGGGTAACAATTAATAGAATAAAAGAAAAAAATAATAATATGAGACCTGGAACTACCAGGGTCTTCGGTGCTGAGAGGGGCATAACGCTGATCGGATCGCAGCAGGGAGGTACTGACAAGCTCGATTACGGGCCCACCGTCGCGTCCGTACGAAGAAGACGATACCGTGGCGCCGGAGTGAGACGGAGGGGAACGCACCTGGCGCAGAGCGTCGCGGTATTTCCGGTACATCGGCGTCCGATTCCTCGTCGCCATGGATACTCAAATAATAATTCAGTTAAATTAAAAAGAATTATTGGTAGTTCTCGCGTGGTCGTAGTTAGATACGAATTATACAACAGGAGCGAATCTGTAACGGATCCCTGAAGAGATAGAGAGCTACTTCGAGGAGAAGGAAAAGAGAAGAAGTCCGATTGATGTTTCCGGTTAGCTTGCCTAGATTGTTGGAGAGAGAGGGTCGAGGGCAGCCCCGCTCAAGTCGTCGACTGGGCCTTAGATCCAACACATAATAGTCTTAAGGCCTACTTATCTGATTATGGGCTGATAATATATACAGTGATTTTCGGTAGTTGCTGTCGTTTTGGTTTCTAGAATTTGTCGTTTTGAAAGGTTGGTAGCAGTTACCGACTGGCAGGGAGCAATGTTAAGTTGTCCGCATCTCTCAGTCTCAGCTCCTAACAGTCAACCCTTGTTGCTTGTGTTTCTACCATTCCATCCCATTTACTTCCCTCTTAAGTCTCTCCTCCTCCCTTTTAAACCCTTTCATGTTCCATCTCAGAAATCAAACCCACACCAAAACCCATCTTAAAAACCTAACTGAAAGACGAAAACAATTCAACAAGTAGAAAAATGTCCAATGGAGAGATCATCATAGCCACCTTTCCATTCTCTGGCCATACTTTTCCTGCCACTGTGCTTGCAACCCAGCTCGCTTCCCGAAATTACCAAATTACCCTCCTCCTTCCCTCCCTCCCCTCCTCCCCTCTCCACCCTCTTATCCGTACCTTGCAATGCTCAGCCACACCTCCTGGACCCCCTCCAACACACACCGGACAACTACCCTTCGTTCCCGCTGAGTCTGGTCCTCACCAGGGCCCAAATACGAATGACATCTTGGCGCAGGTAATTGATAATCATGAGTCATCCTTACCGCCATTGCTATGCGTGATTGTGGATGTGATGGCTTCACAGCTGATCCAAGTTTGTACTGAGCGAGGCGTTCCAACAGCAAGTCTTTTCACTTCAAGTGCTTGTGCCACAGCACTGGAGCATGCTGCGATCCATTCCCAGGAAACAGATATTGGTCTGGATGGATTGTTCATTGTCCCGGGTTTACCTGAGGAGATGGCGCTCACGACCTTTAATATATCCCATGTCGGCCCACCAATGCAGATTCCAGGACTAGAGGGACCAGGCCCTTTGTTTGGTTTTGGTACTTTTCCTCCTACCAGTATGCCACCGATGCCGCCACCTGGACGAGGTCCTCATGCGCGGCCACCACCACTACCTGGACATGGTCTTGGGACGGGTCCTTGTGTTCCGCTGCTGCCACCACCACGGCAAGGGCCTTCTGGAGGTCCGCCACCACCACCACCAGCAATGGGTCTAGGACAAACAGAGGATGCAATTGCATTGCTTATCAATACATGTACGGACTTGGAGCTTCCCTTTATGGATTACATCGCAAAGGAAGCAAAGAAACCGGTTTTGGCAGTGGGCCCACTCCTCCCTTCTGAATTTTGGTCTTCAGTTACCGGATCAACATCTGTAATCCATGATGAGTCCATCCGGCCAAAGCATGACTCAACCCACAGTGAGCATGATGTGTTAAATTGGCTTAATTCAAAACCACCTCGCTCAGTTGTCTATGTATCCTTTGGTTCGACCAACACACCAAGTGATGTTGAGTTGGTAGAGTTAGCAACTGGATTAGAGCAGTCCAACTGGGCATTTATATGGTCGATCCAATCCTCAGCCATGAAGCATGATCCAGTAGGGTTACCGATAGACCAAGAGGAACCTAGCTTATTTGATCCTGATCATGATTTTGCAAAGCGAGTTGGTGATAGAGGTTTGGTGATCCGCAGCTGGGCCCCACAGCTGCTGATATTAAGCCATGAATCTACCGGCGGGTTTTTGACCCATTGTGGTTGGAACTCAACTGTTGAAGCGCTAGGATGTGGGATGCCAATGCTGACATGGCCAATACATGGCGATCAGATTTACAATGCAAGGCTAGTGACAAAGTGGCTCAAGGTTGGCCATGTGCTGAAATCAGAGGGGCAACAGGCCATTAAAAGGGAGCAAGTTTTGCAAGGAATTCAAAAGCTCATGACAGATGATGAGATCAGGCAGCGAGTGAAGGCCATGTCGAGAGATGTGTTCGGCAAAGGGTTCCCATCAAGCTCAGCTGATGCAGTTGATAATTTTCTTGATTTGGTTGATGCCAAAAGGAGGAAAAGTCAGCAAAAATTACTCTGCTAATGTCAACTTATCAGTCCGTTGTTACAAGGGACTTTCTCAAATTAAGGTCGACATCGATGTAATATAGTTAACAGTCAATAGTAAAATTATCTATTATAGATTGTCAAAATAATACAAGTATATGCGTCTTATCGAAACATTCTTTGTTCTAAATGACAACAACTAAATAAATAGAGTAGGTATTTGTACATGATCCGATAAAATGTTATAAAGATACAAAAAAAAGACTCCCTGTGCACCCCTCAAAATCACCAAAAATTATACAAAAGAATAGTAACACAACTTAAACTTAACAAAAGAATTGTAGGACTATATCCAAAAAATACAATATATAGACTTAAGGGGAAGATCTCTATAAACCATATCTTGCAATAAAATCTAGCTTGCTGTATTCAATCATCTTAGGTATTTGAAGAACAATCATCCTTTTCTAAGATTTGAATGATCGAGATATTAAAGTCGCAACCATTTGGTAGGTCCTGGTATCAAATTTAACCACCAACGATCCTTTTGGGACTATATTTCTAAAGGAAGCACTGCATAGTTATGATTTTTCTTTTCTTTTTTTGCTTGCTGTAAAAAAAAAACAAAATTGTTTTAAATATAAATAAAAGTAGGGATCAAATTATCATTAGTCTGTATTGTCAAGATCAGGAGCATCAGCGGCAGCAGAGAGCTCAATATGTGCCATGCGAACGGCACCAATGAGCTGCTCGGGTAACTCCTCTAAAGTATTTGCCTGACAGAAAAAAATTAATCAGCAGAATATTCTTACAAAACTTTTAACAAGAGAAGTTGTAAAACTATCCATGGCTTTAGGCATAAACAAGAATTTTTTCATGCTAAAATACTACATGGTCCAGATTTGACTTTCAAATTTAACCTTTAAACTAAGATAAAATTTAAAATCTATCATACCTGTACAAGAAAAGCCATGTCAACAACCAAAGTGGTGATGACACCACATACAAGCCCTAAAACACCATTCGCCACAGAAGAAGAACCTATATCAACATCAATCTGTATAATAATGGAAATTACACATTCAATTACCGACAGTGCAGAATAAAAGATAGCAAATTTCATCCCACAACAATTCAAAATTTGATTATATAAAAAATAACAAGAAAAGGTTAGGGATTTACCTCCAAGTAGTTTTGACCACGGATATAGGTACAATCAACAGCTTTTCCAAGTAAACATGGAGCGGTTGGAACACTCTGCCGAACTATCCATGACCCCTACAACATTCGTTATTACTATTTTAGGGCGAGGTAGCAATCAAAATGCAACATGAAACTCCAACTGATCTAATCATATCAGGGTCTTGTAGCTTAGTTAAAGATGTAAAATAGCATATTCCAGCCAGTATTGATCAGTATGAATATAACGGTAGTCAGGCATGATAATAAAACTCGATTAAACTTTCGGCATTGACTAAAATTAGTTGTGTACAAGGGTTTGGGAGATATGTGGAGGAAAAGAGACCTTAGGCACGGTTGGAATTAGCTTCAATCTGTTGTTACGAAATTCGTCATCGCCGTCCACAAACCGCTGTAGAAGTGTTCCTGGGCGTGGGTGCTTTGATACGAAGTACATCACCATACTGTAATGTGTTGAGGCTGGAATCTGAATATTACAATTCCACAATATCAGTGGTGCCTTTTTTCTTATAATTAGAGAAAAGATTAAGGGCTGTGTTCAAGTGCTAAGACTTACTTGCAAATTTATCACCAAACTGAATAAGCCTTTCTCAGTAGCAACCTATGAAAATTACATTAAATCATGCACTGTTTTAAACAACATTAATTAAAATATAAGTGTTAAGATTCTAAAAACAAAAGGAGGATTCAAAGAAAAAAAAATAATATAATCTCAATAAAATCTTTCAAAAAGTGGTTCCTACCTGGGCAGCACAGCCTCGTCGCCTGGCAACATGATCTATACGGCCATTGCCCTTAAACCAATCAGTTGCCACCAGTTGCATCAAGTATTTCCCTGCAGGTATCTACATGGTATTGTTTATGGTAAATTACACCACCAGCTTTTCAGTTTTTTTAATTTTTTGATATATTTATAACACTTCACCATCCTCAAAGTTAGTGATTCATTCAAAAATAAAATAAATAAAAAATAAGAAAATGAAAGAAAGAAATAAAGAAAGATTGACACAAGTACAAAATGGATGTAGAGTGTGGACTCTGAACAACCTTGGATTTGTCATATGGGAAATTTATGCTACGGACTTTGAATAAGTTTGGTTCAGGGACCATCCAGCAGTTACGCCCTTTGTCACTTGCATCCCGCCGTAAGATTCCAGAAAATGCAGAGACATCAATTTCTTCTGATAGCTCTTCCTCTTTAAAAATCATGAATTATGGATAATAAAGCACAGTGAAGAAAAAAAATACATAATGAAAGTTCCAAATAAAGAAGTCATTTGCACATTTCTTACCTGAATATTTAGCATCGCTGTCAGATCTGATGGATTCTTCCTGTAAATTGGTAAATTTAAAATATCTTTGAGTGTCCGATGTAATAAGAAATAACCGTATGCTAATTATACTTGAACCTCGTAATAGGCATTCAAGGAAAATGTAAAGAAAAGAAACAAAAAATAAAAAACCGTTCTGGAATCCAATAGACAAGTCTACCCAGTGCATTCATACTATAATTTATGAAATAAATGGCTTGGAAAATCGGCCGAGTCGGGCAGAATTGGCCAGGGAGAGCCGATTGTTACCCGATTTTTGCGGCTGACGATTTTCGTGCAGAAACTCGAACGAATCGGCTCCGATTCTCGGAAGATGTAGAATCGGCCGAGTTTTAAACGGAAAAATCGTTGAATCGACCGAATCATTGCAAATTTGGCAGAGTTTTGAATAGAAGAGGACGGGAAGGAGGATCTGAACGGTGGGACCATAATTAACTGAACATGTCATTATAAATCAAAGGAATGGGCCGAACTTTTGGGCCTTCTCTTATTCCATACATATTTTTTAGGTCAGATATTCTTTTTTGAGCAAAAGATCTGCTCATCAAGAGGAGTTGATGCTTCCAAAAAATTATCAAATTGATTTCAAACGACGAATTTAAACTGTTGAAATTTATGTACTTTGTGAGTAATGCATGTACATGCAATATTTTTAATATTTCAAATTCATTTAGCACATGATCAAGCAGTAAAAAAAATGAATATTTTATAAGTTATTTTTTAAATTGTTTTATGTATTCATTTTTCATCATTTTTTTAGCGCTTGATTATGTACTAAATAAATTCGAAAATTTAAATTTTTTACATATACATGCATTACTTACGAAGTTCATAATTTTCAACAATTTGGATTCGTAATTTGAAATCAATTCGATAGTCTTTTTGAGATGTGCTCACCAATCCCTCTTAGTGAACACATCACATCTTAGTTTTGCTCATTTTTTTTTATCTAAACTCAGTTGAGTAGTTGGCTAAGAACAATCCACTATGTGCTGTGCCTAATAAACATTTAATAGGCTAAGAAAAAAATATCGTAATGCTATCTCAAACGAACTAGATTATATACAAAAAGAAAAAGAAAGTGACGCAAGTAAATAACTTCTTATTATTTTCTTATCTTGATTAACATTAGGTATATTTCAGTGATTCTAAGATGAGCAGGGTTCAAATTTTTATATCATTGTTGTAAATAATAGTATGCGCTCGTCGGACAGATAGGGTACCATCAAATAATTAATCAGAAATAATCAGAAATAATTCGGAAATAATCAGCCGATTAGTTAGAAAAATAAGTAACAGTTTGTCGCCGCCGACAACTAATTGACCAATTAATTAGCATGAACGGCCGTTTTTTACAACACTAGCTCATATCTTTCATCATGCCTCACATATTTATGTTCGATTTCAAAGTTCAAACAATCGGTTTGAACCGCTCAATATGATCTCCATATTAAAATATGTTTGGAGACCAAATTTTATATTTTTGAGAATTTCTTTACTATTTTTCTAAATAGGTACAAAATCATTGTTTCTCCGAAATTTTGGACCATCCAAAAACAATGTTTTTGTACATATATAGAAAAATAGTAAAAAAGTTCCAAAAAATATAAAATATGATTGTACCTATCATGTTGAGGAGTTCGGGTCGATTATTTGAACTTTGACAATATAAATAAGAATGTGAGGCATGAATGACCTGAGATATTTGAACCCTACTAAAGATGAGCAAATAATTTATGCTCTGCATTTTATTTTTGTATAATATACCATGCATAAATTAATTTATGGTTAAAATAAATTATTTGTCTTAACATAATTTTTGGACAGATTAATGTTTTACAAAAAAGATCCTATTTTTTTAACACAAAACAACCTTTATTAGGAAAATATCTTTCCAGTCCGATTAAGCCAATTCTTACCGATTCATCCAATTATAATTTCGTGATCAACTTACCAATTCCGTTTCTAATTCTGATTTTCAGACTCATGAAATAAAGTTTGTTGTATGGTTCTAATAATTCAACCTAGATTCCTACTCTTTAAGGAGTGAAACTAAGTGTTTGCCAATTGCCAGTACCAGACCTGAAATAAGCCCATACCATATTAAAACCGTGACAACTTCTAATCCTCCTCTTCATAATCCATGCCAAATCCCGGAAGTGCTCAAGAAAAGAAATGGTAAAAAAAGTATGATATAGTTTATCTACCTCGATACAAGCTTCAGGTTCTTGGTAGTCCTCTTCATCAGATGAATCATCCATGGCTTCAATATTGGCTTGATCTGATGGCTGTGTCTGGAGCTTGCTTGCATCTTGCGGCTTGGTATCTTTCTTCTCTAAATTTGAGTCTGATTCTACACCTAACATTTTGGGCACCCTAGCAACTGCTTTAACCCCGTCCTCCTGAGAGAAGTACTCTCTCAACCCTATTACCATACACACATTACAACTTACTTAAACAAAAACAAATGTGAAAACTGATGACCAATGCTTACCTGCAACACTGTTCAACATTTGCAAAACACATCGTTGCTGGTACCAGGGAATATAGTTAACACCCCATCCCTTCAGATCTATTTGCATAAGGTGTTGCACTTGTGTGCGTGGCCTCCCATTTCTTGTTTTTAAGGCTGATATCTTGAACCCACCACCTGAAATAAATTAATTATTGGATTCAAATACTTCCTTTTTTGAGAAACCTAGCTTTGAAAGGTGGCTGCCTGTTTCTGTTAACAGTAACAAAATCATATTTTTGAATTAAGTATATGGTGTCATTCAAACAAAATTCAACTTGAACAACTTAACAGATGAGGAATTACTCTCAATATGAGCTCGCACGTATCCTTGTTGTGGCCTACATTTCGGATGCTCTCTTGACTGAAACAACACAACTGCACTCAAAACACAAGCACTTAGACAGACTAACTAAGAAGTGTTGGTTTCATAAATGATAGGAGAATTATTAAGCAAAATACCATAGCTTCCGTCATCATTAAAGCGCCAATACCGAACATAACAAAGATCCCGCGGCCAAACCAACCTACATATCACAAGGATAGTATTTTCATCATCACAATCACGACCATTATATGTTTATCTGCTAAGAAAATACCACATGAATGGTACCAAAGCTAGTTCATCCACTCCTCTAGTCAGGTTTAGGTGAATATATGCCAACCAAAAAAGGACTTGCCAGATGTGCTACCAGTGGACTCTACATCCCAATCCTTGTTCTACAAATTCCTTTACAGGGGAAAGCCTCAATGAGGGGAAAGGAGAATGAAGGAGATTAAGAGAAGGATTACGTTGGGCACCAGTCTAGTTGAAGTCTGTGATACAGGATACCAGTATGCCCATCAACCTCTTCAACTAAGCTTCCATATCCAAAGCTGCAATCCCACCTAAATTTTACGACAGGGTAACCAAGCACATATTAGAAAAAGATTTTTAAGGTTTTCAAATAGAACTTTAGTCAAATGTTCCAAATCCATATTGCTAAAAGGATTCATAGCACCATGAATAAATAAAAAGATGTACTGAAAATGACTACAAATGAAGGGAATAAAGCTTATAAGCTTACTCGTATCTTTCTAAATCCATACTCATAATAAGCTTAAAAACATCATCACATTTAGCTTCCACCACACCCACTGCCTTCATTGCCCTTGTACAGCTCCTTGGCTACAAATTATGCAATATTAGGTTTTTGAACTTTGTATTTTTAAATGGCTGAAAAACATCTCCCATCACATCACCCTGTTATTCTACAAAGGAATAGCCTCAATTAACATCTACAGATAGGATTAAAAAAAATGCAATTATTATATGCAAGTTATGAATTAGACATTTCCTAACTGGAATCACATGATAGTAGATCTGTGTATGAGAAGTGACTAAAGTGGAATTTTAGGATAAGTGGTCATTTGCTAGTAAATGTAAATGGAATTAGTGCTTACAAGGTAATCAACTGGAACAAGCTCCTCGAAGATTCGCAAACCTGTGATAGTAATACGCATCAATTGTCACAAACTCACAATTATAGTTTGTTTTATATTAAATTATATAAAGCAAGGGGCAGCATATGATAAAACTAGTAGCTCCAAAATGACATTTGGATCATTCAAGTGTAATCCAAACAACCTGAAATTCTAAAACCACATAGTAATGGTAAACATTACACAATTCGGCATTTATAACATATGGCTGATAATTGCAATAGTTATTGAGTACAAGTATTAGCATGAAAGCTATTGTGTTATCTTCAGCTTCTCTATATGCGTTTTGGCAAATTTTCTTAATTTTTTAAAAATACATTAAGCCCGAATTCTGTAACAGAATTACACAAGAACCAGAAATGAAGCACCAGTGAAGGAAAGATCTAGGTTTGCAATGGACCTCATTGGTACAATATTGACTGGAACCTTGCAGGAATAAAAACTATTAAACTTGCCATTTTGGCATCTAACTAGCCGCCAATTTTTCCTAGAGTGAGCTTGATTGGCATCAGTCTGACTGGGCACCCCAAATTCACCGTCCTTTGTCCAGTCATGAAGAGAATCAGGTGGACCTAAAGGCACAAAATATTTTTTATTAAGTACTACTTCGTTTGTTGGAGAAATGAAAAATAAATGAACAATAAGCATAGATTGATTGCAGCAATTATATGTGCTCAGACCGTTTCCAATTGTAAGTTTCCGCCCTAAGGTGTGTGAATTGTCTTCTTCATCTTCCATCCTATAAGAGAGAAATAAACCACATGATTAACAGATCAATAACTAATTAAAGTAAACGTGTATACTTAAGAATAGATTAAGGAAATCCAGAAGGTAAACTGAAGGTATGATGCTTGAAAAGTATCGTTTCCAGTTTGGACCATATCAATCCCTATGCTCACTAGTAACCACCATGCAAAATATGAGTTTCCATATTATAATGTTTCTACATGGAAACATTATATTAGCCATACACGAGACCCAATATATTAAACATTTTTTTGGAATCTGAACCAAGCCAGTTAAGGCTTGGTTACAGGTCAAGCCCATTCAACTCATAGCACAACCAAAACTATCAAAACTCTATGATGCATGACTGTTTTGGCTTACAATCATGAGTTGAAGTCAGTATATCATCCTTTTATGCAACTAATGCGAGTGGGATGTTTACAATGGAGAAAACCCATCTAAGTAGGTCAATAGATACACATGTTTCTGGGTAATTTTGTCATCTTTCAAAAAGTTGCTCATTCTCACCAGGATCACTCTGTATTTTGACAGAAAATGTTGGTATCTGTATCTAGTTTAGGGACCTATTTGTAAAATAGGAATATAGAGAAATCTAGGGACTTGATTGTAAGATATAAGCTCTATATATACCCCAAGGGGTCATCAATAAAGAATAAATTCATTTGGCTCTATTTCTACTGAAAATGTACAGGTTTTGTCGAAAACTGTACAGAATATAAGATTTAAGAACCAAATTGGGATCATATGGTACTTTTAAGCACCGTTATTTTAATCTTGCAAAGAAAAAAAAGGAAAACATAAGCAAAATGAATGCTGGTGACATACGGTGTTTCAAGGTCAGAGAGAGCAAAGCCACTGAGATTATCAAAGTCCATTGAAGCAAAAGCCTTTCTGTGCTTGGATGTTGTCGAATCTTGTTGCTGCATCCATACATATACCAATTATCATTTCATGCACAGTTATGGTACTGATCAGTTAATAGTTACGTCTATGTATATTGGGTGGGTGGGTGGGTGTGTGTGTGGAGAAACTTCCAGCTGAATTAGAATAGAATAGACCTGATCAATGACTTCCTGGAGCTTCTGTTTCCACGCCATAAGTTCCTGCATGTCCTTTGTGCCCATCTTGTTCGATAAAAAAAAATTTAAATACTACTATATTGCATCGGCAGATAAGGGACTAGAGTTTACGGTAGTGCATATGCGAGACAAAACTGTGAAGTTACTTTTGACTTCTAGCTTAACCTTTTTCAAATGACATCAGACAACCCTAGCAAGTACTTTTCTGGTTGGGAATCAAACAGGATCAATACAGTATGTAATTGTCTGCACTGACAAGCACTACTGTGGCAGCCTGTTTTTTGAACTGCTACATGTTTAACATGTGATTTTATCATAATGCCTAAAAATAAACTATTTTTTCATTTGGTTAAGAAACAGCACCCTTTCCCTTGATATGGTGGACTCCTAAAAGAGGCTTTCTTTGTTCGTATGATTTTTCATAATACTAGAATAAGGTAGGTAATATTTCAGACTTGAGAAATGGTTTGATTTAGAGATTGGGTTGAAGCACAATACAATATGTAGTTCTTCGATCATTCCAATCAGGACAAGATCTAAAAAAGTGTATGTTTCTGTAATTAATTATTTCTTTTTAGTTACACTAGCCAAAATAATAGCAAAGTGCTTGGAATAGCTTATTTAGTAGTCCGGGCTGGCTCTATCCGTGATAAAAGCCTATAGCTTCTACCATGTACCGAAAGAAAAACCCGAAAGTTCTGATTAGCAAGAATATAAGGATGAACTTATTGTTACGTACTGTTATTTGTTGATCCTTTTGCTTTCTGTTGTAAATGCATAAAAAGCAAAACACCTGTAAAAACAACATATAGCTTATTAGTATCCAATCAAAAAATTGTAAAGGCAAAAACAATATCACGAGCTAATTACCTCGCCATGATGAGATTTAAGGCCCCTATCCTCAACCCTGCAAGTTCCATCTATTTCAAGCTTCCTCAGAGGTGCCTGAAACCAATAAACATATGTACTGGAATTAAGAATAGTAGATAGTTAGCTTTGCTGACATTTTAAAATACATAAAGTATCACGTCATAAAAAAATTTGCAAACTGAAAGAGCTGCTTTTTCCACAATCCCTTTTTCATGAAGTTTACCTCTGACCACTTCTGTAATCTGACCAAGGTTATATGATAAGTTTAAACCATAATAAGGCATTCCAAAATATATATAATAGGGAATAAGTATGATTTACAATTTTGAACAAAAAAATATGTAATTTTGATGTATGCAGATAAAGTTTAAGAGTTTGTCTATTTTAAAAGGAAAATATAATGTTGGCAATTTTGAAATGATAATTTGATGTTTTAGGAGAGTAAATACACCAAAATACGGCCAAATTAAATAAATTACTAGCCAAATTGCCAAATTGAAGTCAATGCAGAGAATTGCAAATTAATAACAACTGAATTGATCCTACAAAAGAAATCATAAGGTAAAATTGATTTCTGACCATGTTATCGCTGGGTTTCCTCTTGTAATAAGATAGCAAATTGGGTTCCAAAACGAAGTAGCGCATGTGGAAATACGATCTCCCGAGTTTTCTTTTGCCGTACCGCACCAGCCATCCTTCATAAACGACCTTGGAATGATTAGACATCTCCTTCTAATCACTTTGGCATAAATTCAAATCAGAGCTCGTCTCGTCTCTCAGCTTTAGTTGAGGGGAGTCTCGTAAGAATGAATAGTTTCCCCCTCTTTCATTCAAGAAATCAATGAGATTTCGGTTGAATCGGTTATGTAATTAAATTGAATTTGTTCGGAGAGAGTTTTCCTGGAAGAGAAGGAATTAATGATTACGAAAGGGAGAAGGAGAAGTTTTGAATAAGCCTCTCAAAAATAGAAAAAGACGTTGATCAGTTCGTTTTTTGAGGGCTCTCGACTCTCGTCGAAAATTAAATTATTAAAAATACTCGAGGCTTTCCTAGTAATATTTACGTGTGACTGGTGTATTTCGGTGCACAAGAGATGACTACTGACAATGGGACCCACGACCTAATGCGAGCAATAGAGTTTTATTTTATGTATATTTTTCTTAGATCCGTCGAGTAGAGAAGGAAATTTGTCACGGCGTGACTAGTCACGTCACGGAACGTCACGTCACGTTAACGTCACGTGTGTCGATTACGTGACGTGACTCGCGTGACGCGTGACGTGATCATTCGCGTGACGTGACCACATTCTAGTAAAAATATACGTCACGTCACGGTATGAAACATAGAGTATCCAAGTTTTTTTATATATATAGAGTATTCAGATTTTTATTATAGTGTAAGTTCGGTGATATTGGTACTAATATAGTACTGATTTTTATTTTCTTTAGTTTAGTCTAATGAATGTTTGTAATTTGAATTTTTAAAGTAATGTCAGATGCAACATTTTCTAAAAAAAATAATCTTTACAATATTATTTACTTATTTTAGAATTTTTTATAACTTTTTCCTAAATTTTCAACAATTTAAATTAAAATATTAAAAAAATTGACATGACTAATTTACGTCACGACACGTCACGTCACGTACGGTCACGGCGTGACTACGCGTGACGTGATCCTCCGCCACCATTTTGGTCACGTCACGTCACGTCACGTGAAAAAAAAAATTGATCACGTCACGTCACGTCACGTGACTAAATCACGGCGTGTTTGTCACGTCACGTCACGTCACGGCGTGTCACGTATTTTCTTCTCTACGGCGCCGACCATGTTTCTCTTGAATTAATGTTTGCTTTAGTTTAACATGGATGAATAATGAATGTGACAGGATTCCCTTTGAATTCGCAAGTTCGATCGGATCAACATTCTTTTTCTTTTTTAATTATAAATCAACTTCTAAGTGCAGGGAGAATTTTATTAAAGACAAAAGGGGAACGAAAGCGCAAGGGAGTGGGTATAGATTTTGTCACTCTCGTTAAAAGGTTTTCCAACCAACATACCTTGATTTTGTCTTTTATACAAATTTTAAATTTAATTAATTAATTAATTAATTTTAAAGCCTGCTGATTATTATACAAAAAATTATAAAGATATCATTGAATTAGACAGGTGTGCCACCTAAATATTACTAGTTGTTAATAAATATAATTAAAAATAGTATACTTGCTTCCAAATTTTCATCCTCATATTTCTTCAATTGCTATTGTCAAATTTTAAAAAGCGATTGTGATTCTACAATAACTAAGTTTGTATTTTGCTCAAGTGTAAGTAGTAACAAAGATATGAATACATCAAATCCCATACAATATAATTAATGGAGCCATATAAATAATTATTTTTATTTAATTGAGAGATTAGGCCAGAAAAAATGGCGGGAAGGAGAGGAGCCCACGATCGTCCATTAAGGCATGGGTGAACAAAGTGAACGCGTATTCTCTGCATTAACTCAAAAGGGAATCTTTTTGAGTTAATGAATCTCAACCGTTCTATTTTAAACGGAGCCAATCCGGCTACTGCCTATAATATAGAGGTCTTTCAATATTAGTACAAATTTAGTTTGCATGAATCTCAAAACAGATTGGACGGTTCAGATTTATTAACTCAAAAGATTCCTTTTGAGTTAATGGAGAGGATACGAATTCGAACAAAGTGGCGTATATAACAATAACATTCTTTTTATAAATACAACCACCGCTGCATCGGCCGTCCATTTGAACCTGTAATGAGCAGAAGATTTCAGAGCCAGTCAATGTAGGCAGACAGCTGCTGCTTTAGTTAATACATTACCTGGTATTTTTTTTTTCTTTTCAAATTTTATATTTGATGTCAGTTTTACACTGAGTTCGTCTACATGAATAATGAATTCCTCTATACGGCTGTTGTCTTGACTCTAGAATTTGAATTCGGATCCCTAAACGTAACTCCAAAATTGAGTTTGTAGTTTTTTAATTTGGATTCGAACTGTCCAATCTGCCCTGGAACGAATAATATACCAGAAAATCAGTATTATTGCTCAAAACAATCAGCGCTAGATTTTGTTCCGTGAAACAACGATAGGACTTCTCTCGATCGTAATCTAGTAGATTGAGATTTGAGACCCCTCTCCTGACTCGTGAGATAATTGAAGAAAAAATAATTAAGTCGCTTTCCTTCAATTTGGTAATTTTTTTTTTTATAAAAGTTGTCATATAAATTAAGTAGGTCTAGGGAGATACGGGATGACACGTAGATATTAATTGTTATATGTCACCATCGGACTAAAAAACTGGGAATTATTAATTGTGGTTGTCATGATTTAAGAGAAGTGCAAGTCTAATTAATTGGAATGTCGAAATTAATTAAAAGGTTTGTTGCATTGATAGGAAGCTAAAGGGAAATTATTTTGTTTGTTTGGAGAATCTTTTCCTTTAATTTGTCATTATTTAGAGGTCTAAATCTTTTTTATTTTTTTCGAATAGGAGGACCTCCTTTTCTCTTCAGATAAAAAACAATAACAAATGTGGCCCGCTATCATAAAAAAGTGGAGTTCACTGAAGTCATTTAAAAACAGCTGCCTAAGTTTTCTATATAAATACCTGGTTGATCTATATAAGCACCTAAAGAAAAGAAAAGTGTTCTTATTCTCAAGAAAAAAGAGCAATATTAAAAATAACTGGTGATTGTTTATTTAATTATTATCATAATTTACATGTTACAATTTGGTGTATATAATATGGATTTACATAGTTTTAAGGAGCCACTGACTACATTTTCTAATTTACATTACTGGCAGTTGCAATTTGGTCCACTTTTGATCGGCTCTGAAAAGAAAGAAAAAATTGCGTAATAGACAAGGAATAATTTGTAAAGTGCCATCCAGTTACAGTAATTATCTCTGGGGGGGTGCATCTCCAACAAGTATTGATAAGATGGTATTTATTGCAATGTATGAGGTAAGTATACTATGCTCGTTGCAATTCTACAGTAGTGTCAAAACTCAAAAACCCTTTTGTTTGTTGTTTTGATTCTAGGGTGTTAGGATAGCTAATGTTTTGATTCCTGCTGGTTTTTGGATGTGTTGTTTACTTTCATACTTTAGGTTTAAGTTTGATGTAGGAACTTTGTTAATTGATGTAATATGTGATATTTTGTGAATTGGACAAGTTTTGGTTCTAGTACCTGATAACTAATGTGTGGTTTTGTTTTTCATATGAACTCGGTGGTGGAGTAGTCTATTTTTATTAAAAAAATAATAATATTCTGCTTGTTGCTATGACGGCAAGTGCTGCAAATAATTATAATATGTGAGTGATAAACTGATAATTATATATATTAGAAGAGGAGGGTTCCAATACACCCAAATTTCTCTACTCTCATTTGCTCTCAATCATAAACCGCATATCTCACTTAAGATCAACAATTCATAGTATGAAATTTTCATTTCCTCTCCTGGCACGCTCCGTTCCTTTCCATCCTCTCAGTGAAAGGAAATTACGTATCCCTTGCTCCATCTCCGTTTCGCTCTTTCTCCCTGCCACCTCCAATTACCGACGCCGGACTTTGTCGCCATGCCCTTTCAAACTCTCCTCTCTCCCCTCCGTCCATCTAGCACTTGCAGACCCCTTTCTTCGCTTCTTCTCCGCTTCTTGCACAACTCTAATTCTATCTTGATGGTCTAGATCCATGCTCCTCGCTTGACCTCTCCCTTAGCCTTTGTGCCGATCTCCTCTCTCCAAATCTCCGGCGACCTAATCACACTCCATCAATTTTGAGATAAAAATTAGGTCACATTGTGACATCGTAGATTAGGTCATGTTGCGAATGACACAATTAGAAAATTAATTCAATTAGATCTTGTTCGAGGGCTACCAATAGACAAAATAGAGACTGAAGGTCTATGCGATGCATGTGTAAAAGGTAAACAAGTTAAAACTAGTTTTAAGTCTAAAGGTATGGTATCTACAACTCAACCTTTACGACTGATCCATATGGACCTCATAGGACCGGTTAGTATACCAAGTTTAACCAAAAAGAAATATGCCTTTGTTATTGTCGATGGTTATAGTAGGTTCACTTGGGTAATGTTCTTACCAATGTTGTAAAATGCGGTCCATGCGTCCGCATATGCGTATGCAGTCCTATTCTGCATAAAAATTTCCATACAGTCTCAAATATGCAGTTCCGCATATGCGGCCGCATATTGGTCCACATATATCTTACCGCATATAATCCAAGCAGCCATATTAATCCGCATGTTGATGCATATTTGCGCATAGACCTAAAATCCCAAACTATCGCTCCTCCTCTCTCTGTCTCTCTCATTCAGACCTAAAATCAAAGCCATCTCTCCTCCAAAATAGATCGCCTCTCTCCTCCCGTCCTCCGACGCCTCTCCTCTAGTGCCTCTCAAGCGGCTCGTGCTCCTCTCCACTGTCTGCCATCGCCAGTCTCCTCCAGCGCCTTTCTCCTCCGGTGCCTCTCAAGCGACCACTGTCTCCTCCAGCGCCTCTCTCCTTCGGTGCCTCTCAAGCAGCTCCTCTCCAACATTGTCCACCGTCGCCACTCTCCTCCTAGTGCATCACCGTCTCTTCTCCAGGTATTTCGCTGTATTGATTATTGAGTTGGTTTAGCCCGTTATGAATTGGTTTAGCTATTATGTCACTAATTTTGTGATTATTTGATTTAGCAATTGTTTGATTGTCACTAATTATGTCACAGACTCAGTGTCTTGAATTAGTTTCGCCTTTTTCCCCTTTTAATTTGCATTCTCGTCTCTGACCTGTTTGGGTTGGTAATTCTGTAATTCCGTAATTGTCTAATTGTCTATCATATCTAGTCTCTTGTCTGCTTGTGTTTTGAAGGCTCAGTATAATTCATGTACATGTGTCTTGTTATGTATTTTAAGAGTTCTTTTATCAACATAAATAAAAAAGGTAGTGAATGTTATATGGCAGGTGGAATTGTTAAGTTAGTCTTTTAGAAGTAATTGTTCTCATTACAGTGGCAGTTAGCCTTATTATAGTTTTTGGGCGAATTTGGTACAATATGGGTGCATCTTGACAGTTAGCCTCATTGATGCTTTTAGATTAATGCTCTAGTAACCTTTTAATTATTTGTAAGTTGAGGATTTCATTGAATCTGAATTACCAATCGACCATAATTCATTTACCAGCTTTTAAGAAATGAAAGTATATTAATTCAAGTACTCATTGCACTTGGAATATCACCAACATTTCCCAAAATTATGAAGTCTAATTGTCTAAAGGGCGAATTTCATGTATACCCCTCAAAAACTTCAAAATTACATATTTCCCCCTCTAAACTTCAAAAACTCACATATTTACCCATTTTATTATATTTTACATTAAAACACATTTTAAATTCACAAAATACCCATTTTACCCTTTTATTAAAAAGTATAAAACATCCATCTCATTCCAATTTGAATTCGAAAGGTTTCTCTACCGTCCGAATTGCTTTAAGATATGTGTGTGCTAGGTCAGCACAAATCTTGAAGCGAACACGCACGAATATTGAAGTAACATGCACAGATCTTAATGCGATGAACGCAGATCAAATTGCTTTAAAATCCATGCGCACTAGATCAGCACGAATCTTGAAGCGAATACGCACAGATCTTACTGCGATGCGTGCAGATCGGACGGTAAAGGAACCCTTCAGATTCTAATT
Source organism: Carex arenaria (assembly GCA_964058825.1). Taxonomy (NCBI): domain Eukaryota; kingdom Viridiplantae; phylum Streptophyta; class Magnoliopsida; order Poales; family Cyperaceae; genus Carex; species Carex arenaria. Next base: position 432,871 of record CAXKVW010000044.1, on the reverse strand, counting down.
TGAGTTCGATGGGACGTTTTATACTTTTAATAAAGGGTAAAATGGATATTTTATAAATTTAGAATGAGTTTTATTACAAAAGACAATAAAATAGGTAAATATGTGAGTTATTGAAGTTTAGAGGGAGAAATATGTAATTTCAAAATTTAGAGAGGAAAATATGTAATTTTGAAGTTTTTGAGGGGTATACATGAAATTCCCCCTTGTCTAAATAACCCCTGTATGACCATCAATTTAAAGTTTAAAGAGACATTGATTTTTTATCATGCAGTTTTGTTTTAATAGGATCATGTCCAGTTCTGGTTCTCATGCAATGTTGACTTCAGAGCAAGTGTGAACTAATTAATCCAAATTAATTCATATTTTACTTCCTTTTTTATTTTCCTTCTTATTTTAACAGCTTAGATGTAAATTAAAAAAATTACCTCACCTTTTACTTGACAACGAAACATAACCTAACTCAAATAAAATAAAAAAAATAACATAACGGACCAATTATTGAATCCCTACGAGAAGGCCCCTAAACCTAAACACAGGCATAAACTAACTAGCCGATTTCTTTATTAATCGAAAATAAAAATAAAAAATATAGTGAAAGGATTGTTTTACTGAAAAATTGCAATTTAAGAAAAACAAGATGATTTATTCTGTTAATTTTGACCGTAATTAGCGATCTAACTAACAAGAAAACTTAAATGGGATAGACCATTCCATCCAGCACTGTAGCAATTTCTTTTTAATTCTCTTATATAAAATCAAACCCCCAAAAAAAAAAATGCTACAGTACTGGATATAATAATCTATTATGTTTAAGATTTTTTTTTCTGCTTGGTGGGATTAAGAATTTGAATTAGCAGGACACTAATCTGAACGAGACTAATCAATTCTGTTTTTTCTATATTTCAATTTTCTGACAAAACAATCTTCTTTTGCGATACTTTTTTTTATTTTATTTTTTATTTATAAAAAGTCATAACTAACTTCCCAGATACCGTAGAAGATTGTCTTAACTTTACGGTTTGAGATTTATTTTCAGCTGATTTGGAATTCGGGCTAGCGCGGGGGGCAGAATTATTGAGCTTTGAGATTCGTCATGAGTTTAAAAGAACGGTCCTGATCAACTAATAGTAAAAGATTCCCTTTTGAGGCACCTGGGGAGGATCAATTGATTCGAGTCGAACTAGAAACACGTAAAATCAAATCAAGTAGAACCGGGAGACCTGTCTGCATAAAGATTCGTGCGAACCCTCGTCCCTTCCCAGTCCAAACCCCTTGCGTTCTCTCTCTGTTTCCATATCGAGGCTAGGGTTTTAGTGCATTCCTCCGTTTCTCCCATGGCGATGGCTGCGATCGCCCGATCCGTCCGTTCCTCAACGACCCGCTCTCCCCTCACGCAACTTCTCTCTAGAAGCCTATCTTCTTCTCATACCACATTCCGTCTCCTACGCGCCGCTGCCATTCCTCTCGCGGAATCCGGATTAGTTCAGCCGTACCGCTTTAATCCTGTCCGGAATATGGTACAGGAACCTGGCGCGGATTCCTCCAACCTCGCAACGAAATCTGCCAAAGGCGTTGGGTCGGACCGGTCACCAGCTGAGATGGCACCGCTCTTTCCCGGTTGTGATTACGAGCACTGGTTGATCGTGATGGATAAGCCAGGCGGCGAAAAAGCGACCAAGCAGCAGATGATTGATTGTTACGTTCAAACCCTTGCCAAGGTTGTTGGAAGGTATGAAACTACGAATCTAGTTCAATTTTCTTTCGTTGTTTGATGTTTCGTTCATGTTTAGTGAAGTTATGAGCTTTAAAATGACAGATGCTTGACTAGCTGCGTTTTTTAAAAATTACTGCCCCCTGACTTTTAACTTATATGTGAAACGAATGTTGAAAAGTAACTAAAATTTTTTGGCTCAGAAGCAAAATTTGACCTGCAAGTATAAAGATTTGAGCAGTCCTTATTCCATGAGTAAGATTTGCACTTGCATGTTGTGCTACAATTCATTGTTTTTTATTATATAATTTTCCTGTGCCATCGCCCATTTTTTTTAGGATTTTGAGCTCCCTTTGGTATATTAAGCATTGTAATACCTAACTTCCTTTTTATTGTTTTAAAAATAGTGAGGAGGAAGCAAAGAAGAAGATATATAATGTCTCCTGTGACCGTTACTTTGGTTTTGGTTGTGAGATTGATGAAGAAACTTCAAATAAGCTGGAAGGTTTACTTATTCTTGATCCATTCATCTGATCTGTGATTACTTATATTCTGTTTGTATGCATACTATAGCAACTGATTAAGAATTCTGTATCCTATAGAGAATTAATGTTGCTTTTGTATCACTTTTCTTTCAGTATACTGCTGTTTTGTTGTTCACTATCTCTTAATATAGAAAAGAAACTAAGGAGATGATTTTATTACAGGGCTCGAAGGTGTACTCTTTGTGCTTCCAGATTCTTATGTTGATCCTGAATACAAAGATTACGGAGGTATTTATTTTACATTTAAATCCCTATTACTGTCTGAACTCCTGCTCATAAGCTGATGTAAAGAACCACGGTGTAAAAATACAAAGAAATGTTTATGTATAAACTGTTAATATCATCATGGCATTGTAGAGAGCCTTGTTGTGACTAAAGAGTGCTATTATTTCAACTGATCTGGTTTTGTGCTTTAGTCTATTCTTTGTTTAGATAAACTTGGGAGATCCTATCAGAGGCCAAACTTTTATGTAAATCAATCTGATTAGAATGTAATTATCAAATGATTGGACTTACAGTTTAGTATTTGCTTTGATCAAGGCTTCTTCTTAATTTTGGATTGGTTTTGCAGCGGAGCTGTTTGTAAATGGAGAGATAGTGAAGAGGCCGCCAGAGAGGCAGAGAAGGGTGGAGCCCCAACCACAAAGAAACCAGGGACCACGGCAGGGAGCAAGGCACAATGACCGCACCCGCTTCACGGGTCCCTGTCAAAACCAGAATTAGCCTTGAGAAACCAATGCTACATATTAAAAATAGCAGGTCTGCAGAACAATTGAGAACTAAAGATTAGTTGATATTTATCCTTAGTATATGTCAGGCTGTTGCCTGTGCAATTTAAACCTGACTAGTTCAATGCAATATTGTCTGCATACTGTGTTGGTGCCTTTTGCATTCAGGTATTTGGAGATGTTTGTGTTATGCAATTATGTGTGCCTATTGACTGCTAACTGTAATTATCTGTGCATGTGGCTTTCCTCGTCATCTCGATTTGTTTGTTTAATTTATTTTACCCTTCATGTTTTGGATTAAGCTGGTAAACTCAGACGATTCTTATAGGCATGGCATGTTACCAAACGATTCTTATAGGCATTCAAAGACGTGCTATTTTACAACTAACAAGAATCCCAATACATGGCAGCACGAGTATTGGGGCCGGGGCACTCTTAAACACTAAAAGATTAAGTTTGGAGTTGGTTGTGCAAAATCAGGGCAACTTTAAATTTAAGTTGCAAAAAAGTCGCGTCTTTTTTGTTGAGAATAACAATCCATAATTATTATTATTATTTTTTCATAAACAATGCAAGCGATCGGAATTATCAATTACAAACATCAAAATTATTGTATATACGGTTTGAACGCAAATATATATATAAAAAAAGTATAAAAATACTGCCTCCGTCATATAAATAGCATTTGGATGTTCACAACACAACATATTTTCTTTATCATGGTCTACTCTACCAAAAGATGACAACAAAATTACAAAAATATTAAATTTTTTGAGGTCCTTCGCATGCTATTATTTGGTAAGGAAGAATGGGCAGAGTACAAAATTTAACCCCACAAGAAGGAAACCTTCGCTTGTATTTGCAGGTTTCTAAGGGAACTATTGAATCTAAAACTATTAAACTAGTAATAAAGCTGCAAAATAAGACTAAATTATTATCCAGATGCACCAGCGGCAGCTTCACCCTTGTCAAAATCCGCTTGCTCTTCTTTTGCAAATTCCTCGATTAGCTCACGTTGTCTTCGTGTCAAGTTTCTGTACCACAAGAATGTGCCAGAATATTAATGACAACAACTTCAAATTCGAACAAATTCATTCTTTTTTTGTTGGTTGTTTGAGAAAACTTACACTGGGATATTAACATTGAAATGAACATACTGGTCGCCATAATGTGATGAGTTCTTCGTCTTTATCCCTGTTTTCAAATAATAACATGTGAGTAAAGCTGACAACAAACTCGGCAAAAATGCCAGCCAATGCATACAGAGTCGAAAGTCATGAAGCACGCTACATGTGCGTGCTTGCCCCTACATATATGTGTGTCTGTGCATGCAGTTTCTGCAGGGGGTGCAGGAGGGAGGGGAAAAATATGAAAAAGATCAAAGGATTAACCTTTTCCTCTGCATATATGTTTGTACATATTTTTCTGTGTTCTATAAATTTGTGATAGAGATTTTTCTCTATTTTATAGGATAGACTACCTTTTCCTCTCAAAACAACCTTCTGACCAGGTTGAGTACCAGGCTTAACCTGCAGCAACAAAAAACAAGAGCATAAATTCATAATCCAACAAAAAAGTTAAGAAAATCTTCAAAAATTATTATTCTAAAAATCATCATAGTTAAACAAACCTTAACAACAACTTCGCCTGTCAGTGTTGGAACTTGAACTGTTCCCCCCAATATTGCCTGAAAATATAAATAAAAAAATGCCAATTAGGATGGGAGGGAAGGAGGGACAGTCAAAGTCACAGTAGTAGAAGTCAAAAAGAGCTTGCAAATATGTAGTTACCTGGGTTACATTTAAAACAGCATCAACATGAATATCAGATTTGTCTCTGCGGAATACTGGGTCTTCCCTAACCTACTCAAATTTCAGAGAAAAAAAAAGGATTATGTTAGTTCTCACTGTTTGTCTGCTCAAGAATTAGACAGTACAAAAAAAAAAAAAAAAAACCAATTGTAATACCACCAGTTATGTCCTTCCAAAGATCTATTGATTGACACAAATCACACTGTTATACCAGGGACATCAAAGGACAACAGAAATCAATGCTGTTGAGATCACTTGGTGGACCCTCATTTTGCTGGCTCAGTACTAGTTACATGATTGTGTGATAGGTGATAGTTCATCAACTTACTTTGATAGTGACAAAAAGATCTCCAGGCTGGCCACTATCAGGATCTGCTCCACCAGCTCTTGGTAATTTTAGAGTGTCATTACTATCCATACCTGGCTCAATTCCAATTATTTGAATTAAAAAATGGAAATTACTCTAGCAAAATGGAAAACACGAATAGAATATTTCACAAGAAAAGACTTCTGCTTCAGAAGTGTTTCAGTCCAATCTTTTCAACGTTTTGCACACGAGTGTCTGAAAGCTCCAATTTTCAATTAAGAACTGCAATTCTCCTAATTTTCATATTAAACCCTTTTTGGACCATGGAGTACCACTACATTTGCATACTTGCTCTTAGGATTTCAACCTGATAATCCCAGCATAAATTGGGTTACAATTTAATGTAAAATTTTGCATTTATATTAATCTGTTAATTTATGTCCATAGCCCGATTGTACTAAATATAGTAACATTGCGTCATTTATATTAGAACTTATAAAAAAATATGCATGATGGATTATTGCATTATATATGTATAAACCAGCTGTATGAGGCCTGCCCTAATTTAGGCAAAACTTTTTTAAATGGAATTAAATAGATGAATAGAGAAACATAACAATTCTAAATGAAATCCATACCAGGCATAATATCCAGTCTAATTGTTTTAGAACCAGCCACAACTTTCCTCCCTTTGCATGATTTGCACAAGTTCTGCACCAATATTACAGGTTAAGGTAGAGGAATATGGTATTTGGTCCAAAATATTGATGACAAGACCCAACCATGTTCCCGGAAGCAAAGAACAAAAGTTTGGCAAGATATAATACTAAAAGAGAGGAAGAACTTACTTTAACGGTTTTACCAGAACCACCACACTGGGAACATGTTGTTTGCATCCTGAATGGTCCTGTTTGCATATATATCTGTGGACAACACACGACAAATGGTGTAGCATGACTTTCCAAACAAGCAAACACAAAGATAAACACTAACTGGACACAGAGATAAACAAATATATAAATAGAATGACCACTGGGATGAAGGCAGTGGAGAACTAACCATGCCAGAGCCTTTACATTGTCGGCATGTTTCAGGTTTTGTCCCTGGTGGCACACCAGTCCCATCTGCAGCAATCACATGAAAACGAAAGATGTTACTATAGAGAAATAGAATGATATAGTTGATCTGAAAAGCTGAAATTCATCCAATTCAAAATCTTTAACTTAAAAATGAGAATATACACATACCGCATGTTTCACAAGGAACCGAAGTCTGAAAACTGACCGTCTTCGTACAGCCTTGTACAGCCTCCATAAATGATAATTCAAGAGTAAGCTGCATTACAAATTTGCACAAAATAATAACAGATTAGTCACACATAAAGTAAATCTTCTTAGCAGAGGTAAAAGGAGAAAAAAAGGAACACACTATCAGATATTTCTATAATAATAGAACCTTGACATCCTCTCCGCCAAACTCCCTGTGAAAGATGTTTTTGAAGAACTGCAAAACGCAAAAGAAGCCACACAATAGTCACATTAAATAAATAGAACAAGCAGTTCACAAGGCAAAAAATGAAAAACAAATGAAAAAAGGAAGAATAAAAAGGTGTACATCATTCATTCCACCACCCATGCCCATTCCACCACTAAACATCTCCTCAAATGGGTTGCCTCCAAATCCTCCTTCAAACGGTCCCCCTGGGCCCCCTCCCCCTGATGCTGCCTTCTCATACTGGTCAGCACCCACCTGAAAAACAACATAGAATAATGAAATGCCAAATAATTTAGAAACAACAACATATTAGCCATGTAAACATGATAATGTTGCAAGTACCTGGTCATAAAAGGAACGCTTTTGCTCATCCTTGAGAGTCTGAAAAAGAAGACCAATTAATTACGTCAGCTTTTTGTAAAGAACATCAACAAAAGACAGATTCATGTCAAGCTTTTTTGGTGAGAATGTACAATCTTGCAGCACAAAAATATAACCAAATTCATTAAAAATCAGAAGAAAAAATAAATGGAATGAAAATTTACCTCATAAGCGTGTTGGACTTCTTGGAACTTCCTTTCAGCATCAGCATCTGCTTTGTTTGTGTCAGGATGCAGCTTCTTTGCCAGCTTTAAATGCAGCAATAAATTGTAAACAACAAAAGAAAAGTAAATAATCAAACAGTTCAAAATTATCCAATGATGGATGAAGCAAATCGATGGTTCAAATCTCAAGCAATGTACTTTGACACACTAAAAACCAATTGATCACCATAAACATCAGAAGCACGTAAAATGGATACATGCGGCAATTGCCAATTAGTTCATCAATCAAGTAGGATCTACTATTCTCAACTTCTTTCTTATTCTCTTTTCAGTTTTTGAAAAAAGAACAGTACCGAATAATAAGCTTTCTTGATATCTGACTGACTAGCATTTTTACTCACTCCCAGCACATCATAGTAATCCTTGACAGCCACTGGCCTAGTCCCTAACATAATTAAATGATACAAATTACAATAGGTACAACATGTAAACATTAGAAAAATTGAGTAGAAGAAGAAAACAGTATACCGTGAAAAGCCCTGCTTGGATGAGAAAACCTCCCCACTAAGATGCCATTGCTCCATCTCACTATAGAATAAGATTTATTCAAGGAAATAGAAAAAAGAAGATTACAAGTAGAGATAATAAAGTTAGGAACTCTTATCTTTATGATCCAAAGATAAAGATTAAAGAAAAACATGCATAGAATACGATAAACACTAAATAAATACCTTTTTCATAGCTCCCATAGAATTGACCACGACTAGAGCTGCAGATTTCTGCTGCAAAAACCTGAGACCAATCACACAACCATCAATTTAGATTGATTGAAATTGAGACCAGAAAGTGAACGATCAAGTATGATATGTGTCCCATTTCAAATTTTCACAAAGCTGGCCAGTACTTGATGGACAGGAGATGGCTGAAGGAATGTTTCTGCACACACAGACTGTGGTTTCAAAAGGAAAAATCATTATTTAGTTTCCAAGATCATGCACGTGATAAAATGATACTGGAGTTATGCATCAAACCATGACAATAAGTCAAATAATTAGCTAACTAAATTCGGGTCTGTACACGTAAACAGGTTCCCATCCTAAGCTAAGGTTCCCATACAAGCTGGAGAGAATGAAAAGTAGAACGGTTTGTGCACAAACAGACAGCTGTTTCAAAAGGAAAAATCACTCTTTAGTTTCCAAGATCATGCACGTGATAAAAATGATACTAGAGTTATGCATCAAACAATGACAATAAGTCTAATAATTAGCTAACTAAATTCGGGTCTGTACACGTAAACTGGTTCCCGTACAAGCTGAAAAGAACGAAAAGTCGAACGGTTTGTGAAGCAGGAAAGGGAGATAGCTCACATGGTTAATTGGAGATTGGTTGGACCGGAGAGATCGGCGGACGAGGGATACGGCGAGGCGAGCACCTGAGTAATAGCGCATCGTCGGAGAATCGCCGTAACACTTTGGATAGTTCAGAGTTCAATCATTTATCAAAAGTAAACGAGAGGCGGAGTGCTTGCAGAAGGGGAAATGGAGTGCAGGAAGCAAATTATGCGCGATGGGTGCAATACTGCAGTAAGAAAGAAAGGGGTTTAATTAGGGCGTTAGGATTTACGAGGAATTAGAGCAGCCGGAGGCCGGAGCAGGCTGCATATAATCATCTCCAATTTGAAAGTACTGGAGATGAAACAGAAGATAAAATTAGCCTCCTACAGGCCATGGACATGTCCTGCTTTTTGAAAATGGAGAGTATATCTCCACAAGAGGAGGAGATGTTTAATTTGTTGGAGCCGGAAAGTTCTGGAGAGGTCCCTTCGGTTCGGCTATTTGGACTCTCGGCCTAGAAAATGCGTCCAAATTTTCTAGCAGTTCACGGCTTGACACAATTATTCATTGCTTCAGAGCCCAGCCCAAATTTAACTTGCACCTTGGCCCAAGATTTGGTACTCTTCAGTTCACCGACTATCGAGGAACCGCATCCTCTGCTGCACTTTTGGATGGCCCAAATTTAATCTCAGCCGGTGAGTGTTCGGATGATGGAGGGGCAGTATTAATTTTGCTTTAAAATTCGCGCCAAAATATTATTTCGTCCGTCCGATCAAAAATGAACGAACCAGATTAAAAGTACAGCATCCTGCTGCACAATAAAAGTGCAGCAGAGGATGTGATTCAGACTATCGAGGACTTGGGAGGTTTGAGCTTCAATTCCTTTCGATTCGATTCTTCTCTCAGCTAGGGTTAGGTTTCTTTTCTTTTTGGTTCCACTCCTGCTCTAATGGCAGGCCATGAAGGGAAGTCGCACCCGGATTGCATCAACTCCTCCAATCCCTACCACGAGTGCTCCGAGTATTGCTACGGCAAGATCGCTGAAGCCAAAGCCAAACTAGGTTTTTCTTCACGCTCTGTTCTTTATTTTCTACGCAGCTTCACTAGATTGTAGGATAACATTTATTGATACTTTCCTATTTCTTTTTAATTTTAACAGAAGAACATATTTCGTTGAATAATAAGCCCCCAGCGGAGAGAACTGTTCATCCTGATTGCATCAACGCATCTAACCCATACCATGAGTGCACGGATTATTGCTTTAAGAGGATAGCTGATGCCCAAGATCGGATTGATACTGATTCAGCAGGTACTTTTGATAATTTTTTGGTAGGTTAATTAAATTACAACAGGGTTCCATATTGACAGTGCCTTTTGGAATTGATGCAAGTCAAGATACAAAAATAATGAATTTGACTAGAGAAGTTGTTATTGTTCATGAAATATTTGATTAGGATTATTCATCTAGTGTTGCAAAAGTCAAGCTGTATAGTTTTCATTTATGTTGGGATAAGATATGTCCGAGGACAGCCGAACAAAACGGTTAGAAACAAATATTTTATTAGAAATGTTTGAGAACCAGTCCAAGCACAGATGGTGATGGGCCTCACCTCTCTATGGAGGGAGGCGTTCTCAATTCCCAAATCATCCGAAAAGGAATGAATGCTGGGATTAGTGGAGCTCTTATTGTAAAACAATAGAGAAGTTTGTGTGCTGTTTGGTGCTAATACCAGGTGGATACTGAGTTGACTGTACCAATGTCTGTGTCTTGGCTGAAGATATTATTTATTTCAATCCTATTGTTTGTTTTTCTTGATAGGTGTAAAAACAGGGGATGCTGGACCATCCTCATCACATGAGCCTGATGACACCGAAGCCCTTTCCCAGCATGAACAAGATGATGATGCAGAAGAAGACAAAACTAAAAAAGCCGATGCTGGTACAGAAGACTTGAATAAAGATGCTCAGTCTGGTTATCCCCAGATGACTGAAAAACAGAAGAAGTTGTTTGAGTTGAGGCTTAAGATGGTAATTAATCCCTACTGATACTGTCATACATACCTGCATTAACCTATTTGTTAAAAAAAAAAAAATTGATGTCGGTGGGCATATTTTTTACTGATTTGGTCATAAAATTGACCATCAGTCAGTTGAGAACCAAGTTGATTGCATATAGTTGATATCTTTTAGTTTCTAATTGTGATTTGAATATTTTCTTTCAGAATGAAGCAAGAAAAGCCAATCAAATAGCAATGGTGGCGGAGAAAAAGAGGGCGGCTCCAGTTGAATCAAGAGGCATCTCGAAACAGAAGTGGATAGACGATAGAAAAAAGAAGATTGGGAAGCTCCTGGATTCAAACGGTCTGGACATGAAAAAGGCTTACATGCTTGATACACAGGAGATGGCAGAAACCAAGTACAAGAAGTGGGAAAAGGACCCTGCTCCTCACGGTTGGGATGGTAAGCAAATCTCGATAAATTCATTCTTTACCCCCCAACTGAGTATTTTTTTTATTTATTTATTTTGCAAATAAGAAGGTAAATAACAATAAAATTTATTTCGCAGTATCCAACCAGAAAACACTGTACAACGCTTACAAGAAGAGGACGAAGGACCTAGAGGTGGACATGGAGGCATACAACAAAGCCAAGGAGGCAGACCCAGAATTCTACCGTGAGGCCTCCAGTTTGCAGTATGGGAAGGTGTCAAAGGTACCAGAGGAAAACATAGACAAGATGGTGAAGGAGCTACAAGACAGGGAATCCAAGCGCCAAGCATTTAGCAGAAGACGCAAGTTCCATGAAGAGAAGGACATCGACTCGATCAATGACAGGAATGAGCATTTCAACAAGAAGATTGAGCGGGCGTTCGGCAAGTACACCCTTGAAATTAAGAACAATCTCGAAAGAGGAACTGCGTTGCCCGATTAAACAGTCTTTACATTCTAGATATGTTCTCCTGTGTTATTTGCCTTGCAGAGCTGTGTAAACTGAGAGCATTGACCGGCATTTCTGGCTGTAATTTTTAAATTAGTTGGAATTTCCATAAAGGAGAGAGGTGTGTTGAGTAGTAGAGTTAAAGTGTTGGTGTTCCAATCTATCTGATTGTTCAATATTATTGTGTAGTTAATCTGATTTTGCCTTTGCTCTCGTACTTCAAACATGCTTTTAAGTATGAAAGCTGCAAACACCGTAACTAAGTCCTCCCTTAAAAAAATATCAAATTGTTTTGAAGTATTGTCGTTGTATAACATTTTACTTTTTAGAAGGGTTAGTAGTCTCGAGCATCACAAATTATTTGAAGCATTTGGTCTACCGAGTATGCTGTCAATTTGAAGCATTGTCACCTTTTATTAGACAATAATTTAATTTAATTGTCTTTAGATATTCTGAAAACTAATCCATAAATGCTCGTACTTCAATCATATTGTACTTCAAACATGCTTTTAAGAATGAAAGCTGCAAACACCGTATCTAAGTCCTCCCTCAAAAAAATATCAAATTGTTTTGAAGTATTGTCGTTGTATAACATTTAATTTTTAGAAGGGCTAGTAGTCTCGAGCATCACAAATTATTTGAAGCATTTGGTCTACCGAGTATGCTGTCAATTTGAAGCATTGTCACCTCTCTTATTAGACAATAATTCAATTTAATTGTCTTTCGATATTCTAAAAACTAATCCATAAATACTCAGTGCTAGATGGATCTGAATCTGCTGCGATTCTTTACCCATGAATAGTACCCTACAATCTCTGTTTTTTCAAATCCAACTGTTGAAATATTTTGAGATTCGTGCAAAAAAAAATCAGCTGTTTTGAGATACATGTACATAAATTATTGGACGATTGGATTTAAAAAAACAAAGATTTTAGAATTATTGTTTATCCTTTTAGGATCGCAGCAGATGCGAATCTGTGTTAGATAAGTCAAAAGGAGAGAGAAGAAAGAAGGAGAAGGAAGTACTAAAAGGGAAGAGGAGGCAGGAGTGAGGGAGGATAAAATTTGGATTTACAGAGACATTTTGTTAATAATTTTAAAAGAGAAATATTTTATTTGATAGTCTTTTCAAAGAGAACATTTTATAAAATCTTCCCTTTTTGTGAGCATTTGAAGCTAGACTGATTATAATGAAAAGTGGAGTGGGTAAACTAATTAGGTAATTAGTGTATCTTTTAATTGTTGTGAAACACAAAATCGGTCGTATTAAATGCAAATCTTTTCTCTCTCACCAAATGGCTAGATTAAGTCCCATCTTCTTAGTGCATTAAAGTTTTCTTTAATAGCTTTCTGAAAAAATAATGAGTTTGGCTAAGGTGCTATGGATAGCATAAAAAATCTATGTTATTGTTTCGAAAATTTATCGGATTTACTTCAAATAATGAATCTAATTTGTTAAAACCAATTAACTTTGTCATTGATGTTTTTAAATGTAAAATTTAAAAAGTTTGTAAGCTATTGAAGGTTTGAAAATGGTAAATAACTAAATTAAATCAACATTTAATTTAATTTTAAAAGATAGTGCTATCTACACAAAAGATCAAAGTTAAATATTCAGAACTAACTTCCTTCATTTCCTTCCTTAAAGTTAGTACGAGTTCGTGAATTGATAATTGGGGTTCGCCCTCAGTTCTCATTGGTTTTTGTGAAAGTAAGTAGTCATTGGTCCTTCTGATTAGCCTTCCTCGGTAAATTTCATCTTAGTCCAAGCAGTATCCTTTCATCGCATTTCTACTTTTTTCTAAGTTCCGCTATTTTGGAATGGAATGTACAGTTAGCAAGACTCATGCCAAAGCAAATGCAAAGAAAAAGCTCTATGGTTATGATATTAGCATTAGCATCCAATCCTTCCTACTCATCTTCACGAGACTTTACCCATGAATGAAGATGCTAGGCCCTTTCTTTCAGCTGTGGCTATCGCGCCCCAAACCCATGAGTCATCGCTCTTTCTAGCGATGCTCCCCCCTCTCGATTTTAGACCTCATCCTTCTACCGCTTTCTCGCTCCCATTGGGATCAATATCTTTGGGAATACCACAGGAAGCTTACTGAGGCCAAGTCCATCGACTGCTCCTCATATAACATGGGTTCCCGAAGACAAAAGAAGGATAATTCATCAAATTGGATTCTATATGATATGTCGTAGTTTACTTATTGATTTTTTTTTTGAATAGTAGTGGATGCTCCACCGATTTCTATTGAAACCCAGAGTTAAAGTCCAGTACCCAAAAGAGGTACCAAACTTTTAAAGTCTTACATCAAAGCTTACAGTCAAAAGAAAACAAGAAATAAGAGACATACATGAATAAGAAAAATAACTGAACAAACATAACAGCCTATACCAAAAGATTGTTAAAATGAACTAGTAACCTATTCTAAATCTTCCCAGTTAATCGGATTGTCATCAGCCATCCCTGCGCCAAACATTTGGTTTCCAACACCAGAATCCAGACTGGTGGTATTGCTGGACTCCTCCTGTGCCATAGACAGCAAGAGAGCCACAGCCTGTGCCGTGTCTGCACTGCTGTCCTGTTCTTCCAGAATCTGATCTGGGAGTTCCTTAACATCAGAAGGTAGAATTAAACTAAGTTTAAGGAGAGAATTATTAAATTTAGCCTTGCACCAAAAAGTAGCTAATGATATAATTTTTGTACCCACAGCTTTGAGTGAAATAGGTTTAGTAGTGTTAAAACAAACCCTGTTCCTTTCAAGTCAAATACACCATAAAACTGCTGCCCTTAATAATTCCACTAATAGTTTATCTTTTAAAGGGATTACTGCATCTATAATCCATAAATCAGCTAGACATACTCCCTCAAAACAGAAATTATTATAATGTGCAATCCAATCCCATATTGCTCTAATATAAGAGCAATTAACAAAGAGATGATCTATAGTTTCTATTTGATCACAAAAAACACATGATAAGTCACCTTGCCAACCTTTAATGTGCAGATTCTGCTTAGTCAGAATCTTATCTCTACGTACTAATGTGCAGATTCTGTTTACTTATTGATTTAATGGGTAGATTTCCCCAGTTTCATAGGGGCTTGGCCCGATCAGTCCTACATATCTTTCATAACATGTAGTAGTGTCAGCTTGCCTCGAGCACTCTATTATGGCTTTCCTCCTCTATGTAAGCTCCCTTTTTCCTTTCGGGAGTGATTAATTTAAGAGTACGGTATCCAAGTAAAGAACTCCATGGGGAGCTAGAATTTCATGTAAATAGCGAGATCACTCAAGTAGTTAAGTCTCCTTTCATCCAATCTCATCATCTTCGTCAAATCTATTGTTGGTCCCAAAAGGCACTTAGAGGGAGCTGTATAGGGCTTTTTTAAACTTTTAAGCTAAGTTCTAAGTCCCTAATGTGTCTTAAAGTTATTCTTGGCAGAAACTCGAATAACTTGATCCTAAACTAAAATATAAAATATAAAGTAAAGAATAGAGTTTAGTGACGCTTGACACAAGAGTTGTTTACAGAGTTTGGCACTAACGCCTACGTCTCCAGAGCTGGCAACCATCGAGCTGGCGTGCCTTTCTTTACCCAATAAGAAAGAAAGTACAAGGTGGAACCGGTGAGTCCTTACAAGCTTCTGGAAAATCACACGGCCTAAGCACTGAATCAGCTCATGAGCACAACAACTCAAGAATAACAAAGCGAGCAACTAAGGCTCAAAGGTAAAAGGTTGATCTCGCAGGATCACTCTAAGAGTTGGTGTATTAGTTGAATAAGCTTGAGATTGATTGTGAATATTGAAGTTGAAGTACACAAGCAACAACGGCTTTTCTGAGAATTTGAAATATTGAGTGATTTTACCAAGTTTACATATTCTCAAGCTTAATCTTGAGATGATGCTTCTGCTATCCAATGTCTTGTGCTTTATGACTACATCTTTGATAGTGTATGACAATTTATTATTTCATCCTCAATGTGTAATTCTTTGATCTTCTATAGCAATATTTGGATCTTCTATTGTCATGAACCTGCACAATATCTCAACTCTCAAGATAAGAAAATTGTAAAATTTAATTATATATATATTTTGCAAATCTAGTAAAACAGACAAGTAGATTATAGCACAATCCAACATTTATCATGGATTAAGCAGTGGAAGAGAGCATTGGAATTGGACGACCTACCCTGGCCACGACATCAAGTTCACCTTTCTTTCCTCTTCAGTGGGGCATAGTATCTCGATCATGAGACATTGGTCAAGGAAAAACATTAGCCAAGTCTCTACTTTCATAGCGGGCTAGACAAGACTCTGATCCCAGGAATCATTCGTAGATAACTTTATCAATCCTTAATGGATTTCTTTTCCTATTATGAGAAAAGTGCCAGAACAATCGATAGTGCGCGGCTCCAACCTTATTTATTTGGAAGTTCTAATTGGGGCTTATTTCTTCTCCTCGAATTCTGTCTCAGTCCAAGCGGAAGACAGGGTCCAATTTTTTCTTTGTGGATAGACAACTCATTAACCCAATACTAGCCCTTGGGAGCGAGTGTGCTATTCAATTAAGAGAGGACGATTCTAACTATACCTAGTAGACTATCGTCTTGGGCTATGCGGAGGCATCTCGAGAACTAGTAGGTCGGAGCAGGACATGACCAATTCCCCATTTTTGGAAGGGAGTGAAGTGATTCGCAAGTGCCCTAAAAAAACCAGACATGTTCGCTTCCCAATACCCAGGTAGAGATGTTAGGAAGATGTCATTATTGAGAGGTTGTCGCCTCATACAAAGTGACATCTTTATCAATTGATTCCTAGCAAGCAGATAAGCAAACATACCTTCCATTTCTAGAGATATAATTGTGCTATATAGAGAAAAGGAAGAAATGATGCGACCCACTCCAACCCGGATCAAGAGATCTCAATCAGTAGCAGCCTAGGGTTCTTCAGGCAGGTGGTTTAAAAAAGAGTTTTTATTAGTAACATGTACTTTCTATGATTCCCAATATTGCTTCCCTCTTCATTCGTTCTAATGAAAGCATTCATCTTTCTAGTGCGTTCACTCGCGGAATCATTATCAAATTGGTTTCAATTCTTCTTGTTGACGACAAAAGAAAGAAAATCTGACTTATTATATAAAAAATGAGAATCGAATGTTCGAACGAGGCATTTTGATTGGAAAGAGAATCATGATCACATTCAAACTCTCTATTCCCGGATAATGATGTAAATTGTATATTACTTTATGGGTAACCTCGTCTCCTGGTAAGAGGGAGCATGGTCATAATTGGATAACTTGATTTCTGATTCTATAAAAGAGTTATCTCTAATGTATCTATAGATACCCAACCCACCCCTCTCTAGAATTCGCATCGTTTGCATTAACTAAAAAAAATTGAGTTAATATAGAATAAATCCGGACCATCCAATTCATATTGGCACAAATTTTAAATGAGTCTGTGCATTCCGCTTGGGTATCTTCCAAACACCTGTTCTAATTTTTAAGTACCTGTTCGGCAGGGTAGATTTAGCCTCCTTAGTCTTCCTTAAGGCCTTAAACCAGCTGAACAGGCGTGTCTTAAGCAGACTTAAATTGCCTCCTTAACAGATTTTTTTAAGAAAGCCTGCTCCCCTCCTTAAAAACTGAGCCTCCTTTGCACCTCCTTAGAGGCCGAATTTGTATTTCTTTTCACAATTTTACCCTCAACAGATCAGCTCCTTAAGGAGCTTCACATACATTTTCAATATTTTATTGTCTTCTTCTTTTCTTGGACGCACAGCTCCCTAGACACGAGAAAGAAAACAGATGTAGTCTCTCCGGCATAAATTAGTGGCAATCTAACAATAAAAAATCCAATCTGATAGCTCCACCTTGTTCGCACCGAGACGCTCTCTCCATTGACACCTCTTTGACCGTCCATCTCTTCCTTCTAACGACGTTATATTGTGTAATTTCGTTTTTTTTTTTGGCTTTGAATCAAGAATTTGAGTATTTGAATAGTAAATATTGCCATCTCTCTTCATGCGATAGTCTCAAATTCAGAAATCTAATGGTCTCCATTGTCTTTCGGTTTTTTTGGATTTGAGATTTTTTTTCACTTTATTAATTCTTTTGTGTATTTGAGAAATTTTCGCATGTATGACCATTTTGATTTTAGATTCTTTTGTCGGTTCTTGAATGTCATTTCTTTTTCAACTTAAATAAATAGAGTTGATAAATTTCATTTAATAAGTTGTTGGTACCGGTATACAGTCTTAGGGAAGCGTCTCAAGCTGATTTGTGTCGAATCTAGTGATTTAGTAACAATAAACAAAAATTTAGTGCCAGTTGTTGCTGGTATACGTAATTAGCACTTAAACTTCCTCAGTTAAATGTTATGTCATATAGCATAATTTTATGAAAAATTTGCAAATCATAAACTATGGATTGCATTCAATGAGCTATTACATTCTTTATTAGAATGTTGCCTTTTTATTTGGTTCAAATGCTTTTACCGTTTATTTTTTTTTTAAATTTGCATATTGTCAGGTTACAGTAAAATTAATGAAATGAGTTAGTAAATGAGTGTAAAGACTTATCAATGTGCAAGGGTATTAAAGAAGAAAATATATGCAAGGATATTTAGGTCTTTATACATTATAATCAATATTTTACTCATATTAAGTCTTTGTTCTTAATCTTAGTATCAAACGAACAAGTACTCCTTAGTGAAGATTAAATTTTTAATCCCTCCCTCTTAAGGAGCCCATGCCGAACACCCCTTACAGTACAGAGACAGGCTTTAGTGGGCTTCTCTTTTGTGGACCGAAAGTAGGCCTACAGCGGGTGCGTGGCACAAAGAGAGCGATTCCGTATCTATCCTCTCGTCCTCCCCGGCTCTATAAAAGAGAAGTCTAGGGTTCCCCGTTTCCTTTCCTCCCAAAATAACCTCCATGATTCTCTTCTAATTCCCAATTAATTCACTCGATCGGTCTATTTTCAATCTCTTCTTCTGAGTCCTGTTCTATTTTTCTATTCCTGAAAATAGCAAGTATCCAATAATGATCCAATCCCCTATGCTGTTCTCCGTTGAAGTTCGACTCCCAGTTGCAGAGAACCTCCGTGCTTTTGGTCCTGGATTGAATCCCTTTGCTCCCTTTGGCATGGGCAACTACACCTCTTCCCGCTAAATCCCTTCACCTCTTTTTACATTTTGCAAGACTATGTAAACCCTAGGTCTTTTCCATCTCCTTATTCTTATTCAGCTCTTTCTTATCTCGCTTCTGTCTATCTGTTTTCTTCTCAATTCGGTGCTGTCTTTATAACAGCATCGATCTTGCTTCTCTGGTACTGTGTTTTTTGTTCATTGGTTGTGAAAGAGTGATGACGCAAGTACAGGATGGGCATCAGTCCCGTCGCCAGCTAAGCAGACGGGCTTTGTGCCGTAGGATTTCTGACAGGGATGACCGGGGGTGGACCCCCCTTCATGTTTGTGCCAGAAAGGGTGATATCAAGGAGGTTGGTCATTTTCTATTGTTTGACTCTCACATTGATTGAATTTATGGTTCATTATGTACTCGAGGGGGGAAAATAGATTAATTTACAAAATCTTAGATTAGATCATAAAACTCCCTCCTATCACTTAAGAATTGTGTGGCAAGAGGAGCATTCTTGGTAACTCATGTTGTTAATAATACTTGATCTGTTTTCTCTAGTAGCAATTCATGCCCATGTAAAGCTTGCTTAACCCATATTAATTCAAGATCTATTTGTGAAGGTCTAAGGTTTATCTGTGTTAATTTTACAGCTCCGATGCCAGCATTGTTATAAATTTGGCTTTACCAGTTTCTTTATTTTTAATTGGTAGTAGTTTCAAGTCCCTATATCACATTTTATTGGATCAACCCCAGTATTTCTGCTAGTTGTATTAAACCCCTGGATTATTGCTTGTCATTGGCACTAATGTTTGCTGAACTTACCATGAAGGCATAGTATATCTTTGAGAAATGCAGTTTTGTGTTGTATTACTAGTATTGTTGTATAATAAGAATGCACAGTGAGCTACAATGATGTTTTTAATGAGTACCACAGTTCCTTGTTGTACAGAAAGCGTATGTTTGCAAAACTCTTTACTCTTATCTGTCAATATTTCTTAGGTAAAGAGACTCTTGGATGAAGGGGTGGATGTTAATGTGGCGGCATGGGGCCCAAAATCTCAAGGTGCGACCCCACTTCATCTGGCAGCTCAAGGGGGGCACCTGAAAGTCATGGATGAACTGCTCGAGCGTGGTGCTGATATTGATGCCAGAACAAAAGGCGCTTGTGGATGTATGTGCCTGACTATTTTTTTTCGTTGCCTTCCTCTTTATCTTGTTGCTATCTTATCTTGTTGCTTGTATGGTACTGGTTTTAGGACTTCAGATTGGATGGTTTCAAATTCCAACCCAAATCCTATCATGATCTGAACCAGATATGCTATGGAAGTCTAGACAGATAATTTCGATACCTATTGGATATGATATAGCATCCTTGAGATACTTGCATTGTTCTGGAAGTCTAGAATGATAATGTGAATACTTATGGAAGTCTATACAAATATGGAGAATGGATATTATTGTTATTACTGAGAGACTGGCAGGGGCGGACCCAGTGTATTCCAAGGGGGGGCAGCCGCCCCCCCCCCCCCCCCCCCCCCTGGATTTTGAGTTTTAGTGGAGATTTATCGTTTCCGACTGGCTTTGGCCCCCGTTGGAAATTTTTTTGCCCCCTTCTGAATGTTTAATTGTTAATTCGGGTTAAATTTATAGTTAAAATTAAAATCAATTTCTTGAAATATGATTGATAATTATTATTATAAGTTAGAATATCATAAATTACAAGTCAGAGCATTATAAAGTATAAGTTAAAGCATTATTTTTTTATCAAATACCCAATTAGTTAATGGATTTAAATCCGATTAGCTATTTAAACCCGATTCGATATTTTTTTGCTCCTCTCTGACGAAAATTCTGGATCCGCCCCTAGAGACTGGTATTATTTTGTTGTCTTGGTGTGGATGCAGTTAAGGAGGCCTGCATATAGATTTTTGTGCGCTTGTTAAGAAAATGGTTCTGAAGTCAATATAATGTTTAAGTTCAATATTCCTACAGCGTAAATTTGCAAAAGATATGTATAACTTAGTTTGACAGGCCCTTCATATGTGTTTGGAACTTTGGATACATATAAATGAGCCAGTACTGTTATATTGTTTGAATAACTGAAGCTCTGTACATGGACATCTGATTTAATGTTAAAAACAGATTTATATTGGTGGCCGTCATTCAGTAATGGCTGATTCATTTTTGCATGCTGCTGTGTATCCTTGTCCAAGTCTTACCCTTTGTCCATATATATTATATAAGTGAAAAAGGTCTGGTTCATTTTTGCATCTTATTTCATATCCATATCTGAGTCTTACTGTAACTATATATGTATCTATCCCAAAAGGAAAAAAAAGGTAAGAACATGGATACGGAACAGTATGACAAGTATCTTATCTATATCCTATAATTTATCCCTTTTTCCGTGTTATGTTTGTTTTATTTTATTTGTCCAGACAAGGAGAAATATGAGAACATAATTGGTTTAGATAGCACCTGAATGTAAATGGCAGTTTGAGTAGCTTGGTCTGTTGCCAAATGAATCATCTGATCTTAAATGGATAATCAGATCTGTCTGATATCATTACAATTGTAGAAAGGAGTTGAACTGTGTGCGTTCTGCTGTGTGTGCAAGTGCCTAATTACCTGCCAATTCACATTTGTGTAGCTTTCTAGGAAACAGTGATATGTCAACTCAGCAGTCAAGAATGACCAACTTTTAATGACAGATGAACTTTACTGATGATAACTTAAATGTCCATGCAGGGACTCCACTGCATATAGCAGCCAAGGAAAGAAACAAAGAGGCCATAAAGTTCTTGTTAGAGAATGGTGCATTTTTGCCTCCCAACATGGAGGATCACCGCTTCAACCCACCCCTGCATTACTGCCCTGGTCTTGAATGGGCCTACGACATCAAGCACATCCTTGAAAAGAACTGCCACCTCTCCATCAATACTGAGGAGACCTCTCACAGCTCTGACACTTGAGAGGAACAGATCTCTCGTGTTCTTGCTAATTTAGTGCTACTCCATGGATGGTTTTGTGAATGTTTGCTGTTAATCAAGCTATCGACTTCCGACGAATCTAGTGTGTTAGTTATGTAGTGTCTTTGGTTTTTCTTTTTTCTGGTGTTGTCTGTATATTATGGCTGTGGAGTGTCTGGTTCTTGAACTATTGTCGACTATGTGTGCTGCCAAGTGCCGGCCATGAGATGGATTTATGATATGGGGTTCTATCTAAATGATGGCACCATCTATATATATATATTTTATGTACAAGAAGATACATTCTGAAATTGCCATTTTGCAAATTATGTACCATGTGTTTATTGTTAGGTGAAAATATAATGATTTGAAATTTGAGTAGAATTATATTTCTTTTTAAGCTTATTGGGGGTATACTGCAAGTTGGGTAAGATTAAATTCTAAACTCTGCTATGGAAGAGAGATTCAAGAACAAAAATTTAAGAAAGTGGATATTTAGTTTTCTAAGGACACTTGAGTGCTTAAAAGTTCGAGCAAACTTAAAAATGTGGACAAAAGAGCTTTAGAAAGTGGTTTTAACTTTTACGAAGTAGTATGTGTTTGTCAAGCTTAAGGTCCTTAAGTTGTACTTTACAAAATAGAGGTGAAACCTCATTAATGGAAATGGAAGGGAGGTGAACGATATAATTTCATCTCATCTTCATTCTGATTTGTGGGTGAAGGATTTCGTCAAAACTCAATGTAGCGTTCCCCTCTGCACAATGTCGCTCTCCTCTACTCCTCCAGTTTCACCTCTTCTGGAGCAGGTAAGTTGTTCGGTCAGACACGATATAGTGAAATCTCCACTCCGCACAGTGAATTTCGCTTCTCCTCCCTCTGCGTACCTCCAACTGGAGCAAGCTCTTAGTCTTCTAGGGAGTTCTAAAGAGGATGTGCTTATATATTAATTTATAAATTTTGAAATTATTTTAGGATAAAATTAAGTGGTTAAAAATGACAAAAAGATAAATGTATTAAAATTACCTTATAAACTTTTTCTTTTACAATTTGAATTTATATTAAATTAATTTGAAAATGTATAAATAGTTTGTAAATATATGCATCTTTTATGAAAGAATTATCTTTTTTTTTTTTTTTCTATAATCAGAATATGCTTGACATCAAAATTAGTATGTTATGAATCATGATAAAGTAGATATATTTTAATAATTTGAATTCATTATTTGAAATCAATCTAATAGGTTTTAAAATTAAACTCAATTAAAAGACCGGGGTGAGTTTAAAGCACCCTAGATTTAGAATTTTTTTTGGATGCAAAAATGATTGCGCTTGTCGCTAGACGTGAAAAGCATTGGTATAATATGTGATATTTAGATCTCAAGGGAATACCATAACAATAGTGTTATTCATATTAGTGTGTTAAAATAGCTAGTACAAGAGTAATACTAATTTAAATAGGGGGGAATTTCATGTATACCCCTCAAAAACTTCAAAATTACATATTTCCCCCTCTAAATTTCAAAAACTCACATATTTACCCATTTTATTATATTTTATATTAAAACACATTCTAAATTCATAAAATACCCATTTTACCCTTTATTAAAAATCATAAAACATCCATCTGACTCCAATTTGAATCTAAAAGGTTTCTCTAATGTCCGAATTGCATTAAGATCTGTGTGTGCTACGTCAGCATGAATCTTGAAGCGAGCACGCACGAATATTGAAGCAACGTGCACAGATATTGATGCAATGCATGCATATCAAAACTGCTTTAAGATACGTGCGCACTACATCAGCACGAATCTTGAAGCGAACACGAACATATCTTATTGCGATGCGAACAAACCGGACGGTAGAGGAACCCTTCAGATTTAAATTTCAATTCGATGGGACGTTTTATACTTTTATTAAAGGGTAAAATGGGTATTTTATTAATTTAGAATGTGTTTTAATATAAAATATAATAAAATGGGTAAATATGTGAATTTTTGAAGTTTAGAGGGGGAAATATGTAATTTTAAAATTTAGAGGGGGAAATACGTAATTTTGAAGGTTTTGAAGGGTATACGTGAAATTCCCCCATTTAAATAGTGTAAGAAGATTTGTTTTTAGGTGTTAATGTTAAAATATTGTTTAAATTGGTATGGTTAAAAAGGGAAGAGTGATATTTGTAACCACTTGCTAATTTAACAGTGTGTTAATTAAGACTTTTTTGTATTTCAAATCTCCTTTGGTTTTCATCCTATAGCATTACTAAATTAACAGTAGCGTTATTCTTGACGATCGAAACATAATTTTTTTAGTCTATAAGGTAAAACAAATTATGAATTTCATACAAGAAGTTAAAGAAAAAAAAAACAGAACATATAAAATGTTATTCTAGGTTTCTCCTTTAACACCTTGTTTGGATGGAGAATAAAGAAACGGAGTGAAAAATAGAAAGGAATGGAATGTAATAGAAAGAAAAAACAATATATTTAATCTCTCTGTGTTTGGATGATTAACTAAGGAAAATAAATTAATTTTTTTTTCCGTCTTACTTTTTGTTTGGTTGATTAAAATTTAGAAAGTTAATGAAGAATTTAGTAGTTGTTGTAGATTTGTGACAAAAAACTTATATGAGAATTATATAGATCGTGAATAGTGATTCTGATTCATAAAAAAATATTTTTTTGTGGCACAAAATTCTTGTATCCGTAAAAAAAACAATAGTTACATAGAGTTTTGTGACGCAGAAAATCAGTCCTTTTATGGATCATAATCACTGTTCACGATCCATAATTTTTGTTTTTTGCAAATTCTCTGTGCAGTTAAAAAAAATCCATAGATCGGACAATTAATGAGTCTGATCTTACTATTTGTGATAAAAAAAAAGATAATCCTTTTATTTCTATAAATCTAATTTTTATAATTTCTATAGATAAAAAATTTCCTTCTTCTAGTCTCCATTCAAACAAAAGTGTAAACAGTCCGGGGTTCCGAGAAGTGTCTAGATTTTGAAAACCGGAAACTTCTAAATAAAACGAACCCCGCCGCCTATAATTCACCCAAATTTTAGAGAAATTTTGTGGCAAGGGTAACAAATATATACATCAGCCGTGACATCACCGCTAATTAAACACAACCGTTTTATCGATCTCAGTCAAAAAGTCATAAATACATTGAATCAAACTCTTTGGACTTTGATTATCATTTACACGTTTCAGTTGACTGACGAACAACACTATTTTTTTAAATTGGAAAGATCGCTGTTACGTTGTTGACTAGTTACATCCCGACTGATCTATATATATTTGGTTTGTTCATTTCTACATGTAATCCTTTCAACAAGTATATAGTTTGATAGTAAATTAGATTTGAATGCTTTCACTATGGTCGGGACCAAATTAAGTTGGATCGGATCAGAACCAGGGTTTGGCATATATATGTTCAGTTACGCTCAAACTTTTTCTTGACAAATACATTTATTTTAGCATTAATTTTAATGAGAAAAATGTGGACTGCATTGCACGTCTCACTGCAGTACCAATTAAATCGGCATTAATTGAAAAGCAAACCTAATCTGAAAGAGCACATAACGAATTTCTTTCGCTGAAGTAATCTTAATTCTCAGAATTAATCAAACCACAGAATAATGTTTGACAATTGACATGCACGAGTATTGGATCTGATGCGTCTTAATACCCCACATTTGACCTTTCTTTCTTTCTTTCTTTTTCTTTTTTGCTTCATTGCATGCATATACCTTTACCCATATTCTGTACCACCAAAAAAGCACTAGAAACCAAAAGTTTCTTTCTGTAGGAATAACAAAAGTTTCTCTATAAATGTAATAACAAATAAACATATTACTGCCACACAAAAAAGATTACAAATATAATACTACTACAAAAAAAATAATAATAAGTGATCACAATGGATTGGAGTATTTACTATTTGCCGAACAAATATAATTTGTGAATCAGGATTCTCCGCGGCTCATCCTGGGTAGGATATGCACGTTCAGGATCTTCTTGCCACGTGGTGGATCAACGATCCATATCCCCCTTCCCCTTCCATTCACATCGACCACGACAAGAGCCTCACCGCCTCCCGTCACAACACAAACTCTCCCTCCTCGTGCTGCCATCTGTGTGGCACCTCTAAGCTTCTCCTCGTCCCGCACCACTGTTCGCCACGAGTCCTTCCACCACTGGTACACTCTGAGCGTCCCAGCTGCCTCATCCACAACGTAGATGTCCCCTTTTTCGTCGGCCGCAGCGGGACCGGTCCATCCTGACAGCAAACCAGTGGGCATGTCTTCCCATTGGTCCATGCGTACGTTGTAGACGACGCCTTCCTTCGGACAACGGCCTCTCAGGTTCACCATACACAGTTTACCATCCGATTCCACCGCCTCCACCGCCTCTCTGCTAAAGGTGCCATCTCTTAGAGGAGACAACGGGTCCCACTTCCAGTGACACGCACTTCTAACAGTGTCCCATTTAAACGCGGAGCGAGCAAGGGAGGCATTGTAATGCGAGGATCCTACTCCCGAGAATAGATAAACGGATCCGTTTAAGGAGCCCGTGGCACACCAACGGCGCGGGGAGATGGGAAAGGAAGGTCCCAACTGCCAACGTGGAGGAGAGGGGTGGAAAAGGAGAGGGGAGTGGAGAGCTGGTTGGAGAGAAGGAGTGGAGGCTGAGAGGAGGAGAAGGTAGGGAGAAGAGGAGAGGGATTGCACTGGTAGTAGGCGAGAGATGAAACCAGGATGTTTCAGGAGGAGAGGCGAGGGCAGTGGTGGAGGCGGCAGCGTATCCCACCTGGCACAGAGAGGATCGTAGGATGCAAAGAAGAGGGAAGGGTTGGATGAATTAGAGTCGGTAAGAAGGGAGTAAACAGAGAGCGTAGGGGAAGGGAATGAAGGGGAATACATAAAGCGGCGCCATTTGTGGCACACGCTGAAGAGAAGAGATGGGGGGAGGTGCAAGAGACACTGCCGGGCGAGGTCGTCAGGTAAACCTGGTAACAGAGGCTCAAGTTTATTGGCGCAATCTTCATCACTAATTCTCTCACATCTTTCCGTTTCTTGATGCACTTTTTGTTCGGTTTGGTTGTGGTGATTATTCATGGTCATGGAGGAAGAATGCGGGAATTGTTGGAGGGGAGAATTGTGGTGCTTTCGATTGGAGAGTTTGGCGCGCTTGGCGGCCGGGGTTGCACTGGCTGCCATTCACTTGTTTTTCGGTGGAGTGGGAAAATGAAGATATGCTATTTTGGGAAGATGCGCTAAATTTGGGGGGAATGGAAAGAGGTAGAAGATGACTCATAAATATCAAAAAGTGTGTCATAAATTGTGGTAGGCCGTATTTATGTGACTTTTCACTTTCGTCTTTAATGAGAGTTCGATGCTTGAAATAAGCAATGGTTATTGTTCACTGAATCACAGTCCGGTTTTCTCGAGCCCATGTTACCGTAATATATGATTCGCGCAGGGGAAAACGCGGAAGCCTCCAAAATATCTCTTTTCGAGCCGAACATGACGACTTGTTTCATGCGTAATCTTGTTAAAATAATTCCTCAATTGCGTCCTACTTGATCTCCAAATATGTGTATATATATAGTCCACACTCATTATATTTTTTTTCAATAATAGCTGATGACAGTAAGTACAGCTGTATCTCCATTCGGATTATCCTTCAAGCCACAAAATATGAAAGAGCAAGTTGCCAAATTTACATTTAGAACCAAGTTAATTAGTGACGTCCGCATAAAAAAAAATCCCTGATGTCGTCTTGTCATAAAAGCAAAGATTGGACTTTTTCTAAAGAGAAAAAGTTTCTATATATACCGTTCTCGCTTTTTATCCCCGCTGATCGGATCAGCTTTAAACTATCATTAATCATTAATCGTAATTAACTAAAGCTGATTTTCACTAATTAACGGTCACGTCCAGTCTCCACCTTCCTTCTCCGCCTTTTATTTCCTTGTTTCGCTTCTCATTTTGAATTCGGATCTAAATTTTTCCGCCATTGTGTGGTGATTTCATATATCTCTTCCCTCTTTTCTTTACGAGGCGATCTCCTTTTCCATACAATAGCACGACAGAAGTCTCAGGCGTGTGTTCAATCGAAGCGATAATCGAAGTTTCATCATCTCCGATAGAATTGAAAAAGATAGTGAAATACAAATTAAGTTATTTACTGATCTATTTTGGTTTCCTTAATTCCTTCTATTGATTATAATTGATAATCGTGATTTCCTTTCTTCTATTGAAGTTTTATTTGAATTAAAAATTTAAATGTTAGATATGATCTTTATAATTTTTTAGGTACAGTAAATTATTATGACATTTTAACTTTATTTTAATTATCATTAAGAGATTGTAAAAATACATTGATGTAGATAATTTTTTTAAAGGTTAATTTTCACTTTTTAAGTCATCTAAAATAATAAAAATATATATTTTTCATGTGCGTGAATAAAATTATATAGATTACATCAGATAATTTTATTTTGACATATAAATTTATCAAAAAAGTATTATTAAAATTTATAATAAAATCATAACGAGAATAAAAAATGAAAATAAATAAATCTTGTTCTTATATATTTTATAGTAGGTAAATTTAAGCCGTTAGAACAAGTCAGATGTGACGGAAATTAATCTGCTGTTATTCCTGTGAAAATATCAGGAACCTGTTACTCATGTCCCAACCGTTCAAATTTTTTCATGCGTATTTTGACGAGAAAAGTTTATCATGCACAAATCTCAACAAAGATTTATATCCCAGATGTGACTTGTGGGGGGAGATAAATTGATGCGAATAATAAATCTATTTATTTAACAGATAAATGAATGCATGAACTTTTTGCGTGGTCCCAATTGACTACACCGCTTACCGCTTTACCGATATCATGCGTCTCTAGCGAAAAAGTTGCTTTTGGACTTTATTGGGCAGGTTCATCCTCCCAGGCACAATCTTTTTATTTTATTTTATGGGTCGAAGATGCCGTGACAATTGCACAATCTCTAGCGAAAAGGATGCGGTGTATGAACCAGTGTAATAAAATACGGATCTATGCGGCTGTACATGCATTTGTGGTTTTTAATCGCATAAAATCCCGTTATACGGACTTCATATTACAAAATTTCAAATTTATTATAATTCAAATAATATTATTAAAAGAGACGAACCGGGTATCAGTAATAACCAAAACCCACTCCAACTCATCCGGACGGACTAGAGGTCCAGTTGAGTCTTTTACCATGTTGTGTCCAACTGCTGCATGCTTTTATAGATTGTGGAGCGCTTCATTTATTTTGTTTAGACAAAGTGAGACTAAAGAAGTTTGATTATACCGGAGCTTCTTTCTGAGTTGTCTCCAGCTTCTGAGCTGTCCGCACTGCTTTTGGGCCAAACAAAAGACTGAATAGAATGATTTGCTTTTGGGCCGAATGATGCATACGATATGCTTTTGTATGAGCTGGGTACTAATAAAGGATATGTTTTTGGATCTAATATGTTTGTATTTGCATAATCGGGAACCAGAGGTACCATATAATAACCAATAGATATGGTCTATTTCATTTGTACCATTAAATTGCATGAATTGATTATAATGCTTTTGGATTTATTCCTTATTATTATGATATATTTCACTTGATTATTTTTATAAAATTCACATATATAAGTCCACATAAAAATCTGCATATGCGGCCGTATATTATATATGCAGTATGCAGTGGCCTTCTGCATACCGCATCAAAACCGCATTTTATAACACTAGTTTGAACCATTGTCTTGCACAAATGTTCCCGTTGCTGCAATGTACAAAATGGACCATGTTCAGGGAAAATGAAAGAGAAAGTCGATTGGGCAGCACCTTTTCGACATGACGATAGCCTGAGGTATTAATGTATTATGAGGATAAAGACGACAAAACTCGTTTTTTTCTCCGCTTTAAATGACAAAAGGCAATTAAGATGGATAGAGGAACCGAAGCGATCAATCACCGGATTGCTTGCTGTACGTTCACTTTCCTTCTTTATTTGATTTCTCCCACAAGCAAAGCAAGCTGTCCCAGCTAGGCCCCCCAAAGATACAGATATTAAGGACCACCTAATTGGCACTTGATAGTTGATAATGATGTTCAGGAATTTTGTTTGATTTACTAATGACAAATTTTCTTTGTAGGGCATCTTCTTCGTTAGACAAAAATCAAATGTACGATATATATATATATTTTTTTTTTTTTTTTTGAAATTTAGTAGGAGGAGAGTCGGGATGTTGCATTAGCAATACTTTTCATCAAAAATGCATCGTACAGTGGGAAATAAGTTACAATCAGTGCTCATAATCTCACTCAATCTATCAAAAAAGAATGAATTAAAATAAAGAAAATAGCTCAAATAAAAACAAAAGAAATTACTATTGCAACTAACAAAAACTAAGCCAAAGTTTACATTCGTCTACAATCCGATCTACCACCAGCCACCAGCTTAGAAGGTAGAAAGTATGATTTTTTTGTTAAGTGAAAAACATAAATCAAATTAAGGTGCAAGGCGAAACATCCTCAGATAAACTGTGATTCGTAATTGAATTGATAGGATTTTTTTTTGAGAACATAGCTATTCTGGCAGAACGGTTCGGATCGTCTGTTGATTAATTGGCTCATCCTCGGATAAAGAGAAATATACATGTTTTTCACTTAAAGAGAAAAATGTATGTTTTTTTTATTTTTAATGTGGATATCATGCGGAGTGATTTGGATCATCTTTTTGGACATTAAAATCGAAAATAAAGATGTGGAATATAATTAGAGCATGAAAGTAATAGAGCATTTGAATCCTCCTAAAAAATTTGGATCATCTTAATTTTCAAATTCTATTTGTTTCTCTTTATTCTATATTGACTCATGCCTGTTTTCTCTATATTATTTATTCTGTACTGATCTTTTTAACGCATTATGGGATATTTGTTTGAGAAAGATATGGAGATCTATAAATTTCAAATCCATACTTAATATTATTATAACAAAAGAAAAAAATTCATCATAATTTCGAAGAATTTATTAAAGAACATGTGACTTAACTACTTGATCAAATACTAATTCTTGTGTCTCGGTATATTAAACTGGACTTAAAAAAATTATAGACTTGAACTTCCCTAAAGTGCAAAAAGTGGGTCCTAATTAAAGAACTGTGAAAACTAAATATCAGGCCGAATTTGAATATATTGGAACCAGAGAATTTATTGACCAAGTAAATTCAGCTTTTAATTAAGAAGATTTAAACCTAGCCGAGAATTTATTTTATTATTTTTTTTTTTGCACGGCTCACATTTTTCAAATAATAACCCGGAATAATACCAGCGACTTTAAATGGCTTAATTACTTAAAACGACCCCAAGATTAATCGAAAACACATGTTATATATACACTTAGTTTTCGGTAAATGTTATATTACATATGATTTTAACGTAAAAATTGATATATCTTTTTGAGATTTTTCTAATAATAATTTGTGTATGTTTTAAATAGTTTTTAAAGAATAACAATTGATTTTGTTTATTTAATCACCTAAAATGTATCAATTGATAGTTTTTGAAACCGCTCTAATAATTATCTATGCAAGAGTATGAGATCATATATTGAGTATTTGATCGTATAATTGTTTATTTTGGTGGTTTAATCACTTGAAATAACTCCTTAATTAGTTGAAAACAACAATTTTGCTTTTAATTTGTAGTAAATGCTATACTGATCCATTTGTGTAAATTTTGATACATTATTTCAAATTTTTCCTAATAATAACTTGTTATATAGTTCTAGACAATAATTTAAAGTAAACTTGTTGTTTTGGTAATTTAATCATCACTCTAGGGCTAATCCACCAATGCAAGCTTAGGGAGCATAGAAGGTCAATTAATTAAACTTGCAATTGCGATTTGCTTAGGCCTGCTAAACGAGTCGGACCGACTCATGGACTTAGAGTTGGGCTCTTGAACGAGTCAAAATGAGCTGAGCTCAATTCAAGCTGAGTCCGAACTCGGAATACTTCTTCTTCGCTCTAACCGAGTCGATCCGATCTGAGCCGAGCCGAGCCGCGGGTCGAACCATTCCCTTCTCCCTGTTGAAGCTCCGTCAAAATATTTATTCTTCACTTCTCCGATTGAAGCTCCGTCGCTCCATCGCTCTCCAGTTTCCATCTCTCTCTCTCCAGACTTGCAGTTTACAAAGCAAAGGATGTCAATAGTACTATATATTGCAACGTGTGATATGAATTTTTAGAAGAGCAACGTGTCAGATGAGGGTGATAGGAATTTTTATAATTGTAATATTTTAATCAATAGTAACTTTGAACTTGTTATAAAATAATATTGATAATCATTACAAGAGGCAAGGTGTCAAGATCCCATGATCCCATCACCCCCGCTGAGTCGCTGAGCAATATGAATTTTTAAAAGAGCTGCTCATTAGCAGCGACGAGTTCGGGATGAGTTTTGGACCGATCTGAGTTCGAGCTGAGCCGATGACTCAAACTCAGTTTAATGAGTCGGGTTTTTGTCTTCAGATTTGAGCTGAGTTTGAGTCGGACCTGTTTGTGTTATATTAATGAGTTGGACCGAGTTTTGAGCCGAGTTGGGCCCATTAGCAGGTCTAGATTTGCTGCATATTAAATTTGTTTTGACACAACGACAAGTCTTGTAACAAGATTCGCGAATTATTTGTTTTTTTCGTAATACCGAACCGAACGCCGAATTATTCAATTGATCGAACTTTGACCGAATTATTTCCGAATAATTCACGAATTTTATGAATTTTTCCTGAATTTTTCCCATAATTATTATTTTTTGGTTATTTATTGGTTTTGCTCCCTTACAAGACTGAGATCTCTGATCCAAATAATACCGAATCATTCTCAAATTATTTCCGAATCACGAATTTTTAACATCGCTGAACCGAACTCGAATAATTCATTTGTCACTGTGTGTTGGAGCACTTCAAACCTCCAACGCCTTATTAGACACGTCACACATGGCACAGACTCATATATATATATAGGAGATCATGTAATGTTTAATATATAGGATTGAACAAAAATGTTTTGGGGACTTGTCTGAGTATTTGTTGTTCCTTTGTCAAATCTCATTTCTTGTTCTTCCTTTTGTGATTCTTTGATGTTATAATTTGTACACACTATCTAAATGTTACGCTCTTCCATTTGATGTCAAGTTGTTTCATATCAAATCTATATATTTTTTTGAGTAAGATCTTAGGTGCATATCCTCAATTAATTTACTGCATCACCATATTTTTATTTGAATTAATTTTGCTTGTTGATAAATTAGCTTTCATTTTGAAGGGCTCTTTTAAGCATATATCCGACCATAGTATGCTTTGAGATTCGTGCCAAGTTAAAAAGAATGGTCCGGATTCACTAATTGTAAAAGATTCCCTTGTGCAATATTGGAGAGGATGTGAATTCGCTGCTGGCAGTCGGGCATTTGAGCAAACTGGGTGAATAGAAATTGTTGATGAGACATTTCTTTTCTTTTCTCTCTTTTTTCTTTTTGGTTTTTCCAATCAGAAAGTGATCTCTTTTACTGCTAAAGGTGTGAAAGTATTGAAATTTGAGTCTGAACATTGAAATCGAAGGTAAAGATGTGAGATATAATTGAAGCATGAAAGCAATAGGACATTTGAATCCTCCCAAATTTTTTTTGTTATATATCTTAATTTTCAAATTCTATTTTTCTCTTTATTCTATATTGACCCATGCCTTTTTTTTCTCTTTATTCTTTATTCTGTATTGATCTTTTTAACACATTCTAGAATATTTGACTGAGAAAGATATGGAGATCTATACTTTTCAAATCCATACTTAATATTATTATAACAAAAGAAAATAAATTATTTGAATTTCGAACCTATAATTTCCTAAATTTATTAAAAGACATGTGACTTTACTACTTGATCAAAATGCTAATTCTTGTGTCTCGGTATATTGAACTGGACTTAAAAAAATTACAGACTTGAACTTCCCTAAAGTGCAAAAAGTGGGTCCTAAAGAACTGTGAAAACTTATAAATATCGGGCCGAATTCGAATATATTGGAACCAGAGAATTTATTGACCAAGTAAATTCAGCTTTTCATTTAGGAGAGTGCTATTCTACACGCATAATTTCAACTTTTTAGCGGTGAGCTCTTTAAATTTCCATTTTACTCTTATACTCTCTTTCCAACTTAATTAATAAACAGAGAAAACAGAACTAACAAGTCAAGTGGGTCCGATTGTCCTTCCACCTTCTCTTTCTAACCCAATTAATAAAATAACCAATAAAGAAAATTAATAAAAAAAAAAAAATTCTCTCCAATACTGTAGAGGATGAGCCTCACTTTACTGTTTGAGATTAAATCTCACTGATTTGGGATTCGGGCTAGTGCAGGGACAATATTATTGGGCTTTGAGATTCGTGCCAAGTTAAAAAGAATGGTCCGGATTCACTAATTGTAAAAGTTCCCTTGTACAATATTGGAGAGGATGTGAATTCGCTGCTGGCAGTCGGGCACTTGAGCAAACTGGTTGAATAGAAATTGTTGATGAGACATTTCTTCTCTTTTCGCTCTTTTTTTTTTGGGTTTTTCCAATCAGAAAGTGATCTCTTTTGCTGCTAAAGGTGTGAAAGTGTTGAAATTTGAGTCTGAACCTTCCATATTAGATTTTCTTTCTCCTGAAATAAAGTGTAAAAGAAAAGAGAAACGATAAATGCATGATCACTTTATGCTGAATCCAAGATAGAACAGGCCATAAGGCCATGTTTGGTTGTGGAGTAAGAAGTGGAGTAAACTCCTTACTCCACGCTTAAGGAGCCAAACGAGGAGTAAAATAGGAGGAGTAAGGTGGAGTAAGAAGTGAGCTAATCCGGATTAAGTTACTCCACCTCTCTAGGTGGATTAACTTACTCCACACTTAATCCACCTGTTGGACCCACTATCATAGACTTGAGTTCATTTTTCAATATCTTACTCCTTCATATGGATTAATTTAATCCATGATATAAGCCACCAAACAAGATGTAAAATATGAGGAGTAAGGTGGAGTAAGCAATTTAATCCTCATTAACTTTACTACACAACCAAACATGACCTAAGAGAATAAGTACCGATACCTATGTCCTTATCAGCACACCAGAAAAGAAAAATTCTGCATATAGTAAGAGAACAGTACCTAACCTAATGAATTTCTTTTCCTTAATTCATAGATCATTCGGTCCAACATTTGAACCTTTGACATATTCCCTTTTGTTAAAGTACAACCAATTACATGCTCCTGCCGTAAGTCACAGAAACATAATAGAATAACCTTACTTGCTTCCATGGTTCCTCTGGTAGAAGAATCAGCGCAGCTGGGATACACGCTGCGCCTCAGCTTTCAAGCTACCAGCTGTACAAACTGTCAATCTGCGACAAGAAGAAGGAGATAGAAATGCTCTGACAAAAGAACAACCTTTATAATCTCAATTAGGTGTTCTATACCAATATTGGATTGAGGTGTTGTTTTGGCAGTTTAGGTTTTATTTTATTTAATTTTGTTATAAATCGATTAAACTGAACAGTGGGACCTATGTGTCAGTCACACTATAGCAACTGCTGTTGATCTACAGTACCAAGCCAGTCCAATATTAGAATACTAGTATCGTGCCCGTGCGTTGCAACGGTGACATATTATAAGATTGGATAGAATATGAAGAGATTTTTTTGTTTGACATTCACATAAAATTAAAAGAAATATACTCATATGAAAATAAAAACACAAATAAAAAATAACAGAAATTCAAATAATAAATAGCAATAAAAAGAAATAACAAGCTCATAATAAGTAGTAGCCATATGTGCACAACTATAAAGTATGCAAGGAGTATATGGTGTAAGAGGCATATGGGTCTGAAAAGAATTAATTAGAACCTAGATAAAATATATTAGATGATTACATGTATTAACCTAGATTGAAAAAAGAGTTATGTACTTAAATAAAAAAAGGTACCTGTATCATGATAAAAATCTATTAAGTGAAAACTATTATTTTCTACTGGTATTTGTTTATTTGTTAGGGAAATCACAGTAATGGGTTTTTACTTGAAATCTATGTACTATATAAATTACCGTTTTAAATAAAAGGAATGCCTTTTAATAACTAAAAAAGAATATACTAAACATTGTATATAAAATATTAATTTCATCAAATTTTGGCTACTGTAAGAATTGCATTAGTATAACTTGAGCAGAATCTAACATGGTGAATTTCTAAATATGACATATTAATATCTTCCTTTATACACTTTACCAATTAATATGGGATTCGAACATATTATTTTTTTTTTCTGTGAGATCTTTCCTAATTAGTTATTTCCTTTATAAAATTTATATTAATTGAAATAGAGAATGAAGATAGAGAATAGAAAGGTAAAATAAGTAATTGGTGATAAAAGTTTCTCTCAACTCAATATTGTAATACCCTAGCTTAAAATAATATTTTCCTAAGATTAATAATTTCAATAATGAGAGCTGAGAGAAAATTTCTTATACTAATACTTAATTTACCCTTCTCTCTTAATACCGTATAAGTACATAATTAATTAATGACTAATAAGGAAATGATTCAAATATCGAACTGAGCACTATGTTCAAAATCAAATAAATCAAACATATATACCAACCAAACAAACTCAATAACCAAACAATACCCAAATATACCAAATAAGCCGAAATAAACCAAACAATACCAAACCTTCCAAATAAATCAAAACAGACCAAGTAAACCAAACAATACTTAAACATAAACCAAAATAAACCAAAAAAAACAAACACATCAAATAAATTACCAAAATAAACCAAGTAACCCAAACAATACTTGAACATACCAAATAATTATAACCCAAAATAAACCAAACGAACAAAGCTAACCCAATAAATCAAACATCTCGTTTAATGGTATGAAAACTATTTATAAACTTTATAATACATTATTAAGAGCTAAATACACATATATAACACCCATCACCAAGTTTATCGTAAGTGTCAAAGTTTAAGCCAATTAATTATAAATTTTCCATGTTGTATATCATTAGTGTGTATTGACTCGTTAAGATTTATCTGTTAATAAAATACAAAATATTTTCAGATTATATCAAAATATATTAAGTTTAGATAAGTTGTTATTTACAAGTGTGGAAAAAGCTAAAACATATGGATACCACTTATTCTGTTTGGATATGTTCACTCTAAAGTGAATTTATATTTCAATTTATTTAACATGAAGTATAGGAGCTGATTTAAAAAAAAACATTAGATAAACTTTTATGCAATAAAACAATATTATGTGGGCAGAAGATTGCATCGTCACCTTTTGACAAAAAATAATAATTATATTGAGGTTGCTAATGGAAATGAATCGGAGATGGATATTCAGCAAAGGAAATAGGGAAGGCACAAGGAAATAGTAATAAGAATACTGGAGGCGATGGATCGATATTCAGCACAAGGAAATAGGGAAGGCATAAGAAAAGGAAATGAATACTGGAGGCGATGCTGTTAAGGAAATTTGATTTAGATTGGTTTAATTTTTAAATATAATTTAATTGACTGTACGGCATTATGTGTAGCGAGTATGATTTTAATTAAATTTAGACTTATACACATAAAATAGATGCATTTAATCAAACAATGACAGGTTATGTGATTGGAGGACTGATATTCAATCTGAAAATTCATCCTTCGATCTCAGCCGTTGGCGGATCAGGATAACTACGTGCATTATATAAGAATGGAGATATCTATAGATTTGAAAATATAAGGACCCAAAGTTTACTGTGTTAATTATCCAGTTGTTTACAGGCTTTGAGTGGATGTTGGAAACCTTTTTGATTCTTTAATACTTGGTAACAGATGACTGCCGCAGAGTTGGAAAAGACGCAGGAGGAAGAACAACAGAGGCTGCAGCGTGAGGCAGAGGCACCGAAAAAATGGCAGATCATGATGACTGATGAGGAGAACGAAAAAATGGTGCTGGCACCCCGAGCCAGCGATGGCACCCGATTGCCACCCCGAAAGGCGTCTCAAGGCTACCTTCAAGGCAGGGGCGGAACTAGAAAATCATAATAAAGGATGCTAAAATTAAAAAAAAAAAATATGTTGTTGGTGGGAATTGAACCCAAACTCTCCACAACTATAAGATAAGCTCTAACCACTAGCCTACAAATAAACATGTGATATTTTATGAGGGGGGGTGGACTATATAATTTTTTTTTTAAATAATAACTTTCAATTAAATTTCAATATATATAACTACAATTTTAAAATCATAGGGTGGCTTAGCACTCGTACAGGTGAATGTAAATCCGCCCCTGCTTCAAGGTAAAACGTTTTCTTCTTCCTGGTATTTTTGCTTTAGATGTTTGATTTTTGCGCTAGAGTAGACATGGACCAAAGTACAATATAGTTAATTGAAGGAAGAAAAGACTGGACTGACACTCAACCAATACAAAGACATGATTTGGAAGATGTGGAACTGTGGAAGAAATCCCTTAATTGACAACCCTCTCAATCAACTAATTAAGTTCAATACAGTATATGGTTCAAATTATCTTAAATATTGACTGGAGTTATAATTCTCTACTAATCCAACTTTCTAATATAACAGGTTGTTGAGTGATTGCGCATGGAATAGGCATCTTGTAGTGGCTGTTTTTGTTCAAACCAAACCATGTTGTTGACGGGTCTATGTTTTCATCTCCGCTAAAGATAAAAAAATATAAAATGCAGATTGAGTTGATGCAGCAACGAGTGCAACATTTATATTTTTAGTATTATGATAGTTGTGAATAAAAGCAGGAGCATGTACTGTACATTAATTAGTGATTTACATAAGAGTGTTAGTT
Organism: Carex arenaria; assembly: GCA_964058825.1. Lineage (NCBI taxonomy): Eukaryota > Viridiplantae > Streptophyta > Magnoliopsida > Poales > Cyperaceae > Carex > Carex arenaria. Next base: position 394,411 of record CAXKVW010000044.1, on the reverse strand, counting down.
TACTTTATGTCACTTAAATGGGCATCTGAATTTTGTGCTAGATTACGACTTTTCTGGAATTCTGGTTATTTTTATGTAGCACTCCAATTGCCACAGTTTAATGAAAAATTATTTCTCCTTGTTAGCTATATGTTGGTTCTGATATCCACTGCTGAATTCTCATTGTAATTGTTGTCTCAAATAGATTTTGTTTATCAAATGTTCTACGAAGGATTTCTACATTTTAATAAAGAAAAAGTGGATAGTAGCTTCAGTGAGTATAGAAGAGGATTTATTTTTCAAGGAAAATTTATGCACGCTTCAAATTCTTAGTTCTTTTCCTTTCCTTTGTTGGTTATTTTATTAATTGGGTTAGAAAGAGAAGGTGGAAGGACAATCGGGCCCACTTGACTTATTAGTTTTGTTTTCTCCGTTTATTAATTAAGTTGGAAAGAGAATAAAATGGGAATTTAAATTGAAATTATGCGTGTAGAATAGCACTCCCCTAAATGAAAACATCTTATATGCATGTATTCTTTTGAAATTGTTCTCATCATTATTTGTGCAAGTATTAGATGATACTTGAGGTATAAACGATTGATAGTTTAATTACTTGAAATGAGTCCCTAATTAACTGAAAATCTATTAGACATGCAATCAACGTAAAAATTGATATATCCTTCAGAATTTATATACAAATTAATTTGTACTAGTTCTAGATATTATTAGAAACATAATTATTAGCTTTTATAATTTAATCATGAATATGAGTACAAAAAAATAATAGAAAATATTTAAAATGCAAGAACTTTGATTTTCTTTACATAAGAACTGATATAAGAACTAATGTATTATTTCAAACTCACTCTTTTAATTATTTGTACATATATTACATAATATTTGGTGTATAATTATCAACTTTAGTGGTTAAATCATTTAAAATAACTCCAATATTAATTGAACAAATATCTATTGCACGTGTCATTTGTAGTAGTAACGAGCAGAGCCGGGCCGCGTAGAGAGTATTTTTTTTTTTTTTTGTAAATTTGATATTGTGAGTATGTGAAACACAAGTTGATTCTTCTATTTTAGTTTTTCCTTGCAACAAGATTTTTCTTACGGTGGACACAAACTGAGATATAGTAAAAAAGTTGAAAAATAACTTCATGGCTTGCACACAACACATAGTACTGCGGCATATAGATTGTAACTCAGTTTCAGTTTGGTTTCACTTGAGGTTTTCTGCAACTTTACAATTCCAACTGTAAAATAAGTCCAAGGGCAAATATGTAAACCCTGACACACCTCTGATAAATGAAATTTGGAGGCTAGACCTCCAAATTTTCACTAAAAAAAAAACTTCATACAATGAGTCAGCACGAACCGACTTGGATCAAACTCAAACTCATTAATAACAAGCGGACAAGCGGAGCCTAAATTAAACAAGCTAATTATGAGATTTTTCGAGCCAAACTCGGTGCAAGACATTAGCTTTTTTGCCAACTCTTAATTTGGAAGTAATTATAGTACACTAAATCTATTTTAACATCAATTTGATATCTTTGAAAAACTTTCGATAGTAATTTGCACAAGTTTTATTTATTTTTAAAATATATTTAATTAAGAATTAAACGAAAACATGCCATCTCCGAAGTGGCTAGCAGCTATATTCTCATAGTCGTGGTGACATGAGACATGTGAAAACGTAAAAAAATATATAATTTTCACATGTGAAAACGTCAAAAAAAATTAAAGGAATCTTCACCCAGAAAAATGTACTCGGTATATCACGGTATCGGTGAAATACCAAACTATCTTAATTCTTAACAAAGAAAACTCTGCAGCATATCCAGCTCCATGCCTTTTGCATTAACACCTCTGTATCTATACATAAAAATAGGCTCCGGCAAATTGTTCAACAATTTTGCAAGCAATATGTCCCAGAAACTTTTACTTTTACTAAACTGAAATTGATATCTGAATTTTTAGTCCTGCAAAACAAAGACAATCACCAGCATTAGAACTCATCAATAATTAACCACAAAAGATAAAATCATGAAAGCCCACTAGAAGGGAATAAGCCTTCAAATAGCCAGTCCCCTCTGGTTTAAATTATAATTCTATTCAATTCAACATTTTATTCAAGCTTCAGCACTACTTTGTTGGTAACAATCTTCTTGTAAGAAATGGCATTTACTGTAGAAGAATCAATTAATCAAAAGCCATTTACATACCTAGAAGAATGGTACCTATCTTTGCATTTTCTCAAAGCAGTGGTTGCTGCATTTATGATAGGGATTAGATGCATTTACACAATCTGGCTGCACGCCTTCTCTTCTTTCCACACTTTGAACATTCCCCTTGCTTTTTCTTGATGTAGAAGAATCTATAAAAGTGACAAACTAATTTATTATGGCCACATAAAGACAAATTGAATTTCGTGCTCTATTATTTTGTTGGCAGTTTTATGATCAAAGGTCCCTTACACCTTCACATTTTGCCCTTTCTAGTTTATCCACTAGTAACATAATAACAGAGGAAAACAGCAGCACTAGTGGTTCAGAAATTAATATTAGTCACTAAGAAATTATTCTTTCTTATTTTGTAATGTTAGCAGTTAAAGACCAGAGAGTTGATTTAGTCTCGATTGTTGACAATCAATTTAATGTGCACTCTTTCTGCTGTATATTTAAAAAAAAAGTTCCTCGATAGGTTTTCTTGGAAAAGAAAATATTCATGATACCGCTCATTCATCAATACAGCATACCAGGCGTCAAAGCAGCCTTTTCACCTTGAACAAATGCAATTTAAAACTACAATGCTGACTGCCATCACCGTCACTGAACGTTCTTGATGGTAAAAAATTACTGACATGGGTGAAACTGAGTAATAAGTATAAGGACGAAATAAGTGCTCTCCTGTACCCCATTATATCCAAGAAAAACAGCACCAAAAATTGAAAAGAAGTAAAATAAACCCTAAAGGCTCGTCTGAAAATGGTAAGAACAAAGAGTTAACCTGGAGTATTTGGCACAGTATGATTGCCCTCCTGTAATTTTTTAAAGCAATTGTCACTGCATTCATGGTATGGGTTTGATGCATTGACACACCTCGGATCTACCTTCCCGCTATCTCCCAGCTTTCTACTATTTGCTGCTAAAAGAACAGAACAAGAAGGATGCATTTAAAAAGGTGCTTAATTACAATGCAAACCCACAGTTCAGGACTGACTACATAAACAACAACTTTGCACTTAGCAGATATAAATGAACATCCTTTTAAACCAGCTTTGCAAAAAAAATCACATGCCCATATTTGTAATGTTTTTCAATTAATAAATGAATAATTTCAAGAAAAAAAAAGCATAAATGAATACTAATAAAATAATTATTGATACAGTAAGTACCACTCGACGAGCGAGAACTGCGGGAGAATAGATGGGATGGAGATTTAGCTTTATCTTTTCGATCTGTTTGACGGAACTTTGAGTGACAGTTGTCAGTACACTCATGGTACGGGTTGGAAGAATTGGGGCACCTGGGATCGACCTTTCTACTTTCTCTTGAAGAACCCTCTGCCAGAAAAATTGCATTAAAAATGGTCAGTAGAATAAGAATAATTCTAATATATGGAAGTAGAAGGACAAGAATTTTGTTGAATGTGCAAAATATATAAGCAAATTTGTCTTGGCTGTAGTCACTGGGATGACTAGATCAGAAGCTAAAACATATTATAAATAACAAGAACACCAAATACTGCAACCCCAAAAGAGGTGGTTTATCATACACTGTGACGAGGAATGTTTATGTGCTGATCTAAAACCAAATGACCAAAAATGAATCAGGCAAAGCAAGAAAAAACCAAAGGTAATCTTGTCGGTATATCAATACTCATGTTTTACCATAATATAGATGCAAAAATAAAAAATAGAGAAATTGTTGATATAGTTTGTACCACTGGATGTGGGAGAACCGTGGGGAATTATAGGAAATGGATACTTAGTTCCGTCATCTCTATCTGTATGACCAAACTTTGAGCGACAGTTGTCAGTACATTCGTGGTATGGGTTGGCAGAATTGGGGCACCTGGGGTCAACCTTTGCACCCTCTCTAGAAGAACCCACTATCATAAATTTGAATAAAAAGATGGTCAAATAGAATGAATAGTTTTACTAACACGAAAGTGATAAGGAAAAGAATTTTAGTATGTGACAAATATGAACAAGTTTTTCTCCGAGTCAAATACTGGATCTTTTAAACCTGGATTGATGTGATTATACATTTCAACCATTTTCATTACCCCTTTCACACACAAACAAGTGTCTAAGAACTGATAAAGCAAGCAATAAATAGTAACCAACCAGTTGCTTAAAGTTAAAACACTGAAGCCAACATTCACAAACTGTAATGATGTATGCAGGTGTCCTGATTATCTTGTCAGTAACTTGCACCATCATTGGACGGTCCTGGTGACATGATAGGAAAGAAGGTAAAATACGAACCACTGGAAGAAGACCGAGAATGACGGGATCGGAAAGAAAAGGGAGACTTAGGAGCGTCATCTCTCTTGGTCTCACTCATCTTGATTAAGCAATGGTCGGTACACATGTGGTATGGGTTCGATGCGTTGGGGCACCTTGGGTCCACTTTTCTGCCGCCTTCACTTGCAACACTTTCTTGCACTGCATGTCAAATTATTTAACCAAAATTACTCAGATTTAATAGACATGCTCGCATATAAATCTTTTACTACTAGTGGTTCTTTTTTGTAGAACTATTATAAAAGAGTACTCACAAAATACATATAAAGGCAGGCCTCCTGATCCATCTTTACCCTTCCTATGGCGCCTTTGCTCCTCATCAGTTTTATCACCCCCATTTTGGGCTGCTAAAAAATACAATTTCAATTATCACGTTATTTAATCCAGAGATGTAAACAAATGAAGAAAAGGTTTCCAACAGAAGCAATTTCCTACAGACATGTTGCCATTTGAATAAGAGCCAATGATTTTGACTTCTTTAAGAGCCCAAAAAAACACATAAATATCACTGGATTAAAACACAGGAATTGGGGATGAGGTACCTTTGCGCATATTCTTGATTGGTCTTAAGAAATCAAATAAAGATCTTGTACTAGTAAGTTTCACCCCTAGCTGAAAACCAATTGCACTAGTACTTCAATTGGAATTCTGAAGTCAGGTTTCTCAAATTATTTTTTCTTCCGTGCGAAGGAAGCATTCTGCGCCTCTAAACCCACGGAAAGGAACCAGTCGCTGATACTTATTTTATCAATTGATTTCAAGAAAACACCAATGCTAAAAGCTCAACAACAAGCAACCAGAGCTCCCAAATCTCCCAAATCTAAACAAGTAATATAATAATACAAAGATCCAGAAGTTTCTATAATAGAGCGTCTCGAGGAAAAAGGCTGTAAAATAACCTGGTCTAGGTGAGATGTCTCGAGAGGAGATGTGGGGACCACCATCAGAGGAGTCTGGTGCGTTGTAGTTCACCTTTCTGTGCTCTTGTACGGTCGCCATCGTCGCTTCTTCTTCAATTTCTTCAATCTCGCACACTTGATCCCCCATAGCTTCTCGTACACTTTATTTTGTTTTTCCCTTTTCTAATTTTTGCTTTCTGAGGAAAGTTTCTATTAATATTCTGTTCTTTCTCAGAAAAATAAAAGAGAACGCAGCCACAGAGAATTTGTTGGGAAACTTCGGTTTCAGGGGAGAAGGGAGAAAAACAGAAGAAGGGCTAGCCGCCGTGATTTTTATCTGTGCCCACTGTTCACTGAAGTCCGCCAACTCTCCCTATCAAACTTAATTCTATCAAGACTACTCAAACCGGCTATTTAATAGCCGGTTCCTAATTTTTATTAAAAATCGGCTATTAAAATTAGGAACCGGCTATTAAATGGTTGGTTTCTAATTTTAATAGAAACTGGTCATTAAATAGCCGGTTCCTAATTTTTATTAGAAACCGGCAATTAAATGGCCAGTTCCTATATATATATATATATTTTGGAAAAAAGTTGTGATTTTTTTATTAAAGTTTTAGAAAATAATAATACAAAAAATATTATAGTATTTCTATTTATATATGAGATTCAATTTATGTGCACAGTGCACTGGTATAAATATAATCTATGGTAACATATATATGTTTGTCGCAAGAAAGAAAATTTGATACGGTCTACTGTAACATACTATTGGGTGAGATACGCAGAACGTCGGATGCAGTTGAGAAGGAAAATGGAGTATGGTCGGTTTCTAATAAACTAACTCATATATTTTTCTATCTAATTTCAAATAAACATATCAAAAAATTTTAAAACTTTAATAAAAAAATAAAAAAATCACAATTTTTTTCAAAAAAAAAAAAATATAGGAACCGACCATTTCATAGCCGGTTTCTAATAAAAATTAGGAACCGACTATTAAATAGCTGATTTGGGTAGTTTTGATAGAATTCAGGTTTAATGGGCAGAGTTGGCGGATTTCAGTGAACAGTGGGCATGAATAAAAATCACGGCATGATCGAAAGTTCGAAACGAAAAATTTCTCATCCTCTCCGTTTAATTTATTATTGAACAATAATTATGAAATCTCACGGTTCTTATTGTTCCACGTAGTAAGATGGATGTTCGGACCGGAGAGGGTGCTAACAAAAAAAAAGACGGAAAATTCGAATATATTTACATGAGCCCGGAACATAGGTATATGGTATTAATAAATAGTTGTACTTAGAAAGACATGTGGGTCCCAGACTTAGCTAATTTGTCTATATGTGACGGCTGATGGACCTCTTCTTTGGAGTTAATGGGCGGGGGAGAAGTTTGGGTCGGGGACCAAGTGCACGCAAGTCAGAAACGACGTTCCAACCTTTTGTCTCTTTTGTTCTTTTTTCTGATTCTATGACAACGCAATTGGCTGGCTAGTCACGGTTGATGTCGCTACCCGTCTAGAACAATGGCAAAGAAAATATTTTCTAATTTCCCCGGATATTGGTAACTTAATGTTCATAATTGGCCGGTTCTGCAGTAAACAATATACGCGATGGTTATGACGTCATCCCCACCACAGAATAGACCCAGAGCATCACGAACAATTAAAGTCTAACTCGAATCAACTCTTGATTTGTGAGTCAACTCTCTTATCTGACATTTCCATTTTGACAGTTCCATCTGAATTACGTACTATAGAATTTTAGATGCTTTATCCGACTTCAATCTATTTAAATTATTCAGTAGGGTTAGAGAATTGGTAAAGAGAAAAGAATGGATACAATGGAATTTGTGCGGGAACTAAGAAAGTGATTAGAGTATGGTGTGAAATAGTCAAGAGCGGACTAGTGAATTGGAGATTAGGGTCTAGTCCGAGTCATGAGTTGGAGGTAATTCGGAGTCGACTCATGAGTCAACCAAGTCAAAACTAAGTCGAGTTGTTAATGAGTTGAATCGGAGTTGTGAGTCATAGGTTTTTTATGCAGTCTTACTTCTCACTGTTGATTTATTGCGGCAATATAATTAAACGAACAGAACAAAAAACTATCCCCCGTATACGATTTGTTTTGCGCCCGCCATAGTTTCTTCTGCATATTTTAGAGAAAAATTGCAGAGGAAGAAGTATTGGAAAGAGTATCCTCTCCAATATGTGTAAAAAATTCGCTTCACTTTACGGTTTGAGATTTACTCTCAGTCATTTTGAGATTTGGGCTAGCACAGGGGTAGTATTATTTGGACTAAGATTCGTTCAGAGGTAAAAGAATGGTCCGAATTCACTAAATCTAAAAGATTCATTTTAACGAAAATAATAATTGGGTATTTGTAATGGAAAATGGTGTAAATCTAATGCCATATGATTTACTCCTGAGACTTATGAGTTTCAGAACCATCTAATTTACTTTAAAATCTGTGCACATGGAAATTAAAATAGACCCGCACATTTTTAAAGTGAAACATATGTATCTTAAAGCAGATTGAACAACAACTGAGCCAATCAATCCAAAATGAATCAAATGGACATATAATCTACTCTTACTTCGTTGTAATGACGTAATCGGACTAAATTCAGAAATGAAAGGCGTTGGCTTTATCACAAATTTACAATCACTCTTCAATAGGTCCAATTAATGTCCGCGGACTTTAGGTTGCAGGATGATGAAATATGGATTGGAGCATCCGACAGAGATAATATTAAATATCTGTATTCATGTTTATTTATTGGATAAAGATATATGAATATGCCTTGTTTCTCAAGGAGTGAACGAATACAATCAGCTAACGATCTATCACTAGACTTATATATCTCCATTCTTATATAATGCACGTAATTGTCCTGATCCGCCAACGGCTAAGATTTAAAGATGAATTTTCAGATTTAATATCAGCCCTCCAATCACATAATCTGCATTTTTTTAATTAAATGCATCTATTTTATGTGTAGAAGTCTAAATTTAGTTAAAACTATACTCGCCACACATATTGCTATATAGTTTGTCACAATTAAGAATGAATCTCTAGCAATATGTTTTCTTATTCCTCCTTAAATCTATTTTTGATTCATGTAATTAAATTATTTCCTTATTTCTCCATTTTCTTTTATTCATGCATTTATATCATATCTTATGAAATAAATGAATTCATTTTCATGTTATATTTGATCTATTTTTTTCATTTGTTGTTTCTTTTATTGTTATTTATTATTTGAATTTCTGTTTTCTTCGTGTGTGCCTTTTATTTTCATTTAATTTTTTTTTTCTTAATTTTGTGTGAATGTCAAACAAAAATATATCTTCATATTATATTCAATTTAATATGTTTCCGTTGCAACGCACGGGCACCATACTAGTTCCAATATTCAGTAGATTGATTTTGGTCTTGGTAGTCACTATCAAAAATTTTCTAAAAAAAAAAAAACTTAATTTTGTGCTTGAGAGATCTTGAATTTAAATACCACTGATCATAAATTAATAAATATGTTATTTAAGCTTTAACCTCCTACTAAATTTCCCAATTCCGCCTCTAATTATATACAAATGTTTATAACCGAATTAGCATGCATTGCACACTGTGTCAATAATAATAATGAGATGGGTTAACTTGTTTTGGGAAGTAAAGTGAGTGTTTTACTTCCCGCTCAAATCTTTGTTTTCAAAGTTTAAATGGTCGATTCGAAACTTCCAACGTATTCTCCATATTGAAATGTGCTTGGAGACCAAATTTTACATTTTTTGGAATTTTTTTACTATTTATTAAGCCACTTTGAAAATCTGGAAATTCGGATGAACAGTAAAAATTTCTGAACCACCGGATCAGTGATTTTCAAAGTAGCTTAATAAATATTAAAAAAATTCAAAAAAATGTAAAATTTGGTCTCCAAGTACATTTCAATATGGAGATCACATCTAACGGTTCGGATTAATTGTTTGAACTTTGAAAATAAAAATATAAACGGAAAGTAAAACATCATCTTTACTTCCCAAAGTAAGTTAGTCCATCTCTAATAATAAGAATATATATATAAAAAAAAAACGAATTGGTAATGACTAAGGAAAGGAAGGGAATCTTTTTAGCTACCTACCTGACCTGATATAATTCTCTTTTAGCTACCTACCTGAACTGATATAATTCTCTTTTAGCTACCTACCTGACCTGATATAAATTAGGTAATGTTGCAGGGCCTTACAATCAGGAGTCCGCATCTGCTGCGATTCTTCGCTCATGAACAGTTACCTGTGATTTCTGTTTTTCTAAATCCAACTGTTGAATTGTTTCGATAGATTTGTGCAAAGAAAAATCAGCTGCTTTGAGATACGTGCATGAAATTATTGGACGGTCAAATTTGAAAAAGCAGGAATTTTAGAGTTACTGTTAACCCTTTTAGAATCGCAGCAGATGTGATTTCTACAATCAGTTACGACTCTTCTCAATTAGAAGGAAATTTTTTTTTTTTAACTTTTATTTATATTCAGGTTCAGGTGTTGAATTAATGTGGTGAGGAAAATCTCATTAAACTCGATTTTCAAAGCTTTCGAAAGACGTGTTTCTTTGTGAGGTACGTTTTCAACCGAAAGTTTGTCAAACAAAGCACGCGTGCTTCTAGAAAGGACAAAGAAAGAAAAAAAAAAAACACACACACACACACACACGAAGGGTGACATTTTATTTGATGTTTGTTTCCCACGGACAAGGAAACAAATGATTTGAGTGTTTGGAAAATTAATTTTTGAGCTTTTCAAAGATTTTTTTAATTTGTATTTTCCGAAATATCAAGGTTTACAAAAACACCCTGTGATTTCGGCAGTGTTTTAAATCACGGTCACAGACACCTATAGATTGTTAGATTTTCAACTATTATATCTAAGCAAAATTTTCAACTATTTGAGGTTCTTGGAATAAAAAAAAGATTCAATCGTTATGTGACCCTAGGAATTAAAACTTTGTCAGTTGTTTGACATTAGTCGAACTCGAATTAGTTTGATAGTTGTGTTTTGAAATCTTGGTACTACCAACTAATTAAATAATTAATGGTTTGGTTGGCTAGTTTAGTAGCTAATTAATTAAGAATAAGGGTGAGTGTGTGGAACTTTTAGCGAAGGGACTAAGGATATAGATGTCCAGAACAGAACTAGTGAGCCAAGGAAGCAATAATCTGAAACTGGTACTGGTGCCACTTCAATAAGATCTGCCAGAAGCGGTTCATCAGATCTTCTTCAAGGGATCTGATTGGGATCCAGCTATCCAAACTGCACAATAAAAGGCCTCATTATAGAAACAATAAACTTGATCCTGGATTTGATTTATAGGCGGAAATAAAAAGGCCTCAAATTAAAGGGCCCAAATTCGAACAGAAGTTAAAGCAAGCCAGGAAGGTAATGTTTTCCTTCTCCCGTTTTCCCCCAGGAATTCATATCACCTACGTTAACTAAATTTTTTAAATTTAGATCTGCCCCGTCAGATTTGCCCTTGCACGATATTAAAGGCCCCATGAATTCCACCTTAGATCGGATTTGCCCCAACTCTAATCAGATGGTGTCTGAATATAAAATCAAAATATGAGTTACTTAGAGGATCCGGACTTTCCGTCAAATGATGGATTGATGGGAAATGGCTACCAAATTCCGATAATTGATGCGGATAGAAAAGTTAGGACTTAGGAGTTAGGAAGTCATCGAAATGTATTTAATTAATTTGTTTTATAATAGTTAGCTTAGGGTAATGTTGATTATGTCAAAGATATGTGTTTTGACTTGTCACCATGCTATACCAAATCATCAGTTAGATTGTTAGAATTAGTTACTGTTAAATTGTTAGTTTGTTATAGAACTGATATACACCATTATAAATAGATGATGTATTTGTAAACTGATGACAATTCAAGAAAATACAATCCATTCAATTTCTTTCTCAATTTCTTTCTCAATTTCTTTTATTTTATGAGAGTTAAAATTTTGTTTTTAGCTAAATCTGGTCATCAGGTGCATTTGAAATTCAAGGGAGTACAAATGATAAATCCAAATAGAGTGCACGTGAATATAATAAATAGAGAAGAACACCTCTACATTGCCTTCCATTAGTCCGATAAAGGTGATAGTGGGTATGTACAAACAAGCTTGCCCAACATCCTATTTCAAGATACAATCTTACAATTAAATTGAAAGTCAAAAACAAAAAGAAGGGAATTGGGGCAAATCATGTATATAATTCCAAAGTTGCATCCATAGTTGTAACTCCCATCAGATTTCTAACTAGAAATATAGAAAATCCTTCCAATAAAACTACTTTCTTCTGTGATCACATTATTGAAATATCCTCATAGTCGTGTTAAACACAAAAAATAAATACAAGTATTGATCAGGTAATCTTCATTGTAATTTTATATACATTACCAAAGAAGAGCTTGAGTAAGCACTGAAGGAGAAAGGCTTATACAATGATCAAGAAATCGAGAAAATCATCTCTAAGACGGACAGTGACAATGTAAGAAACAACGTCACTAAGTCATGGATTGGAGCATATAAATTCTATTAGCTCGAGACTTCAAACGGTGTATTGTATAATATATGAGATTAGTGCCGTGAAATTTGGTGTGTCGTGTGTATGTTAGCGAGCTGATTGCTTGAATAGATGAATATTATTGTTGTACTCCAATGGAGTTTTGTTTTATTAATAACCAACTATAACTTTTGTACCATATTAACTCTCCTATATACTTATTTGAGTAGAACTAGGGTGCTCCTAGGAGTACGAAGCTCCTTTGTACTCTTAACTCTAAAACTTATCGAATTAACTTCGAATGACGAATCCAAACCGTTGAAATTCTTTTACTTTACGAGTGATGAATCTATATATGAAAATTTTAAAGTTTCGAATTAATTTAGTATAAAGTCAAGTGGTCAAAATTAGAAGATTTCTAAATTAATTTTAATGCATTCATTTTTTGGAAGCCTTCTGACCACTTGACTTTATACTAAATTAATTCGAAACTTTAAATTTTTCACAAGTAGACGCATCACTCGTAAGGTTTAAGGATTTTAACGGTTTGAATGCATCGTTCAAAGTTAATCCAATAAGTTTTAGAATTAAGAGTACAAAGAGATTTGGTACTCAACACCCTAGTTCTACTCTACTTATTCAAAATCTCTGCACACTTTTGACCAGCTTTGAAGTTGCTTTGGTCCATTGCTAGTAATTTTTATATTCAGTTCTATTTGATGTTTGTGCCTAGCCTACCCCTAAGCCACAACATTTTTATTTTCAGGCTATGAATCTTCTTCACATTTCATAGACCCCGTTCAGGTGAGAGTGACTTTCAAGGCTGCACATCCCGCCTATTTTATAGGCTCTACATTTATTCTGGCACTTTTTATTCCTATTGTGGGATTAAGTAGGCGATGCTTATATTACAATCCGGATGTTGTGCTGTTGTATTCTTGTTGTGCTACTATTGTACATAGATTCTCTTTTTGGACCGCTATAAAAAGTTCCTTAATAATATATTCTAGGTTGTTGTCCCTTTTTAATTTTTTTGGGCCGCTGCAATGATAAAGAGATTATAGCAGTAAATCCTATACATATGCTTGCTTAGCCTACAAAAAATTATATTCCACATAAATTATTATCGCGATCAAACTTTTATTACTATTCAATTTTATTTAAACTTAGTAAAAAAATTACAAATGCTGCATGTAGATGTTTAGTTTTGTCTATATGTGAGTTAAAAATAGTTACAATTGAATTATGCAAAATTATGGGTTGAGTTGTGTTTATCACGTTGAATGGTTTTTATCTAATACCTGATTAGTTAACGAGTTTAAATTTGATTAGCTATTTGAACCCGATTAGTGCCATATTCTGACGAAAATTCTGAATTTGCTCCTGTGTGTGTAATTGTCAAGTAGCAACCAAACAAGACCTATAAATATAAATAATAATAATAATAAGAAGAAGAAGAAGAAGAAGAAGAAGAAGAAGAAGAAGAAGAATAATAAGAAGAAGAAGTAGTTCTAGTTTTACCAAACAGGAAAAGTTCAAAATTGCATAATCTTATTCTCTTGTCGTGTGGAACAAAAAAATTGGTGTGAGTTGATTTTTTTTCCCACGAATTTACGTTGCTGGAGAGAAAAGACAGAAAAAAAAAAAAAGCACAATCTTATTTCACACGGACATGTCTTCCGAATAGACTATGACAAATTATCCCTATTAACCTAAATTTTCATTTTTTTTTTTTTTATGAAAAAAATGTCATCCGAACATGTCAAAAAAAAGTTTAGGTTTCACTGGGCCACTCAAAAGTAATCATGGATAGATCAAAGAATCAGTATCACCCCAGGTACCTGAGGTGCAAGTAATAAATCTGGGCTGTTGTTTTAACTTCACACGAATCTTAAAGCAGACTTCTTACAATTCAGTAGGCACTGAATTGAGTTTGATCTAGTTGGAATTAATCTGAACCGTCCGTTTTTATATTTCACCTTAGGTACCTGACGGTACACAAGACTAGATCAAAAAGGTTCTTTGATGTTCTGGGCATTCTATTTCCTTCTTGAGGTATACTTGAACGAAGCGAGAGATGGGTATTAGACTTAATCGGTCTGATGCCCGCTTGTAACAGTGTGATTCGCTTCATGATATGTATGTATAGCTTTAATATTCGTGCGGATCAAATACATACGGATTATGAAGCGAATCAGACGGTTTCAAACAGATCAGACTGATTGGGGTCCGATGCCCATCAGTAGGGTGATTATAAGGCACGTAAAAGACATGTATATGTGGTTTGATAGTTTGATGGATGTTATAAGGCCTTTTTAATCAATGTTACAATTAGTAGGGTGATTTTGTAATTTTGTACCTTAATTTAATTAAGAAAAAAAGAACTTATATATACATTTTCCGTACTAATTTTTGTCACCGCCTAATAAATTAGAAAAGAGGGGAGATCATTTGATAATAAATTTTCAAACAAAGATAACTTCATTTGCTCATTATTTTCTCGTGTCTTTGTATAAATTCAGGGAGAGAGATAAACATAAGGATGGGAAGCTTAGCTTTCAAGGATATCATGATGGACAATAGAACAAATTTCATTCTTTGTTAATTCGAAGCTTCAATAATCTTTTAATACTTGCGCACACTAAAGGAATGATCAATTTATAATGACAATTTATGCTTGTGTGATTTAATATGGTTGGTCAATTTTATAATGACCAAACTTTTTCACCAACCCAATCATTAAAGTTCTATCAACTTTTTTTTTTTTTTTAACAAAAAGGTGTTTCTAAGTTAACTAAACTCTATATATATACCAACAAGTATCTCAGGGTAGTAACATCACCAAAATTATAGCATTCGAAAGACAAAAACTAAACAGAAGAAGATCACAAAAGAAAAACAAAAGAGAAGAAAAAATGCCCATCCTTCCCCTTACAACTGCTACATCTCTGATCAGTAATGCAGCATCAGTACAGTACCAACGCCAGCACAGCTTGATCAATAGAGTTTCCTGCTCTGTTCCTACTCTAGAGAAAGTGAATGTAACGCACCGTGAATTGACACTCGGTGAGAAGATGAGGTTCGGAGCTTTCGAGGGGGAGGAACTGGTGTATAAAGAGCGCTTCGTTGTGAGAGGCTCTCAAGTTGGTGCCAACAAAACTGCCACCATAGAGACCACAGCTAACTTGTTACAAGTAATTTTCATTGTATATATATAGATATTCCATTATATAGAACTGTTGCATCTGATGATATATATAGTTATTTCTTTGTAATTGAATGATAGGAAACAACTTGCAACCATTGTCAGAGATTAGGATGTTCGACCGATGGATTTCCGACTCCACCGATCATGAGGAAGAACCGCCTAATTTGGGTCACGTCGCGTGTACATATTGAGATGTACAAGTATCCAGCCTGGTATACACACAACAACAGTTTTGTAAAATACTTAATATATAATAAAAAAAATGCAAAATTTGATCTCCAAACACATTTTAATATAGAGATCATGTTGAACGGTTTGGATTGACTGTTTGAACTTTGAAAAATCATGTTGTAAGTGGATCACTCCTCTTAGAAAATATCATTCAATTAAAAAACAACATAATTAGCATGTCTCTTTAGTTTATAAGTTCAATTTAAGAAAAGATATTTAGCCTTTTTATCAATCGGTTTAAATTTTTACAGTGCTATTTAAAGGGTAAATGATCAATATCAAATTCTTAATTGATTCATATTTGATGTATGTTTTATCTAATAATTAATAGCACGTTTATAATTTTAATGTTGAACAATACTTTTCAAAATATCAAATGATTGCATAATAAAACCTGGATGTTCCCTTAATTGAGCCATAAAAAATGCCAATGAAAAACAATTCCTCTTCAAAATATTTTCTAATTTAATTATTATTTTCACAAGTACAATATATTATTATTATTTAAACTTTTTATACTAGGGGAGATGTGGTGGAAATAGAACATTGGTGGGAACCAGATGGGAGAATTGCTGCAAGATTTGATTATATAATCACAAACTTATCTACTGGTGAAGTGATTGGCAGAGCAACAAGGTTATTTTTATCATTTTTACCTTTATCTTTACACCTTTGGGAAACTATATATTTTTTTAAATATATAATTGTTTTCTGCTTGAAATTGTTGTCAGTACTGATTTTGAACAAAACTGAATTTAAATGAAGAAAAGTGGTAAGTATTTTAATGCTTGAGTTGTCTTTCAATTTTTTAATTGATAAAATTAAAAGGGCATCTTAGTCTTCTTTCCTCTGTACGGACAGTCCAGAAAATAACTGACAACAATGAAATAATTGTTAAAAATTCACAACAAAAACAAAAAAACGTTCAGAGTTGATATATAGTTATTAAAGAATCTAGCCAGCTAGTATGATATCAATATTATTTCAGCCTATATAATATCAATTCTAAAATTAATTAAATGACTTCAAACAGTGAATCCAAAACATTCAAATTAATTTGCTTCATTAGTTGCATATTACATGCAAAATTTATAATTTTTTGAATATATTTAGTATCAAGTCAAGCGGTCAAATGTGTGAATTTTTAAGTTAATTTAATACATTCATTTTTCAACATTTTTTATCCCTTAACTTGATACTAAAATAACTCGAATTTTTTTTTTGCATGGAAACACATCACTCATAAAGTAAATCGGTTACGGTTTAAATTAGTCATTTGAAGTATATTCAATAAGTTTTAAAGTTGGTGTCATATAATACCGATATGTCATACCAATCGGTTTCATTATTAAATATAAAGATATTAAGTGATTGTCTTGCTTCTTAATTTCTTGTGCGTCTATTTCTCCATTCTTATATTAAGTACGTAGATATCCTGATCCGCCAATGGCTGCGATTAAAAGATTATTTTTTTCAGAGTGAATATCAACCCTCTAATCAAATTATATGTCTTCTTTTGATTGAATACATCGTTTTTACATGTAGAAGTCTAAATTTAGTTAGAGATGTACTCGCCACACATATTGCCACACGTAATGCCAATATTGAGGAAATAGAATTAGCATTAAATTTTGTTACCATATCTCTCCAACTTTGATTGGCGCATAAAGAGATCAATTTCCGATTTTAGCAGATAGCATGTCTCATTTCCGAATTACCTACATCTTATTCATTTTTGAAAGAGAACAAAAAAAAATCCTATTATTGATTTATTTCCTGGTAGATTTTTTACATTTAATTTAATTGAATTTTAACGCAAAGATTGAGGAGAATATTTTTTTCATATTCATTGTAAATAATGTTGTTAAATTAAAGCAGTCATTTGTTGTTGTTTATTTTATTGTTATTTATTATTCGTCTCTATGTTTAATCTTAATATTAAATTTTATAATATATTCTTGTTGCAACGTACGCCACAATACTAACATTTATTTATTTATTTTGAGTTGTAGCAAGTGGCTAATGATGAACCAAGAAACGCGCAAGCTACAAAAAATAAGTGGAGAGGTGAGAGATGAGTACCTTGCTTTGTGCATAAAATCTCCAAGGTATTAATTTAATCAACTTTTTGCATTTCATTGATTTATTTTATTATATCATAACCACAATATGCTTATCAAAGAGACCAGCTAGTATGATATTAGTGTCATTTCAAACTAAATGACACTAATTTCAAAACCTGACGAATAGGTTTTAAATGATGAATCTAAACTGTTCAAACATATTTACTTGATGAGTGATGCATTTACATGCAAATTTTATATTTTTTTGAATTTATTTAATGTTAAGTCAAAACTCCGCCTGTGTAGTTTCTACATAGCATGTCCCAAGCTGGGAAAAAAAAAAGAAGGTTTGTGATAGGCTTGGCAAGCCAGCGGTAAAAAAATAGCATATTTATAGAAATGAAACACTCACGAATTGGGCAAAAGTAGTACTAGGATGGGTAGCCTCTTGGAAAGTCCCTGTGTTGTTGATTCTGGTTGGATTTCATTTCTAGCATTTCCCAACTTGTTTGGAAATAAAGGATTTGAAGAAGAAGAAAATGATGATTTAATATTAAGTTAAGTGGTCAAATATTATTTTTTTAAGTTAATTTTAATACATTCATTTTTTTCTCAGTTTTTTATCATTTGACTTTATACTAAAATAATTATAAATTTTGCATGTAAATGCATCACTCATGAAGTATGTTAGTTTGAACGATTTAAATTTATCATTTAAAGTCTATCCAATAAATTTTGAAAATCAATATCACATGACACTAATATCATAGTAGCCGAACTCTTTTATTATATGTGTATCCTTGAGCGACTAAATAATTAGACACTAAATTTGTCTTTTGAGTACCATAAATTGGTACCATGAATGAATGCTAGAAATAGTAACATTTTAACTTTTACAGATCAGCATCTCCAGAGGAGAATAATGGAAGTTTGAAGAAAATACCTCGGCTCGAGGGACCAGCAGACTACTCTCAATTTGACCTTATGGTATATATTTCTTATATATGAAAATGACTTAGGTTGTACATTATTTTTTATTAAATAATTGTTATATTTATTTGCGTAAATCAAGATGATCAACTTAAATACTCATTAATGCGAGTAGAACTAGGTTGCTCTTAATAAGTTCACCAAGTTTTTTTTGTGAACTCAACTCTAAAATCTATCGGATTGACTTTAAATGATGAATCTAAACCGTTGAAGTCTTTCTATCTTATGACTTATGCATTTACATACAAAAAATTTAAACTTTTAAATTAATTTAGTATAAAGTCAAGCGGTCAAAAATAGAAGATTTATAAATTAATTTTAATGTTTTTATTTTTTGAACAATTTTTGACCACTTGACTTTATACATAATTAATTTAAAATTTAAAATTGTTTGCATGTAGACGCATCACTCGTAAGGTATATAGTCAATCTGATAAATTTTAGAGTTATGTTTACAAAGAGACTTGGTGAATTTAATAACACCTCAGTTTTACTCCATTAATGCTTATATATATATATTTTTGGCAAAGACTTCTATGGACATAAGGACATATTTGTAAAATGAACATATTTTTATTTTCAAAGTTCAAACAGTCGATCTGAACCGTTCATCTTGTTCGCCATATTAATATGTGCTTGGAGACCAAATTTTACATTTTTCTGAATTTTTTTACTATTTATTAAGATGGGTACAAAATTCAATGGTCTAAATTTGATATTTTTTTGTATCCATCTTAATAAATAGTACAAAAATTCAGAAAAATGTAAAATTTGGTCTCCAAGCACATATTAATATGGAGAACAAGATGAACGGTTCGGATCGACTGTTTGAACTTTGAAAATAAAAATATGTTCATTTTATAAATAGGTCCTTATGTCCATAGAAGCATCACTCCTATATTTTTTAAAACGTTTTAATTTGAAATTAAATGATAATGCTACAGCCAAGAAGAGCAGATATAGATATGAACAAACATGTCAATAATGTAACATACTACAGTTGGCTTCTCCAGGTGTGTACCTTTTCATTAATATTTAAAATTTTGTTATATCTATCAGAATTTTTTATTTTGATTAAACAACTTATTATAATATATATTTATTCTGGAAAAAGCTAGCGTGTAACATAGCGATATGTTGTGCTATCTCTTTAAAAACTTATTGAATAGACTTTAAACAATGAATTCAATCCATTAAAACCGATCTACTTCACATGTGAAATTTATAAATACTTGTATTTATTTAGTATAAAGTCAAGAAATAAAAAATAATAAAAAATAGATATATTAAAATTAACTTATAAATTTTTATTTTTTGACCGCTTGACCTTATACTAAATGAATTCAAAAACGTATAATCTTTGCATGTAAATGCATCACTCGTAAAGTAGGTTGAAGGAATAACACATCACTATGCTACAGATTGCATGCTAGCCTTATTAATTTATTTTAATGCAAACTTTTCTCTATTTTTGGATTAATTAAATTGACAATCTTGTCCTTAACTGCACTATTTGTATTGTATATATAATCTAACAAAATTATATATACTTGCAGAGTATCCCGCAAGATATAGTAGAAACACACGAATTACAAGCAATTACAATTGAATTTCGAAATGAATGCCAGTACAATGACTCAGTTGATTCCCTTGCCAGTATCGAAATTCAGGAGAACTCAGAATATCACCGCCAGTTCATTCATTTACTAAAGTTCTCTGGCACTCATCAAGAAACAAACCGTGGTCGTACTGTCTGGAGACAACTTTAAAGCACTACAAAAAAAAAAAAACTGATGTGGCCATCAAAGGAGGGGGTCCGGATCCCCTAATGTAACCCAATTTTTGGGTTTTGGATCGAGACCGTCTGATTAGAATCCGACGTTCCATCTCGCACGATTCATCTCGGAATGTGTATTTCATCTCGAATCCAGCGCTCCATCTCGCGCACTCATCTCGAATCGGACGGTCCCGATTTAAAACCCAAAAATTGGGTTACATTACTGGATCTGGATTCCAAAGGAGGGGGAGGGAATATTTTAGAATTAGAGACCGTCTGATTAGAATCCAACGTTCCATCTCGCACGATTCATCTCGGAATATGTGTTTCATCTCGAATCGGACGGTTCTGATTTAAAACCCAAAAATTGGGTTACATTACTGGATCTGGATTCCAAAGGAGGGGGAGGGAATATTTTAGAATTAGTAGATCTGAACCATTTTTTTAACTTTGAATGAATCTCATATAGACCTCTTGCAGTAAAAAAGTACCAGATTGAGTTAGATCTGACCGGAATTTAATTTGAACCGCAAAGTTGTGAACCTCACTATTCAATATCTGATAGAGGATTTTGTGTGTGTGTGTGTGTGGGGGTGGGGGGGGGGGGGGGGTGTTTAGGTACGAGTTTAATTGAATGATGTATTTTATTTTTAAATTTGGTAACTTAACAATAAACAAAAATTCTAATTTATATATAGATTGTAAAATAAAACTCTTCCTTTCTGTTATTTTTTTAGCTAAAATATGTTGTTTTTTATTTTATTTTTTCAAAATTGGATTCTTGAACAAACTGTGTATATGATTTCTTTCTAATTTCAAGCTCTTTTGATTCAAATATACAGAAATTTTTAAGACTTATATTTCATATTCATGAAACAATTCAAATATTTGGAATGTTTAATACCATTTTGTTTTTATTGTTATTAGATTAAATTGTTCTAATTTGATCAAGTATTATTACAACAATTTGTCATTATCCTTTCGGTAAAAAGTGACTATTACCAAAGATAATATGTAAGTTGTTATTTTTGATAATATAAGAGTATCCGTGACAATGCCAACAGTAAAAAAATATTTTTACCCTCATAGATAGTTATAGATTTCTTTGCTGTTAAGTAATAATTAGATGATATCATTTAGTTATCATCTTTGCTCCCTTCTTTTTCGTTTGCTCTCCATCCAGTTTTATCATTTTGAAGTAACCAGGTACATTTATAATTGGTCTCCCCACCGATCTCTTCCTTTCTTCTTGTGTATCTTTTTCTAGAGCACGTCCTCAGAAGCGTAGCTAGAAATTGGTCCATAAGTATCTCAAGTTGCTATCAAAATTTTTCATTAGCTATTAATTTTAACTAGCTAAATGTTAATTAAGATTAGCTAATTATTGAATGGGTCAATGGATTCTTACAATAATATAACAACTTAAATTTTATAATTTGACAATTATATAAAGTAAAAAAAATATGTTGTTAACAATAAATGATATTATGTTTGTAAGTAATAAATATTTGTTAATTAAATATAATAATGTGTAAGTAATATATATGTTTGCAACCAATGATGATCAATTATATGATGTTCGCATGACAAAACAGCTAATTTTTTCAGTTGTAGGGGCAGAACTAGAAAATTTTGGTAAAGGTGACTGAAAATTAAAATGCAAAATTATTATTAATGAAATTTGAATTCAAGACCTCTCAATCACAAAGTAGAACTTTAACCACTAGAGTACAACTAAACATTTATCATTTATTAAAAGTGACTAGACTATATAAAAAATTTAGAAAAAATAAAATTCAATTATTACATACATATAATTTCAAATCATAGGGTGGCTTAACCACCTTTAGCTAAGCCTTAGATCTTCAGTTGTAAAATCTAAACATTATATGATCTCATCTCGTTAATAACTGAAGACTCATTGTAAATTTTTAAATCGACATTACAACTATTTAATTAGTTATAATAAAAAATAAAGATATCCAGAGATCCATGCTAGTTTTATTTGATGTTTGTTTCCCACGGACAAGGAAACAAATGATTTTAGTGTTTGGAAAATTAATTTTTGAGCTTTTCAAAGATTTTTTTTAATTTGTATTTTACGAAAAATTAAGGTTGACAAAAACACCCTATGATTTGGGCAGTGTTTTTAAATCACGGTCACAGACACCCATACATTGTTAGATTTTACTCTATTATTATTATATCTAAGCAAAAAAATTCAACTATTTGAGGTTCTCGGAAGAAAAAAAGATTCAATCGCTAGGTGACTTAGCCATCCTATGAATTAAAACTTTGTCAGTTGTTTGACATTAGTCGAACTCCGAATTAGTTTGATAGTTGTGTGTGCCTATGATGCTAAGTGGAGTGTGTTTTGAAATCTTGCTACTACCAACTAATTAATGGTTTGGTTGGCTGGTTTAGTAGCTAATTAATTAAGAATAAGGGTGAGTGTGTGGAACTTTTAGCAAAGGGACCAAGGATATAGATGTACAGAACAGAACTAGTGAGCGAAGGAAGCAATAATCTCAAACTGGTACTGATGCCACTAGGACTATAAACGAGCTAGCTCGGGCCGAAAAGGCTCAGCTCGTTAATTCTGGACCGAGCGAGCTAGACTTAGGACTTTCGAGCTAAAACCTCAGCTCAAACTCGTGACAAGCCAGCCTAGCTCACGAGCTAACGAGCTGAACCTTGTTTTAAGAAGAAAATCAATTTTACAAATTTTTTTGGACTAAGCTGGACCGAAATTGGCAGTATAGAATGCATACAAATTCATACAAATTCACAAATTGATGCTTAGCCAAGTTGGCGACCAGTTCAAACTCGTTAATTCTGGACCGAGCTAGTCACGAGCTGATTCGTTAACAACTCGGTCCGATAATGAGCAAACTGTTAGCGAGCGAGTCACGATCGAACCACGAGCTACGAGCTTTTTTGCCACCCATAGGTGCCACTTCAATAAGATCTGCCAGAAGCGGTTCATCAGATCTTATTCAAGAGATCCGATTGGGATCCAGCTATCCAAACTGCACAATAAAAGGCCTCATTATATAAACAATAAACCGGATCCTGGATTTGATTTATAGGCGGAAATAAAAGGCCTCAAATTAAAGGGCCCAAATTCTAGCAGAAATTAAAGCAAGCCAGGAAGGTAATGTTTTCCTTCTCCCGTTTTCCCCCAGGAATTCATATCACCCACGTTAACTAATTTTTTTTTAATTTAGATCTGCCCCGTCAGATTTGCCCTAACTCTAATCAGATGGTGTCTGAATCTAAATTCAAAATATGAGTTACTTTAGAGGATCCGGACTCTTTCTGTCAAATGATGGATTGATGGGAAATGACTACCAAATTCCGATAATTGAGTAGGTCCGATGAACATCGGACCTGCTTTTACAATTAGCACTAAGATTGATGCGCACATAAATTGAAACATACTTGTATTAATTTTAATGTATTAAGCAAGAATCTTGATGCAATCGAATGGTCCTTTTACCCATCGATCCAAAGTAGGTTCAATGGACATCAGACCTACTCTGAATTCGATAATTGATGTGGATAGAAAAGTTAGGAAGTCATCGAAATGTATTTAATTAATTTGTTTTATAATAGTTAGCTTAGGGTAATGTTGATTATGTTAAAGATATGTGTTTTGACTTGTCAACCATGCTATACCAAATCAGTTAGATTGTTGGAATTAGTTACGGTTAAATTGTTAGTTTGTTATAGAACTGATATACACCATTATAAATAGATGATGTATTTGTAAAGTGATGACAATTCAAGAAAATACAATCCATTCAATTTCTTTCTAAATTTCTTTTATTTTATGAGAGTTAAATTTCTTTCTCAATTTCTGGTCATCAGGTGCATTTGAAATTCAAGGGAATACAAATGATAAATCCAAATAGAGTCTGTTGAATTAAACATGCCAAAAGGGTCTTTTCGTAATATTTTTTTTCTTTTGAGAAAACACATTTTGTGTCGAGAGTTCGATTCCCCTTACAATTTTGCAGCCTTTTGCAGAGATTTTTAAAAAAAGAGAAAATATATTTTGTGTAATTATATAAATTCTAACAAATTTCTACATTTTATTCATAAATTACACCCATAATTGAAGGAAAAATATATAATAACTGCCATTTCATTTCTAAGTTTATGGTTCATTGTGTTTGGAAAGTTATTATTTTAATTCATAATTTATGTATTGTTTTCTACTGATTCTGTTGATTCTTTTGATTTTATTGATTTTTTTGAATTTTGATTAGCATCTTCATCATAAGTAAGGTTTTTTTTCTTTTTCTTCTATTTCTGCTTTTGTTTCTATTTCTTCTTCAAGTAATTTTTTCTCAATATTTTTTCGTTTCTTTTCCGTTTGCTCTCCACTTTTAATCATTTTTTAATTTAAAATGGACGTGGTGTTAAATTTATGTAGGAGACAAATCAAAGTTTCGTAATAAAAAAACGGTTTATGTGGTAAAGTTTATCGACCTTTATTCAAATAAACTCCACAACGCAAACTGAGAATTTTCTTTTAATCATTACCAAAATAAATGAAGACCATCAAAATGACATGACAAGCTCGAAACATAATCTTCCATCAGATGAGATAAGAGCACATGTCAAATTCTGGATATAAAATAATTCGACAAGGTTTTAAATTTGTGGTTAGAATTTTGTAAAGTTCATACAAAATTTAAAAATATTTTGTTTTGCAGCAATGCAAGTAACATTAGCTATCGAACGATGGTTAATTGTTTTATTATCATATATTCATATTGTTTGTAATACTAGTTGAACGAGGAGGAATCCACTTACATTTGTAAGTTATAACATTTTATAACAATTTGGTTTTGCGATTTTTAAAGTTCAAATAGTCGATCCAAATCGTTCAACACGATCTCTATATTAAAATATGTCTGGAGGTCAAATTTTATATTTTTTTTAGTATTTATAATATTTTACAAATCTGTTGTTTTTAAACAATTTCGGACCACTGAAAAATAACAGTTCTGTAAAATACTTAATAAAAAGTAAAAAATAATGAAAAAAACACATTTTAATATAGAGATTGTGTTGAACGGTTTGGATCGACTGTTTAGGTTTTGAAAATGTTGCAACTTACAAATATTGTAAATAGAACCCTTCTCTATTTGAATTAGTCTGTGATTTTTTGTTATCTCTATAAGAAACAATCATTCTCATCTCAAAGGATCTACCAGTAAATTGAACTATCGAAATTATAATTAATTTATTCACTAGAACAAGCAGAAGCGGATCTAAAACCATTCAAAGGGTGGCTAAACCACCCTTATAATTTGAAAATTTTATTTGTGTATACTAAAATTTAATTGAATTTTATTCTTTTAGAACATTTTATATAGTCCAGTACTCTATATATATTGTATGTCTACTCGTAGTTTAGTAGTTAGAGTTTATTTTGTGATTGTGAAGAATTCGAGTTCAATTTCCAGTTAACATATTTTGCATGTCAATTTTTTTTTAGTTCCGTCCTTTGAGAGCAGGGAAAATATATGTTAGGTTGAATTATAAAAGAGATAGGAGTAGGTCCGATGGGCATCGGACCTACTTTTTAGGTTAGATTAGCTCTAACATCGTACGATTATCATTGAATTTGTGTGCACAAAAATTAAAAAATACTTACACGAATTTTAATGAGTTCACACGAATCTTAATGAAGATCTGATGGTCACTTCACCCATCGAAAAAGGTCGGTCGGATGGGCATCGGAACTACTCTCAATTGATATAATATCACCTCGAAAGTCAAAACAGCTGTATCAGCGGTGACGTGTAGCCTACCAATGAGACAATATCCGGGGCCACATTTTCCAACGGTCACATCCACGCCGACTCGGAGCGTTTTTTTTTTTTTTTTGAAAAGAGTTGCTATCCAGTCCATGAACACGTATCCTCTGCATTAACTTAAATGGGAATATTTCGAGTAAATGAATCTTGACGGTCTGATTTTAAACGGAGTTCACTTGGCCGTCTGATTTTAACACGGGTTCTTTAAAATTAGTGCGGACCTAGTCCACACGGATTTCAAATCTGATATGATGGTACAGATGCATTAACTCAAAAATTCCCTTTTGAGTTAATGCAGAGGATACGAATTCCCAGAGTATGAATTCGCATCGACTGAGATATCTCAAACTTTGCGTGACTTTATGGAAAATTGAAACCGTTCAAATAAGTTATGCACGAATCTCGAAGCAAAAATAATACTGCCCTCTGCGCTATCCCCGAATAGGCACCGGACACGTCGGTCACGCAAAAGTTAAGAAATCTCAGAGGATACACACTCCAGGAGGATCGCCGCACCAGCAACGAATCCAATCCTCGGCCCTTCCAACTCACGAATCGGACTCTGCTGCTTTTCTGAGAGAAAAGCAGCAGGCTGCTTTTCCGATCTCAGCCATTCAAATTTGTTGAGATTTGTGCATGGAAAAGTTACTTTATCGAGATACGCAAATTGAAAATTTTGAATGGTTGAGATCGGAAAAGCAGCAGGCTGCTTTTCTCTCAGAAAAGCAGCAGAGTCGGATCCTCCAACTCACTCCCCGTTCACACTTCTCAGTTCTCACTCACTTCACACTGAAAGAGAAAAAAGCCGCAATCCAATCCACCAAAGAAGGGAGGAAGAATGGACAAATCGGCGGTGGATGCCATCATCGCAGAGGCGATGGACGCGTGCGCACTTGACCACATCGCTAAACTCAACACTGCCCATCTCTCCCTCGATTCCTCCCTCCCCTCCGATCTTGAATTGCGTTTCAGAAAGCTCAAATCTTTCCCTGCTAAAACCGCCGCCTCCGCCTCTCCGGCCTTCACTGCCACCAAATCCTTAAATTTTGGGAAGGAGAACAATGCACCCCGGCCTCCATCTCCACCTCCACCTCCTTCCGTGCCGATCGTGTCTTCTACCTTTACTGGAAGCGACGACAAGGTTACTGCCTCTGCCTCTCCAGTCACACCAACCGCTGGAAATCAGATGCCAAATGAGACTCAGACGGAACTCAAGCTTGGAAATGGCGTTCTAGCTGGAGAAGAAGTGAAGTCAAAGAAGCTTTCTCTCCCTGATTATGACTTCGGTGAGTAGTAAGAATCCATCTTGGATTTCTCTCTGTGGTTTGCTGAAGGACGCTGATTAACCATGTAGCATCTAATTGAGAAAGAAAAAATATATATATATATACCCATACTAATTTGCGTGCAATTTATATCGGATTATTGCAATCGGAAACGATTTTGCCAGGTTCTCCTTTTGCGAGTTCTAAGTTGTCAAGCAATACCTCCTTATCCTTTAATTAAACCAAAGAATTGCTATAAAATAAGGAAAGTTTAGTGCTAATTTCCCTATATTGTCATTGTAGATTAGTAATTTACTAATTTTAATCAATTTCTGTTTAGAGTTTTTGAAAACGAAAATATCCTATGAGCTGAGTAGTCAGTCTCATTTCATTAAAAGATGAAAACTTTAACCAGAAACTGATATGATACAAGATGAAGCTCATTTCTAAAACTGTGTTCTATTTTATGATTGAAACAGGATCAGGGAATTCACCCTCTAAAAGGAGGGACCGGTCGCCGGGCCAATCACCAATAGATCGTCTGGGTTGCTGCTTCTTTTTGTCACCAAAAAAGACCACTAGCACTACTCCGAATAGTAAAGGAAGAGATGGAAATGGTCGAACAGTTGGTAACGTGGATCTTGGTGAAGTACAACTCGATGAACTGTTGGATAATCATAAATTTCTTGCAGATATAAAGGAGCAGCAGAAGAAGCTAAAGAAGGCGCTGAAAGAGCAAGAGAAGGTTAGTAAAGAGGCAGCCAAGCTGGTGAGTTGGTCCAAACAGGCATCGGCCAGGATGAGAGTAAATACTGACGAGTTGTTCAGCGATGAGGACGATGATGAACTTGGTGGGAACCACTTCCACTGAGTCTGAATTATCCCTTTTAGAAGGCCTTCAGACACTGTTTTTCTTCTTCTTCTTGATTTTAATTATATTGTCTTTTTTTTTGGCAATAGCATAGCATATCGTATTAATATAGGTCTATATGAAGAGAGAGAAATGCAATTTGATAGGGACAATTTTACAATACATGAAAAATTATAAATCTTTAATGAAATTAGATATTATAGGTTTAAGAAAAGTTCGGTTATCTAGATGCTTTGATCAAGAAATTTGGTACATTTTAGTACTTCCTTTTTGCAGAGAGTATTTGATATCGTTAACTGCTCTGAAAAAAATTTGAAAATTTAAGACCCTTTTTTTCTTCTAAAATTTTATCTCTCCAGTCGTTCTCATTCTGAGCTACTGTTTGCTGTCTTTGTTCAAACCTACTGGTTCCATTAAATAAAATGAATTAATGAAAGGTTAATATCAATTAATAAATGACATCATTCGAGTTGTGGCAAGCCATATTTAGGTCAGAATCGGGAGCTGATTCTGAGCTACTGTTAGCTGTCTTTGTTCAAACCTACTGGTTCCATTAACTTTAGTCAATTAATGGAAGGTTAATATCAATTAATAAATGACATCATTCAAGGAGTTCCGTTGTGGAACCGAATTCTCTGCCCCCCAGGGGACAGGATTTTTCTGCTTCTGAGTCGCTAATATGTGGACGCACAACAAAACTAAAATTAATATTTAATTGTTAAACCTGTCTGGATCCACGTGTCATCCGCACTGGAGGCAGGTGATCTCCTTCCGTGTGGTGAGCCATCTTTAGGTCAGAATCGGGAGCTGATAACTACATGCTTCCCTATATATTCTTGGTCTAAATGATGAAATGTGCCAGAAAGATTAACATGGCAGAAAGAATAAATTCAAACTGTCATAATTTCACGTCCTAAATCTATATAAACAAACAAATAAATAAGAATTAGACTACAGCGCAGTGCATAGACATATATATGCCGATGCCACGGCTCCAAATCTTGGTTTTTGAAATTCAAGTGGTTATCTACATATCAAAATCTTCTAGCAAATAAAATTGCAAATCTTTTAGGATTTTCTACCTTTGTTTTGATATGAAAAAAACTATTCTTACGGGGATGGTCTAGAATTTTATTAACAAGTTTCTCTCTATCCAAGAAAAGTGAAAAAAAAAATCATAAAATGTAGAAGTCGGTGTTCCTACAATATATTGTTATATGGATTTGATATATGGATCAAATGATGAGTCCATATCGACCATTTGAATCTCAAAATCGAAATTTAAAGATCGTAGCATTGGCCCATCGGTGCTATGCATAACATGGAGATTTAATAAATAAATAGATGTGATTTACATTGTATTAATATGTGAGATCAATCTAGCATTTACATTGGAGCTTACCACTCATCAAGAACTTGCCTTCTACTACTATAGCATACTTGTAATACCAGATATAATCTTTTGAAGAAGAGTTTCAAAGACACTTTGTACCAAACACAATTGTAAAAGATACTAAGCTTTGTATTTGTTGGTACCATCTGATGCTGAAAGGAACCCGTGAAGAGTTGACTTCACAAAATCATCACACATCTGCAACAACAGAAAACAAATTATTTTTTCATTTTATATTTTTCTCGTGCTAAGAGGGGAGAAAGCATGAAAGGGGAAAACTCACATCCCCGTTTTTGATGTAAAATGAGGGAAGCATCTTGTAATATTTCCCTAGCTTTTCGGTCTGGTGTGCATCCAGCCAACTCCATCTCTTTGTATAACTCAGGGACCTGATTAACAAATGGATGCAATTTCACTGGTTATATTATCTTTAAACATTCAAATTTAAACATTTGGTGAAGAATATACAACCTTTTCATATAGTTTGGCCCTGACAAATGCTTTCATAATGGTAGTGTAGCTAACCACGTCAGGGCTAATACCCTGAAAAAACACCAGTTGCCAGTTCAGTATGCCATGATATATGATCAAATTAAAGAAAGGAAATAGAGAAAGAGAAAAGGCAAAATCTACATACAGCGTCCTTGATATGTTGGAGGATAGCAAGTGCCTCTAAATGCCTTTTTGCATTACTAAATGCATTCATTAACAAATTTAGCATCACCAAATTAATCTCATGTCCTTCAGCCTCCATCAATTCCAGCACTTTCACTGTTTGTTCGCAAAGACCATGCTGTGCAAAAGCATTTGCAAGTGCACAAAAGATGCTAGGAGAGAGCACTATCCCTTCTGATCTAATAGCAGCTACACACTCCTCAGCATTCCTAAACCGACCATATTGCCCGTAAATATCAACCAATATTGCATAAATGACCCCACTTTGCCAATTCCCCATTTTTCGCATTTCCTCAAATAATCTCCTAATCATGTTCCATTTTCCTTGCTCCCCTAACCGGCTGATTATCGTGAGAAATATCTTTGGATCCGGGTGCAGGCCTTGTTCTTGCATTTCCCCAAAAAAATCAATAGCCCGTTTCAGATCTCCACCTTTACTGTGCCACTTTATTAAAGAATTCCATGTAACAGTATCTGGTTTCATACCCCTGTGTTGCATTTCCTCAAACACCTTGACTGCATCCCTCAATTGTCCAAATTTTCCTAAAGTGTCAATAATCCAATTGTAAATTCTTTTATCAGGGTCAATCCCCATCTCATCCATCTCCATCAGCAGCTCCATTGCTTTCTTCCACATGCCATTGTCCCTATATAGCTTGATTACTCTACTATATACGAAACAATTTAACCTGATTCCATTTTTCTTCATCTCTCCCAAGACCCGCCATGAGTCCTCTAATCGACCGGCTTTCACATAGGTATCCAAGAGAAGGAGATAAATCTTTCTATGCCTTGCAACTCCATCCCTTCCCATCTCAACCAGCAAACTATCAGCTTGGTACAATTGACCCTTTTTCAAGAAGATACTTAACAGTAAATTGTACACATGGATATCGATTCTCAGTCCCAAACACTTCATCTCTAGTAATATGGCTTCAGCCTCGACAGTACGACCCACTATTGCAAGAGACTTGATTAAAATTGAGTAGGAGGAAATGCTAGGATAAAACCCAGCCGCCTCCATTTCTGACAAAATCTGCAGGGAGTGGTCAATCTGGCCGTTGGAGCAATGGTTCTGAATCAGACCGTCGTAGGTATCCCATGAAATCTCTTCCTTCGGTTGCTGTTTCCAAGGACCTAATTTGGAAAGAATATTCGTTGAGAGGGAGGAGGAAGGAGCTTGTACATGTGCATAGCAGCAGCAGCAATAGTGCGACCGCTCTTTTGGTAAAGATCCAAGTAAAGAACTGTTGATATATTGAGGGGCAGAGGGGGGAGAAATCATGGCGTTTATTGATTTGTTCCGCGGATTCTCACTCTCGACTCTCGACTCTCGACTCAAAACTCAAAACTGGTGCGGAGCGGATTAGCGAACAGAGAGGGACCAGTATCCTCTGCGGAGCTGTGCGGAGTTGATGCAGAGGAGTTGATCGGACGGTCCAGATTTAATCTCAACCGGTGAGTGTTCGAGATGATAGAGGGCAGTATTAATTTTGATTTGAGATTCGTGCCATACTTTTATTTGGTCCGTCCGATCAAAACGAACGGACCGGATTAAAAGAACCGCACTACGGAATAAAAACTCCGCAGAGGATATGATACCAACAGAGAGAGTGCTCAATCCCATTGGGCCGTGAATGATGATATATGTTTCTCATGATTGGCCCATTTATTGACAAAATCTTCAATTTAATGGAAATCTATAAAATATCAAATGTTCCAATTATAATTGTATTTTTTTCTACATAT
The DNA here is from genome assembly GCA_964058825.1 of Carex arenaria. Taxonomy (NCBI): domain Eukaryota; kingdom Viridiplantae; phylum Streptophyta; class Magnoliopsida; order Poales; family Cyperaceae; genus Carex; species Carex arenaria. The sequence goes on along the minus strand of CAXKVW010000044.1, from coordinate 362,382 downwards.
TGAGCGTACTTTCATTACTCTTTTTTGTTGAAAAATAAAAAATTGTTGTAACTAAACAACCCTTATTTGTCACTGTAGCTAAACAAAGCAAACTACTGATTTCTCTGTTCGACTTTAGTGCCAACAAAAGATTTTGGCATGAGACAATTTTTTTTTCTACAAACCAATTAATATAACCACAATTTTTTCTACAAAAGGCATGCAAAAATAAAAACAAGCAAAGCAAGAAACTGTGCGAAACAAAATATCCTAGTGTGCTTTTGAACTGCAGCCGTTGCCGATAGCCGTCCCATTATTGGTAAAGAATTGAAGGCGGCACGAGAGACGTGTCCAAAACTTGACAGAGAGGAATATTCCGACTCTCCACCGGGTTCTCGCCTGCCCATATATACTAAAATCAATTAATCCTCTGTTGACCGCCGTTGTCAGCTCATTCATGGCCCCACGATCTAGGGGTATGGGCGTCGATCTCACCTGGTAGCTCAGTACCAATGAACTGTTCCTGTCAACCTTGCACCCAATTATGCATTATTTAGTTTCATAGTACCAAATATATAAAATAAAATGATTAATTATGCTTGGTTACCCACCTCGAAAGGCGCTGCTTGCAGACGCGCGATATCCATGCCACGGAACCTAACAATCAGTGCAACATCAGAGAATCTAGCATCTGCCTTGCTGTTAGTATTCTCTGCAAGTACGGTTACCGACATGTCCACATCCATGGTGCGGAACTCGTTGTAACCGAGATTGTTTAGGTGTGCTGCAGATATGACCAGGTATGGCATCCTGGGCCGATAAATCAGGTACACAGTGAACACCACTATTCCTGAGATGATCACGGAAGTAGCGAGAATGGTACAAACAATCACCATCGTCCATACAGCCGGGTTTGACTGCTGGCCATAATTACTAGTCAGGAGCTTTTGTGGCATTTCAGTGTTGTTATAGGATGCAGGTGATGTTCTTTCTTATGTAACGACCAGGCATTTGGAGATCGACTACCAACAGTTTTTCGTTTCGATTTTGAGAGATGTTATTTTGCGATGTAAAAGGTGGGAGATGGGGCATAGAAATTCAAAGAGGATGTTGTTTAGGATATATGTAGGTTGTGATGAAAGGTTTGGTATCTTCTTTGCTTTATCATGACTTATTGGAACTATGCATTATACCATGCTTGTGCAAGTAACACAGCGTGCTCCTTCGGAACACCTCTTTGAATTTTTTTATGACAAATTTACCATACTTAGTACACGGATATGTATGTATTGTTTCTTTTTGAGTAAAATGGATGTATTCATACTTAGTTGGTTTGGATTTAAATGTCTTTTGTGTGTTCTGTTATGATGTTTCTTTCTTTGCTGCTGCTGCTGTTATTTTGAATGACTTTGATGTACTATAATAACCATGTACGCGTATAAAATGTGAATTATTTGTGTTTAATACTTTTTTTTGGGTTTGCCACACCGAACTGCGTATAAAACATTACCGAATAATTCGCAAATAAAACACGAATCACAAATTATTCGCGATAAAAACGCGAAAAAATGCCAATTTTTTATTTTTTTAAGGGTTTTTTTCATATTTTTTTTTCCTTCCTAGTTGTACCGAATCATTTTCGAATTATACCAGAATCACAAATTTTTGGTTTCGCCGAACTGAATTCGAACTTTTGATTTGTTACTATGTGATGTATTGATAGCTGGATTCAAAGTATCTGCTTTGGTATTTGATCTCGATTGGTTTGATTTTTAATAGAAATCAGTGGACTAGTCCAATACTTTTTTTTTTTTTCTATTTTTTTAAATTTACTTAAATAGAACTTTCTATTTTTGTCCTTTTGCATATTCAACTGTGTGTGTGTGTTTTTTAAGTTAATGTGATAAATGTTTTAATTGAATGCAGAGAATACGATCAAAACTCATAAACCATAATAAATGAACAATAGTGTAAATATTTGACTTTGATGAGCGAAAATTAAAATTTGAAGATACGCTTAACCAACGCGTATCCTCTGCATTAACTCAAAAGGGAATCTTTTGAGTTAATGAATCTCAACCGTCCGATTTTAAACGGACTCAATCCGGCTACTGCCTATAATATAGGGGTTTTTCAATATTAGTGCAGATCTAATCTGCACGAATCTCAAAACAAATCGAACGGTTAAGATTCATTAACTCAAAAGATTCCCTTTTGAGTTAATGCAGAGGATACGCGTTCGTTAACTTACTGCTATGGATGACAAAAAGGCAATATAAGTCGAATGCGTAACCTCTGCATTAACTCAAAAGATTCTCTTTTGAGTTAATGATTATTAACCATCCAATTTTCTTTAAGATCCGTGCAGACTAGATCCGCACTAATATTAAAGGCCTTGGTGGTTAAATCAGACGGACGGATTGACTTCTTTTAAAATCAGACGGTTGAGATGCATTCATTAAAAAGATTCATTTTTGAGTTAATGCAGAGGATACGTGTTCATAGAAGTCTGGGGCAACCTTTTCTCCTATCTACGAATTCGGAACTTCAGTATTTTCTGTAGAGAAATGTACGTGAGGCATAGTAATAAGGTATGTGTTTTATTTGTGAATATTTTTTTTGTTGTTTTTGAACTGAATATTGAATAAAACTCGAAAAACATATTATATGTTTTATTCGAGAATAAAACGCGGATCACGAATTATTCGCAAATAAAATACGAAAATATGCAAAAAAATTATTTTTAAAATTTTATTTTTTGGGTTTTTTTTGGGTTTTTTTTAGGTTTTTTGCTTTCTTGTGATATCGAGTTATACTTGAATTATAACTAAATTATTTTTAAATTACGAATTTTTTATCTCATTGAAATGAATCCGAATAATTTATTTGTCACTGTGGTAAAAACATGCTTCTTTTTGTCCTTCACAAGAGCATATAATCCACAGAAGATTGTTCGCCTCGAGAGAGAAATCGTGTACTCATATTTAATCTCTGTGGGACCCACCAAAGCTACCTCTAGCCAACTAGATGGAATTCGTTTTAGAAACCATAAATTTTTTTTTATCGAACCAATTTAATTATTTTGTTTTACAAAAATCATAAAAATTAAACTATTATTTCGATCCGATATTTTTGTTTATAATGTACCGAAATTCGATACAAGGTGTTTTCATGCAAAAAATTAATTAATTTGTATGAAAACTTGTGAAAATACCTCGTACCAAAATGACAATTCGGTGCATAAAAGAAAAACTTATTTGGACCGGACCGAGAAGACAATTTGATTTTTATAATTTTTGTAAAACCGAAACTAATCTAAGTTAGTTTGGTAATTTTTTTTTTAACTATGGTTTCTAAAAAAGATCCAACCAGAGTTGGAACAGCGCAGGACTCCCTGCGGAAAGTGGAGATGGTGATCAAATGTAGCTGTTTTTGCATATTTTCTGGGTACACGCCATAATTATGTCGATTTTCGCTGGCTAAACATGTCTACATTCTCTGCATTAACGGGCCGTTTGAGTTTAACTCCGAACCGTCCGATCAGAATTCAGACTAATCCGATCTACGTCTGTAATGTACGTTACTCTTCAATATCCGTGCAGATTCGGATCAGACGGTCTGAATCTAAACTCAAACAGTGCGTTGATGCAGATGAATTCATTCTGCTACACCGGCGTTGAAACGATAAACACCTATTGCTGTTTATATTCATTAAAAAAAAGAATAATTATATTGGACGCCCCATGTCCATCCCCGCTTTATCCCCACAGCCTCATTAATATAAATCAGTCCCGGCTAACAAACTTATATAATGATATTAACTGATTTTCAAATTAATTAACGATGCGAATCGTTGTATCCTTCTAAATTTGAAATTACCATATATCCCCGCTTTTTCCTTTTCTGTCTTCTCCCTCCACAAGTCCTCCCTGCTTTTTCCTTTTCTGTCTTTTTCCTCCACTGAGTCCAAGGCGATTCCATAATTTTTCTTTGGATTCAATCAATTCTAGTCCAATTCACTCTATTCAAACGATATCTCACTAGATCGTCGAATCAATTCAGTCGATTTCTCACTGTGTCCGGAGATCACGTCCAGCGATACCTTTGTATTTATCAAAAAAAAAATCGTATTGATGATCAGCAGGTATAACAACAGTTTTCTTTAGAAATAGTTCAGTAGATTCTAATTTTAGACATAATATTTGCAATAATACATTATTTTTTAGGAATTGATCATGAACCGAGATTTTTTAAATTTCTGTTTAGTCAGTATCGATAATTACTTGCATGCATGTCGAAAAATTGATTTTTTTTGTTTTCTGAGTAGATGAGTAATTGTCTTTTGAAAGAGATAAAAATTGTAGAATTTTGAATGTTGAAGTTGATCAGTTATAGATTATGGTTATTAAAATGTCAATATAGGGAAGAAAATTAAAATTAAGGATATTAATATCTTAATAAGGTATTAATTAATAATGATATGTATTAGGATAAATACTTGAATGTCAGACTATAAATACTTTACTTTACAGGATAAATACTTCAAGGACATTTTTTTACATAATGTAATGCCTTAACTTAAATACTGAACAACTTTACATTAAATACTGATATCAAATATGATAAATACTCCATTGAGTTTGAAACACATCTCTTTTTCAGTAACTATTTCACTTATAGTGTTGAATACTTGTCTAAAATAGAATAAATAATGTTTTGTAGTAAGATAAGTACTTCAATATTGCTACATACCTATCTGTAATATTAAGGTTCAAGTCTAGTATGTTAGGGTTAGATAACCATATCAAATAGGTTAAATATTGTTGTATAGTAATATAAATACTTCAATATATTGTTGCATAACTATACTTTATATTATAAAAAGGAAAATAATGTGGGATAGTTCGGAAGAAATTATGAGAAGGTTATAGCAGAAGCCGGTGACAATGTCCCGAGGGGAGGTGCACAAGAAAGGACTCAAGAGAGGAAGTTATGATCGAAGATTTAGGTGCTGGAGATTCACAATCAGAACCGGAATGTGATTTAGAAAAAACTGTGAATGACGTTATAGATAATCTTGAGAAATTAAAGAAGGATAATCTTGAGAAACTGTGAATGGTGTTATAGATTATCTTGAGAATTTTTTTATTTTTTTTTTATTTTTGGAACAGTTGTTTTCTTTGTTGACACTCTAGAGAGTGGCTGATATTATAGTTTTATAACTTGATTAAGTTGGTGGTATGATATTACCAGAAGTGTCTTATATTCTATTATTTGATAACTTTGTTATGTTGGTGTTCTCTCATCTATTTTCTTACTGAATTTCCATGAATTTGTTCTCTCTTCTAAATGCTTAAAGTAACTTAGATTAATACTGAATTGTTTTTAAGTTAAATATTGATACAAATAAAGTTAAATACTTTAAACAATTTATTGTATTAAGATTAATATTTTTAAGTTAAATACTGCTATGTATTAAGAAAAATACTGATAGGCATTAAGATAAATATTGATATGTATTAAGATTAATACTAGAATTTCTTAAGATAAATATTGAAGAAAATATTAAACAACAAATCTTCGTCCACTTCTTCTTTCACTTGGGGAATTTGATTTTGGATTCCTGACATTGTTGTTATTCACTTCTCTCCTCAGATGTATTTAACTTCCGTAAAACAAAAACTAAACTTTTATAACTAAGTTAGCACCGTTTCGTTTGCTTCAGTCTCTCTGAACAGACGCGATCTTTCGAAGTCACACCATCAACAAACGCAATCGATTTTTTTGGGCCATACTGTTTAAATTCAAGTTTTAAACCTTGGGCCAATTTGTTTGGAAGGTTGTGCGGGGACGCGGAGACGCTAAAAAGAAATTTGTTTATTTTTGGTGGGGATAGCATTTTTCACTGCTGAATCCTTATGGTTAAATACTTCAATCAACAAAGTAAAATACTTTGTCAGTGTAGGGTAAATACAGAGAAGTTTTAAGATAAATACTGAAGGAAATATTAAACAACAAATTTTTGGTAACTAACTATTTTTGAATTTTAGTGGGGGATATGGGGGGGATGACACTGGGGGACAGTTATCCGGGTCCTAAAAAAAAAAGCTGTTGTTTATAATTTTCTTATTTTAGTTGTAGACCCTAGAAAACTTTGTAAGTTGGATGGTTAAACACCAACCATTTTTCATTTTTTTTTCCTCTTTTTTTTATGGAAGAAATAGGTGCCAATCCTTTTTTTTCCTTTTTGGTCAAGGATCGAATAAAGCTGACTGGCCGATATAGTTGAATCAAATCTGATCAAAGACTTTTCTTAAAGTTCATTTTTTTTACCTTTTATTTTAGGAGATCAGTAAGCTATTCCACAAACGAAATCATCATAATTTTTTTTTTATTATGGAATATGTTTTGTACTTTTTAATAAAGTATTATAAATATCAGCCTTGGTACTTGCTTAGTAGTGTAAAAGTATGAAGCACTACCCAAAACATGCTTCTATTTATTGAACAACTAAAAAAGCAACTAGATTAGATTTGTTTAAATAAAAGAACTAGGGTTTTGAGCTTCATCATGGAGTTAAGTACCGAGGAGGATTGCTTATAGATTAAGCTTCTAATTAATGGTTAATGTGGATAAGTTCAACAAGGAGCAGCGCCGCCACCCCCCCCCCCCCCCCCCCCCCCCCCCCCCCCCCCCCCCCGCCGCCCACACCAAACAGAAATTCTTGAGATTTTTTTCATTTTCAGGAAAAATACAAATTAGATGAACAATGCATGACTTAATCACTGTGAGTGAAAATATGTATTTGTTAAATTGTTTGATTTTATAAAAATAAAACATCCTGATTGCAGTTATTAATGTGTAAAAACTATATATATATATTTAATCAGGTGCCACATGAACATGATACATGTTCCTTCATAAATGAAATCTACAGTTTATGAGCTTTCAAATATATATTTTTATTAGGAACTAGCCAACTAGGAAGCTAGTAGGCAGAGCACCAGAGGAGCTGAACTCAAAAAATTCTCCTTTGAAATTGATTTTGGAACCCCAGAAATTATGTTGTACTAAATATAATTAATTAAGTCGTATCATAAGATTTTCCATTTCGGGTATATCGAAAATATAATTAATTAAGCCTTATCATAAGATTTTACATATGATGATACACCCCCTGCATGCCTCTACCCCTCTCTCCTCTTTTCTCCTATATATCTCTCCTCTCTTCTACCTTAATCTGATCCCCTTCTGGATGTATGTTTTGTACTTAACATGGAAACGCGGCAGCGGGGGGTCGTCTCGGATTCGCTTGGTGCAGGTCGGGAATGAGTCAGGTCCATGTCGACGTCAAAATTGACCGGATTGACGTCATATCCCGCCTTGCACCAATTGAACCGGAGCCGATATTGCCCTTCTATTTCTGAATCATTAAATTGTATCTTAATCCAACCTTTGAATGTGTTTATGTGAGAAAAATTGACAAGTTACAGGTAAGATTTTTATTTTGCGTTTGCGTGTTTTCTCTCAGCTCCAAATTATATTATTTATGTCAGGGTTCTAACTTTTGTCAAACTTTTTTTTATTCTTTTATCATGTATATTAAGGCCTGTTCGATCATAACAATTCTATTGCCCTCCAAAATTGGTCTTGTTGTAAATAATTATAGTTAGTACTGTGGGTGCTAATTATATTGCAAAACTACAAAATTTAAAATCATAATTTGTTGTTACTAGTTAGCACTAAGTGTAGGTACTAAAAACAAAAATTTATTTAAAGCACAAATTAATAATGCATTAGTACTATATATGTGTGCTAATTATATGAACCGATCATAACTGCCATCATCTTCGATTCGGATACTAGTAAAGCACAAATTAATAATTTATTTAAAAAAGATGGATTGGATTAACTCAGTGTCAATTTTGTAGTTTGGTAGAGGATGTGGATCATCTATTTGTGAGTTGTGCTTATGTGAGAAAAAAATTTGGTTTTGGATGAACCATTGTCAAGAAGTTTTTATCAATTGGCACCCTTTTGATGATATTATCAGTTTTTGACATGAATCTTATAGGAATTAACAGAATATCTTTCCTTCATTGGCTTATATCGCAATGTCTTATTTTATTTTCTTATGCATATTTTAATTAACTAAATTCTCTGCAATGTTTTATTTAGTTGTCAAGTATTAAATTGTTTTTTAACAATACAAAGCCGTCTAAACTAGGGCTGCTCATGAGCCGAGTTGAGTCCGAGTTGAGGGTGACTTGGAATCAACTCACAAACACCTGAGCCGAGTTGAGTCCGAGTCGAGTCCGAGTCGATAATTCAGTTTCGAGTCAGAAACCCCGATTTGGAATCAACTCGCAAAAAACTCGAGTCGAAGTGAGTCGACTCATGACTCATAATATAGTACACAGTGAGACAATCTAATTTAATTCTAACAAAAGAAATAGTACATTGTTTATCAAAATAACACACAATTAAAAGAAATAGTATATAGTTCACCAAATTACTGAATATTACAAAGTCTAATAAATTTATCAAATTACCAAGCAGAATTATAAAAAAAAAAGTCTAACAAAATAGTACACAATTCTTTTCTCTACTTCTCTTCCTTTTCCTTCTCTATTTCTCTTCATCTATTGCAGATTGCTCAAAATTTAACAAATTTAAATAATTTAACAGTATTAAGAAGATGCATACATGAAATGAGATTATGGAGCAAGTTTTGATAAATTTCTAATGTTTTAATAATTGAGTAGTTAATATTTTGATAAGATTTTGCTGCTCTAGTGGGAAAGGTTATATGTAGGAAAACTAAGAATATATGAATTAGGGTTTGGCGAGTCCAACCGAGTCGATTCCGAACCGAGTTGGATTTGACTTGGAATCGACTCATAAATTAACCGAGTTAGTAAACTTGAGGCAGCTTTGACTCGAGTCAGTTCCGAACTGAGTTATTAGCGAGTTGAATCCGAATTGATTCCGAACCGAGTTTCGAGTCGTGAGCTTTTTGTGCACCCCTAGTCTAAACTATTCACGTATAAGCCACATGATATCATATGCATCTTCAGCCTATTAAAAAAGAGAGTCAAGTACAGCAAAACAAGAAGCACAAGCACGCTTAAATTAAAAAATATATACATTATATAGAAAAGGCACCTTTTTCTGCATTTTAAAACATTAGTAGAACTAGGATGCTCCTAAGTTCACTTAACATTTTGTGAACTTGACTCTAAAATACATCGAATCGACTTAAACGATGAATCCAAACCGTTGAAACCCTTACACCTAATGAGTGATGCGTCTACATGTGAAAATTTTAAAGTTTCGAATTAATTTAATATAGAGTCAAGTGGTAAAAAATTTAAGGTTTATAAATTAATTTTAATGCATTCATTTTTTGGACTCCTTTGACCACTTGACTCTATATTAAATTAATTCGAAACTTTAAAATTTTCACATGTAGATGCATCACTCATTAAGTATAAGGGTTTCAACGGTTTGGATTCATCGTTTAAAGTTGATTCGATATATTTTAGAGTCAAGTTCACAAGAAGTTGGGTGAACTTAGGAGCACCCTAGTTCTACTCTTAAAACATTGCTCAAAAGTATGAAGCAGATCTGGCCCGGTTATACTGGGTCCGATAGCCCATCCCGCTATAAGCTCACATATATCTCGGCCCTCAAAAGCTAACATATATCTGGGCCTGCGTTACTCTGTACCTGCCTTAAAGGATACATCTGTCCTTTTCTGTGGATATATAAATAATAATAACATTATTAATAATATATTAATTACTATTGTTATAATTATAATTATAAACGAGTTTGATTAGCTTGCTATCGGGTATATAACGACAAGTCGTGTTATTGTCTCAAAAATATATCGTATAGACTCCAAATAACGAATTTAAACTATTGAAATCGATCTACTTTACGAGTGATGCATTTGTATGGAAAATTTATAAATTTTCAAACTCATTTTGTACATATTCGAGTGGTAAAAAAATGAAGGTTATGAAATTGCATTTATTTTTTATTATTTTTTTTACTCATTGATTTCATACTAAATGAATTTAAAAATTTATTAATTTTGTATGCAAATGAATCAGTTTTGAAGTAGATCGGCTTCAACTTTTAACGGTATAGATTTCTCGTATACACTAGAATTTTGAAGCAATACACAGCATGTTACTATACACAAATTTATATCTAATAAAAAAATTATTGGAGTATCCAATGATAGTGAGTATATTTTGTGCAATTAAATATAAGATTTGATGTAACAATTGAGAAGCTCACGACGACACTAAAAATCGAGAGAACAAATGTTTTATTTAGCGTTGATTTACACCTCAGTCCTCACCGACCGATGATATTATTTGGTTCTAACAAATGTTAGAGGATAAAATTAAGCTCAGATAGAGATAACAATCCTCTAGAAAGAAATCTGGTGTGTTTTGAGCCTTCATGCAATACTCGCAGGATCAATAATTAGTCATTCTTTTGGTGCTTCATGCCCATCGGACCGGAGTTTGTTCGATGGATAGTTTCTACTGTCTGATTCACTTCAAAATCTATGTGCATCACTTTAATATCTGTGCTGTTTGCTTTAATATTCATGCGCACACATTTTGAAGTAGATCGGACTGTAGAAACCAGACCAGAGTTTGTTTGATGGGTGGTTTTTACCATCCGATTCACTTCAAGATCTGTGCGCATCACTTTAACATCCGTACTGTTTGCTTTAATATTCGTGCACATAAATTTTGAAATAAATCGGACGGTATAAACTACCCATCAATCACTGTTCTGTTCCGATGGACATCGGACACCCTCCTCTCCCTTTCCTGATTAGGACTTGCAAAATGATGTTCCTAGTTGATTGGTTTTATGTGTTCGTGCTTTCTCTGAAGTTGTTCCACTTGTAACCTCGTCAACCCGCAAATCAAACTATCTCAAATCTCTTCGCCTTGGCAGTATCCCCGCTTTGTCCAGTTCCATTGTATCTAAAGTTGTATGTATATCTTCACTAATCAAAATATCAAATCATCCCCCTCCTCCTTCCTCCTTCCTCCTTCCCTCCATTACAAGTAAGCAATTGAAGTAATCGACAGTATACAGATCAATCACTCTTTGCTGATTTGCTTGTTTTGCCTTGAGATGAAGGCACCGTGCTCTCCCTTTGCCAAAATCAGACGGTGCACATACACTTTAAGTGGATTCTACAAGTACCAAAAGAGTCAGGTGGGACCCACCACCAACAAAATTAAGAGGCAATTAGCACAACGGGATCGGGACTCGTCCCAACGAAAGCGCAGCTGCATCTCCTTTTGTTTGGCGCAGAGGCAAGGCACTTCCCCTGCTGCCGCAGTTACAGCAGAGCGATCGCAAGTGGAGGATGATGAGTTGCTCCATGCAGCAGCTCTTAAAATTGATGCAGATAACAGCGCCGAGGCAATGATCGAGAAGGTATCAACTCTCCATTTTGCTCCTTTCATAGTTTTTTTTTTTAAGCAATCAGATGGTATTGATTGAATAAGGATGGAAAACTGTTGAATTGTCTGCTTGTTATCGTGCGGAGTCTGATTTGACCAGCCTTGATTTGAAACCAGCCCTGATTTCAAACCAGCCTTGATTTGCCTAGTTCGTTTTTGAGTTGGAAATCATTTGATTTGACTGGCTCCAGCTCCTTTAAAATAGTTCCATATGTAATTGTGTTGCTCAATTTAGATTTTCTCATCATTAATACAACATAAGATATTCTTTTTTAAGATATAAATGTATATGTAATTCTGTAATTTAATATATATTATAAAGTCATTAATAAAACATTAGAGACCAACTTTTTAAGATATAATTGTAATTTTTTTTTAAATTTTATTATAAGATTTGTTCAAATAAATTTTAATGTAAAAAAAATAACTACCAGTTATTCGATGTTTATTGTTTTCAAATAATATTAATTTAATACAAGAAAAACTCATAACTAATCTTGTGTAGAGTTCTAGGTCGAATTTGAGTTCAAATTAGTTTGAGCTTGAAAACTCAATAACTCAATTGGTCTCCAGCTCGAGTGCGGCTAATAAGAAAACTAAACTCATTTCAACAGCTTGAGTGCGACTAATAAGCTCATTTATGTTGCAACCCTTCAATCTTTTTAACAGAAAGAGAGAGCTTAACCCCCGCCCTAAAAAAAAACAGAAAGAAAGACCAAAAAAACAAAAACCAAGATAAATTCAGTAGTGGTTCTACATTTAACGAAGTTTTCAATTGAGTTCATTAATTTAAAATGGTTCTGCTCTCCACTGATTCGTTAGTCGATATGTAGGTAATATATGGATGCCGTTTTATGTCTTTTCTTGGCATAATTGGTTCTCTCATGGGTTCTGTTATTTGCTTCCTCAAGGTACTTTATTTTTTGCCCCTGTTCAATATTCTTCTTAGTTTCTTATGTCTCAGGCTCATGCCATAATCTTTTTACTGGCTAACTTGGTAACTAAGATTGCTCGGTTACTTGATTTCATGATGGGCAGATTGCCAAATCTTCAGAACCTTATCATGAAATTAGCCTATGGAATGCAGGGTTGTGTATACGTCTTCAATTCTTTTGCGGAGCAATTTGTTGGTGGTGGAGCCGGAAAGGTGATCACAATGCTGGTTGAAGCCATTGGTTAGTACCATTCTAGCCTCGGAATTTCTCCTTTAAATTATGTAATTTTGAACTTTATACGAGGAATGCAGCTAGAAATTAGACGATAGTGTCATGGTTTTATTGACTAAAATCTCAGAAGTTTCAGGGGCTTCAGAATATTCAAGTATATTTCACATATATTTGCTATACAAACAGTTAGCCTTCTTTTAATTAAGAACTCAGTATAAAAAGCTTTGGGGGATCTGCATCTTCTTCCTATTTTTACTAAATTCTTCTTCTGACTATGTGTACACTATGCTGGTCCTATATTTTCTCCATGACTTGAAAAGGTCCATAATACTTAGGCCCCAGCTTTTTGTTCTTTTTCTGACTTCAGAACTAATCAATTTGGCAGTGGAGGACTTAGTCATGTAGAAGGATGCTAGGTTTGAATAATAACTGATGAAATAGTCTGTGTATTGCAGATTGCTATCTGATTGGGACAGTGATGCTCGTTTTCGGAATGGGTCTATATGAGCTGTTCATAAGCAATCTTGATATTGCCAAAACCTCCTCCTATGGCTCCAATCTCCTCGGGTTATTCCGCCTTCTGGTCTCTCTCTCTCTCTCTCTCGTGCGCGCGCGCGCGCGCACATGCACACACACACACACACAAACCACTGACTGAGGGATTAGTTAGTTGAAAAGTGAATCTTTTGTGTGAAACTTGCACAAAGAAATCGCTGCAAATCAGAAAGTCCATGTCAAATGTTAATTTGTGTCATTCATCTGTCATGTAATCTGCAGGAAAGACCAAAATGGCTGGCGATAAAATCAGTAAATGAATTAAAGACGAAGGTTGGACATGTCATTGTGATGGTTCTCCTGATCGGCTTATTTGAGAATAGCAAGAAGGTTGTAATCGCAACTGCAACCGATCTCTTGTACTTTTCAGCTTCAATTCTCCTCTCTTCTGGTTGTCTCTTGCTTCTTTCAAAGCTCACTTCCACCAGCTCTAAAGGAGAAACGGACCATGCTCCAGAGGCATCCTAAAGGCATCTCTCCTGAGATGTATCCATGGTAAATCAGCAGGAAGGATACATTTAGATGTAGGGAACGATAAAATTCTTATTTTATGCACACTGTAAAGCATCCTCATCTTTCTTGTATCAATAATCGAACAATGGCCATCCATACTTTGAATGCTAAAAGATCTATATATAGGTCACTATTCATCAGTGCGTGTTCGTTTGTCACGAAATTGTGTGAGATGAGATTTTACAGGTTTGGAAACTCACTAATTAATTTACACTACTTTGGAAACCTGTTTGAAAAGAAAGATAAGTCATCCGAATGGGTCCTGGGATAATAATAATATTGCCAGTTCAAAATTCCATATATTCTCATCAAAATTTGTCCATCCGAGCATGCCCGTATTGTTCAGTGCATGTATGATGTATTAGTCAAATTATGGAATTACAGGCTTTTAAAGTTTTTTATTAGCAATATATATTACAAATCTAAATGGCTTCTTCGCACAAGTAAACATGATATGACTTTAATTAATGCTAGTTTATTAAATGAGAGAATCTCTACAAGAATATTCTGCAAGCACTTGAGAATCCCAGAAGTGCCGAAATTATACATACTCCACAGCACCTCTTTTTTATTGCCAGTAATAAAACAACTGAATACACGTTATAAATGAAAAAAAGAAAAAAGAGTACTCAATATTTGCACTTGAGAAGCAAACTTCTGTCACTCTCCCAATAGTTCTGATGCAAAACAGGATTGGAATGGAGAGATCATGCCATGAAAACAAAATGAGCTCCCATTGATAATCAATGTCCTTGCCAATAGGTGCCTTGAAAATTTTGACCAGTCGGCCAAGGACCACTCCAATCTTGATTCCCCAAACCCGCCCCCAAACCACTCCTGCCTTCAAAATCCTTCTCCTGTGATTAGATATAAACATAGCTAAAAAGAACAGATATAATACACGGCAACTTATAGTGACATAGAGGAGCATTTAAGGATCCAAGTTGGATGTGCTTGGCATCTTTCCCAGTGTCTTGAGAGATGGTGGGTTCTCTGGCAGCAGAGGGTCGTAGTAGTCTATCTCAACCATACTTGCTGATTGCGACTCTTTGTACCGGGCCCATGTCACCACATATAATCCAGCAACTATTAAAATACCTCCAATTATGCTGCAAATTAAATAAACAAAGAACAAGAGAAGAACAACTTAATTGAGATTGAATTTACTCTGATGAAAGAAAATGAACCTTCCTAAATGTAGTCCTACCTTCCCAGAAAAATAGTACTACCAAGAAAAACAGTAGATAAGAATGTAGACATAACAGGTTGGAGGGGGACGTATAGAGACACCAGAGAAGGTCCCAGTACTTTATTGGCCCATGTCATTATTGCATAATTAAGACAGGATGCCACAACTCCCTGAAAAAGCACCAAGGATACTTATCTTATAAGCCAAATTGATACTTATCACATTTGAAAAGTAGATAAGATTGAAAGGCCTAGGTAGGTAAGGAATAGACATAACGTACAGCATAGATGATGGCGATAATTTCAGTTGTGGTCAAGATCCATTCATGCAATCCATTTGTTGCGAAAACACCAGTGACTACCATGAAAAGTGTTGCAAAAGAGTACGAGTATGCCGTCAATGACAGACTCGCTGGGTATTTTACCAACACAGGTGCCTGAAAAATAACACCTGAATCTCAGTACTTCTCCAAAAGATTAAAAAAAAAAACAAATATTCGGGATAACCATAAATTTACATGATATAGTGATGCTACACAAATAAATTGAGGGTACCTGAATAACAAAGTAGGCACCCATAAGAAAGCAATTTCCAATCAAACACAACACGCCTAGATGAAAATTTCCAAGACCACCAAGGCGTCCCATGTTAAGGCTGCCAAGATGCACTACGAGCCCATTCTGGGACACTAAATCAGCACCATTTGGACCAACCACAGCAGGACCTCTGTAAAGAACCATTAATGTAGCCCCCAAAATGCACACAACAGTTCCCATAACTTTTGCACGACCATCCTTTTTGTACAAATTTACTGCTTCGACGCCTACTATTGCAGCCAGTAGAAATGTAAAAACAGGTATTGCAGGCTGGAATGCAGATGCATAACTTGGATTTGTGTAGCTCAGACCAAGGAGAAACAACAGCTGGTTCCCAAATATTCTACATTTGTAATGATCAATTAAAATAGGACAAAAATTTCTCTTGTGAATAAAAATTGTCAAGAGTTGGAATTGGGAATCTACCCAGTAAGCCCAAGAAGGAAAAATGATCCAACAAGCTGACTATTTAATGGACGCCGCTTTGTTCTGCAGTAATCAAAAGAAAAAAAGATTTATAATTGTTCGAACAACACAAACAATAGCTCCAAAACTATGTCAGGACTGAAACATTTTTTTAAGTTACCTATATAATATGTACATATAACATTGCGCATTTGGTGATTTACAAAGTACCATTGAGTCAAATCATCAGAAATAAATCTTTTGATGCTGTAGATATCTAACTATGGCAGCACAACAAAAGACTGAGATTAAATATGTAGATAAATGTGCCTTCTTAGCAAACTCTTATTGACAGCTATAAGCCAATAAATATTAATCATGCTCTCATTTATGTGATTGCAGTGAATCTAATTGGCCTGCTTCATGTTATCTAAATCAGCTTGTGTGATTGCAGTGAATCATGCTCTCATTAAACAATCACGGACTTTGGACACAACTTTTAACTGACACAACAAATTTTGCAAAGGGGAAAACAAAAGAACAAAAAAAGTAACAGACATCCTATTAAGAAACGGCTATTTCTCCTATCTAAATCAATTAAATTGAACGCCCATTTCAATCTGTGAATTTACTTTTATTAGAAAGATGCATCTGGAACACCTATGTTAATCTGTGAATTTACTTTTATTAGAAAGATGCATAAATATAACTATACATCTCTCTATATCCAATTTCGGAAGGAAAATACTTACTCAGGTGTTCTTTTCTGTACAAATCAAAACATTGAAATAATTTTTCACTTTTGGGTCATCAGTAACAAGAATAGGAGGAGTTGTGTGGGGGGCAATATTAAACAAAAAAAAAAAGGAAGAGAAAACGGAAAGAAGACCTCTCTCGGAAGAAGGCGAAAGGGGCAAGCACGGCGATGGCAACGAGATCACGATAAACACAAAAAACGATCTGGTTCATGCCGACGTTGAGCACTGATTTGGTCAAGACATGGTACACGCCGTACAAGAACTGAACCATGGCCATGCCCAGGTGGGCCCGCCATGCTTCCTCTCTCCACCATCCCGATCCGAATCCCAGCGACGACGAGCTCGAGCTGCACCTATCCACCATCTCTTATGTCCCCCTTCTTTCTTCTCTTTTCTTCCTCTTCCTTTGTCTTTACTTTTGCAAGGATTGACTCGACCAAAGCCTCGACGCGATGGTCACCACACACCCAATTTGATATGTTAACCCAACTTGATAGGTTATCTAATATATAAAGGCGGGATCCCAATCCGATCGGAGATTTTTCAATAAAGAAAATATCTTCTTTGTATCCATCCATCCTTTTCTCGTTTAATTAATTTTTCTCTTGCCTGCCTTTTTGAGCTTATCCACTTTTAGACGTTATGCTATGCCCCGAGGACCCGGAAAATTGGAATTAGGTACCGTATTTTGCAATCTCAACGAGGGAATTCGCAACCTCTGAGATATCTCAAACTTTGCGTGACTTTTTGGAATATCTCAATTGTCCAAATACATTCTACACGAATCTCAAAGCTCAAATAATACTGGCCCCCAACGGTTTGCCCGAATAGGAACCGGACACGTCGGTCACGCAAAAATTGAGATATCTCAGAGAGAGGATATGCACCCTACCTGAGGCTGGTGTGTACTCGAATTCGTATCCTCTGCGTTAACTCAAAAGAGAGTCTTGCACACTCTCTGTGATCTCGACTGATGGTGATGGCTAACAGGGGTCCCCCGAGTTCGTATCACTTAAAGTAACACAATATTTCTGTTTGGATCTGGACCGTCCAATCAGAATCCGCACAACTATTAAAGCATCTCTGTGCGTTTTACCTTCGACTGGATTGGCCAGATTCCGATCGGACGGCCGCGATCCAAACAGAAATATTTTGTTACCTCAGAGGATTAGGTTTCGGGTCATCCCAACATTGCACACTGATGGTAGAGTAAAGACAAGTAGGTCCGAAGTTTTAAGATTAATTTTGGAATTATAATAACCAAAATTTGTTGATACACACTTTTAATTGAGAAAAGGACAAGGCGGTGATTTAAAATCCAACACGTAGGACCGCAATTTTAAAATTCGCTATGCTTTAAAAGACCGTGATTTCAAAAATTGACCCTTCTTTTTTTTATAAATGTAAAAAAAAAAAAAAAATCTGAGTTTATGACAGAATTTAAAATTTCAGTCCTTTAATCACAGTTGTAGTGAAATATTAAATTATTTGTTCTTATTTGTTGTAGAAAAAAAATGAATACATCAGAACTAAAAATCCTTTTTTTTTATTTCTGAAACTTATTTAATTTTTTTTTTATGCTTCATGTAACTTTCATATTTATTAAATAACAAAAAATTCTGAGAGTAGGCGGAAGTTTCTTATTTATAAAAGAAAGAAGGTGGAAGTTTCTTATATTAGAGTCAAATAGGCAAATAATTGACCATGTGTTATAATGTTTTGTTTGCGTACACCAATTGACAGCGTCCAGCGCGATTCGAATAAATTTTATTTCTAGCTGGTATTCTAATTCTAGTAACAATAAAAAAAATTCTACATGTTTTTAAGATAAAATGTCTATTTGTCTATATGACACAGTGTAAAATGTTACCAATATACACCCGGACCTTGAATTACTTGCATTTTTTTTTCCCATTTATCTAGGGTCATTGTGCTAGATTTTTCCGCAATAGGGGTGGCAACGAGTTGGCTCAGGGCTAAGTTGGGTTCAGCTTGTAATTGCCTTTGTAGTGGAAACCGAGCGAGTCAAGTTAAAATTATAGCTCATAATTGAACCGAGCCACCATTGTTAGTTTTGTATTTTAAAAGTTATCTTATGTTGATTATTTTTATATGTTATGTTTATGAATTGGATGGTATATGTATTTTGTTCCATAAGTTTTATATTTATCTTTAGAAGTGTTCAGAAAGATACTCTTGATCTTGAACCATAGAACTCTATATAATGACAAATAGAAGTCTCTAAAGTATTCACAAACTTAGTTATTAGCATGTAATACTAATATACCATGATAAGTTTGTCTTGTTAATAAATGTTGATAAAGGCTTATCGTTTAATAAGATTAGTATAGGGAAGGTTTCATATATTGAATAGACCTAATGAATCAAAATATTATTATATGAATTATGTTAGTGTTATTAATGTTTTCATCGTGTCTCATAATTCTTAGATATGAAATGTATTTCTTTTTCACATGAGAAGTATATAATGTAATTAATGTTAAAAATTATTTATTACTAGTGGTGATAAAAATATAATTAGTTTCTTGTATATAATTTGTGTAAGAGAAAATCATATGTTAATAGTATCATTGTCTATCATTTATAATGAGCAGTGATATTTTATAGGCTCCTTGGTAAAGTATAATTATAATGCATGCAATATAACTGAAGTGTAGTTATATATTAATAATTTAGTTAAGAGACCAAGAAACGAATATAATACAAAGGTGACACAGGTCTTATTTTGTACATTATGCATAATATCATGTGGCAAAGAAAAGACACAAGTAATGTTATTTGTAGCG
Organism: Carex arenaria; assembly: GCA_964058825.1. Lineage (NCBI taxonomy): Eukaryota > Viridiplantae > Streptophyta > Magnoliopsida > Poales > Cyperaceae > Carex > Carex arenaria. Next base: position 342,910 of record CAXKVW010000044.1, on the reverse strand, counting down.
TTACTTCAAAATGATCATGCATTATAAAATGTGTTAGAAATGTACTAACAGACCATAATATTTTGGGTCATATTAATAGTTAATTATAAAGTTATAATATGGATCAAGTCTTATTGGGCTGAGCCCGAATTTCTGCTATGATCTAATTTGATTTGTTCCATCAAGATAAGATCTTCTGAAAAGGCTCGAACAAACTAGTGCATGCTATTATAAATATGCAACAACAATTTAGTTTTCGGCTAGCCATTATGTTCACTTTATTTCAAAAAACAAGAGAGATAAAGAGAGAAAAAAAAGGAGCTATCAGTTCGGTACTAGCATACCAAATTAGAGTATTTTGTCAACATGTTTGTGTGGATACTAATAGAGACGCAACTGTTGTCGCTGGTGAGTATATCTGACATGGAGAAGAAGCAGAAAAGGGCAACTGCTGGAACGACTAACGAAGATATATGTTGCGTGTCTAGTGGTAAATTTCTATATTAATCTTGGAATTAGTTTTATATATGAATTATGGTTTTCGGGTAGTAAACAAATCATGAACTGATTTGAACTGTTGCACATAGAACCTACTCAAAATCTGTACAAAATAATACTTTACATCTATATTAGAAATTTAGAATACAACTTATAATTTACGGTAGTAAAACGTTATTATGTCATTGTCAACATAACATAGATTCTCTATATATGTCACATCAACTATACAAAAAATAAGAAGGATATTTTATTTATATGATGTATATTGTTTCATATAATATGAAATAAAACACATGTGATAAAATATTAAATATCATGACTGCTTAGAACGAAGATAAATTTATGAGAAATGTGCAAATATATTATTTGATATAATGTAAATATGTGATGAATATTATATAGTATAATATACACGACACATAAATATAATAATGTGAAAAATACTGACATAACATAAGTTTATTAAAATCCAAAATTAATACAAATTGAAGATGTTACTGTATCAATTACTACAGCGTGTTACTGTAGTAGTGTTACTATAGAAACGACTAGTGTTTGGTTCCTTTATTAAGGAGAATTATACTAGAAAAAGTATACAAAGGAAACCCTAGTATATATGTATATAAGGAGAGGTGGAGAAGTTTTTCATAAAGTAATTTTTTCTAGAAAAATATTTCATTCTCTTCCTTTCTCCTAGCCACCGCCATCCTCTTCCTCTCTCATATTATTAGTCACTCTAATACAAAATTATTAGAAGAACAAGAATGATTATTAACTAGGCTACAATCTTAGATTAGATTATAATCGCTAGCAAGATCTTCATGACCCTTGTAAGATGAACACTAGGAGGCCGTTTCGATAATTATTAGTGGATATGAATTACCTGAGTAGAATTAACATAATAAAGTAGGTTTGTAGATGCTTTTAAAAAGGTCAAAAGATTTAAATTTTACCGCCTTAACGCATCATGAAATCTTTCAACGAGCTGGACCGAGCCAGCTCATATTAGCTCGTTGGGCTTAGCTGGAGCTACTGCACCTAGTTTTAATAAGAAAATATATTACAAACAATTAGAACCGAGCTAAATTTAGATGAATCAAGCCGGCCATCATAAATACGCAAATTCGCACAAATTTAATAACGAGCGAGCCCTACGTAGTATAGTGACAAATAAATTATTTGGGTTCGGTTCGGCGAGATAAAAAATTTGTGATTCGGGAATAATTCGGAATTATTCAAACCAGAGATCACAGTCCTACAAGAGAGCAAAAAACAAACCCAAAAAATTCATGGAAAAAATTTGCAAATAATTCATAAAATTCGGGAAATTTTTGTAAAATTCGCGAATAATTCGGTTAAAGTTTGATCAACTGAATAATTCAGCATTCGGTTCGGTATCACAAAAAAAATGAATAATTATTTGCTAATCTTGTAACTATGCTATGCAGTACTACTCTTCGTTTGACAGTGAAGAAATACTCAAAATGAAATTGCAAATTGCAAAGGATCCGAAAATTTTATCCGGGGGGTGGGAAGAAGTGCGTGCCCTCCAGAACATCCATACAGCGCAAGATTCCTTGTGTCGTCCGTATCTCCATGTCCCGAAACTTCAAGGAAAAACCCTAGGTATGATTTCATTTAAAAAAACTCAATCATAGATCCTAGTTACTATTACCTTTACAGTACATAAAACCAATCTTGTAAAATACGGTTTTGTTTATGCATGCGGAAGGCCACTGCATACCGCATATGAGGTATGCGGCCGCATACGCAGAATTTCATGCGGACTTATATATGCAGATTTTAAACTATATATATTAATTTATTTTTACTCAAAACATGCAATATATTATTATTAAAATCATTCAAACAATAAATTCGCACATATGCGGACCAATATGCGGACATATGCGGCTCAATCACACATATGCAGACCAATATGCGGAAATATGCGGAAACATGCGGCCGCATATGCAAAACGGCATATTCGAGACCGCATGAAAATTTTCATGCGGAATTGGACTGCATACGCATATGCGGCCGCATGGACTGCATTTTACAACAGTGCATAAAACTATAGATGACCTTGAACCTACTATACTGGTAAGAGCCTGACAAATACCAGAATACCGAAAAAGAAAACTCTGAAGTAGATAATCCTAAATAAATAACAAGCACATGAAATATTATTGTTATCTCTATTACAACGAACTCATTGCCTTCTTCATCAAGAGTGAACTCGGTGAACAGCAAATTTTGCGCTCATAATTTTCCTAGCGTGCGGTAGCTCGATAGCTTGTCTTCTCACATGGTTTACCTCAATTGATGTGGTAAGGGGTATCCAATGGGTTCTTTTTATTAATTCTATTTTTACATTATGCCAATTTTTTTAATTATGTCAATTAGAAACAGGCAACCGAATACATTTCTTAGTACCGACTACCGAGCACGTGGCTACAACTGTCTCAAAATTCCTGATTAATCAATTTTGTATCAGGAGATTTTTTTAACTAAGGCCCCATTTGGTATCTTTCACGTTTCCTGGCTTTCTTTTTCTTCTACCAAGGAAATGAAAATATAACACGTTTTGTTGGTCGATGTGGTTTTTATTTTTTCAGGTGTAAATTATCGTTTAAAAAAAAAAAACAAAATTTATTCTCTTTGTTTTAAAACTTTTGTATAATTTACTCTTAAATGTATAGAGTTTGTTCCATTTTTGAGCGAAAAAATTGAAATATTAAGAGAAATAAAGTTATTATTATTATCATCTGAGCAGAGGTGCAGAGACAATTATTATTTTTTTTTTCTGATAGTTGCAAAAATATTTTTTTTAAGTTCCTTTGATATTTAAAAAAAAACGAACTTCAAGAAAATAAAAAAATGTCACACCTCATATCCCGGAGGTGTGACAATTCCGACCGCGTCTATTCACCATTCAATTTACGTAACACAAGGCATGAATTTTTTTATGCATTGCCAATAGCATTTATTATTTTCTCACATCTCAATTTATTTACAATAATTATCTGACATTTTACAGTGGATGATGCTAGAGATATCCTCAATGCATTCTGTCAGATATAATAAATCCAAACTCCATATCTTTAGGTGGTCCTGCTGTCAATTATAATACCAAAAACGCTCCTCTGTCTTCGTGTAATAAACCTGTGAATTCCCACAAGGAAAAACGAGTGAGAAATAATAAATTATTCCTCAGTGCTATTTGCCACTCTAGTTATTTGATTCCATATTCAGAATGAAATCTTCGCACGAGAAGCTAACAGTTCATTTCATAATGACGAATGCAAATGCTCAATAGCAGTATCCAATTGAACAACAAAAAGTACATAAATTAATCAGAACTCTAAGGATCTTATCAGAATCAATGGTTTGGGTCAAAATCTTTTAAACCATAAAGTTTGGTAATATTTTGTTTCTTACCTTGACAATTTCTGGTCTGGTAATACTGACAAATACCATAACAAGTATCTGTCGTGTTAGGGCTTATATTGTTTTATCCATCCTGGCAATTTTGTTAATGGAAACAATATAGAATCAATATCTCAATGCCATCAGTATCAGAAAGAAAATCGATGATAAGACAGTTCTAACTATCCTGACAATCGGTTAGCAGAAACAATATGAAATCAATATCACAGTACTGTCATTATCGGAAAGAAAATCATTGATAAGACAGTTACCGCAGTTCATTAGTCTTACAGTCACAATTCACATTTATTCAATATCCCCTACCCAACCGGTACTGGATTCAGTTGGAGCCATTCATCATATGCCTATAAGGGTCCTAGAGTAAAGTCTAGTAGCTAGTTAGACTTTACGATATATTAATCATTTTTCTCCACTATATGAAGGTTCAAGGATTACAGTTTTCAACATTCAATCAATTTAGTCACCGTGGTCTCAATCAATCATTTGCAATAAGAATCCATCAATCGATAAACAATATCAACATGACAGTCAACATGCTTACCTGTAATTCAGTTTCGATTGTATTGGACTATGCATATGATGCAACAGTTCAATCAATGCAGTCAATCAAATATTCAAAACGCATTGCGAGTTACAATTTAATTCCTAGTTATGAATCTCAGACTAATCCAAAAACCCCACACCTAATATCGTAGGGCAACAAGTAAGGCCGCTAGCAGTCTATTCTTTCCTGAATAGTCTCGTCAATCTCTGTCATAATTATGCTTACGTTAACAATAATATACACATTCTAATCAATACTTATATTTAGTTTCAATGTCTTACAGTGTCCTGTAATACCAGTTAAAATCTTATACATATAATTAGACATTTTTTTATAAACCACCCCAATCCATTTTAAATTCTCATTAGTTATTTAAATTCAATTTCAGTCCAATAGTTCATATTCTATTCCAATCTCATTTATTCTAAATCCAATAGTCTAATTACCCAAATAAATCAAGGTTAAGTCTGAATCCAATTCTAATTTCACATTTCCTTATTCTTTTATTCATAATTTTTATTTCTCCTTTAATATTTATATGTTCAAATATCCACTTTGTGCCGAGGCCCCTCTGACAGTATAATTTACCATATCATCGTATTTTTCAAATATACCTCTCATATCATATTTCTTTTACGTTTAGGCCCCTAAACATTTAACTAGGTATATCGGTACCCAAACTAAACTGGTACTGATAGGTACCAATTTCCAGAATGCATCAATAACCCACAACCCACTTTACAACACATTCGAAATAAATCAAATTGTCAATACAGGGCTGGTGGAGCTTGGTACGAAAAAAGGTACAACTGAGGTGTTTTAATATATCAAGAATCTAGGAATTGATATCTTGTTATTCCTTGACAAACCTTAACCCAAGTCACCAATAGTAAACGAAATCTAACTAAACATGGCTATTGATTTCAGATCTGATTAAAGGTACAAAGAAAAGAAGAGAGGCCTCGGAAAATCCATTGACACAAACAATTAAACTAATTTTCAATTAAATTATGTACTCTAACATTACTACAAAATTTCCACTACAAACTAATTAATGAACAATTGCAAGCTATATAATTACATCAAACCTTGCTCTATGTATAACTATATATATATATCCATTAAATTCAAATACATGTATTAATCAATAGACATTATATTTCACATGTTCAAAAGTTTTATTTTAATTGTTATTCAATTCCATTTTACTTTTATCTAATAAAATATTTCACATAATCATATTATTTTACAAATTTTCATAATACACAACCATATCATTTCACACAACAAATTCGAACCTCAGCTCCGGTATCCCGTTAAATATGCCCTCATAATCTAATACTTAATTCGAACATCCAATTTAACCACACAGATCGAAAACATATATTATAGAGAAGTTCAGTTAACTTATAATGATCAATTCATAATTCAATTTCGAGTTGCAACGACTTTCAGAATCAATACGATGTAGTCGGTATGCCAATCGGACTTACAATCGAATAACAATCAGTACCAACATATTTATCAAAATATTTCTTTCCCTTTCTCTTCCATTTTTTTTTTTTCTCTTTGACTTTTCCTCTCTTATATTTCTCTGTTGCTTCTCTTTTATGGAACCGTAAAGAGATAGAGAAAGAGAGTAATTAAAGAGGTTTGATATTTTTTGAGGGAAAGGGACAACAATCACAACGTGCATAGGCCGCGTGGCATATATGCCACGTTGGCATCTTCTTCTTCTTTTTTTCTTTCAAAGTTTTGTAATTGTTACCCTTTGGACCTTCAAATTTTCTATATTTTAAACAAGTCCATTATAATTTCAAAAATAATATAAATTTTTTCCGGATGTTACAAAAAACAACGCCAAACACACCAATATGTAATAAGAAAATTCCCGCAAAATACAGTAAAAAAATGAATATCAAAATTAATGCAAACTTATTTAAAATAAAAAATAAACATACAATACGAAAACCATACGACTAAGCATATGTTGTATCGATCTCGAGTTTGTTTTTCATTTGACAATTTTTTTAAGTAAATAGGCATAAACCAACTAATTTTCATTAATAAATTAAAAAATATTTACATCGTAGTTTACTTACAGTATAACAAGTAAAAACTCTACAGCCATAGATACTAAAAATAAGAGGGAGAAAGAGAAAAAAATAATAATTTGGTCTAAGCACATTTTAATATACAGATCATGTTCCGCATTCAGATAAATTATTTGAATTTTGAAATCACAAAGATAACTTATAAATATATAATATTAAGATGTGTCACCATAAACAAACTAGTATAATTAGATTCTTTTTCTATATATAAATAAGAATAGTGATATTTTTCCTGAGTGGTACGGATAATGTATCCAAACAGTGATGTCTTCCTTTTTACCCAAAAAAAAAAACACAATGAAATTTTGGTCAAATAAACTGTTAAAAATAAATAGATGTAGGTCAAAAAAATAAATTTTTTTATTTAATAAATAGATGTTTCTCAAACCAGTGGAGCATTGTTTGTTGATTTTCTGTGGTGGGATCACGTGGGAAAATGGATCATCCGGGTAATAAAAATGCTCCACCGATTTGGGGATCTGGTGTAGCAAAGTCCTTTTAAGCCACACCAGTTTGGGAAATCGGTGGCTACTATTTTCATAACTTCCTAACTTGTTGTGCTGCTTTGGTTAATTTGTTTAAATTGAGTTATATTTATAAAAAAAAAAAATCCAAACAGTGATATCTTCCTTTTACCCCAAAAAAAAAAAAATTTATATTTTGGTCAAATAAATTGTTCATTGACAGTTATAGAATTAATGTAGACGGTTCATTTGTAAATCAAAAATAGGGATCAGATTTTGACAGGGGCTGCCAGAGATTAGTCTTACAAAAGTCAAACTTGATTCGGACCGTGAGGATAGTTCTACTTCATCATGTCTTACGTTTTGTATTTTCGGTTCAATGTACAAATTGTCAATTTAAAATATACTTAGAGATCAAACTCCGACTTTTTTTTTTATTAATATCCAACATTAAATAAAAAAAATTCAAAGATGTCTATAATTGCTGGGTATTTATAAAAATGTCCAGACTGGCTCATTTCCGGCCGATTTTCAAATTTTTTCTAAACCGGCAATTTTTTGGCCAGTAATTGAAAACTATTTTTTAGAAAATGTTATGATTTATTTATTTTTTGTATTGAAATATTAAAAGTATTTTTTATATTTCTTTGAAAATAGATAGAATGTTATATAATTTGACTTATTAAAATGACTACAACAAATAACCCGGATCAACATTTTTCATGCCGGATTTGTCAGACAAATCATTAGTATTCATTTTTTTTTTCAAAATAGATACAAAAATCTTAAATTGCCGTTGGTGCATCCCATACCTTTCAATCGCAGTTGGTGCATCCCGTACTCTTCAATCAGTCTAAAAATTTGAAATTTAAATGTTTATCTTTTTTTTTTGAAACCTTCGCAGAGGCTACGAAGTCGTGAGGGGGAATCGAACTCTCGACCTTTGGGTACAACAATCATAGAACTTTTTCCTAGCTAACTGTGCTACCTCCCCTTTCGAAATTTAAATGTTTATCAATAGAATATTCATTTGACAAATCGATTGGTCATTAATTACTTGATCTAGAAAGAGATGTTGGAATTAATTTTCAAAATCAAGTAACGCTTTATGCATGATTCAAATCAATTTTCAATCCTCCAGTCAAAGTATAACATGTGCAGAAATACAAATCAATTAGCCATACCATTCAATCTTGATCAGACGAATAACGCACAGTGATTCAAAACACATAAATACTTTATATTGGCTATAATACAAATTATAACAAATTATAATTTGGAAATATTTGACCAAGAATAGCAATCATAAAATTGTTTGTGCAGAAAACGCCGATTTCCAAATAAAACCAAAACAAATTAAGTAACCTTGATCAGTCACGCAGAAATTAAAACGTGAAAACAGAGAGTCGCAAGAAACCTTAATTTCAAAATAATCAATTTCTGAAATCTTAATTTGTATATGCAAAAATTAATCGGTTCAACTAGAGTAGGCTCTGATACCAATTGATATATTTATTTCATGCAAAGCTATATTGCAATTTATAAACTCTAGATTTGCCATGATTCTCTATTGAACTCCAATCTGAAATTTAAAGTTACCTTAGTCCATAGCAATGATCTTCCAGAGAGACACAATTACTGTTGATCACCGGAAGCCTTTAGATTTCCAAGCAATCCTTCTCAAGTCTGATGGAGAGAGCGAGAGAAGCGGTAGCGACAATGCTCTTTTATGTACAAAGAGGAATACTCTAATTACAAGTTCTTGATCAAAACCTCTATTCTTCTCACTCAAAATTAATCTCCTTTTTATTTTCTGTAGAGAGAGAGAGAGAGAGCCGTATCTCTCCTTTTAGAGGAGACAGACCCCAAAATGAATAAGCGCCCCAATCAATCAATCAATTAATTAATCTATTTTATTTCTCTTATTGGATCAGCAGTCTAATTTTTTATTGAATCCTTAGCGGACGGGTCTGAATTCAGAACTTTCTTATTGAGTATTTTCTTATTTACATAACATTGTCATTTAATTGTATTCTCCAGAGATCAATAGCATAATTATATTATTTATACACTTTATAATTTTTAGACCATCACTAAATCATAAAATTATTAATACGCATTCTACACATTAAAGATCCCGCTTCTCATGACACATATTGAACCCGATAAATAATACTCAATTTGATCACTTCATAACGGGTTTAATTAGATATTTGACAGTCTATTATTCAATATATATTTATATATATGTCCATATATATTATAATTAATTAAAATTAATTTCAACAAGAGATGGTTAGGTTACAAACAGACAAAAAAAAGACTTCAATTTCAAATCACTTCACTTTGTTCAAGGAAAGTGTTGACGACCTCAATTTTTTTTGGAAGAATTTTGATGTACATCTATATTCATAAATATTCTATTCATAAAATGCACAAATCAAGTACAACGCCTTTTGATAAAATGCGATCATCAATTGTACATCTTCCCAAAATAAATATTCTATTCACAAATCAAGTAAAACGCCTTCATGAAATCACATAACTTATCGTACTCGTGCCCAAAAAAAAAAAAAAAATAGTGCGCACCTCGAGCTAGAGCATCAATTAGTACGTCTCTCAGTGTGTGCATCAAACTGATCCCCTTCCCATGGTGCGCACTGGTCAGATTTGATGCGCTCTCTGAAGGCACGTAGGTGGTAACTTTGAGATTCTATAGATTTGAGTGGTGATTAATTTTGAATTAATGAGGCGGTAATTAAAAAAATTTCGGTTCAATGTATAAAAAAAAAAATGGGTTAAGATGTTTCAAGGTGAAATAGAGTTAAATCACATAATTTTTTTTAACTTATTATATTTCTTATTAGTCCACTTGCTAATATAATGTATGAGAATAATTTGATTTTTTTTATTTAATACTATTTCATCCACCTACTTCATATGCAGACTAATAAAATCATTTATCAAAATAATCAATACTAATGTATCAATCTAGATCTAAATTATTAAATATGTGAGAAGGATGATAGAGAAATATTCACTTTATATGACAAATTAAATAAAACTTTGAAATATTAAATTTATTATTAGTCTATTAGATATATAACGTGATCTAGGGCTGGCAAAAAATCCGTGGCTCGTAGCCCACTTGATATCAGTCCGTGATTCGACGGTAACAACTCGTTTGTTAGTGGACCGAGCTAAAACTAGCTCGCTCACCACAAACTCGAGCTAGAATTAATGAGTTTGAGTTTGGTCTGGTTTGGTACGAGCTAATTCGGTCATTAACGAGCTATTTAATATATTAGTCTAATAGTTTTAATCAGATCCGTTCACTTCAGGTTGGAGATACTATGGTCTATAAATGTTGTAGTCAGTGTTATGGTAATTGCACTTTGGACTATGCTTAAGTTGATTGGTAATTTTGTACGGAATATGTTTGAATTAATTATAAGCAAGTTAATTTGGATAAATTTATTTGATTTGATATACAAGAATGAACTATATTTGTATAAATTTAGAAATTTTATATTTTTGTACGTATGAATTTAGCTGCAATAGTTGATTTGTTTAGGGCTCCCAAGCCCGGCCCAATTGATAATAGTTTATCTAAGAACAGTTTCTGGGTCTGGGTTCATAGAAATTTTATATTTTTGTACGTATGAATTTAGCTGCAATAGTTGATTTGTTTAGGGCTCCCAAGCCCGGCCCAATTTATAATAGTTTATCTAAGAACAGTTTCTGGGTCTGGGTTCCGAACATCCGATCCCGTTCTCATTCCGACAGCAGTCCGACCAGCATTTGGGACCACACTCCGGATTGGATTGGAACGACAGCGTCGACTAGAACAAGGCGGAGATCGGGGACGGAGAGAGAGGGGCGGAGGGAGATGGAGGAGGAGGTGACGGGAAAAGAGGTGAAGCTCGGCGGCGTCGGAGCCGGAGAGGTGGATTTCAGGACGAAGGCGGGCACGGCGTGGAGTCACTCGTACCTGAACCAAAAGCCATGGCACCCTCTCTCTTACCCCAACCAACGCCGTAAATGGATCGCCGAGCAGGTGACCGCCAACCACTCGCGCCGTCAGGAGGAGGTCGCTCGCGAGTTCGCCCAGGAGCAGGAGTTCTTCCGCCAGACTGCTCTCTTCAATAAGAAAGACAAGGACAAGGTAATAAAAACCAATGTGAAATTACAAAACCAAAACTATTTGATGCAATAAGAGCCATTCAATGGACGAAGATGCCTTGAAGGAATTGTTTTAGCTTCAATTTGTACTTGATCTGGGATATGTAGTGTGCAGTGTGTTGAGCTACTTGTAAATTATTTTGATTTGGTATAAACAGGAGTGAATATTGAATTATTGCAGGTGGAGATGATGAAAGCAGTTAGTTTTATGTATGTCAGGCCGCCGGGATACAATGCTGAGAGCGCCAAAGCTGCGGAGATTGCTGATGAAAACAAATCCAATGCCACTTCTCAGGACCCCACTGCTGCAAGCGCCTCACAGTATACCTTTTACCTTTCCTCTACCCCCCTCTTATCAGTTCCACTTTTTGGTTTCCTTTGCTTATTTACTGATAATGAGCTGTGTTTTGTGCAGGCCAGATACCGGAATTGACAAGAATCAACCCAACAAGGATAGGAAAGCTCGGCCAAAAGATGTCTTTGGTCGTGCTTTGCCAACTGAACAAGAATTTGAAGTTTTAAAAAATGCACCAAGGTATGATTTTGGTTGTATTTTGCTGTTCCAAAGTTCAAAACTTGTTTCGCTATTTCTTTTTAGCTCCCAAAGTTCTGTTGCTTTAGCCTTTAATCTATTGTCATCATATGTTAGTAAAAGTGATGAAAGCACAACTGCACAAGGGATGGTTTGTTGGATGTCTTACAAATTTCAGTCGTCAAACAGTACTGTACTACTGTAGTATTTATAATTTAATTACAGTTTAGACCTTCTAACTGGTGTGAATAATACAAGTACACTTTAGACCTTCTAGCAAGTATACTTAAAATAATTTTGTATACAGCATAATTCTACTCCAATATAAAATTATGCAATAGCAGATAACTGATTGACGGCTACCTCTTGTTTCAGGCTCGATACAGGAGTGGCAGCAAGGAGTAAACCCTTTGCAGTTGAAATAAGGAATGTGAAATGTGTAAGATGCGGTACATTTGGTCACCAAAGTGGTGATCGTGAATGTCCCCTGAAGGATGTGATTATGCCAAATGATGAGAGCCGCCTGAAAAGGGATGACCCTCTTAATGCAATCCTAGCACAGACTGATACGAATGAGCCATTGAAATGGGAGTTGAAGCAGAAACCTGGCCTGAGCCCTCCACGTGGTGGCTTCAGGCCCGATGATCCCAACCAACAGATTGTGGCTGATCATGATGAAATCTTTGATGAATATGGAGGTATTACCAATTTTTATCGTAATTTCTTTGACCAATGTCACCCACTTCTTGTTCATACTTTTCAGCAAAATCCTTTATGAATTTAGTACGGGCAAAAGGTTTATATTTAAGTGGAGAATGAATAATCTAATTCAAACTCTTTTCTGTCGAGTATATTTAATTGTCTTGGATGATACTCACCACTTGCGGCACCTTTGCAGTGCAATCTTGTTATTTCTACTTTCTTCTCATTAAGTCAATCAAAGGGTTAAGGCTTTTGATAGAAGAAAAGGAAAAAAGAAAGGAATTAGGACTTATGTAGTGGACAATCATTTTCATCGTCCTACTTAGTATAAATGTTACCATTTCCACCATTTCATTGAATTAGTGCTCATATCACTTGTAGGTTCTATTTGCTAGAATAACAAATCAATAATGAATGATTTTTCTTTTCTGATAATAAAAGGCCGTTTCATTCAATTAGTGCTCATATCACTTGTAGGTTTTATTTGCTAGAACAACAAATCAATGATGAATGACTTTTTTTTTTCATATGATAAGAGGCCGTTATGTTTATTGAAAGTGATTTTATTTTTCATTTATCTACTCTTACAATTACTTGTTACTTTCTATCCACTCCTTTCTTGGTACAATAGGGTTCTTGACCGGTGGAGACATCCCTGCCCTTCTTTCCAACTTCTCACCGGAAAAACCCAAGAAGGAGAGAAGGAAGCACCAGTGTTCCAAGAGCAAAAGCAAGCAAAAGCAGCATAGCTCTTCTGACTCAGAGTCTGAATCTGAACCCAATAAGAGTAAGAGGTCAAAGAGGAAGCACAAGAAGCATTATTCCTCGGATTATGACGAGGCCGAGAGAAGAAGCAGGAGAAGATCAAAAGGCAAGCACAAGAGCCGAAACTTGTCAGAATCTTCTCCATCCTCGTCAGAAAGATTCCGTCAAGCAGGACGGTATGATGGTAGACATTATTCGAGTAGAAGAAGCAAGAAAAGAGAGTCTCAGCATGTGGAGAAAGATACTGGTAGAAGTAAAAGCACCGAGGCCCGAAGCAATAAAATCAAGGATGAGAAACATGTCACTGCACATTCTGATAGATCCGAGTCCGACTCGGATTGTGGTAGACATCACCGCCACCACCGCCGACACCGTCACCATCATTACCAGCATAGCCGCCACCATTAGCATTGTAGAGAACTTAGGGTTGAGTGATTAGGTGGAAAAGCTAAGTAATGCACACTGTGATGTAGGGTTAGAGTGGATGTGTGAAGATTTTTACCCCCATCTATGTTTGGATGTTGTTCTTCATTGCTGTAGAATTTCGTCAAACAGTCTGCCTCAACATTCTGTTCTCTCCTAGTGTACAGGAAACTAATTTGATAAAAGATCATTCATTCTTGTCAATCTAATTAGGGGTACTGATTGGTTGGCTGGTTGCAGTATCTTTGTAACGCAAAGCGTTATTATTTACCAATCATCTAATAAATGGCGGTTTCAAAATTGTTAGGCAACTAGTGTTGAAATAAGATACAAGCAGCAAGAAATTCATTTCAGTTACGCAAGTGTCCTCTGAATGTAGATGTGCTGTGCCTGTCATATTGTCATCATGTATAATACAAATTCCAATATACTGATAAAAGCGCCCCGGTAGTTTCCACAAGTACCCAACAAACCCCATCCCATCTTACCTCTTTTTGCGCTTTAGACCTTTGTTTGAGTTAAATAAATCTCTACGACCTCCCTTGGGATGACAATTATTTCTCATCATATCAATCGTCTCATTTTGCTTTTGTAAAAAAAGGATATAATTAGTTTTCTTTGTTTGTTTTCATTTTCATGTCTTGTAAGTAAATTCATTAATGGATAACACAATATATAATACTAGGAGTGTAAAACGAAGTTTAATTCTCCAAGTCAAATTACATTAAAAAAACAAAAACAAATATAGATTATATTTGATGATGATATCAAAAGTATAATCGATTTATCTAAAAGTCTATTTTTTTTTGTGAGAAAAAAATTCTAATTTTTTATTTTCCTTTTCATTGAAAAGACTAACGTTTTTAAGTAATTGTTTTTTAAGAAATCAAACAGTCGTATATAAGCTTGCTACCTATTTTCTCATTGAAAAGTTACATTCACTATTTTAAATTCTTATTTTTGTTGTATTTGCATATATATAATATATGAGGAGGGATCCACTTACACTATTTTTTGGTGACACAGAATTACACCATTTATTTTTAAAGTTTTCAAAATCCAAATAGTCGATCCAAACCGTTCAACACGATCTCCATATTAAAATGTGCTCAGAGACCAAATTTTACATTTTTTTTAATATTTTTACTATTTATTAAGTATTTTACAAAATCGTTGTTTTCAGACCATTGAATTTTTGTACCCATCTTAATAAATAGTAAAAAAATTCAAAAAATTTAAATTTTGATATGTAAGCACATTTTAATATATCCAACATATTGAACGGTTTAGATCGACTGTTTGAAAAATGTAATTCAGTGTCACTAAAAAATAGTGTAATTGGATCCCTCCTCTCTCTCTCTCTCTATATATATATATATATCGTTAGCATCGATATTGATAAATGATAAGCTAATCAGATTCATATTCATCAATCATTCGACATATTTGTATTTTATGGTTTAAAATTTTGAGATTTGTTTAACATCCATATATGTATTTAGTAAAGTATGATGAATACCAACACAACTTTAGTTTTTATGAAAATCTTAAGCTCTAACAATTTTTTTTAACATGACAATAACAAACTTGTACAAGGGCATGAATAGAAAAGTACGAATATGTTTTATTTCCATCGTCTTCCCTCTGCTCTGGGATTCACGATGATTCATCTGACACGTGGGACCTAGGGTTCATGGCTGACGAAATCGAAGATGGTGATGACGAACTACTGGCGAGCTTGCTCGAGTCGGAGCTCATCTCCGATGCGTCCGACAACGAGCAGCAGGTAATTATTCCTCTAATTCTCCGTTCTCTACCCCAATTTAGGGTTTACCGATTAGTTCATAAATTGGTTCATCGTTTTGTTTTGTTTTTCCGATTGGATTGGGTAGGAAGGTGAAAATGATGAACACAGGGTGCTGAAGAAGCAGCGCCAGGAAAAGGGAGAGAGCTCTAGCGCGCAGATTGATACAGGACTTTTTGGCAAGATACCCCCCGAATTGTTTCACCATATCTTCAAGTTCCTTTCTTCTGAGGTAAAACACTTCGGTATTGCGTATCTGCTGAATTTAAACATATTTTACAGCTTCAAATATATCATAACTAGAATAAACTAACACTTTTAAATGAATGACATTTAATAATGATAAAAGTATGATTATGCGGCTAATGTGGTGTAGGATCTGATATCATGCACGTTCGTCTGCCGGTTCATGAGCTTTGCTGCTTCTGATGACACCCTCTGGCGACGCTTGTAAGGACAAATCTTGCCTTTTCTTCTTTTCTATGGGATTGAAAATTATAGCATCTATGTTTGTTTTTTTCCAAAAAAATGTCAAGGAAAAATTGCAGCTTTGCTGAAACGATTTATTTTTCACTTTGTAGGTATTGCATGAGGTGGGGAGCAGCATCCTCAACTGTCAAATTCCGAGCGAGTGCTTGGAAAAAGCTTTATATTCAGGTACTGCCTTGTGTTTGTGCCATCAGCATGTAGTTTGATTCTTTATTTGTTTGTTTGTGTTTAAAAAAATTTGAGATTGATTTTACAACCATGGTTGCAGAGAGATAACGAAGACATGATAGAGTTTGTTAGAAATTGCCCGGTAGAGTTCAAAGAGTATTATATCCAGATGCAAGCTGCTAAAAGAAGCCAAGCACCTCTCCCATCTCAGGTGAGAACAAGCCACTCTTTCTGATGTCTAATTTCACAAATAAAAAGCAAACACAATTTGTATGTATTTGAAGATTATTTTTTTCATACCATATTTTTGTTTGAAGGTGAATGATGACAGCATTATTCTGGACAGAACAGTTGCAGACCAAGTGTCGATGTGGAAAAGTAAGAGAGGATTGACTGACGATGAGTCGGTAATGGGGCATGTTTGTTCGGGAAACACGTGTTCCTACACTAAGATTGGAGATGTTTTCATATGTGAAAAAACAGGGCGTGTTCATGTCTGTGATGATACATGTCGTGAGGTCATACTGGACCAGTCCAGTGGTACTCTGGTCTGCACAATCTCTGGCCACTGTTTCGACAGCTGGCTCTCCCCTGAGGAGGAAACTGATGCTGATGCTGTACGTACATTGCAATTTCACCTGTCCCTTCTCTCACCCCCCACCCCCCCTCTCTCTCTCTCTCACACACACACACACGGACACAAACATACCTCAAAACCACTGATTTTTTTTTATGTAAGAAAAGAAATTTTCATATATAAATATGTAGGAAAAAGAATGAAATTTGAGATACAGGAAGGCCAATACAAATTTCTGACTTGTGCATTTTTTTTTTACAGTGACCATTTTTTAAGAAAAATCTATTTTTTATCGGTTTGGTATTTAGAAAACCACCAAGTTTGGGTAGTCATTTGATACACTGGTGTTACATTTGGGTTGAATTGTGGAGTGCCGATCCCTTACTTTTGGC
Source organism: Carex arenaria (assembly GCA_964058825.1). Classification (NCBI taxonomy): domain Eukaryota; kingdom Viridiplantae; phylum Streptophyta; class Magnoliopsida; order Poales; family Cyperaceae; genus Carex; species Carex arenaria. The sequence continues at coordinate 325,824 of CAXKVW010000044.1, read as the reverse complement.
CACCAATTTAAGTAGTGACCCTGGTTTTTTTTTTTTTTTCCTACACTGAGAATATTTCTGCTCCAAAAGAAGATCTCATCATTATCCTCAAATAAAAAAAGTGATTTAAAATTGTTATTGTTGGTGTTGTCTTGTCAATGAGGGTCATTATACCAAATACAAGGAACTAGATGAGGAAGACAGCTTTGTCGCTTATAGTGTGGCAATTGGAAATTTTTATCAACCAAATCTATATAGCATTCTGTGCAGCAAATCATGAGCATCCAAATTGATGGGTTGAAAGGAAACTTATTTATCATTAAATGGCCACAGATTATCTAATAAATCATTAATTCGCAAGAATGTCTCCAGATTTTTTTAAGTAAAATTTATACATGTTTGGTTTTTAACTCCTTGTGGCATATTAACGATACAATTTATACCAAGATCCATACACTATTGTCTTTGGTTCATAGTTTTATTCCTGCAGCCAGCTTTACCCAAAGATGGCAATTGAGGAGAGTGAGATGCTTGTCAGCCATGTCTCTTCTTTTCATTCTCCACAATGATACATGTGTAGCCAAACATGTTTCTATTCAGTTCCTTTCAAATTCACATGTATTAACCCGCTATAATATTGAATGCATAATAATTAGCAGCAAAATTCAACGCCTATGTGAATTATAAAGAGAAAATAATGATCAACCTCTAAAATGGCGACCGAAATTGAACAAGGGCCAGCACTCAATACGTAGATCCAAACATGAGGCCAGCATATCAAATGGCTACCCAAATCTTGGACTGTTTTTTAAATATGATAAAAAATAGGCATTGTCAGAAAAAGTGTACGACAGGCTGGGAATTTGCATCACAAATTCCATTTTTCTTTTCCGTCATAATTTTATATGGAGTTTTCTTTTCTTAAATAAATAAAAAAAAATCATTCCAAACCATCCCTGTCCCCACTCAGTATATTCTTTTATTTTCAGGATCAGCAGCAAGCTGGTGTAATGGATGAAGCAGAGCCCTTCATGGGGTCAGGACGATTCGGTAGTGTATTAATTCACATTACTTCTTTCTTTGTACATCTCTGTGTAAATTCCCTGCTATTAGTTCAGGTAATGAATTTGATTTTACTTCTGTTGAGCAGCTCGTGCCTATTTGTTGGGTTATAATTGTGCTGATGAGAAGGAGCTCGAAGCTACTTTGAGGTTTTGTTGACGTCAGCGACATGAAGAGGTATTATGTACTGTTTGAGGTTAATATAGATATAAATTGATCCTGATGGAATTGTTGTATGTTGCTACTCTGTACAATGTCTTAAAATCAACCTCCATAGACGTTAGTTTGCTGGTCTTTTAAGTTGTATTTTACTCGGATTGTGTATTTAAGTATGATTGAATAATTTTAATAGTTTTTTGTTTCTTGGTGATAGTTATGAATTGCTTCTACTCGCAGTACCGGTTATGCAAGTATTGCTATCAGTTATTTTTTGTATATTATAAAATCAGCTTGAACAGGAAATAATTTACATAGCTACTACTATTGTTCCAGGGAGCATACTGTTTTAAATAATTACTCTGGTGTTACTTGTTAATGCTCCACAACTAATTGCGTATAATGTGAAAGACAATTCCTCAGAATTCAATAATTCATGGTTATTATATTTGCCTTAAAATCTCAAGTAATACAACATCAAGCCAAAATTCTAACACATCATAATAAAACAAGAACAGAGATTACAAATTGATCCTGTGTCCAGCAAATCCCTTGGACTGAAAGATTACAGCTCAGCAATGTCGCAACAATCAGTCTCTTCCACTATTTCCTTTCCCACTACTTTTATTATTTCCTTTATTACATTATACACTTAAAATCTCATTCCTTTTTTTCACCAATCTCGTTCTTTTATTCCACACGATATACGATGCTAATGAAGCACCCACCACTCGAATTTTGAATGGATACTGCAGTCTCAATCGATTCGATCATCTTAGTTTGCTTTTCAACTCTGCATTGATAGGCCACATTCAACATTGCATATGATAAACTTATTTCTTCAAAATTGCTTTGAATCATTACTGCAGACTTCCCATGATCTCACAAAGCTCAAACAGCTACCATTCCACTGAACTCCACTGTAGCACAATAGGTAAGAGACGAAGAATATGTGCTATTTTCAAAAATAAAACACAACTCCTTGCAATCTGTGAAGTTGAAACATTATTTTCCCAAATCACTCCTAGTTCAGCCACAACCTGAAGAGGGTAGGGGCCCACACACGGAAAGATCCGAAAAGAACAAAGAATAGACCTTTGGTCAGATCAGGCCCGAGACATGCATCTGCCAGAATGAACCTTAGGATGCAAAATGGTGTGTTGAACATGCAAAAATTCAACAGGTAGAGAATTAACTACATGCTCATGCTTCATTTATTCGGTGGCGGCATCTTCCTGAGCAGCTCTTACAGTAGGAGTTTTCTTCGTTTGAAGCTTTGACAGGGGGACCTTCAACCTCAGCATGCTACCGTTGTGCTGATGCTGCTGTTGCATTTTTTGTACCCTGGCAAGCCGAGACATGCTATGCTGCTGCAGCTGAAGTTGCTGCCCTTTTCTCTGCACATCTTTTTCATTGATAACTTCAGCAAAGGCCCTCTCCAGTGCACTCTTTGCAATTTTGTACACCTCCGGTCTGATGCTTCCTTCAATACCAAATTTGACCCCATCACGGCAAAGTTCGTTGTACCAACTCGCCATCTGCTCCAAATCCCCAACTCCTTGTTGTGCGTCTTCTAGAACTCCGTCTCCCTCGATGAGAGAGAACACACTATTATTATCGGGACTGCTTGTTGTCGCATGTTTTGTCCATCTTGGCAAAATGTATTCTTGAGGGAGAGTGCGTTCACCAACAATAAAGAATACCCTTATGACATGCCTACAAAGTATACCAGAATACTCAAACATGCAGCAGTTGCAGCTTGCTCTGGTATTAGACTGAGCAGCGTGATTGCTGATTCTAACAGAATTTAGTCGGATTCCTGCATTACCCTCCTCTTCCTTTGCCACAGTATACCTACTAATTTGTGCGCCAGTCTCCACTTTATCAACATAGTATGCCAAAGATTGAACAAACTCCTCTTGGAATATGTCAAAAACAGCTCTTGTGTATACTTCAGCTGCTTGCTTCTCTATGGGGGAAGGACTTTTCAAAATAGGCTGTGTGTATACGGTTGCAAAATCTGCCTCGGCTTCCTTTTCATGGCGAGAAGCCATATCCTGATCGAAACAGTTTATAAACACCAGTAATGATGTTTTCGCATTGAAGTTCCTCTTGAAGAACTTATTGAGGCTTTCCTGCCGCTGTGACACAAAAAGATCAGGAAAGAAGGAACCCTTTTGGTACACATTAACCCATTTGTCCCTAATCTGGTACAGCGACTGGAGCCATGCATTGTCCCACAGGTTGTACTTACTGAGCACATGCTCCCAGCGGGTCTCAAACTCATCCACCGTCCCCGACCCAATAACACATCCTTTCAGATCACTTTTGAGAGTGACATGTTTAAGATAAGCATCTGACAGCTTGTGCCTGCACCGGCTTAATATATGCGATTGGCAGAATTTATGGCTGGTATTAGGGAAAACCCTAGATATAGCCCCTTCCATGGCCTTGTCTTTGTCAGTTACGAGCAGAGGAGGGTGGAACCCACCCATAGCAGACAGCCAAGTCTCAAAAAGCCAGACGTAAGATCCCTTGGTCTCATCCATTAACAAACAGCAACCAAAATTAACACTCTGCAAGTGTTGGTTGATGCCTCTGAAACAAGCAAAGGGCATCATATACTTAGTTTTCTTGTAAGTGGTGTCAAATGTAACTGCATCTCTGAAATGTTCATATGCCATGCGCGCTTTAGCATCAGCCCAGAAGACATTCGTCATGCAATTATTGTTATCAACCTGAACAGCATAGAAAAATCCAGGGCTACATGCTTGCCTTCCTTTCAAATACTCCAGCAAACCCTGTCCTTCCCCTCCTTCGCCAAACGGGTTGACCCGAACCATCCTGCTGCTGTTGCTGTAGCAGTTTTTCAAATCACCACCACCGAAACCAATAATCACATTGTTATTATTATTACTTTCGTCAGCGTCGTCAGCCTTACCTTGTGACTGGGACTGAGATTGCATCTGCAAAGCGGGGACAAGATGGGTATGCTCTTTCACAAGCTTAGATACATACCATCTGCCATGGGGATCTTTCTTGACAACCTCCATCATAGCCATACAGCCTTCTCTGGCAGTAGCACGCTTCCTTTTCTTCTTACCATCGTCATAGATGACACGCTTCGAGTGGAAACCTTCTTTTGTGCAAACAAAGCGGCGCATTATAACAGTATCATCCTTCCTGGAGCGGCGAGACTTGTTCATGCGCACAGAGAAGCCAAGACGGGTGGCGTAGGCAGTGTAGAACTCCTTAGCTGCCTCGTCGGATTCAAAATCCATGCCGATTCTGGGTTCTCTATCCAAGAATTCCTCATCGGCCGCGACCTCAACTTCAACCTCAGTCTCAGCCTCAGTCTCCGCCTCCACCTCCTCGTCGTCTAGGTTGAGTAGATTAGAAGGATTTAATTCGCCAAAGGTGTCGTTCAAATCCATTTCCTCCATTGAAAAGCTGTTTAGGTATGGTTGAGTAGATTAAGAAGCGGGAGGAGAAAGAAGAAATGAGGGAAAGGGCGCGCGGGCGGTGAGATGGATCGAATTTGGCGCGGATTATCGAGGGAGGGTACCTGATCTGGGCTCTGCGCAGAAGCGGAGGCGCTAGCCACTAGGGTTTTCTTTGCACCTGCGGTCCATCTGCTTCGCCTTTTTTCGGCTGTGGGATGGGCAAATTGGGAAACAAAATTTTGAAGGGTACCTGATGGGTAAACGGATCGGATATTATCGGACGAAACCGGATCCGAATCCGAAAAATTACTTAAATTATTCGATCCGTATTCGTATCCGAGACTATCCATATCCATATCCGTATCTGAAACTTTTTAACATACGGTAAGACTTTTAACTATCTGTAACTATCCGTATCCGACCGTTTAACTCCTAAACCACAACAAATATACTCTATGTTCTTAAATTAATTTATTAAATTGTATATACATACCAATAATTTATTAAACTGTATATACATATATATCCTGATGAACAATATGACATTATTATATAATTAGTGACTAATGTTTTGATAATTTGATGTGTGTTTTGTAACCAACAAACTTATTATGACAAATATTAGGTCTAATTTATGAATGAAAAAAATTATATTTAGATGTTATTATTTACTAGAATGTACATTAGTAATTTATTTTTAATTATTCGAATTATATTCATATCTGTATTTGTATCCGTCCGATATCCGATATGTATCTGTATCTGTATCTGTTTAACATCTGATCCGTATCTGTATTCGAGATTATCTGTATCATTTTCTGTATCTGAAAAATTATAACTTATAAGGATACGGTTTGACTAATATCCGATCAGTATTCGACCGTTTACACCCCTAGCTGTTGGTGTCTTGTTCCGGCTTTCTTGTCAATTCGGGTTTATGCAAATTTATGAGTAGGTTTGATGTTTTTCTTATTTGATTGATTTTAATCATGAATTTATATCTTCGACAGCGTCCAACAACTTTCAGTGCAAACTGAATTTTTCTTGTCCAAAAAGTAAAACATTACTATTTTAAATCGGACTGTGAGATTGCAAGTGATCGAATCACATTCTAAAATCTGCTATCGAGTAGATCAAATAAAAAATTAGAGGAAAAATAACTAGCCCCTCTACAACTGCATGAATGCGATTCTAAAATCCATTATTTTTGGGAATCTCAAACAGATTAAAGCAAGATAATCTATTGATGATATCTTGAGAGAGAATTTCACGTATACTACTTAAAAATTATGAAATTACATGTTTATCATTCAAAATTATAATAACTCACATATTTATCCAATATAATTCAAATATATATCAATTCAAATTAATTAAATTTAAGATTTTAGAAAATATAATTAATCAATAATTAATTAAAATTGGATCCCTTTTCAAAACTCAAATCATTTCCTTTGCCTAATAAACTAAATCTAACCCTTTAAACAAACCCTAACACGTTGATGAATGTTTTTAGCATAAACCTTTTTTATTTATTTTTAGAAAAATGAAAGATACAGTGGAACATCAATAATTCACTAAGAACATCTTTGAAAAGACTACCTAATACAATTGAATCCAATGAGCCTTTCCAACAAGTATTCAGCTTTTTGTACACCCTCGGATACTTTGATCGTCAGTACTTCTTCAATCACTTAATATTCCTCGAAAAATTCATAGAGAGCTATGAAGCTCTCACGGAATTCTTTTTTCTCATTATTAGGATACTGAGATACGGCGGCAATAAGAGTTGGGACCTCCAAATCCACGAGATCCCAAACCGTGTCCATACCTAAGCTTGAGCCAAGGAGTTGTGCTAACTCCGAGCCGAAGAATTCTCGAATCCCGTAGGATTCTGATAAGTGTAAAATATATATATATATATATGTTCGATCTAGGTTTTACTATGAAAATACTCTAAATATCTTGTATTTTGGTATATAAAATACCTGTATTGTATCCCAAATCAAAATATTACATTTTCTTGCTTTAAAATGCAGAAAACGGCGAAAACAACACTCAATGCGACCCGTATTGAGGTCAGTGTGGGCCGCACTCAGCACTTAGTCAATTCTGGGAGGTTCTGCGCAAGGAGGAAGGCAAACTGAGCCTAATGTGACCCGCACTGCGGTCAGTGCGGGCTGCGCTCAGTACTTAGAGAGATTTTCAAAATTATGCTCAACCAGAAGAAAAGTCCGAGTGTAATGCGACCCGCACTGACCTCCAGTGCGGGCCGCATTGAAGACTTAGCCAATTTTTCACCATCTCCGGAAAGAAGAAAGAAAAGATAGAGCATAATGCGACCCGCACTGACCCTCAGTGTGGACTGCACTTAGAAGACGCAAGAAGTTAAATAAGGAAACCTATCCCGGTGCGACCCGCATGGACCGCATTCAGACTAAAAAAGACAGTTTTGTTATTTTTGGAAAGCTAGATCATTCCCGATTGGCCAAAGTTAGTGCTCTTAATTATAGAGAACGTGTGGGACACTGTTTCCCACGTTTCTAGGGTGTAGAATAGGCTATAAAAGGGAGAGAATTATGCTCAACGATCAATCAATCCATCTTCCATATCTCATTGGAGCTAAAGTGAAATCAAGAGCTGGGATTTGGAGAAGAAGAGCAAAATTTTCAGAGCAAAGGAAGCAAGGCAAAAGATCTCCATTGTTGTAAAGGTTGTAATCGTTTCTCTTTGTTTTAGCCAATTTGTAATGAAATTTCTTTGTAAGTTTTGCATATCCACGAGAGACTAACTTTCTCTCTAGCAGTGTAGGTCAAATGCATGAACTTGTTTAATTCTATTCTATTCGGATCTTTGTTTTTATTATGATTGTTTGATTTGATTGTTAATTTTTGTAATTTATTCTTTGTGATTCTCATAATTTGTGCTTGAATTGTAGTTATCCCGGTTTAGGTCTTTTAGGCTCTAAAGTAGAATGGATCATATAGGATAGTATCAATTATGTTACAAAGTCATTAGGATTTAGGTTAAGAGTATACAATCTTTTAATTTAAGCCGAAACTACAGGAATTAAGGTTAAGATTTATGTTGAGATCTAACTGGTAAAGTCGAAATCCTAAGTCGGGACATCTTGAATCAACTTAGAAATTGGTATGAGTTGCTTTAGCCAGCTAAACTATTAAGTACCAATTTCTAAGGAGACGACGGACTAACAAAGAGCTTCATGGTCTAGATAAATCAAGTTATTTAGGCACATTATTAATTCATGAAATTGATCCTTTTTAACATATTAGGTTAGAAACCCCATCATATCAAACATGAATTTAAACAAACCGAATAGATATGATTAAATAAGAAATTGTAGACCGAAAACCTCTAGATTCTCCAATCTTTGTGAAAACCTTAATTTCACTTTACTATTTTCTTATTTTAATTGTTTAAAACTTCAACTCTTCAGGTATTGAACCCACCAACCTTAGAAATTTAGAACAATTACTCTCAAACAAACTTTCAAACAAATCCAATTCTGAATTTAAATCATTAGAGTTTAAAACTAAAATCTCCCATTATTTCTTGAATCGATACCTATATACTACAAGATTAGGTTATACGCTTGCAACTGACCGACACTTGAGTATTTGATTTATAAATTTAAAAGTAAAACGAGTACAAAGTTATGGCCAAAACCCTATACACAAAATACTCAACAGATTCATAATGAATACTGATGATTTTTAATTTAGATAACATCTTTTCAACAAAAACAAAAATAAAGAAAAGATGAGCGGCGTATGGAATTTGGAGGAACACATAATTTCATAGTTTTTTAGTAGTGGATATGAAATTCCCCCCTAATTTAAAATATCTCATCACAGATTAGATTACCATCGAATCATATTTGATACTTCCATTCTTGTTTACCCAAAAGATGCTAACAATAATATTGTAAATTTGAAAACAAATAACTGGTTAGATTCCAAGGCGCTCATAGAAGCACATTAGCTACTCCATGAGAGCATTGGCTACAATAGGCTCCCACAGGGAATTTAAGATTTTGAAACTTCCTAGCATTCCTAAGTAACATTAAAATGTCATCAGCATGTTGAATTACATTCAAAGAAACCACATTTATTACTATGAATACAAGCTCAATTCATAAAGAAAACTAGAGGGGGGGGGGGGGTTTACATCTGCTGCTATTACAGCTTAAGCAGTGTGATGGCATGGAGCTATCCAATTAAAAAAAAATCAGACAGTTAAATTGCATCAATAACATACCCCCTAAAATATTACAAAGTTGATTTGGATAGCAATAGAAAATAATAACAACAGACATTATGAGTCGAGATCATTTCTAAAGAGATCCAGTATGATGATAGTACACCATCTACCAGTCAAATCATGTATGGTACATTGCCATCATGCCATGTATACACATGTTAGCAATGCAGCTGCTATCTCTGATGGATAGAAAGGTACTTTTTCAGGTAAATAAGTTTGTAAATGGACAGTACCAAAGGTTAACTATTTTAATACGTAGCTAGATATGTCATGGCAACAATTTTCAAGCATATTAAATATCATTTGTGCTGTGCACATAGATTACATATGAAAAGAGACAAGTTTTCCTTGCATCAAACATAACACAAAATCAGATTATATTCGATTCTTTGCGCAACTTAGCTCTCCTGTTGTTGACTGATTATTAGAAAGTATGCAGATCAGGCGATCAGCATGTGTCATGTAGTCCACAACAGGAAGTTGCATTCTTGCGCTTATCTTGAAGACCATTTACTTCGTGCCTTCAGGCCTTTATTATACAATTTAAATAGGTCAGGAATTAATCTGATCTTTCGATCCACAACAATATATAGTTTCTTAAATTTTAACTATGTATATAACAAACAAAATACTGATTAAAAGGTGAAGTAAACTGGCTTGCAGAAGCTGCAACATATATAATCAAGATAGAACTAAACCGGCTTGCAGAAGCTGCAACCGATATAATCAAGATAGAACTAAAACAGCTTGCAGAAGCTGCAACAGATGTTATCAAGATAGAACTAAACAGGCATGCAGAAGCTGCAACAGATATAATCAAGATAGCACGACTTGAATTCTTGAATTTCTGTTCAACTCAGTTTAACACATCGCTGAGAAAATTCAGCAAATTGCCATCCTTCCACGACTATACCCTAACACCCCCCATCCTTCCTCCACCCCCCACCCCACACCCAACAGATATCACACATACATCGTATAGTAAGACAAGCAATAGCAACATTAGATAAACATAAACGTGAACAAAAGACAGAGCAACAAGTGCACAAGAGAAGGAGTCTACTTTTTGAGGCTGCCGCGGATGCCGGGCTTGGAGGAGGACTCGCACGGAATGGAGGCATGGAGATTGTTCAGCTTCTCAGGTTCAAAGGGGAGCTTCGGATGGCGTGCATCGTGGTGGATCTGCATCGTCTTGATATCAGGTGCAGTAACCTTGCACAAGGGGCACTCCAGCTTGGCGTGACCGCCTTTGACCTGCCCGAGCCGGTCCGACTGTCCGGCCTTCCCGCCGCCACGGTTCGTTGTAGCGGCGTCGATCTTCGCCGCTATCTCCTTCGCCGTGTGCTTCTTCGGCTTCGCCTTCCCAGTCATCACGCTCTCTCTCTTGAATTTTCTTTTGAAACCCTAACCCTATCGGACGCAGCGAAGAGGCAAAGAAAGAAAAAAAGTAGAGGGGAAAGAAAGAGAGAAAGAATTGGATTGAAATAAATAACAGGGGGGGGGGGGGGGGGGGGTGGTGAATTATGATAGACTTCGATCTTAGCCAAAAAGCCGAAAATGCCAACCAGCGCACGCATTATTTAATTGAAAATATTCTGGTATTGTCCCTGTCATATAAAGAAACTTATTCCGGTACTTTTCAGGGCAGGTTTGCTTAAATAGAATACTATTTAGGGGGAATTTCATGTACATCCCTCAAAAGTTTCAATATTACGTATTTATCCCTCCAAAATCAATAATTACATATTTATCTTTAAAAATTATAGAAACTCACATATTTGTCCAATCTAACTCTATTATATATCAAATATCTCTAAAAAATAATTAAATAATATTTTTTTAAACAGTAACTTTATTTTAAATATTAATTAATATTATAATGACCATTATACCCTTCATCTCTCTCTTTAATCTGTTGAGTCGCTCCCTTTAATATGTTCAGTGCAATTTGTTACTGTATGGTTCAGTTCTGGTACTGGTACAGTACGGTTCAGTACTTGTACATCTATGTACTGATACTGGTACGTTTTAATGCTGATTTCTAACACACTGACCTTAGAAAGAAAAATAGAAGATGGGTAAAATGAGAATATATAAACAAAATAATGTTAAATATAATGGATTGGACAAATATGTGAGTTTCTACCATTTTTAAGGATAAATATGTAATTATTAATTTTAGAGGGATAAATACATAATATTGAAACTTTTTAGGGACATACATGAAATTCCCCCTATTATTTAAAGCAATGCAGAAATACAAGTGTCAATTATATCCGTTTACTTTATTGTTTAATCTATATCATATTCGATAAGATAAGATGTGTATAAATAAAAAATTGTCATTGGTTTATAAGATAAAAAATAAATTTTGATAACTTGATTTTGTAACAGGTAGTACATAGGTTATCATAGAATTTAAAATAAAATAAATACGTAAATTCATAATTTTTTAGCGGTATGTATAAAATTCCAATTTTGTTTATTTTGTTTCTCTCTTTTTCTGCCTTCTATGTTTTCGATTAGTTTTCATCATTAAGTTTCATCGGTGACTAAAGATGTCTTTCGCATAATTGTATTGCTTTGTATATGTGAAGAAAGGAAGTGGATAATAAAGAGCACTAAGCACCTCTTTATTTGAAACGATATAATACTTCGGCTGGTTGAAATTTGTTACATTTCTTAATTAATTTGCCAATTTTTTTTCTTAGATATATTACTTTTCAAAATAATTTGAAAAAATAAATTGTAAAATCCTCATGTTTATTTATGAAGTTGGATTTAACTAGAATTGCCTTGAAAAAATATTTATTGAAGAAAAATGGGTTATTTAAAAATGACACAATTTTTTCTCTAAATAAATTACACCATTTCCATTTTAAAAAAAATGCATTTAGCAAAGTTTGGACGCTACGAAGTATCTTTTTACAGTATTGAAAACATGTATAATAAAAACAACAAAGATAAGCTACATAGGACTTTTTACAAAGAAACACAAAAAAAATATTATTTTAAGAGTTGTATTACATTACATTTTAGGCGTATCGTATGTTCTCATTTAAACGAGGAGAGAAACATAATCGAATTGAAGAAATATTGATGATGTGAAATAAATGAAAATTCTTAAAACTTAATATTCTTTATCATGAATTATAGCTTTATCCATACTTGACAATTTTCTGATAAATGACAATTGTCAGCAACTTTGCTGATCTAAAAAAACAACAATTATCTTTGCTTCTCATGTGTAGTTTTTAACTTTTTATTGTGCCATGAAGAATTTGACTATTCTAACAAGCCTTATTACCGAAGGTGACTAATTTAGTTCGTGTTGGATTAAATTTATCATAAGAAAGGTTGCTCATCTTTAAATAGGCCTGCTAATGAGCCGAGCCGGCTCAATAAATTATATCGAGCCAGGCTCTAAACTAAATAAAGCTCGAACTCGGCTCGGCTCATATATTATTACTCAAACAGAGTCGAGCTCGAGCCGAGCCGAGCCGGCTCATGAGCCAATGAGTTGTGACATTTACTATCAATCTATCTTCTGTGATGATAACAGCATTGTGCCATAATTTTATCAACCGTTAAAGATTAAAATTTAAACACCTTTTGTCACATTATTTTTCGCAACATCTGCGCTGTAATAAATATTCAGATGCCCATACGCAAATTATCATTTCACCTTAAATTTTAAATTGTTTATTATAAATTAATATAAATTTTGAAATTGTTAATTTATGAATTTCGATCTGATTTAAGTTCATCAACCGATTGTAAAATATTATTCATCGGTACTTTTTGAGTTTATTTTTTTCTCATGTCGTACTTGATGTGTAATTCAATGTGTGACTTGATTAGAAAATTTTAAAATGTTATTTTCTGAAGTTTAAATATCGCTATTAGGCAAATATTTAATTTAAATATTTGTGCAATTTGATGAAACTGAGAGCATTACAAAATTTAATTAGGAAAAACAAAAAATTTACGAGTATTGTATCTTAATAGTCACTGTCAAATTTTCAACTGTTATAGTACATTTATTTAATAATTTGAAAAATATCATTCAAATTTAAATAAAATTATAGATATATTTCTGTTATTCAAATAGGTACATCAAATATGAATTAAGGGATCTTCGGCTTCAATGCACTAGGCTTAGATGCCTTTTGAAGCTGTCAGTATGAATTTGATTAGTTTGATATTTTTACTCAATTAGTTTGAATTTTGTTTAAATTAGTTTGAGTTTTATTTATCTCGTCCCATTTATCTTAATTGAACAGCTCTGTTTTCAAATACTTCTCTCTTTATTTTAAACTAATCAATAAAACTCAAGTTCTATTATAACTACTATGTTGGGCCTGACTCGAGAGCCGAGCCAAGCCAAGTATTTACATGAGCTGAGCCGAGCCGAGCTGTGCCTTTTCTTTTAAAATCGAGCCGAGCCGAGCTGAACCTGAGCTATTATGTTTTCCTTATTGAGTCAAGCCGAGTCTGAGCCAAACCTAGCTCATTAGCAGGCCTATCTTTAAACATGATTATAATCAACAATAGAAGCATGCTATGCAATTTTTTCTATCTCAAAAGTTGATATTCCATATATTTCCTTGAATCAAATTTCATATAAGCGGTACCAAACAGCTAATATTGCAACAAGAAATTTTCTTGAATCAATTTCATACATTGCTATAAATATGATAGATTGGGTAAATACGTGAGTTATTACAATTTTAAAAGATATATGTGTACTGGTTTAATTTGGAGGGAGAAATACATAATATTGAAAGTTTTGATAATACATGAAATTCTCCTTTTTTTTTTATAGAGAATATGTTTCGTAATAAAAGAATGCTACTATGTTGACTATTTTGAATAAAGATGATTAGTCATTTTAGCTTTTTAAAAAAAAACTAATGATAATTTTAAAAATAAATCTTTTAGACCTGGTGAGGAAGATGATGTAATTTTTTTTTAACTTTGCTAAAAAAAAAGTGTTTAGATAAAAAAATTAAATATATTTTGATAGGCTATGCGGCTATGCCAACAAATTACCTTTCATTATATTTATTCAAGTTCATTCTGAGGTCTCGGTCGGACGAATTCGCATCATCTGAGATATCTCGAACAAACTTTGAGGGGATATATGGAAAATCTCGATCGTTCAAATGTTTTCTACACGAATCTTAAAGTACACTAGTACTAATTTCCTACATTTCGAATTGGTACAAAAAAAATTTAGCCCAGCTTTAATTTAACTTATGGGGTCGTAGCAACAGTTACGAGGAAGTTATGCTGTAAAAAAAGTTACAAACTCATAATCCTCTCAGTAACTACCTGTTTTAATTTGTTCATTTATAGTTTAACTTATTTATTTACAACTCGAGTTAATCAGTTTGAATTGGTTGACTCATTTAACTCGAAAGCTGAGTTTGAGCATACCACAACTTACTCATTAACAACTCGTTTAACTCTTATGTTAAATTCAAATTATTTTTTATATAAGACGGTAAGTAACTCCGCTTGTGTAATTTTTGCACAGCCTATCCCAAGTCAGAAAAAAAGAGAAGGGTTCGTGATAGGCTTAGCGAGCCAGCAGTAAAAAAAACAACATTTTTATGGAGAATTGGGCATGAGTAGTACTAGGATGGGTGACCTCCTGGGAAGTCCCTATGTTGCTGATTCTGGTTGGGTTTCATTTCTAGCATACTCCAACTTATTTGGAAATGAAGATGGTAAATAAAGAGGTCATAAATGGAAATAAGACCCTATTTCATTTATGCTCCAATCAATTTTTCAATGTAATTTTGTAATAGAGCATTAGGAATGACTATAACTAGAAAAAAAAATAACTGGATCAAATGAGTTATGAGTCAGCTCAAGTTAGTGATAAGCTGAACTTAAGTTATGTTTTCAATTTATTATTATTTTTTCAAATCAAATTAACTCGCTCATTAAATTAATAAGTTGATCACGAGTTGGAGACCGGCTCATTTACAACTTATTTACAACCCTATCTCAAAGGATACAAATTAGTCCCTGACCCAGTCTCTGTCAATTTCGAATTTTGATAAGCTGGAGTATTGATGATTTTATTTTATTTAGGGCCTGTTCGGCTGCCAACCCAGAATCCGAATCTGCTGCGATTCTTCGCTCATGAACAGTAACCTACGATCCCTGCTTTTCCAAATCCAACTATTGAATTGTTTCGAGATTCGTGCGAGAAAAAATCAGTTGCTTTGAGATACGTGCACGAAATTATTGGACGGTCAAATTTGGAAAAGCAGGAATTTTAGGGTTACTGTTCATCCTTACAGGATCGCAGCAGATGTGAATCCGCCAGCCCACGTGTTACTGTTCATGTCGGAAAAAAAAAATTCAAATGAATTTTTTTTTCCCACGTGAACAGTAACACGTAGTTTACTGTTCACCTGTTCCTGTGTCCATTTTTATTCCCGGGCTGCAGCCGAACAGGCCTTATAGAATCTATTACAAAATAATAGAAGAAAAGATAAATAATACCTTGAAATTTCCATACATAGAAGGATTAAGTAAAGATTTCTCTCATGCAAATTTTGGAGCGGTAAAAAAAAAAAATTTCTTATATTTTTTTAGTTACATTGTATTCTTAGTGACAATTTATTCCGGCTACAATTTTTTTTTATTTCTTCATAGAGCCACATAAGTTGGTAGACAACTGAAAATAAAACTTTTGAATTGGTGATTTTTTTATCTATTTTTCTGTGTATGAAAATTTTAAATTATTCTTTATCTTTCTCTACTATCTGTAATATTTTTCTATAAATAAAAAATTGTCCGTATCCTGGGCGGACCCCGAATTTCAAAAGAAATATCTAAAAAGGTTATGCTTCGAAGTGCAGGAAAATGATTTGTTTAAAATTTATTAACAACAAAAAATATTTAAATCTCCCGTAGTATTTTAAACTGGAGATATGGTTTATGCACCAATGTGGTACATACTAACATACTAGATCGGGATGTACGTCTCCCGTTTTTATGACTGGAGAAGATAGACGTTTAAGAAAGGAAGAACGCCCGCCTCTTTCCTTTCCTCTCTTCTCTCTACCGAGTACCGCTGGCAAAATCAGGGAACCCATTTTTACAGAGCAGTTTTTAGTGCGTACAGAGTTCGAATTTTTGATGGACCAAAATACCCCTACATCAAAGGCAGAAGATTTACTCTGTAAAATTCGAACGCTGATGATCAGGGGTATTTTGGTCCATCAAAAATTCGAACTCTGTACGCACTAAAAACTACTCTGTAAAAATGGGTTCCCCAAAATCATTTTACTTTCAATTTTCCAGCGATCGCAACGGATATCACGCTCCTCAAATTAATCGTGAGAGAGATAGCAAAAGATAGAGAGAGAGATAGAGATGGTGTGCTCGGCATCAGAGTCGTCGGAGGACGAGGGAATGGAGGGGTACAGAAAGGGTGGTTATCACGCGGCGAGAATAGGAGACCGCTTCTCCGCTGGGAGATACGTCGCTCAGTGGAAGCTCGGCTGGGGCAATTTCTCTACCGTCTGGCTTGCCTATGATACTCTTTGCTCTGTCAGTTCTTCAAACTTTTATTTTTCAATTCCTTCCGATTCTTTTATTTTTGGGGGTTAGAGCCTGGCAAATTAGTAGGAGAATGAGGTAATTCATCTGTTGGTTTGGTTTTACTCTGATAAACTGTTTTACACAAAACATCTTTTGGGATTTGGCAGAGATACGTTGCTATAAAAATCCAAAAAAGTGCAAAGGAGTATGCTGAATCGGCTCTTCATGAGATAGATCTCTTATCTTCAATTGCACAAGGTGATGATTCAAAATCCAAATGTGTAATTCAACTGCTGGACCACTTTAAGCACAGTGGCCCAAATGGACAGCATTACTGCTTGGCCACTGAATTCCTTGGGGACAGCCTCCTTAAACTCATAAGGTACAACCGCAACAAAGGGATAGGCCTCCATCGGGTAAGACAAATTTCCAAATCAGTTCTTTCTGGGTTAGATTACCTGCACAGAGAACTCGGTATAATCCATACAGACCTGAAACCTGAAAATGTGCTTCTAGTCTCCACCATAGACCCAACTAAGGACCCGACCCGCACAGGTCTGCCACCTATACTGGAACGACCTGAAGGAAACCCAGACCACTTTAAGAGGGTAAATCTTGGAGACAAGTGGCTTAAAATAAGAGCCAAGAGGGCAGTTGCTAAGATTTCTCAAAGGAGGGTCTCTCTGGGAGGCGTCATGGAGATGGATAACAGAAGCTTGGAGGGAGTTGACTTGCAGTGCAAGATTGTGGATTTTGGAAATGCAGTCCGTGGAAATGAGGAATTAATGGAGGAGATACAAACAAGGGAGTACCGGGCCCCAGAGGTCGTTATTGGATCGGGGTATTCGTTTTCAGCTGATATGTGGTCCTTTGCATGTTTGGTGTTTGAGTTGGCCACTGGTGACACGCTCTTTGCGCCGATGGCCAGTGACAATTTTACCGAGGATGAGGTATTCTTCATGTTTGCGTTTGATGCAATACAACATTAGCTGTGTATGTTTCTATTAGATTTTGTTATTTATAATTTTTTGTACTGGTTTTGGTTTGCTGTTCAGGATCACTTGGCCCAGATGATGGAACTCCTTGGAAAGATGCCCAAAAAGGTTTGAACACCTTTCTTTTTCACGCAGAATTTTTTTCTCAAAAGTGTTTTGTGGAAGTTGTTATCATATTTTGGAATAAGTGTGACATATTACCTCTCTGGTGTGGCCCAAGTGATTTTGTGCTTTTGTTTATTTGATGGTTTGGTGGCTATTTCTGAAGTACATTGGAGTAGTATGTATCCCCAGTGTAGTACAGGAGCACTGTTCATACTCTATTGCTTTCTTTTATTCTCAGATTGCTGTGGCTGGGTCCCGTTCGAAAGACTACTTCGACCGTCATGGAGATCTCAAGAGGATACGGCGTTTGAAATTCCGGCCAATGGATAGCTTTCTTGTTGACAAGTACCACTTCACAGAAACGGATGCACATGGTCTTTCAAATTTTCTCTGCCCTCTGCTCGATTTTGAGCCTGAGAAGAGACCAACCGCTTCTCAGTGCCTTGTTCATCATTGGATAACTGGTTCTTAATCCTGGTTTGAAGTTTTCTTATTTAAAAACACATCTTTGATGGAGCTATAATTACAGTCAGTGGTTAATTATAGTCTTCTTGCTTTGCCAAAGAGAAAACAACAATAGGGTTCAGTTGTTGTCTGATTGTCTCTGATATATTTTTCACTGATCGTTTGAATTTTTTGGGAGGTTTTTATTTACTGATAGGATGTTTGCATTTGGGACTAATACGACCTATTTATTTGACGAGTAATTTTAATTGATACTTTTGAAACAGTACTAAATAACTATGGTGATATTATCTGTGTATGTGCTGCTGTGTGTACTTGTGTGCGCGCGCGCGCACGAGTGAGAGTGAGAGAGACTGTTCTGGCTATAAGACCAGAGATTTGTTAAGTTGTTAGATGACCTCGAATTGTTAGTATAGTATCCTCATTACTTGATTCTTATTTTATGATTGGAGCATATATAGTGTGACCCGCTTTTATTATCACAAGTGCTGTTTGTTGTTATGCTTATTGCTCCGTTGTTTGGTGGTTCTAGGCTAGCATTGCAGTATTGCATTTTTGTTTTGTTGAATGTACTTGCCAGGTGCATTTTTGTTGTGTGACTATACTATTTGTATTGGGTCCCTGTGCACAATGTTTCCATTCTATATGTTTTTCTCTCTCCTTTTCTAATATCTTAACCACTCTTACACTAGAATCTCTTTTTTAACTTTCGGTGAATGCAGCATAGCGCCTTTCAATAATGATTGGATTAAAAATCTAAGATTTCAATGATAAACTGAAAACAAGCTTTGATGACATAGGTTGTACCTATGGGACTGTTCGGCAGACATGGATTAAGCCTTCTTAAGACTTAATTCGCTTTCTTTAACTTCCTTAGCCGCTTAATCCTGTCGAACACTAATTCTTTAGTGTAGATTAAGAACACCTTACTTAGCCTCCTTTTGTTCGGATCTTAATTTTCTGTCCAGATCTTAAGGCACTTATACTCCTCTTTAAGTACTTAATCCTTCACCTACGGATTAAGACAACTGAATATCGGTTCTTTAGTGCTCCTTAAGCTCTTAATCCTTTACTCTTAATTCTTTGTTGCCGAACGGACACAGGACTAATGAGAGCATCCCTAGCTTAGAGTTAGAGCACATATATGTGATATGTATCAAATTGTAAGAGACAAAAAATGAATTAATGCTTTCAAATTCAAGTATTATACTTTATGAACTCACTTTTTCATGTACAAATCAGGATAAGAGAATATTTCTTATCAGAACCTATAACAGCCGGACCATTTTCACTTGTCAGTGAAAAGAAAAGAAAGCCAGGACCAAACTGGTGGCCTTTCATTTATGAAGCCAATGCATTGCGCTTCTCACTAACACTTTGCTACAATAAAAACAACTAATCATACGAATGTTCTTAATAAATTATTAATAGAATAATAAGACAGTGAAAAACAAAGGCCAGATTCTACCTTGATCTTTGTATTTAGAGGCGCCAAAGCATCATTTTTTCCAATTCCCAATTTTCTCCTCTTCTCTTCAAACCCGGCCTGTCGAAAAAAGAATGAGGCACAAAGAAGAAGAAGAACAACAACAACAAAAAAAAAAGAACTGCAAATCTCAGAAAATTGACGCTACAATCTTCCATCGGTTTAATTTTCACTGCATTTCAGCTCGTCTCTCAGACTCACTGTCTTGCAAAGTTGCAATCCTCATTAAGATCAACCGATCCCGATTTCTTTTTTTTCCTCTTTTAATTCTTAAGTTTCTTTAATTCAATAGGTTTTTTGCAATAGATTGAAGAGTACTGAATGTTTAATGGCTCGTGTTATTTTTTAGTTCACAGACTATGAATCTGCTATCAAAATCGGATTCCTGAAGAGCACTGTTGTTGAGATAGTCTAAATAATAGTATCCGTTACTTGTTGTAGTTCTAGGATGAAGTCAAACAAGCTTGAGATTTTTTTTGGTGCATTAAAAAGAGAAACTGGGACATATTTGTACTTAGGTACCAATAAAGTTATATATTAGCTTATTTTCTGTAAGTGTTAAATACTCAGCTGTTATATTAGCTTATTTTCTGTAAGTTATATATTAGCTTATTTTTCTGAGCTCTCATTTCAATGGTCAATTTCTTTCTGTTTGTATTTTTGGGGAAAATGGCTAGAAACACTACATTCTACTAAAGAATTCCAACATTATGGGTGGTTTTAACTTCTAACCTTTTAACCCAAACATTGGCCACAGGTCACTGACAGAGTGACAGGCAGGCCCCACAGACATAAATAGGTGCAGTCCCACTGAATTCAGATGGCCTGGTTCAACTTTTTTGAGTAAAGTTGGAGATCAAGTCACTCAACTATTTAATACCCTTGTTATTATAATAAAATATTTTTTCCATCTGAGTTTCGAACTCATTACCTTCCCCATCTGGTTCAACTTTTAGGCCTTCATTTTGGAATTTTTTTAAAACCCATCACTAGACAAATAAAAAATCAGAAACCAACTTAATTACGAACTTTTAGAAAACCATCACCGCCGAAGATGAAATACAGTATGGAATTTTGAAAATCCAAATTAAAAATCAGTGTGAAGTTCAAACCCTGTTTGAGTGTTTGACCCAGTGTTGTAAAATACGGTTCATGCGGTATGCAGTCCAATTCCGCATAAAAATTTCTTTGCAGTCTCAAATATGCGGTTTTGCATATGCGGCTGCATATTGGTCCGTATATGTCCGCATATTGGTCCGCATGAACCGCATTTGGCTGCATATGTCCGCATATTGGTCCGCATATGTGTGAATTTATTGTTTTAATGGTTTTAATGGGAATATATTTGCATGTTTTGAGTGGAAATAAATGAATATATAGTTTAAAATCCATATATATAAGTCCGCATGAAATTCCGCATATGCGGTATACAGTGACCTTCTGCATGCATGAACAAAACCGTATTTTACAACATTGGTTTGACCTATTGTTCTCATACCGTGCTGCATAAAATCCGGATTCAACCAAAATTTTTTTTTGAAAACTGAGCTTCAAGTTCGGATTGACCAAAAAAAAAATTGAAAACCAAACTTCAAATTCCGATTCAACCAAAAAAAAAAATTGAAAGCTGAAGTTCAACTTCATTATGAGAAAGAAGAAACCGAAGTTGAAGTTCGGTTTTGCCTTTTTTTATACTTTTGAAACAGGTAGATCTATGTAACTATTGTGCAGCACCCTAAACCGAACTTTAATTTCAGTTTTCAAAATTTCACACGGAATTTCATCTTCTGTAAAGATAGATTTTCTAGAAAAATTTGTAATCAAGTTGGTTCCGATTTTTTAATTGTTTGGTGATGATTTTTTTTAAAAAATCTTCATTTTGAAATTTGAATTGATTGGAACCGAACATATTGATTTCTGTTGGGCAGCTTTAAAATAAACTTTTATCTACTGTTGCTGTTTACTCCGTGGGTAGAATCAAACTGCTTCCAGCTCTATGGAATATATCCCTTTGCAAATATCACCTTATAAAAATAAGAACTCAACAAAAAATTTGACCAGCTTTTGAAAGAGCCACTTCCTTTTATTCAAGTTCTTTTTTGGTATTTTCAAATTAGAGTGAAAGGAACTGGATTGAAATGCCTTAATAATAATAATTAACGGTTAACTTTGAACTCTGTAAAAAGAAGAGACTTCTGCAGAGGCAAACTTTTATGCAATTGCCAGATTATGTGACGACCATTTCTCTTTTATATACATCTATTGTTCTTAAAATTGGTTATATTAATTGTCAGCTACATTAAAATTGAGCAATTTTGATTTCATCTGATGTAAATGTGCATCCATTGGTATTAGTCCACAATATGCTCATTTAGAGCCTGTTCGGCGGCCACTGGGAATGGGCATGGACACCGGAATTGAACTAATTTTTTTTCGCGGGAATAGTAGAGCAGCTAAACAGGACCTTAGTCATTTTGGTATGGATACTTCTTTTAAACACTTCTTATATGACGTGTGATATATTTCTCTCTTTTTTTTATTTGGATTTTTTTACACTTCCTGTTATGTATTTGAAATTTTTCATGCTTTGTAGTAAGTATGTACAATTTCCCTTTTGCAATCTGAGAAATAAAATTAATTATCTCTGTTATCTGCCCTCACTCTAATTTATAGGGTAATTCTTATAATCTTCTTTAAGTGCGTTTGGATGGGTGAAGAATAGCTGCTATTTCGGATTAGCACTATTCCGAGCTACTGTGTTTGAATTAGCGAATAACCACTATTCTTTATTTGTCTTTTGTGAGATTTTTCATTATTCTACTAATCCTACAAAATATTAAAATAGCTACTATTCTTGCTCTATTCTTGATTCATCCAAACGTACCTAATTAATAAACTAATTGTTACATATTTTGGTCAAAATGGTAATTAATGCACTCAAGATAATACAATTTGTGTATAAATAAGAAAATGACATGGATCTCCATCCTATTATTAGAAGCTTATGGAAATCAAACTAATTGCTCACTTGCTAAGGCTAGTCACTTTTCCTTTATCATAAATTTAGCTGCATGCATACCAACTGGCTGCAAGGCCTGCTACCATTGAGCTTTTGTTTGATTAGTATTATTTTAAATTATACAATTTAAATAATATTTAGATTTTATAATATGAGTAACACTATGATCGGAACAAATTAAAGTAAGAAATTCCGTTTATTTCAATAGAAAAGAGAAGAAATTATATGATTGTGAATTGAATTTTGTTGATTGAAAGAACAAAGAAAGAGAATTCAATTCGTATCAAATAACGAAGAAAAAATCTTAGAGTTAACTTAATTTACTAGATATGCCATTTGCCTAAATAGTAGGGTTTGACCGTAAAAAAACAAAAGAGAACTATATTCGATAAATAACTGCTTTTACTGCTTGACTTGGTATTAAATGAATTCAAAGAATTTAAAACTTTGTATCTACACACATCACGCATAAAATTGATGTTTGGATGGTGTAAGAATAGCTAGAATAGCAAGCTATTTAATAATAGCTGCTATTCGGAATAGCAATGTGCATCCAAACGACATTTTTGTTATTCAGAATAGCAAAAATAGTTGTTATTTTCTACTCCTTGGAAATGTTAGAATAGCTACTATTCGAAAGTGTGAATAGAGAAAAAAATATTTATTCCTGTCAACACAGTTCCGAAATGATAAAATTGACACCACTTATTTTATCTTTATGTCGTGACAATTCATTTGAGATCCCACTTGCCTATCTTTTCTCTTAATAAGCACCTTGTTAACACTATTATTTATCAGTTACAACTATTCACTATTCCAAATGTACAATCCAAACAATATTTTTACTATTCCGAATAGCACCATTTTCACACTATTATGAAAATCACTATTTTTTACTATTCTTATCTACTATTCTAAACAGTAGCTATTCTAGCTATTCTAGAGTACATCAAAACATAGATCTTTAATGATTTTGAATTTATAGTTTGAAGCCAATCCAATAAATTTTAAAATTATACTCATAAAAAAAGTTTGATGAACATAGCACATACAAAATAGTACTCATTAATACCAGTTCTATGCCTTTTAAATTAACACTTTCTTATACTATTTTAATACACTGATTTTTTTTACTATTTGACCGTTCATTTGTTTCTCTATTTGAATTTGAATGAGTGAATTTGTGCCTTTTTATTCCCATTATGATTCCCATCTCTTCACTAAGTCCGTGGAAATAAATTTAGATCAGCCTCAATTTTTTTTCCCACAAACAAAGATTCTTCACTATCGCACCAATTCAAATTCATCTCTCATCTACATTCCTGCAACTCAAATGAGTTTCTAAATAACTGTTAACTACTTTTTAAAAATTAAGATCCCTAAAGTTTCTAACTCTCACATTCCTGAAATTAATTTTAGAGTTTTTATTAAGCCACGTTAGCAATAAATTAAAATGGAGAATTAATCTGAGCCAATCATTTGGCCTACATAGAGTTTAGAAACAGTTTCATAATATGAAACTTTACTGCATAGTTTCTAAATAAGAAACTAAATTAGAAACTGTCACATTAGATTAGACAAAATGTAGATGCTGGTACGCATATGAAATTGCATGTATCGGTATTAACTTCATTTTGAATTTTTCAATATAACAATTAAACATGACAAG
Source organism: Carex arenaria (assembly GCA_964058825.1). Classification (NCBI taxonomy): domain Eukaryota; kingdom Viridiplantae; phylum Streptophyta; class Magnoliopsida; order Poales; family Cyperaceae; genus Carex; species Carex arenaria. The sequence continues at coordinate 301,601 of CAXKVW010000044.1, read as the reverse complement.
TTTGTAACTCGGTTTAGTTTAGTACAATAAAAGGTATATTATGAAATATAAATACTTTTTTTAATGAGAGGACTGGAGGTCAAACTATCTAACACTCTTTTCAATCTCTTATTTATTATAATAAAATATTTTCTTCATTTGAAAATAATACGTTCCGGCCTCGGAGGCTAATGATAGGGTCATGAACTAAAGGCCTTATAAGACCACTTAGGAATGGATCTGAAAGGCCCGAGAATAATCAAGCCCAAAAGAAAGGATAGACCAAGGGCTCATTCGGGACCTCGACCTAATCCTCCTCTGACATACCGCAACTAACAACACCTCGAGATGAGACGTGAATGGAAATAGGTTCGGGGTCAACATCATGTGTCCCGAGTCGAAGTCCAAACCAACTTACCTTCGAGGTAAGTCGCTGGTGTCTCGACTCAGGGTCCAAACCGACATAAAAGCCTATAAATACTCAGAAGTTCAGTAAGAAAAGGGACGAAAATTATTACACAGGAAAGGAACAAATGAGATAGAGTTGGGTGCTTAAGGAACCCGAATTAAGTTTTATTCAATACACACACTCCCTTTATAAATCACCTCAAGCTATTATTCATTTAAGATAGTCTGTATTCTGATCACGTGGCCCAAGACTGTTTGGACCAGTGGCGTAGCCAGGATTTGAGTCAGGGGTAGGCAGAAATCAGGTTAGTTTTTTTTTTTAAATGTGTTTGGGTTCGAATCGCCTCCATTAGTTAATTAAACTTAATTTTTCAAGTTGACGTGAGCTCTTTGCAAGCCAGTCCAAATGTTTTGCGGCTAACAGATAAGATATAGTACCTAATGTTCTTGCCGTGTTTGGAAATAACACTGAAACATCATATAAATTAGATAAATTTTTTTATCCCTTTGCACAATCACCACCAGTCACCACTGTTCTCGGTTGCTCTTATTCATGAATTTTAGGGATCCAGTTGCACTCTTCAAATGCATAAATAAACTGTGAACTACCAAAATAACTTAATACAAGGACAAATACAAGTATTACATGTATGTATGACTGAAACCTAGTCTCTAAAAGGGACTGGTACCTGGTAAGGACACAAACACACAACTGGTGAAATTCTTTGGTCAAGACTAATTGATCTTGAATAACTTGCTGAGAATTGTTTGTGGTCTCCGAATCAGATTAAGAAACCATTTCCATCTACAAAAGAAACAAAAGAGCTTAGAATTATCAATAGAAAGTAAAATACCTTAAAATATTTTTATTCCAAATTACGAGAATGCTAAATCAAACTTTGTGAAACCATTTTTCATATAAAAAAAAAATTTGATTAGAAAGACTTGACAAATTAGGTAGGCATTAATTTAAGCATCCATTAGAAAGGAATTAAAAAATTAACACTCAAGGCCCCGAAAATTCTCAACAAGCAAAGATACGCTGCATATTTAACAAGCAAAGATGCGCTACCTCATTACCAGATAACCGTCCCTCTATTCTAGCACTCTTCAAATCCCGATTGACCAAGCTACTTAGATCAAATTAGAACTTAGAAGCAAAATATACTACTGGCATACCTCACTAATGAACTTTATTTAGCAAAATTAACAGAAAACAAAAATCCTGAAATATTCCAAAACAAAAATACAAGCTCTTTCAATAGGGAAACAGAAATCTCCAAATGATCCAATTATTCTCTGATTCAAATCTCAAATCTTTCTTAAGAACCTGATCCATCTGAGTTAGGGGTAGGCAAAATCAAATCCAGGGGTAGGCAAGACCCGTTGAAGAACCTGGTCCAAATTTCTTCTTTTTTTCCAGGGGTAGGCAACTGCCTACCCCTGCTATACTGTAGCTCCGCCCCTGGTTTGGACCATAGCGTATCAGAAAATGTCTCTTCTTAGAACACGACTATAAAAGCGATCAACAATAACTCCACAGTATCTGCTAAGATCAGAGATTGATAAATTTGAGATATAATAGAAACAATGGGAAAATAAATCAAGAAAAGAAAATTTGCTCTTTTTTCTCTCTCTCTTACACGGATACCAAAAAACAAAACCGAGAGAGAAATCTATATCATCAGATTAAGAGAGAGAGATATAAATGGAAGATAAAGAGTACTTTCGCGCCTCTTCAAATTCTTTCTATTTAATTGTCTATATAGAACAGCATCCCATTAAAATATTATTAAATAATAATAATCAGTCATTAGTAAATAAACTGTAATTAAGAAAAAAAAGATATTTCAAGTTTAACCCTCTATACTGCAAATGAAGATTCTAAGCAAATATTTAAAATGTATGAGTTTTTGAATTTAAAATTTCAACAACTTTTCGTAGATATGTATGCAAATCCTGAAATCCAATAATTTGTCGATTGTTTAATTCGAATAGATAATCCATTTATGGTATATTTCGCAAATCCAATAAAATTGTCAGCTGAGTGAAGTGACAAAAAAACACATTAATCAAGCAACTCAATAATGGCCGGAACAATTACCAATGGATGGTTTATGGTGCGCCAATTTCCAATGAACATTAGCCAGAACCTCTCCATTCCAGTGGAACTTGAGATCACCAAGAATTTAACCGCGTCCCCCGTGCGTATGATCCTCTGAGGTATCTCAACTTTTGCGTGACCAACGTGTCCGGTGCCTAGCGCGGGGGGCAAGTATTATTTTTGATTCGAGATTCGTGCTGAACGTATTTTAACGGTTTAGATTTTATATGAAGTCACGCAAATTTTGAGGTATCTCAGAGGATGCGAATTCGCCCCCCGCAGCCACGGATCCTTTTCAAGTTGGACTTTCTCAAATTGCGCTGATTTTGGTGGAGAGCCTACAGATCTAAACCCTTCATTTTAGATCGAACGCGGAGCATCAACTCTGACCTTATCTGTCGAATACTTGCTTCTCCATCAAATCTCTTGAACGTGACGTTACATCATATCTGAACCCTTCGTTTCAGATCAGCGGGTCATATTTTTTCACGAGGCTCCAATGATTTTTTTTTTTTACAATTAGAGAAGAGCCGGAATCACGCTACCAAAATGGACGCGGGCGGCTGTCACGTGAATTCGCATCCTCTGAGATATCTCAAACTTTGCGTGACTTTAGGGAAAATCTTAACCGTGTAAATAGTTTTACACGAATCTCGAAGTTAAAATAATACTGGGCCCCCTGCGCTATCCCCGAATAGGCACCGAACACGTCGGTCACGCAAAAATTAAGATATTTTGACATACATTATTCATTCATTAACAAGAAACAAATCGCCGCACAAATATCCATACTACATTGATACATAAAATCACAATCTCGAACCCAACACGTCCGAGGCATCCACAGGAGCAAAATACCAAAAGAGGCCCCAAGAAGAGAAATAAAAAAGAAAAAGAAAAACAAGTCTGCCTGCCCAATACCACGACCCAAGAAAACGCCTCCCAAATTAAAAAGCGAGAAGGGGGGGAGAGAGAGAAGGAGAGAGAGAGAAATTAGGCGGGGATCCGTCCGATAATGGGCAACAGCAGCAGGGCATCTTCTCCACTGGACACGACACGTCGAAGAGGACGGAAGAAGAAAGGTCGCCCCTCTCTCCTAGATCTTCAGAAACGGAGCCTCCGTTTGCAGAAGCAGCACGAGGAGCAGGACAGCCTTAAGAGGAAGAGGCGCAACGCTAACCCTAGCCCTTCCAATTCCAACCCCTACCTTCGCTTCCCCAATTCCGCCTCAGGTCGCCGATCCACTCGCCGGAACCCTAACCCTAGTAGCAGCGACCAGGAGGAGGACGACGAGGACGATGAGAACACAAGCCGCAAGGAGAAGAAGCTTCGCCATGTGCTTGATGCTGCGTCAAATTCACCTGATCGGGTGCGCCTCAACTATTTTTCAGCTGGTTCTGTACAGATCGTGTGAAATTCTGGTCGAATTCCAATTCCAGCACCTTGCATTGCCATGATTACTAGTGTTGCAAACTCGACAAGATAATTGCAAAATTGCTCTTTATCTCATCAATTGATGGCTATGTCTTGATTTCTGTTTGTAATACTGAGAAAATATGAGGTGCTAATTGGAATTCGTTGTCGTGTGGGGTGCTGACAAGTGGAGATCTGTTGGAGGAGTGAGGGAGCGTGGGAAAATTGGGAGCTCTGAATGGTTTATTGGCATTTAAAGCGTTGAATTTGGCGCGCTTTTTTGTACGGTTGAACTGTGGCAAGGCGTCGCGTTCTTTTAGGAAGGCGGTATATTTTAAGAGATAATAACAGCATCTCTTTGTTTTTCCACTTGAGAGAGAGTTGGGATGATGAGTAGTACTAGTTGTAGGCTTTTTTATTTGACCTGGTCAGCCGTCAATCATTTGCTGTTCGAAAGAATTCACTTACCTTTACTCTCGGAATTAATATACCTTTTTTTTATTTTTATCCGGAAGGGTTTTGGATTTTCGAATTTTTTATTTGCGGTATTTATCCGCTCTTTGTTAGGAGAAGGCCCAAGGTTCTCCTTTTTTGTCCTTTTGCCTTCCCTTTTAGTACTTGTTCTCGTCCTGTGTTTATTTTTTTCGGGATTCGATCAGTGCTGTTTTCTTTTTAGTTATTTTTCCAGCTCTCGAATTTTCTTAAATTTCTTTTGACTTTAATATAACTTGTTTTATTGCTTCTAATTTTCAGGTAGAGAGAGAAGCAAATTGTGGTGCGAAAGCGACGGATGGGATTGCAGGTTTGTGGTGCTTTCTACACCTCGTGCATTTACTTGCTTTGAGAAAAGAAAAGAATTTTCAGCATTTTTAAGTGGTATTTGAATTTTTTAGTGATGCTTGTTTGTATACTATTACTATGCTGTGTTTTTCTAGAGCCGTCAGAGCCTGGGCCCACTACACCTTTGCCTGACAAAAAGTTGTTGATTTTCGTCCTTGATAGACTTCAGAAGTAAGTGCTTCATCTTCTTCTTTTTTAACCCAATTCCCTCCTTCAGCCCTAGATATATATATATATATATATATTTTTTTTTAATCTTTTCTTCTCTTTCTTCGAATTTAAGTTTTGGGTTCTTATTTTTCTGGTTTATTCAGGAAGGATTCATATGGAGTATTTTCTGAGCCTGTTGATCCTGAAGAGGTCAGGATGATTCTCTCTCTGTTTTTTTTTGTTCACTGGAGATATGGTTATTGTTTTTTGTTGTAAAGGTTATCGTTTGGGGAATTAAGTTTTGTTTGCTTGCAAATAAATGTGCTTGCAGTTACCAGATTATCATGAGATTATTGACCATCCAATGGACTTTGGGACAGTCCGGGAGAAGCTTGAGAAAGGTGAATATGCTAATTTGGAGCAGTTTGAGGTTTGTATAAATTACTCTTTTAGAAGTATGCATTTGTCATTTTTTTTTTGTATTTTTTATTTCTTTTCACTTTCTTTTTGCATGGAAATATGGGACCTGCAATTTGGCCTTCTTATTTCCGTTGCATATTAAAGTGTAGAATTGGAAATTGGTCTTTTAGATCTGTTTTTGACGTTTACAATTTTTGGGACTTCTGTTTTTGTCTCTACTGATGTTTTGTTATATAATGAACCTGTCACATTTAAAAGATTTCTGGGGATTTTGTCTTTCACTCCCTATTATGTCCTAAAGGCTCTCTTGTCGGCAGTTCACAGTTTTTGAGGGTGGAGGGTACCTTTTTTATTTATTATTTTCTTGGGATGGGGAAATTGCAGTGTTAAATTTATTTTCTTAATTTAGACCTGAATTGCTATTGAGTTTTTTTTTGTCATTTTAGGTAATTGTCGCCCATATGGGATTTCATCCGAATTTTTTAGTTATTAGAAGCTGAATTAGATTTTTTTTTTTTGTTTTTGGTTCTGATAAAGGAGATGCTGATATATTCCTGTGACATGAGAGATTGTTACTGATTTTTCTCCAAAAGTCAGTTCCAGCTTTTGTCAATGTTATCATTCAGTGATTTTATGGATATTTGAGCTGTCCTGCTTAGAAGTTTTAGAAACGAAGTGCTGATTTTCTTATTGAACATCTTCATTAAGTTGGTCCAGCTTTCTCAATGATACTCTAATTTTGAGAAATTTTCTTTTTATTGTTTATTCATTTCCATTCATTATTTGTTTTGAGAAAAAGTCATTTTGACATACTTAGTATTTCCAAAAAAAAAACTGCAACCTCAGAAATTTGAAATAGGAGTTTGTAAGAGGAATCAAGACTTGTGTCCATGCTCTACTTGATTGTCATCTGATTTAAGGAGGTAGTTCTCCTGATTATGTTTAATCTTTTTACTAGTTGGATGTTTTTTTTTTGGCAGAGTGACATATTTTTGATATGCTCCAATGCCATGGAGTACAATTCATCTGACACTATCTACTACCGACAGGTATTTACATGGTTAAGATATCAATTCTTACTTTCTGTCCAAGTGTTTGTACCTCCTGGTTATAATTGATCACTTTCAATTAATTGTAGGCTCGCACTATCCAAGAACTTGCAAAGAAGGATTTTGCAAATCTCAGAGCAGAAAGTGAGCACAGCGAGCATGAACCAAAGCCCGCCCCGCGCAGAGGGAGACCACCAATGAGGAAACCTGGCCGGCCTCCTGCGGCTGAGCGTGTCGTGCCCGATCCTTCTCCTGATGTTGGGCCTTCAAATGCTGGGACCAGTGGGCGGGCCCCCTCGTTCTTAGGGCAGGACCTGCCCCACAAACAGCATGATAAAGCTGCAATAGTGGACCCAACAAAGAACCCTTTTTGCCTCAGGATCTTGGAGAATAACTGGTCTAGTGAGCATAAATCAGAGAGAAATGATGATTTTTCAGGTCAGTTTTCTATTATTATTTCTGCAGTGCCCTGCCTCTACCTGTCTAGATCCAAAGTTGGTGTGCTAATTTGCTTTTTAGTACTTTCCTCTAAGCTTAGAGTTATCCTATCCTCTAGAATTCCAACTCAGTATAATTTTCTTTTGTTCTTGGTAGCATTTGGGTTAAAAGGAGGATGGTCGAAGTGGGGGAAGAAACTTTCAGAGATTGATGATAGTCGGAGGAGTACATATGACCACCCTATTCCGTCTGATTCCATGCAAGAGCCACCTATTTTTGCCACTTTTGACGGTGATAGGAAGGTGCTGATACCGGTAAGTATTTTCTATTATCTCCTTTTTCTGCCTTTTCTTTTTCTTTGTTTAGGAATTGTAGACTGCTTTGCTCTCTAAATCATTCAAAAAAAAAATTCCATTGCCCATGTTTAATCAAATTTTAGAGTTGTTGTTATTTACTTATTTGTTTGTTACCCAACAAAAGCATCTTTTGCTTTTACTGTGAATAACAGTGATTCCTATAAAAAAACAGTAAAAAATGGGCTCTTTTTTACAATTGTACCTTGTAAACCAATCAAAAGGATTGGTTATATGCCGTACTTTACTATCAAAAACAGTAAAACATGGGCTCTTCTTTACTGTGAACTACAAGAGATAGGTCAGTTCCTGTTCTATTATTAGTTTATAAGCTGAAAAAGAAGTTTATCGATTCTTCTTTTAGGCATAGTATATTCTTTTGAGGGCTGAAATGTCTATCACACAGAAAGAAAAAAAAATAAAGAAGAAAAAGCAATCAAATGACAGTCTGATCAGAAAAGCTATATTGGGTGAAAAGTTAAAGGTCAATAAAGATTTAGCCCAGCTGAAAATGCATATTAGAAATAAAGGGCATTCTGAGTTGTAAATGTGGCCATTTGATGGTTAATTTTTATCATTTTCTATTATTTTGGGCCAAAGTTTATTTTTATGATTGAACCACCAGCGGCATAAGATATTATTGTTTTACAATCAGTGACACTATGAATTTTGAACCAGGTTGGGATCCATCAGCCTCATGCTTACTCACGCAGTCTGGCTCGATTTGCAGCCAAACTCAGCCCAACAGCTTGGAAGCTTGTAGCGAAGCGGATTGAACAGGTGCTCCCTCCTGGCACTAAGTTTGACCGCGGCTGGGTAGGCGAAGCAGAAGGGCCCCATGAGTCACATCCTCCCCAAACAACTGCCTCACCTGCCACTTCGTCTCCACAACCCAACCCTCCTTCTGTGTCATGTAGTGCCCCACAAACCCAAGCCGCATCAGATCCCCAACCGAACCCGAGTTTTGCAGCTACAACTGTTTCCGGAACAGTGGCACCTACCACGACTGTTGGAGGTTTTCAAAAGATGCCACCGAATCCAGAGTTTAAATTAAATGGGTTTCGCACTTCGTTGTTAGGCAATATGTCTTCACAAGTAAAGAACGGGGTTGGAAACATTGGGTCTGTCCTTGGGGGAATGAATCAAGGACATGGCTACGGAGGCGCCAGTGGCCGTGGCCAGATGGAACTGGAGGGGTTGAAGCTTGGAGGCAGTAATGGAACTTTGCCTTTGGGTGGTTCAGGGGGTGCCAATAGGAGTGGTGTAGCCCCTCCGGATCTGAATGTAGGGTTTCAGTCACCCGGGCCCGGTTCACCTCGGTCTGTTGGTGTTGTCGTGGATAAGCAACAACAGCAGCCTGATTTGGCTCTGCAATTGTGATGGTTTAGGGTCTAAATAGAAAAATTATTTTGGTAGGGAGGGAGGGAGACACAGAGAGAAAACAGCCTCTGCCAAGCTTCTCAAGAGAGAGAAAGAGAGGGGTGAGGTGGGGATTTAGCTGATTTGAGGATATTTTAGGATTTTGTACAGATTAATTAATATTGAAAATGATTTTCTCCAAATGAGAAGCATAGCATCTAAAATGTTGCATTAATACAGTGCCCTATTGGAATATATTGTCCGTTTGGCTTGTCGCTCGCTTAGTTTCTGTCAAGTGAACAAGTGTGTGTATGGTTCCTATACAGTACCCTGTTTTATATGCTGTTTGAGCTTGCTATGATTCTGTGCAACATTGATAACAAATCAACATTGTATTTGTATCACAGGTCATGTGTTATATTTAATATTTTACAGTTTTTATTACGAGTCATGAGAGAAGTTTACCTCTTGTGTATCCATTTTGCGTTAGCGTAATTTTTGTATTGGATATGTTGTACTTTTAAATACTTGTTAATTAGCTTTAACATAATTTTTTTTTATAATATATAATTATGAAAAATATGACTGTACACGACTGTATATTGTTAAAAATACTGAACGAATTATTTTTAATAAAAATCTTGTTCTTCTAAATTGAAATAAATGTTAAGTAGAAGTTAAGTAAATCGGACAGTTTTTTACTGTTACATATTAAATACAGGTATCAAAAATGAAGTTAAGTAGCAACTTTTTCCTCTTTTACTCCTAAATAGACCTTTTGCAGTCCTTGTGAACACTTAATACAACAAAACTAAAATTTTCTGCCAAAAATGAAGCGTGGACTAGGGGTAAAGGCTATTTCTTATCCGTTACCCTATAGGGTAATTATATAAAATAAAATCATATTCTAATATTTGAGCAATAATTTTTTTGAGATATGTCTTAATTTTTGAAATATGTTGTTTGAGCAATAATTAGTGAAGATAAATTTATTTGCATGATATTTCATATGATAACATTTGAGCAACAATTAATTATATACTTTTAATTTAGTATATATTTTATGCTATATGAAAAATGTTAATCATATTACATTTATTTACATGTTTTGCTATTTAGTTAAATAATCAAATTTGTCTGAACTCTGAAGAGATATTCGTGTTTTTATCTTGTTTTATAAAAAAACAATTAAGTTGGAATTGATTGCACATTTTTTTTTATTAGTAATGTGATTGCATAGTGTGAAATGAATAAATTTTGATGTTCTATTTGTAAAATTTAATAAAATTAATCATTATACTAGTATTATTCGTTATTCACCCGCTACCGTTTTGTTACCTGATAATTTTAACGGGTAAGAGTAGAGTAAGATAATATTAATTCTTAATGAGTGAGGATAGGTAGGGGTGTCAATGACACCCTTTTAACCATTTACACTACCCGTACCATATTCGATAAGGCGGATATGGGTAAAGTTGTTTTTTCGTTAGCCTATCGGGTATGGGTATGGGTATGGGTATGGGTAAGAATTGTTTTTCGTTGTCTAAACAGGTAAGAGTACGGGTCAGGGCTATTTCGTACCGTTACCATATAGTGTAATTATATAAATAAAATTAGCTATAATATTTGAGCAATAATTAGTGATGTTAAAATTTAATCGTGTGATATTTTAATGATAATGTTCGAGCAATAATTTATTATGTATTTTTGTTATTTAGTATGTTTTTTGCTATAAGAAAAATGCTAATTATATTACTTTTATTTACATGTTTTGTTATTTACTTAAATAAAGTCATAAATAATTGAATTTATCTGAAGAGATATTTAAATTCTCTTGCTTTATAAATTTTTTTGTTAGAATTGATTGCACATTTGTTTTATTTATGAGTATTCATTGATGTGATTGCATATGTGTGAAATGAATGAGTTTTGATGTGCTATTTGTAAAATATAATAAATTTAATTATTATATTAGTATTATTTGTTATTCACCCACTACCGTTTCGTTACCAATAATTTTAACGGGTAGAATAAGATCAATTCTTAAAGAGTAAGAGTAGAGTATGGGTAAGATCAATTTTTAGTTGGTATATGTATGAACTTTCATTCAACTCGTATTGTACCTATTGACACTCCTAAAACTAAGAGTAAGATGTAAATAAAATTAATTCTTAATGAGTATTAGATATAAAAATGCTTCCACCGTAACTATATATACCCATTGACACCCCTGGCGTGTACTGCTCGTAACAAGGCGCCGATCATCATCCAAACATTTTGTATCCGTACAGATGATTCAACGTCGGAGTCATATACTATTATCACATCCCTTTAATATTAGTGTTAGTTTGCTCGGTTCAGATACGTATAATTTGCTTGATTAATTTATTGAATAATTATTCAATCCTTCTACTTCAGTACCCGCAACAATAATAAAAGAAGATTATATTGTAGTTCCTGTTAATTATATAGTTCTATTTTTCAGTTCCTGTACTCGTTTCTGCATCAACCTTCACAATTATAAATATTTAGAATATAAGATATTAATACTCGTAAAATAAGATGTTAATACTTGCATGCGTAACTTGATATGATCATTCCTTTTTTCAGTTTTAAATTCAATCGTCCTCGCATCAACCTTCCTTTAATGAAAGTAGGGACCCCGTATCCCCGCATCAACATGTCCCAATCATCCTCGCATCAACCTTCCTCTAACAAAAATAGTTGACCACATAGGTATAATATTTGAGTGCTAGGTATAAATACTTGTAGTACTTGATATTAATACTTTTAGACGTCATCCAGTGTCATATGTAAAAAAATACTTTCACATATAGATATAAATACTTGCACGGCGATTTATAAATGTCTGTGTAACGATGAGCCGGAAAGTACGTCGTCATGAATAGGATTGAATAGAGAAAAAACGTGTATGGTCCCCCATATAGTTTGAGTGCTCCCCCCAGGTTTTTATGGTGCGGGTACGTTTTGGGAGATTTGGTTGAGGAGATAATTATTTACATAAAAATTGTTCACTTCATAGGTATAAATACTTCTGTGCATAGATCAAAATACTTCCGTGCATATATATAAATACTTTAGAAAAAAATTCAGCATTGCAATTTTTGCTGCCTCCAACTAGTTATGGCAGTTAAGATGCGAATATGATGCGAGTATTGGAGTGCGGGTACTAATATTAGCTTCCTAATTTATTTAGTATATAAATGTACGTCTAGATGTCATCGAAGTTTGCATGCGTTACTAGTATAAAGACGATTTGACAAATATAAGTCAATTAAAGACTATATATTTTTTATTTCGTAATAAGAAGTAAAATAGATAGTTTATAAATGAAAAATGTATTTTGATACAAAATAATGTAAATTAGATAACTTTTAGAAGAGAAAACGCGTAATTTCAAGATATATTAAATTCTTCGAAAATCAAAGATAAATTAATGCTGCCTACAAAATGAGTTTGTATTGTATGAGATATCTCAAATTTTCAGGTTATTCAATTTTTTTTTTTTCAATACCTATTTAGAATGCAGGGAGCCAATATTACTGATCTTTGATATTCATGTAGAAAGGATTTGAATTTTGCATGTATCAACCTAACATTTTAGATATTTCAAGAACTAGTTTTTAATTTAGTGACAAAATAATACTTTTTGTGTGAAAGATCGCATGTTTGAAATTCGGAAAAAAAATAATTTTTTATAAATATTAAATAATTGAATAATTTTACCTTTAATTTTTACTTAAATATATTTTAAATATTTCAGGGATGCGAATTTCTAAAAAAAACAAGCGACAGTTATAGAAACAGTTTCAGGCAGCTTGCAATTATTGCCAAGATGACAGAATAGGAAATTAGGAATTGGGCCATAGAGGATCGGATACGGATCCTCCTGTTAGGTGGACCAATGAATTGTGATTTGTGAACATGTAATTTCGCCTCACTTTAATTAAAGTATTCATTACATAATAAAAATGTACGCGGACCCTACCAAGATATGCTTCACGTGACCTGCCCGCAGACTTTAAAAATCCCAAAATCCTAACAACAAAATTTTTGTTTCGACTGATATTAATTAATTTCGGCTAGAAAACCGAAGCCTCTTGTATTTATTGATGAGAGCTGAAATATATAAAATGTAAAATAAAAATAAAATTTAATTAAATTTTTATATACATAGTTAAAATTTAAAATCACAAGTGGCTTAATCACCTTTGAGGATTTTTTTTTTAAATGAAAATTATACAAAACTTCTTAACCAAACCAACTAGTCCAATGAAAAAGTTACAAAAATAGCCTACACCGGATCCCCAATCCGGTGTAGCTTGAGAGGGCTGGACTACTTCCAAATCCTAAGAATACAATAAAAGTGTATTCTTAAGCTACACCGGATTGGAGATCCGATGTAGGCTATTTTTGTAACTTTTTCATTGAATTGGTCGGTTTGGTTAAGAAGTTTGTTATAATTTCCATTTTAAAAAAAAAAAATCACCTTTGAGTCTTTGACTAAGCCTCATATTCGTTCATGTTCGGTCTGTCATTTTCTCACTTATATATTTCGTCGACAACTTTCGTGAATCTTCATTCTCCCCATTCTTGCACAAGCCTATGAGCTATATGTCAAAAAGAAGAAGTTCAAAATCACAAATTGAAGGGAGATTGCTTACAAGTCACGAGTTATTCACAAATTGATTCAAAAATTCGAACGAGTAACTTAAGTTACTCAGCTTATGAGTTCACAAGTTAAATCCAAATTGCAATCAATTAAATAAACTTAAATTTTGAGTTCGGAATTAGAATCCGGACTCTCCTCATCCGTCTATTTGAAACTCTTTCTTAGGGGAGTAGCTTGGGTTCGATGCCCATCGGACTCAAACCGAGTGCGATGGGTTCCATAACCGTCCGATTCGGATGAATAACTCAAGTTACTCGACTCATGAGTTCACAAGTTAAATCTAAACTGCACTCAACTAAATAAACTTAAATTTTGAGTTGGAAATTGGAATCCGGACTCTCCTCACCTGTCTATTTGAAACTCTTTCTTAGGGGAGCAGCTTGAGTCCGATGTCCATCAGACTCAAATTAAATTTGATGGGTTCTATAACCATCCGATTCGTTTTAAAATCTGTGTGCACATATATTAAAGTAAATTCGCACGGACATTAAAACGACACGCATAGATCTTAAAGCAAATCGCATAACTATAGTTATGGAACTATCAAACTCAAGATTGAGTCCGATGGACATCGGAACCAAGATGCTCCCCTTTCTTATACGAGAATCCAATCGGAGTCCATTGGAGCCCTAAATAATAAGGCCCACATCGAAAAACGTAATCAATAAAAATTTAGCTTCCCGCGTAGGCGCGTACCTCTTTCTACTTCCTTCTTACTCTCCCTCCAATTTCAGTGTTTTCTTGGTCTAAAAGCACAGCATTGGATTGCCTCTGCAATGGAGCCCTCCACTCCTCTTCCAATCCCGACCGACACAGCAGTCTCCACTCTCAGCCCCAGTCCGGCCTCAAACTCTAGCCGCGATGGGAGCAAGAGGAACACTTACCAGATCGGTGGCGTTCCAGTCGAGTTCCCGTACAAGCCGTACGGAACTCAGTTGGCTTTCATGGGGCGGGTCATTGCGACGCTTGACCGGGCCCGCAGGCAGGGACATTGCCACGCGTTGCTCGAGTCTCCGACTGGCACTGGAAAGTCGCTCTCTCTCCTTTGCTCTGCACTCGCCTGGCAACAGCATTACAAGTCACGGCCTTTACCTTCGCTGCCTCAAGTTACGGATCCTCTATTGCATGGTGGTGGATTCATTCCCGAGCCCGAGCCTTCAAGTAATTTCGCTCTTCCTTTCTTTCTCATTATGTACAAGGATTATTGTTCTGGGTTTTAACATGTCATTGGGTCACACTGAGTACTGTTGGTTCTCTTTTTCCTTTTTCAAATATGGTTTTGCTTTGTGTTTGATTGCATAATGGAGGTCTCAGGACAGGTCAGCTTTACTGGGGCTCTGGTAACTGAGGCAAAATCAACTTAATTGGATGCTAATTGTAAAATTGAATGTTTAACTTAAGGGTAGATCGGATTTAACAAATAAAGAGTTCTTGGTAACTCACTATGCCAGCTTCTTGCTTGTCCTTTATCACGCCATTAGTTAGTTGTTGTCTTTTATTAAGAATGACCAATTAACCAGACCTTTTTCCCTCCTAGTAAAAGCATTTTGTTTTTCTTTTTGTATCTAGTTCCCTGTAAAATGCCATTATTTTGTTTGGAAATTTCTGTTTTACTGAATCTAGTCGACAGAAGCTATTGTTGTTCACCTTACATGTGTTCTCAAAATTGGAAATTGGTTCAGGCAACACAGAGCAGTCTACCCCAGCTACAATTGCAAAGGGTCAGAAGAAAAAAATAACTCCTGTGATTTTTTATGCATCGTAAGACACTTCTCTTTTAATTGTCATACTTCTCTTAAGTGAATGATTTTATATTATCTGATCTGCTATTTTGACTTGAAGGAGGACACACTCGCAAATAAGTCAAGTGATTCGTGAGTTTAGGAAGACGACTTATCGAGTGCCAATGGCCATATTGGTACGTAATTGTACATTTTGTGACATTAAAGTGATTCAAATTAATAAAAAATGTTCTTGTTCAATTTTGTAATCCGGTTAGTCGGTGTCCTCCTGACAATATATGTTCCCGTCTCTCAACTTCGTGTGATATTCTAAGCCCTTCGTATCACTATTAAGTGGTGATCCCTTACCTATATGGCATTCTAAAAGGTTCTTAGCTTTAAAGTTCTTTTATTTCTTTTCTTACTTGGTTAAGAACAATGATTGATTTGTGCCTTTCTCTTGTTCTCTTTCTTTCAATAAATTTTCACGGAGTCTCCAGGAGATGCGTCTGTTTGATGTTTGACAACCACTCTTGTCTCTTCTAATATTGTTTAATTTAACAGGCCTCACGAAAGCACTACTGCACCAACAAGCATGTCTGCATGAGTGAAAATATTGATGAAACCTGGTAGCTTGTGTGACAATTATGATTTTTAAGCCTCTATTTGCACATCTAAATTTCCTAATATAAGCTTCTTATATATTTTTTTCTTTCAGTAAGACACTTTTAAAGGACGAGGGTCTTGGTTGTCTTGAATTCAAGTGAGCTCAAGTTTTAACTCTTACATTCTTTCAGTTGTGCTTATATGCTGGGAACTGAATACAGTTGTACATGACCAGCCACAGCTTTATTCACTTGGCTTTTCTTTTGAACACAAAAATAATAGGAATGCAAACAAGGTTAAGTCTCATCCTTCCCTTCAAAAAGGTGGTTGTAATGAAGTTCATGACATTGAAGATCTCATAAAAGTTGGACGAAGTGTTAAAGGTTGATTATTTTAACAAATCTGACATAATTTCATAATATACTGAGTTTATTTTTTTTTTCCTCATGTCATTGCTGACATAATTCTTTATTTCCAATTTCAGGGTGTGCATATTTTGCGGCACAGACAATGGCGGAAGAAGCACAAGTGGTTTTCTGTCCCTATAGTTATGTGATAAATCCAGTTGTCAGGAGAGCAATGGATGTTGATATTAAAGGATCCATTTTGATTATTGATGAGGCACAGTATGTTGTTCTTTTTAGTTTGTTATTGTTTTTATCATCAGGTTTGCACGACAAACCAACTTATCAAAATTGTGTATGTGCTGATTCTTGACTTCTTAGAAAATTGGTCCATAAATCTAAGTATAACCCCAACATGCAATGCTTCTAGCTTAGACATTGCAGTAATGTGCTTTTGTTTGGTCAAAAGTACTTCAGGTGAATTTATTATATGCCTATACTTTGAGTCAGTATCTTCTGGGGTGCCTCAGCTTAGGAAATGGTTAGCCGAGCAATCCGAACTGTCTAATTTCAAGTGAGGAGAGATTTCTAGGTGGTCGGAAGCTTTGAGATATGTAACCTAGGGTTATGGTCCTACCCATTTCGGTGGGGGTGCCCCAAACGTTGTGAAAGTCGAATGCTATAGGGTCCCTATGCAAAATGCATCCCTTCTATATGTCCAGTAAATATTGTAATTGAAGAGTAAGAATTAATTCAGGAAATTCCTTTTTTTCTCTCTCTCTCCTTTCTAATATCTTATCTTGTCCAACACTACAATCTCTAGAATTTGGGATCTCTTGAACTTTTGGTAAATATGTCACAGGGCCCTTCAATAAAGGACTGGATTAAATATCTTCAAAATTCAATAATAAACTAAAATTATGTTTTATTGGTAGGGGCACTGCAAAGCATTGACTTCTTTCCTAAGTTGTAGATAATCATACCAACTTTTTGTTTTTGAAAGTTTAAGTCACCTTTTCTTTCTCAGTAACACGGAAGATATGGCGCGGGATGGTGGCAGTGTAAATGTTGATGAAGAAGCGCTTTCTGGCAAGTGGCTTCCTATCAATATTAGTAACTTGTAATTCTATACAATCAACAAATTGAATTTACCTTCTTTAAATGAATCTATTTTTGCAGTGCTACAAACGGAACTAGGTCAACTATGCACAGATGAGAGTATTGCAATGATATACCAACCTTTACATGATGTGATCCAGGTACAATTTATGGAAGGCAATGATAAAAGAGTGTTGTCAGGAGGGTGGAGTTGGTTTGGGAGGAAAAAAAAAACTATGTTAATGATAGACCTGACTGTGAATATGCAGGGGCTTATAAGTTGGATCTCTCAGAGGAAAGATAATTTGCAAAAGCGTGAGTTTGAACATCATTCATCATGGTAAGTTTATAAAGGGCAAATTCTATATTTTCTTTCTGTCTTTTTTTTGCCTGTTTTATTGATTAGTTTACTTTATTACTGGTTGAACATTTTGGGAATCCAGCAGAAATCCAATTGGGCCAAATGATCAAGAGTCAAGGCTCAAGACCCTAAAAGGCAAAATGGGGCCGTCTGGTGGTGCTGAAATGTATCAGTGCTATACATATGTTCTTAAACTTCCCAGCACCAATCAGACAATGAAACCTGTAATAAAAAAAATCAAGACTCTCTCTGTTGGGATAAACAACATTCTTTTCTCTCTTCCCCTCCATCTCTTGATATCTCACTAAAGAATTAAATATCACTTATTCAGTTGGACGGGAGATAAAGCGGTTACGGAGCTGCAGAATGCAGGCATCACTCAACAATGCTTTCCCATCTTGCAAGAATGTGCTACAAAGGTTCATTATCATTTGACAAACATATTTCCGTTTATAATTTGTTGATAATTGTCAATTCTGACAATTTGCTGTTTAATTCGTGTTTCTATTTGCAAAATAGGCAGTTAAAGCTGCTGCTGATTCTGAGTCAAACGGAGTTTATTTAAGTGGAATTTCCGTTGCTACACTAGAAGGTACATTAACTTGATTCTGCGTTTCTTAATGCTCAATTTCAGGAATTCATGCATTCAGTCTAACAGTGATTGCATTATTTTCTAGGAATATTTTCGTCACTCAGTTATTTCTACTCTGAAAATGGACGTCATACTTCTGATTACCAGCTTGCATTGCAGAAGTACATCGAAAGGGATCCTAGTAAGAACTTAATACCTTCTATTTTGCACTGAGATTCCAAAAGGTCTTTTGGCTTTTAAGTTGCTTAATTATCCCAAAAAATCTTGTAGAAAATGCTACTTTTGGCTGGAAATGCACTTTAAGCTTATGGTGCTTGAATCCTGCTGTTGTCTTCAGAGGAATTGCAAATCTCTCTCTCTCAGTAATTCTAACCTCTGGGTGAGCAAAAATATTTTTATTGTTTTTTACTTGTTTGTTGTCTTTTAAGTGATATTAATTCAAAATGTTTACCTCGCTTATGCAGGACCCTCTCTCCAATGGGATCTTTCGCATCTGAGCTTGGGGTGCAATTCGAAACAATCATAGAAGCACCACATGTAATTGATATCGAATCCCAGGTACTGCAAGTTTGTTATATTCTTACTACTGTTTTATGTATTGAATTGTTTTCTGCATCTCATCCACTTAAGAACGTCAATCTTTTCTCAGCTTTGGGCTTCAGTGATACCATGGGGACCAGCTAATTGTCCACTAAATGCCAGTTATAAGACTGCTGACAGTTATGCATTTCAGGTACAATCTATTACTGCCAGCTATCTCTCTCTCTCTCTCTCTCTCTCCCCCATCCCCTCCACCCCTTCATGCCCCTTTTCCTCCATCCCTGCATTATCTTTTATTTATTTGTTGTTTTTGAGTGTTTATTTGAATGCTTTTGGTTTTGGTTTATGAAGGATGCACTTGGGATTTCTCTTGAAGAAATATGCAAAGTGGTCCCTGGCGGTGCTCTTGTTTTTTTCCCTAGTTACAAATTATTGGATAAGCTGCAGATGAGATGGTCTCAAACGGGTCAGTGGTCAAGGCTGAATGCCAAGAAGCCTGTGTTTGTTGGTAAGATCTCAAAAAAGGATTCTATAGTTCAGTTTCTATATAAACCATACTAACTAGAAATTTAGTAGTCAAAATTGTACTATGCTTCCAGTAGCGTAAATGACTGCATGTCCTCAAAATGTGTGAGGAAGGGATCTATTTCTTTAGAAAACAGAGTACACATCTTGGACTGACTAAGTGCAGTTTAAAAAAAAATGATAGAAGGGAAAATTTTCCAGATATTATTTGCTTGGGTTTTAGATAGATAACTTGAGGTTTGATAGCATCTTGAATGTTATTTCTGGAAGAGCCAAGAGGAAGCGCTGAAGATTTTGAGTCTGCTATGAAAGGTTACTATGATGCAATAGCTGGAAAGACCAAACCTTCAAGTAGAAAAACTGGGAGGAAGCAAATCTCCAAAAATCGTGCAATTAAAGATTCTGCCCATGCCGTTCAAAACGGTGCAGCTTTTCTTGCTGTTTGCCGTGGCAAGGTATTGAGTCGATGATTTTAATTATAGTTGATATTTCTTGCTTCCTATTTGTACATTGTTTTTGCATCTTCCTATTGAGTGGCATACTGGCATTTACTCAACTAGTGTTATGCATGGGGTTAGGGGCTGAGCCAGACTTTCAAACTATGGGGCCCTCAAACATGAATGGGGATCAATCATATAACATTTTTATGTTGAGAATGGTGGTCAATTCTACAGTAGCCATGACATTTTGCTATAAATTATATATAAAATCATATATAAATAAAAAAAATAAAAAATGGGGGTTAATTGACCCCCATTCGACTTATATGCATCCGCCCCTGCATGCGGTCTTTTACAAAGATGTCATGTATGCTTCTTAGTCATCAAAACTAAAAATGCACCTTCTTAAACTTTAGTTGGAAGATTTGAAATCAATTTCTTCACATATAATTGTGTAGCTAATTATCTCACTTCTGTTGTAAAGGTGTCTGAAGGGATTGACTTCTCTGATGAGAATGCTAGAGTGGTTGTATCCTTATACCGCATTTTTTGTATTTAATGTTCCTTATTCATCCCTTATTTTGAACAGAGAACGTAAAGTTATATTTCAGGTGATAGTACTTTTGTTTCAACATATATTTCCTTGACAAAATAAAGGTGATTGTTGGTATCCCTTTTCCAAACATGTAAGCATTATCCCTTGATACAATTATTTCTTAGAAGTAGTGCAATTAATTTGGCACTTAGTTTGAGTTTGACCTTCTTTCCTTTAAACAAAAAATTGCAGAAATGATGTTCAAGTTGTTCTGAAGAAGAGGTATAATGACACATACAAGTCATCAAAAGGCCTACTGAGTGGTAGTGAATGGTACTGCTATCAAGCTTTTCGAGCCCTAAATCAAGCTGCAGGTATGCTTGTCTCTTGTTGATAATTTTGTTGTTGACCTGCTTGATCAGGAAGGCATTACTCGAGTTCTGTGCATTTTTTCCGTATTGCTATAATTAAGTGCAGTAAATTACTCATTTTTCTTGCCCAATCTCTCTTCCAGGTCGATGTATTCGACATAGATCAGACTATGGAGCCATTATATTTTTAGGTATGCTCATATATTTTGTTGTTATTTTTTTTCGTTTTTTATCTAAAGCCTAATTTAGAGAGGTAAGACCTGGTATATGAAGATGTTATAGTTTCCCTTTATTATACACCCTAATTCTCCTTTGTTACTCACTTATCTCCCTAGTGAAATTCCCTACAATTCCCCGTGCTCCTTGCACCTTGCAGAATCTGATCCTGTTCTCTATGGTGGAATAGCGGTATCACTGACTATAGTTGCTGACACCTTGTCCTCATTAGTTCCATTATTTTTTCAGTTGGGAATTTCTTTTGCATCCGATGTCGTGCTGGAAAGTCACTCCATTAGAATAATTTTGTAATTGTAAAATAGGGTTAGTTAATAGACAGCATTAGGGTTTCTCAATGAATCGAACCAGCTCTCTCATTTTCCTTTTCTTCTTCCCTGTCTTGTCCGTTTGTAGACCCTTGTTATTTGTAGAACTAAACAAGAATTTTTTTTGTCTTGATAATTTTGTTTCCTGAGCCTATATGAGATTTTAATTTCGAAGTAGGGACTTTCCAAAGAAAATAATAGAAAAAGAAAAGAGAAGTCCAACCTTTTTTCCTTTTCAAACCTGATTGCAAAATTCAAATGCAGATGAAAGATTTAAGGAAGAGAGGAACCTTATGTACATCTCAAAGTGGCTTAAGAGCTCAATTAAAAACTACGGCAGCTTTGAAGAATCTTTAGAGGGACTGCAATCTTTCTTTCAGAATGTGGAGGTTTGTTTGCTACAATTTTGTTCTCATCTTCAGATTTTATAATCTCAGAAAAGTATGCATTTTTTTTAATTCACTGAATGAAAATTATTCTTGTAACAGGCAAAGATAAAGAAAGAAAATAAGGATCAAGACATTGAAGTGATTGCAGAAATCGATCCACTAGATTCTAATTGTGACAGGAGAAAATTACCATGGGATAAGCTGAATCTCTCTGACAAAGCAACCCCAGAGAAGAAAAATAAAAAATCAAGAAAGGCTAGCATGACACAAAATTGTACACAGATTGATAAAACTTATGCTACTATAGAGAGGTCCCCCTTGTCCCTGGCGAATTCTACAGTGGCTGGTGAACACCTCTTTAGGAACTACCAGTCCAGTGCCAAGGCTGAGATGATTAGTCCTGACGAGTCTAGGTAACTATAATTTTAGTTGACTTCTTTAATTGCCTTTCTTGAGTTAGTATTTCTTTTTATCTAGCACGCTATATTTGTGTTAAGTTTACCACTATAGTAAGAAGCATCAATGAAAATAATCATGGGACTGGATCCAATACCTAATACTAACAGGATGCATTCAGTATGTACTGCTATTATTTTCATTGGGGCTAAATTTGGATTTGCACCTATGCAGAAAATTAAAGATTTCTAGCTTATCATGGGGAAACAACTTGCCATTGCCCCTATCAGGTCAGCAAAACAGGCTCGATGAGCCCCAGCCGAAACCCAACAAACCAAATCAGTTTCAAAATGGAAACCTTGCAATTTGTAACAGTGAATCAATAGTAACTCCTGAAAAGGCTTCTTTCATAGACCTTTCCAATTCAGATGAAGAGTTGAACTTCAACCACAGTGCCAAGTCCAGCCAGAAAAGACGAAAGATGGTAAATTCTCAGCTGGCTGGTTGTCCCATGTACAGTGAACAACACACACCCCAAAATTGCACCAGTAATTATACTAAGGACGGGAATAAGGTAAATGTGCTGGGAGTGAAGCTTCGTGAATTGGTTCAGAGTTCTCTTGTGATTAAAACAAATAAAAATCTGAAGATTTGCTGCAAACTGTGCAGAACCCAGCTAGGGTTGGCAGAAAATAACTTAGTTGTCTTATGCACACATTCTAAGATGTCAAAGGTTTATTTTGCGCACATGTTGAAGCAAGGGGATGAAAGTGTGGGCTTGAAAAATATGCTAGTGGAAACTATTGTGTGTGATATGTCTTTAATTAATGAAGAGCTTGTTAAGGAAAATAAGAATCTAGGTGTTTGGTCAGAAGAAGATGGGTGTGTATTTAGGGAGGTTAATTGTCTGTTTTGTCCTTCTGGAAAAGCTTGTCTTGGTTTGCAAGTTCTGGCAGCGAATGCATCAAATGTCCATTTGATAAACAAGGTAATAAATTATTTAATTTTCTTGGCATTTGATTTTTTTTTTGTGTGATTTCAACTATTAGTAATAATCTCGTTTTTTTTTTCCCTTTTGGTGGACAAGATGATCTTTTTTGCTGATAGCTTGCATACAGAGCTTCAACAGCCGAGTGAAGATGTATGATACATTTCTTGTGCTCTTTGTAAAAGCCATGATTAAACCTTTTGAGCTTGGAGTTATATGCCATTAAATATGTCTGGCTTAATTAATCAGCATGAAATTTCATCATTTCTTGTTCATAGGTCATCGAATTGTTGAAGTGTGATGATGGTACCTGCTTATATTCTATGCAGGAAAAAGGAAGTTTTAAATGCAAGCATCAGCCTCATGATGCTGGACTATTGAACTCAGAAAAACCTAAGGTTGGTTTCACCATCTCTGGTATGTTTATGCTGTATTTGAAGATTAGAACATTTTTTTCTAACAAAAAAATCTTTTGCTGCTATAGTCTGGATTACCTGTGAATGAAGACTTTACTTCCAAACTCGTTCCACGGGAAATAGAGACATTTGCATACAGGCCTCTATCTCAGAGTCTAGAAGAACTGAACTCAAGAAAATCAAAGGTTGTTTCTCATTCTCTTTTTATTACAGGGGTGATGATTGCGATATTTTTGGTTTCTAACCCAATTGTCTGTCTTTGCAGCTAAGACTCCCCAAGAGGAATCAATGTGGCTTTGAACTTCAATAGGAATTGTGTATAAGAAATCATAGCTTGACCTTTTGAAAAGATTTTGAGATCCTTCAATACTACAATTTGTAAATGGCTTGTATATGTAGTTAACTACAGATCGTAAAATTGATAACTCAAATATTAAAAGATTGAAATCTAGCACATGTAAATTTATATTACTATACTAGGAACAGCTGAAAGACTGCCAGCTTCCCTTATTACATGGAGGTCATAAATATAGGAAGTAAATCTGATAACCAAAATTATCTACAGAAACATTCTGCCTAATAATTTCTTGTAGAATCAAAGCTGCTGCTCTGCCCTTTTAGAGAACCAAATCGCTGATGTAATTCACTCATTCTAGTCTCCTTTTTTTTATTCTCTATTGGGAGATCCATTTTATGTTCTGTTGTAATTGTGCCCGTTGGGCTTGGATCCAATCATACACGTCCAAATCAATGACAGGGCCATATGGCAATAGCTCTGCGGTAATCTATTTTACCTCTCTTGAATGAGATTCTGACATTGCTGCTAGAGAACCCCTTATTGTAGCAATACTCCAGGATTGGCAGCTGCGCAGAAGTTGGGTTCCACCGTGGTTTCTTGGGTGCTCGTGTATTAAGGCCTCTATTGCATGTCAACACGTCATTGTAGATGGTTTGGATTAATATTCCTAGAAAAAAAAAACACGAGTTTATAACATAATATAAACCATAGAAAAGTATTATCGGGATAACTATAATGACTTTTCACCTTTAATCTAGTGACAAAAGACAATGTTTATGATTTTTAAATTTTTTAATATATGTATTAAAATTTTGTTTTTGTAAAGTTTTTATAAAGTTTAGCTCTCATAAGACGACAAGTGTGCGCTTGTAGTCTATTAGTTAAGAGTTTTACTTGATGTTTGTGAAAACTATGTTTGTCTTTTCATATATTATCCATTATATAGTCTGGCTCTATTTAAAAATTTTAGTGCCGCCTCTGAGTGAAAGTCATGAGTTCAAAATCGGAATAAAGGACATTATTTGTTGTAATTAAAAAAAATTAAAATCTGAAAGCTTATCCTCCATCTTATTTTTGAAAGAAAAAAAAAAAACTATAACGACTTCATCAAATACATTTCAGAATTCAAAGTTGCATTTTTTTTAATAATTATATTAAACCCCTGATCCATCTCCGCACCCTCCCATATTAATTAACTACCATAATTCACCATCTCCGCATCCTTTCCACATTAATTAACTACCTTAATTTCCACACCCTCCCCACATTAATTAACTATCTTAATTAGCATCCTCCCCACATTAATTAACTACCTTAATTAACTTTGATTTAATTAATCTGGTCCCAGAGATATCACCGCATCGTTTTTTTTTCTTTCAAAATTGAATATTCCTTTTGTCCCCGCGATCTCTAAGAATGTTTAAGATAAATACTCAATTGTCCAAAAATAAAAACTCCAATATCAAAAGATAAATACTTCAAACTTTTAAGAATAAATTCAAATTGCTGCAATGTCCAATGGAGAATTACTTCAATATTAAAGTATAACTACTTCAATGTTTAAGGATAAACAATTCAAGTTTTAAGGATTAATACTTATTATGCCGTCATTTTTATCCATGCCTATCGAAACTTAAATTTCGCCAACTCTGCCCATGAAACTCAAATTTTGTCAAAAATGACCAAACCGGCTATTAAATAGCCGGTTCCTAATTTTTATTAGAAACCGGCTATTATACCGCCGGTTCCTAATAAAAATTAGGAACCGACTATTAAGCCGCCGGTCGCTACAAAAAATTAGTTTATTTATAAGTGTGCACTGTTCCGAAATTTCCTCATAATTCATTTCATCAAATTTCACACTATCTCTCATCACATTATCTCTTTCTCCCAGATTTCTCCTTCTCTGCCTGTTTTTGCAAGTAAGTCCCTATATTTTATTTTATATTATTCAGTAGGCCAAAATAGTTGTAAATTGCTACTGTTTGTTAGAAATTGTTAAAATTTATTAGAAATTGGTACCAATTGTTATAAATTGTTATAAATTAATTAGAAATTGCTACCAATTGTTATAAATTGTTATAATTTATTAGAAATTGCTACCAATTGTTATAAATTGCTACCGTTTGTTAGAAATTATTAAAATTTATTAGAAATTGTTATAAATTGCTACCAATTCATTAGAAATATTCCAATTTTTTTTTTATAAATTAGGAAAAAATTGCTACCAATTGTTATAAATTGCTACCGTTTGTTAGAAATTGTTCAAATTTATTAGAAACTGTTCAAATTTATTAGAAATTGTTATAAATTGCTACCAATTCATTAGAAATGTTCCAATTTTTTTATAAATTAGGAAAAAATTGCTACCAATTGTTATAAATTGCTACCGTTTGTTAGAAATTGTTCAAATTTATTAGAAATTGTTATAAATTGCTAACAATTCATTAGAAATGTTCCAAATTTTTTTATAAATTAGGTAGTTTAGTATAGTTTAGTATAGTTATAAATTAGGGTACAATTTGGGTATAAATTATGATTTGTTATAAATTAGGGTATAATTTAGTATAGTTATCTAACTTGGTAAAATTTTGTATAATTTATGATAGTTATATAACTTAGCATAATTCGAAAATAATTAGTATAAAATAGTATAATTAGCGCATTTTAGCGAATTTAAACATGTTTTTACACAATTTAAGCCCGTTTAAACGTATTTGAGTTCATTTTAGCACAATTTAGTGTTAGTTTAGCGCAATTTGATCATAAATTAATTTAAACGTATTTGAGTGCATTTATGAAATTAGGATGGCTGGAGGTAGAGGTAGAGGACGGCCCAGACGTGCACCACAGGTTGAGCCGCCGATTGACACCACCAGTACCGAGCACTTTAGCCCTCTCTTATGGATACCCCACAGTGAGCACAGGGTATCCCTGGCTTCCCGTGAGGTATGCTACTTTTTGTCTACCTCCGAAGTTTAAATTTTGTTGTATACATTATGTAATACATTGTTTTGCTATTTTTCAACGCAGGATGATTTTCTGATGGACGTCAATTTTTCTGTCCCTCGGATGCAGTACTTCTCATAGATGGACCCATATCTCATCCAGCTGAGACTATATCAGATTGTGTCCATCCTGCGGGACACGACTTCCTCCATCAATGCATCTCTCATCGCAGGATTAGTGGAGCGATGGCGTCCCGAGACGTACACGTTCCATATGCCTTTCGGAGAGATGACTGTCACGTTGCAGGACGTGAGTGCCCTCTGGGGTTTGCCGACCAGGGGTATTCCCATAGGCGGAGTATCTGACAGCAGAGACTTCGCACATGACATCGATCAGTTTTTGGGGGCAGATCTGACAAAGCTACGGGCCGATAAGGGGAAGTCCATTTATCACATGTAGAGGACAGAGTTGCGGCGACACTTCAGTGCCGGTCTGACGGCCGTCTTTAGTGATCTGGAGATTCGGAGGTAATAATAATAATAATATTTTACTTTTGATCTGTTAATTAACTTATTGTAGGGCTCGGAAAGTCGCAGGGCTAGGTTAGCTAGCGATGCGGTTTATATTTGTGGGGGAATGCCCCCGCATGGATTCGGCGCTCCAGTCTCTCAATCGGACATGAGCGGGCAACGAACTTGGGACATTGCTGGATTTCTTTCCGTATACCTTCCGGTTCACCCTTAGCCAGACCTACGTTCATGATCAGTCAGCCAGGGTTTTATTGTTTGATTGTGGGGACGTTTAACTCCCGATGGGCGCAAGCCCCCGCCGTTAATTACATCAGGAAGACTTGTCAGGTCAATCTGAACACCTCGTTCATTCCAAGATTTGTGCCTATTTGGTGTGAATCGAGTAATGGGGCTAAAGAGGGCTCATGTATTATCTTTTATATTCATATGGTTGGTTCTCGTGTATTTTAGACGTACATTTTATCATATGTATACATATTTGTGTGTATAGTTATGTATATGTGTTTATCATTATTTGAGAATTTATGACTATCTTCGTGGAAAGAGATATTTTAATCATCTTATAACATCATTAAAAATCTATATGCATGTTTGGTATTTTGATCATAACATGAGATGCATAATATACCTTTGAAAATATGAAACTTTATTATGAAATTATGATATTTTTATTTATGAAAATGGTGTTTTGGTTATTTAAGGTTATAGCTGAAGCTTGAACATATTTGGATTTGGTTTGTAATTATAAGGAATTTGATTTTGGTTCATTCGGAACTGGTTTGACTTGATTTGGACTTGTTATGAGAAAGTTATGGCCGAAAAAAACTTATTTGTGAAGATTTTATATTTCCAGGGACCTAAATGTAAACTATAAAGGACTGCGCTGTCAACAAAACCTATCAGAAGGACTTATTTGTAAAACAGTTTTATTTATTTGATTTTATTTAAACTGAGAATGGATTTGGGCCTTTGGATTTGAGATTTAGGCTTTAAGATGTGTGCTTCAGTTTTGGGATGTGCACAGAAGTTTGATTTTGGGCTTATGGGCCTTCAAGATCAGTGTTGGGCTTTAAGATTCGGGTTGACAGGGTTTCATTAAACCTGACAAGTGGGGTCAATTGGTCAGGAGTCCTATTGATTCAAGAAAGGAATATGGGCCGTTTGATCAAAGCATTTATATCAAGATTCGTGTTATCGTTTGAACTCTCCATTGGCGCCTTCATCGTTCGGTACAAGCTGCGTCACGATTCGTGCTAAATTAAGGCCCGATAGCACTGGACGACTCCAGTCCGCCTTAGGATACACTGCTCCGGCATATCTCCGGCTGTGTCAGACCTTGAGTTGCTGCAGTCTTTATCGCCGCGACCTCAGGAGCCCATTGGTGGGATCGTCGGCCGCCGGTGGCCAGCAGAGAGACGGCATGCGGCTGAACTTCAAGGCATTGGTACCGAATGAGGCATGTTTTGATTTCTTTCAAAATTTATATGATCTCTACACAATTGATTATTCTTATAGCATCGTACAGGCATATCAGAGATCATGTAAACATCAATTCGAAGTTTGATCATGTATATAGCATAGTTTGATCTCAATTGCTTTGGTTTGGTGCCGATTGTGTGTTCATCAATGACACAAGGGTCAGAGACTGAAATTGAGCTTTCATATAGCTATTTCAGAGCATCATAAGACATATCATATATTGGATTTGGTTCTATGAACATGTTATGCACAATCACATCTTATGCACAAGACTTGACACTTTTTAATCATGAGATTTTATATTTTTAATCCAGATTTTTGTAAAGAAACATGTGAAGTAAGTTCAAGGACATAGAATATGATATATTTGAAGGTACTCAGAACAGTTTTATCATCTCTTTAAGGTTTTATCTATATCTTTAGAGGATTTGTAAAGGTGCCAAGGGTAAATATGTCCATCTGTTGACAGAATTTTCCATTTAATTAATGATTTTATTTAAGGCAATATATAACCTGTAATTGAACAAAATTGGAGTCTATAATTATTGGGAGAGAGTCTAGTTTTCAAATATATTTTTGGTTTTAATTTTCAAGGCCATTTGATGCCTAAACGAGGCCAAACAGTGGGCAGAGGTCATTTACCAGCAAACTGGGCATATGCAATTTTACATTTTCAGAGAAGTATGGACTTTGAAAAATCATAAAAGACAGAAGAAAAATCCTATGAATGAGAAATTTATGTTGAAATCATATGTCTTGAAGTCCTTTATTTGACCATATTTTAGATTTTTATTTTGACTTTTGCATTGCTTGATATTGATGGACTTGTACAGGGAGGTCATGCTGTCAGATTTTATATGCATATTTAAACTTTGAAAATTCATAATTCATGCTATATATGTCCAAGTGATGCAAACTTATAGCCTATCTTGTGTATTTTTGAATGATCTACATGAATATGATCTTATCCATATTGTCTGTTTGGTAGAATTTAAAGAAAAATCGACAGAACAGTGCTGATGGGCATATACTGTGCAACAGTGCAAAAAAATAAAATCCAAAAGCTGAACTTCAGAAATTCACAGAAAATGAAAGAAAAATCGGAAAAATAGAAAATTTGAGTCTAAAGTGGTTGTTTTGGAACCCTATAGCTAACTGTATTTTTACATTTTCAGTTTGATCCTTGTACTATCTGAAATTTACTGATTTATGCACAGAGGTCATTTTACTGTTTTTCAAGGCATATCACACAACCATTTGCTATACAAGCAAGGCGTGTGCTGAGTTTGGGTTTATAGGCATACCATACACTAGTACAGGCATATCATGGGGCTGGTTTGGGTTCAATCATACTCAGAGGGGCATTATGGCCACTGTTTTAATGATAGTAATTAGGTACCATTGATCAAACAAGTTCATTAACTTAGGTCATCAATTTAACATGTGTATATAGACTGACAAGGGGGTATATTTGCATAACAGCCCCTGTAAATATGAAAAATCACATTTTATGTGCTCTTTTCACTTATCATTGGACATGATCATCAAGATGTCATAATGCAAAGAGTATGGAGGGCTTTGACACAGTGTATACTGCTGCCTCTTCATATCTGAACACTCCTTCTCTCACTATATGCACATGAACATCTTTATTTCCCTTTGCTTTATGCATTTGAGTGCACATTGACTTGTCCTTTAGCCTTGCATTGGGGTTCAAGCATATTGACATGCATGTAGGTCCATTTAATTTAAAGGGATAACAAGGAAATCAGCTGACTTGACCTTGCTACCCTTATATATTTTTTTTATTTTCACATTTTATTGTTGAATCCTTGATTTCTTATATTAAATAACTTCCATAGCTTGGATATTAGAGGAAATCAGCTGACTTGACCCCCACATCCTTGTTATGTCCCTTATTTATTTAGAAACCAAATAATTTGTTTTAAGAAAAAGGAGACAGAGAAGACAGAAAAGAAAAGAAGAAAAAGGAAAAAGGCTTGTTCATCGAGCTCTGTGCAAATGCACAGAGCTCTCCCTTATGTGCTTCAAAACAGCAATATATGAGACCAAAACCAAATAAAGCAAAGTTCTAAGAAAGGTGCCCTCAAAATAGTAGCTAATCAAGCAAAGTATAGGACTTTCAAAGGAACTTAAATTGCATTTCTTAACAACATATTTACATGAGGATTGAGCCCTTAGGCATCTACATTGCATCAATATTTGTGCTATACCTATGGAATTGGTGGTTTGACAGTGGGGAGAGGAAGAAAAAGTTTTGAGCTTTCTATGCTATGCTATCTATTGACTTGAATTTCTCAGAGTATATGTGCTCTATTGCTTGGTTGTGTTCTCTTCGAGCTGTAGAGGGTATGGGTTTATATAGCCTTGAGGTAGGGTTTAACTTAGCCAACATGGCATAATCTCACTCTTTCATTTTCTCCTTTCTATTTCAACAGTCTTGATCATTTTAGTGCATCATTTGCAGGGGCTTGAGCCAATAATCATGTGCCAAGTTGGCAATCCGAATTTCAGCCTTTGATTCATTTGATTTGAATGGTTGAGATGGATTTGATTTGTGTCATGCCTTCCCTCAAGCATGGAGAAGATGCTTTCATTTTGGCATCTTGCTACAGCAGCAGGCCAGCTTTTATTTGGTGCAGAAAACAGCCAGCAGCAGGGTGCATTGTTCTTGAGGCGCAGCCAGGCTTAACCCGTGCTCATTGTTTTGTGTATCATCCAGCCAATAAGAATATGCCAGAGAGGGTGAAAAATGCTCCTTTAACATGTGCCAATGCCCATTTTATCGAATTAACAGCTCACTAACAGGTTTGAGTTACATGAAATCCTGAAGTGGTGTTGCCTTCGTGTGCAAGCCGAGTCATGATCCTTCAACTCAAATTGGATGTTCAAACCATGTCATTAGGTCCCTGAGATACTCTCTGACCGTTCAATTTAGGTTTTCGTGTATCGAATCCATGAATTAGCCTAGGGCGGCCATGAGGTGGGTCATTGAGCTTTCTCCCTCTTTAGGCCATGAGAGCTCAAATTGAAGGTTTAATCTTGCTCTCCCTATAGCCTTCTTGCTCGGGCTAAGAAGAATTCGAGTAGGAAGGCCTGCCCTGCTTGATCTCCATTTTCTTCTTTCTTCCTTTTGTTGCGCAACAGGGTCAGAGAGAACGGAGGGAGATAGAGCTGCCAGCGGGCCCCTTTGGTCGGTTCCTCAACAAAAGAGTGCATAGTGCTGGTTGGCTGACTAGTGGGGATCTCCCGTCAGATTAAATGAAATATAGAGATGGGTGCTTATATTTTCTATTCAGGCCAGGCCCAATTGATTTTTTTTTATTTCCTTCGGCTGGGTCTATGCACCTCTCTTCTGGGCTGCTCAAATTAATAACTCAAGTTGATTATTTTAATTCAACACAAACCGTGAGCACCCCTTCTAAAATGGATATATGCATCCCTCCATTTTGACATTTTAAATGGACTCCTCCATTTATTATTATTTTTTTAATCAAATCCCAACGTTAAAGATCTCCAATTTTGTTCACCCTTTCTAAATTTGTGATTTTAGTCGCATATTTTTTATTTTGACCTTTTAGGGTACAACACTTATGTAATTGTAATACTAACCATCTATTTGTTTTTGCAGATACACCCGGAGTTACGTGATGGACCTCTTCGGTACCGTCATGTTTCCTGATGTCAGCGGCGATGCCATCCCCATGATGTATTTGCGACTTCTGAGGGACTTTGATAGCCCGCCGGCCTACAACTGGAGTAGAGCTGTGTTAGCACAGCTGTACCATAGCCTCTGCACAGCTTCTCAGGTTAGTCATTATGTTGTTTGATACTTAATTATTTCATTAATCAGTCAAGTGGAATTACGACTAATAACCTCAGAAATACAGGTGAAGGCCAAACAGATATTACTATCGATTAAATTCGCTGCGCATGCCATCAAGATGCTCGGGATCAAGGGCTGGCGAAGAGTTGGATGGAGTCAGTTGCAGGATCATGGCCAACTCATTGAGGATGCCGGACAGAATGGGCGTGTGATCAGCATGTTGCGCGACGCCGGAGAGAACATCGATTGGCGGGCAGTAGATCCATTCGAGGCATATGCACCGGCTGTATTCACTCAGG
Organism: Carex arenaria; assembly: GCA_964058825.1. NCBI lineage: Eukaryota > Viridiplantae > Streptophyta > Magnoliopsida > Poales > Cyperaceae > Carex > Carex arenaria. Next base: position 269,129 of record CAXKVW010000044.1, on the reverse strand, counting down.
ATATGTCATCTCCACCCCACTTGGACGCAGACTGGGACTATTATCACTGGGTGCTGTCTAATTCCGGCTGGGCTGCCTACTACAACTCTGATGGATGTCCAGTGCAGCCACCGGTAAGTCGTATTTGTTACGAGTCGAGTTAGTTCAGTTTTTTTCATTAGTACAAAAATTTATATCATTATTTGGTTTGCAAGGTCCGGCTAGCATGCCGCCGCCGCCGCAGTACGAGCCTGCATCTTACGACCATATGGAGGATTATGGGGTGACTATCAGTCTCGCTGAGATTGAGAGCCTATCACCATCCATGCCGGGACGATACCCTACAGCGATGGCACACGATGGTGAGGCCAGCGGGTCACAGGCCCCTTCTGACTTTACGGCTGGGCTGGCAGACTCTATCTTCTCTACACCCCTGCCTCCTCCAGCTACTATTATGGGGGATGATGATTCGTGGGAGACAGCATCACGTCTCAGGAAAGAGGCAGATGTCGCTGCTGTTGTTGCACGTGATGCGGTCTGGACGAGGTTGCCCGACAGGTATAATAGAGGACAGGCAGCCGAGCGATACTCCCCTTCTCCGTTTAGATGATGATAGTTTTTTACTTTTATTGTTCCCGTAGTATTTACATTTGGATCTGTTATGTTTGTCATTTTATGGTTGTATTATCTCTGTTTATTTATTTATATTTCCTACTCTATCGTTTGTCATTTGGATCTGTTATGTTTGCCATTTACATATCGTTTTTCTCGTTAAAGTCATAATAAATTTAGTTGAAATAAATCAATCAACAAAATTTATGAATTAATCGTCTTAAAAACGAGAATTTCAAATGATTCGTAACATATAACATCAAAATTATATTTCAAATATTCAGAGCGAATTTGATACTTACAAATTACTAAAAAACTATACATCAACTACCCATATTTAAAAAAAAAACTAATTTTTATTAGAAACCGGCTATTAAATAGCCGGTTCCTAATTTTTATTAGGAACCGGCGACATAATAGCCGGTTTGGTCATTTTTGACAAAATTTGAGTTTCATGGGTAGAGTTGGCGAAATTTAAGTTTTGATGGGCATGAATAAAAATGACAGCTTATTATGTCTAAGCTAAATACTTAATTGACTAAGGTAAATACTCCAATTCAATGGATAAATAATGTAATGTATAAGGATAAATACTTCAATATTAAAGAATAAATACTCCAGTTTGTAAGGATAAATTCTTATTATGCCTAATATAAATACTTAATTGTCTAAGAATAAATACTATAATCTTTAAAGATTAATACTACAATCTATATAGATCATAGATAAATACTGCTATGTTCAATGAATAAATACTATATTGATACTTGAACTGAAGGATAAATACTACATAGATTAGGTTGGCCCATGAATTTTGATCCTGATTAGTGGTCCCCCATAGTGCACGAAACAGAGAAATTAAGAAATTCACTTGGTAGCTGCTACAAAGCCTTTAAAAAAAAAGAAATTAAGAAATTACTGCGGGGATACAATTTGGACATTTTTTACGTACATAAGTACAGTTCTCTTCATAGAGATTAATACTTATGTTATTCAAGATAAATACATTAATGCTACATGTTAAATACTATTGTTCTGTTAATGTTTTAGTGGTCGTCCACAGTACGTTTTGGACTTAGTGTGGAGACGATACAGATATAATGTGTCAATTTGTGCAGAGACACAACTTTTTGTCGTTGTTAGAAGCAGAGATTAATACTTATTCGAAGTATGATAAATATAGTAATGAGTCATGTTAAATACTACCATACATTTAAATGTTCAAATGGTTGAATCTCATAGTTTTTAGATTTTAGTACAGAGATGGTGCTACGGGGATAATTATCATGTTCCTTTTTGTTACATCATTGTAAACTTTATTTTGTTACTCTTGCCTATATTTCATGCATCCTGTTTTTGTGTCGTTATCGTCAATAAAACACAGGAATAACATAGGATAATAAGCAGAAAATTCTTCCATAGGATAATAACATTACAAAAGTAGTCGAGTAATTTAAGATATTCACTTGCGGTTTGTAGTGACAAGTCTACGATTTCAGATTCTTTTTTTTGCGTGAAAATTGTTCCAGGCATAATGTATTAAGCTGACGCCGGTTGTCCTCGCGTGGATTTCATTTTTTTGTTTTTTCGAAGGTCAGCTGATAAGCAGCCGACTGACAATATATTGATAAAAAAAAATATTTACAAATGTTGCAGTTTAAACTTCTCAACTAGTAAATAAAATAATAAGCTACATAAGCGAAGGAGCGGGCTTGATCAATGCCCATTTTGGCCCGCACAAATATCCTTTTAACAATTTGTTCCCCAATGCAAGATCTCTTGAGCCACTGCGTTTATTAATCCTTGCACTTGTTGCTGCTTCTGAGAGAATATCCTTTGATTCCTCTCCTTCCCCAGCATCCATACTCCCACTGGTCATGCACTATCCAATGCTCCCCCCATACTTCAACAATAGATGTATTGATATTCGGAACCACCATGTTTATTATTTCCATAAAACTCCACCAATAAACATAGGCTGCGGTGCAGGGATCCGACTCTGCTGTTTTTTTTTATAACAAAAGCAGGATTCTACTTTTCCGATTCCAACAATTCAAAATGTTTCATTTGCGTATCTCGATAAAGAAATTTTTCTATGCACAAATCTCAACAAATTTGAATGGTTACGATCGGAAAAGCAGGACTCTGTTTTTGTTATAAAAAAACAGCAGAGTCGGATCCGCGGTGCAGTACCAAAATAAATGTTCTCTTGATTCTATATTTATAATTAATGCATTTGCTATGCACATCACCCATTCCTTCCTCATCACACAGCTTCTTGAGGTGAATTAAATTTGTACTGGTAGTTAATTCTCACACGTGTTCAGAAAAAAAAATTCAATAAAACAGAGCTCCCGGCGAGGATCGAACTCGCGACCTTTCGCTTACGAAGCGAACGCACTACCACTATGCTACGGAAGCCTTTGTTGCGTGAACCTTCTAATATGTTTATATAATTAAACTAAAATAGTGAAGACCAAGAGTCCAAGTCTCCAAGACGAGGTGAATCTTTCGCTAAGTGCCGAAGACAATTTCCAAACTCCCGATTTTCTCCTCGGCCTTTCAGTTTTCATACCCGGTCCCGTAGAAGAGAAGGGGGCACCGAACCAAACAAACAAACAAAAAAACCTCTTAACCTCAGAAAATGGCGCTACGGCCTTTCATCACTTTATTCGTCGTCACCGCATTTCAGGTCTTCTCTCGCTATCTTGAAATCGTCACGAAGGTCAGCAGATCCCATTTTTCACTTCTTTCTTTCGGTAATTCGGTTGGTTCTGTTCAAATGATAGGAGAAGGTTCCATCTGGATTTGCGAAAATTTCCCCTAATTAGCCGTTAAATGTTTCCTGGCTCGGTTAAATAGAAACTATGTTTCTGCTATAGAAATCTGATTTCCAAAGTATTGTTGTTGAGACTGTCTAACATACAGTATCATTTACTGGTTATAATTTTTGGATGAAGTTAAACAAGCTTGAGATTTTGTTTGGTTTATTGGAAGTAAGATGATTAATTGGTATATATATGAACTTGGGTACCGATAGATTTATACGTTAGCTTTTTGTGAAGTATCAAATAATAAGATTTGTCAGTACAATTCTTTAAGCTCTGCTGGTCCAATCCCCAGATATGTTAATTTGTTATTGTGGGAAGAAATTGCTAAAGCTACAAGCTGCTACTTAATATCCCCCGCATTATTCATGTTTCCTGGTTAATTTCTCTTAGCCAAACATTGGATCAAAACCACTGACATCTAGGTCTAAGAGCAATTAAATTGATGTGTTTCAATTTAATTTAGATAGTTGAGCACTTAGGCCTGTGTTTTGGTCTGATTTGGACGGACTCATTTAGATAGGGGAGTTCTCAGTACCTTGTTACCTACTACCATTTACTCTTTGGTTAGCAAAATGGTGTCAGTTCAATGGAACCGTTTCTTCTATTAATTTTTATTCTTTTGCAAATACCACCTTAAGAGGAAGCTATAGTGGGTCTTTTAGTCTTTAGCAGTTAGCACAGCCTGAGAGTATGGCTTTTATTAGAGTTTGTCTTTCTTACATAGTGCTTTTATTTGCAATTTAGAAAGAATCAGCAAGTGAAGAACAAATTAAACTCAAACAAGAAATCAACCAGCTTTTGAAAGAGGCCAGTTCCTTGTCGACGTAAGTGATTCAATCTCTTTGCCTTTTGTTATTCACATATTCCAGTCCATACTTCACTAAGAAGTTCATAGTATCTAACAATTTTTTGAGTTTGATTGATTTTATGTTGAGACAAAGGTGCAAAGGAACCAGACAAGATGCCTTTATAAGAATTTTAGCTTAATTATTAACTCTGCCAAAACACAGACTTTTGTGGAAGCAATTCTTTCTGCATAGTTTTTTGATATGTGGGGACATATTTTTCTTTTGCAATGTCTCTGTTAAGACAGTCACATTTTCAGAATGTCAAAGTTTTGTAATGTTTTTCTAAATCTAGCATCTCTTGCCCATTGATTCCGGTATTTTTTTGTTGTAATTCCAGTCCATCTACCTTTGCTCAAGCAGCAATGCTCAAACGAAAGGCAGCTTCCAAGGAGAAGGAACTAAACAAAAGTATGCTTGGTTTTTAATTTTTTTTTAATTTTCAGTTAGTATGGAAATTACATCCAATATTTTGCTGGTAGCACCCAACATTTCTTATACTTTCTACTAACATGCAACATTACTTTGAATTATTTACACATGGCACGAAATTGTTCAAACAAAGGTTATGTTTAGCAATAACTGACCAAGTTGCCTTAAGGAGGAGAAATTGCTCCATTGGTCATCACTCAAAGGTTGAAACCCATAAATAGAGAAAGCTCCTATATTTGACTTTATTTTCACTTGGCTAAATCAACAAAAACAAAGACCAACTATCTAGGAACAGGGGCCAAATTGTCTACATATAATGGTGAAATCTTTTCTAGTATATTAGGCTAATTTTTGGCTGTCAGTTGCAAATGTGAGAAAACATTGTTGTTATGTGCAAATATGGTGGCATGTTGGTGTAATTTGCATTCCAGTGGCTTTAGTTTAAAGTGATTGTTAATTATTTAAATTTTTGTTTAATTTTAATAATTAATATTACAGTACAGGAGGAAAAAGAGAAGGCTAAGAAGTCTTTTCATGATCAATATACAGAAAATTTGAGAATAGCTAAGGTAGCATTTGTTGTATTTTCTAATGGTTTGGGATTCCTTGATCATGGTTTTATTTGACAATCTTACAATTTTGTGAAGTCAATTTTAAAAAAAGCTTCAGACCAGAAAAGAAGCTTGTAGGTGTATTGTTGGACATGTATACAGCTAACCTATCAAATTTCATGCCATTTGAATACTGTTTCATATTGTATGAAGGGTGTTAAATACATAATGTTTTTTTTTTGAAGTAGGTTAATTACAGAATGCTGAAAAGTCAAAATCATTTGATGTACTATGAAACATAGACGAATCTCATCTTTTTAACATGCATGGCATGTGTTTCATATATGTCATGCCTAATGTTGGATCAAAGTTATTTTTGCAACGATGATCAAGTTTGCCAATGTCGTCAAGATAATTACTTGTCTAGGGGTCCTAAGTCCTAATCTTTATTTTATATGCTGTATTAATTGAAATTGAGCATTTTTTTAATTTAGCTGTGTAAATGTGCATAAATAGGTGCTAGTCTACTGTATGCTCATTTGGTTATTTTGGAGTACTCCCATTGCATCAGTTCCTCAACATATTTTGCAACCCTTTGGTATGGCTCCTTTTTCTTTTTTGACACTTTTATTAACTTTTTTAGAGATTTCCATCCTTGTATTTTGATCTGAGCTTTTGTTAATATTAGTGGTTTTGCTTTGCTGTACCGTCACCTCTTTGCAATTTGGGCTGGAATTAAATAAAAATCACATTAGGTTTTTCAAACTTTTCTTGCAAATGTCTCTGATTTCTCTTGTACTTCAAATGATTGGCTATAAATTGATGGCTGGGGGTTTACCACCTCATTTGGGATGAATATTTAGAGGTCGAGTTCAATTTTTGTATTTGCAGTAAGGATGTGGGAAATTGAGCCCTCTATATTCCATTGGAAAACTTGGATATCACATTAGAGGAGGGATAAGTTACAACAATTTTGAGTTACAACAAAGTTACAACAACGTTTTTTTTTTTCATTTTCAAAGTCCAAATCGTCGATCCAAACCGTTCAACATGATTATCTAAATAAAATGTGCTTTCAGATCAAATTTTACATTTTTTTGAATTTTTTTACTATTTATTAAGATGGGTACAAAATTCAATGGTCTGAATTTGACTAGTTTTTGTAAAATACTTAATAAATAGTAAAAAAAATTCAAAAAAATATAAAATTTGATCTGGAAGCACATTTTATTTAGATAATCATGTTGAACAGTTGGGATCGACGATTTGGACTTTGAAAATGAAAAAAACTGTTGTTGTAACTTTGTTGTAATTCAAAATTGTTGTAACTTGATCCCTCCTCATCATATTATTCCATTTACATTTCCTTTATTTGCAAGTAGAAAATTTGATTTATTGCTCAATATTAAATAAGATACTATGCTTTTATAGGAAAGCTAGTTACTTGGAAAGGTTCAGATGCTAGCACTGGTTATTATGCGGTACGCCTATAATTGGTAGAACTACATTTTTTGCATAGATTGTTAGTGTTTCATGAATTACCTAATATGTGTATTTTTGTTCATAAAAGGTTGGGATCATACCATGGTTGGTTTTGACCTCGCGCGTCAGCAAGTTTTTGTGTAAGATGCTTCCTGAAGACCTTTTTGTTTGATTACGATGTTCATAAAATTTGTCCATTTTTGTTTTTCATATTTCTATTTTACAAACAACATAGATTTTGACACGTGAAAGCAGATAGTTTTCTTGTTTTTGCATTTATTTTGATCCAACACCTTTGAGATCATAATATGCTTTGCAAGGATACTTCATGACTGGAGTATGAATTATTTGTATGGTCTCTTTTTGACCATTGGGAATGGGTATTCCCAATGGGCACGGGAATTGAACTAAAAGTTATTGTAATTTCCCGCGCGAACAATATTTTTTAGTTCAATTCCCATACTTATTCCCATTCCCAATAGCCGGCCGAACAGGCTCTAAATGTTGTGTTTGTTGATTGTGTAGCAGTCTCTACCCTGTTCTAATTGATACTTACGTCTGGTGATTTCATATTATTCTTTGTATATTCTTTTCAATTATATTGATAACATGTAGAATCTGATTAGAGTTGATATTGATTTAAAAATCTCCACATTGTTCAACTGTTAAGTAAACAAAATAATATATAAAATAAAGATGAGAACAAGGAAGGCACAAGTATCTTCATGGTCGAGCCCTCTGGTAACCGTCATGGTCGTGTCATGACCAAGTCAAATTCTAACGTGTTGATGTGTTGTGCAAAGTCGTGACCTAAATCGCAAAGAATTGTCATGACATGCGAATGGTTATAACAAGTTAGTCACGTGGTGGTCACGTTTAGTTGCATGTATACGTTTGAATGTGTTTAACTATCATTTTCTGTACTTCATAGGAACGAGAAAAACAGAAAAAAGAATGTCAAAATAAGGAAGAGCTGTAATATAAAGAAATAATGTTGTAACAAAAATGTGTTAAACTTTTTTTGTTGTTTGAAACTTAAATATTTCTATGAGATAATAATGGAATAGTAATTTTATGTTGTTTTGATCACGAGCAATATGCTATTTCGTGCTGTGACTAAGTGTTGTGCCTGTCATTTTTTTTTTACAAAATGTGGTCCGACATGTGAATAGACACAACACCCAGTTACATCGTGATTTTTTTTTTTTTTGCATCCCTAAATTCAAGTCATACGCGCATACTTTGCTCAACTGTAATTCGTTAGATCAATAATTATTATTAGATTTCATCTTAGGACAGAAAATAATTTTGCTTTCCTTGTTAATACATATTTGTCAATACGTGGGGTCTACCGCATTCATTCAAGGAATGCAATAAATTACCTTATTATGTGATTTTTTGTCTTTTTTTGCGCATCTTTTGATTTTGTATTCTATTTTGTATCTCTAAGTTTAACGCATGCCTAAGTAACAGAGTTCTCAATTATTATATATAGTCAGATTTTCAAACTATAGAAATTAAACATACATGAGAGAACCAATCATATAAAAAAATACGAAAAATAGAGAGTCAATTTTATCTTACTATGATATTTTACTCTAAATTACATAAGAAATCATATACAAATATAATTTTAAAAAATATGAATATCAATTGACTCCCATTAGCTCTTCTTCAATCCACCTATAATTACTCTGAATAACCTTCGATATTTCTCTTGAATTATTTTCAAATTTAACGATTTGTATGAACAAGTATGCGTTTCATATTAGTCATATAATCTAGTGCCTTTTGTATTATTTTTGTAAAAAATATATTTAATATAATTTATTTTGAATTTCATATCTTAATCACAAACTTTTAAACTTGTCAAACTATTTCAAATCACAAAAAAATTATTACGATGTGTGATGGTTCCGCCCCCATCTTGTCCATTTTGGTTGAACACTGTAAACATAGTAACAGATTTGAGATTAAATTAGCAAATATTGAAATATATGACCCGGTTATTATTTTTGCTAAAACAAATAATAAATCATATTTTTTAAGAATTATATGGAATAAGTAGAGCACCTTATTTCTATAGTTCGTTAAATTTAGGAATAACAAAAGGATGTGACTAAAAAGTAATGCCAATATTATTTGAAAATTCTGTTACTATGCATGTGATTACTAGTTAAATAAAATTCTCTCTTCACTTGTGAGAAAACCGGATTCTTTTTGTCTGGCTTGGCTTTTTAAATGAATAACAATAACATTATTAATTTTAAATGTGTGACAATTCTACCTTTTTTTTTTTTAAACGCACATCCGTATTTATATTGAAATACATTCATGCATTCTCACCCCTCAATCATGCATTTATACACAACTGAATGCGCAAAGTGTGAAGTGTGTTCTGCCTTGTTCTCAAAAGTGGAGTAGAACTAGGTGCTCCTAAGAGTATCAAGTTTCTTTGTACTCTTAACTCAAAAATTTATCGGATTAATTTCGAACGACGAATCCAAGCCGTTGAAATCCTTCTACTTTACAAATGATGCGTCTACATGTGAAAATTTTAAAGCTTATAATTAATTTAATATAAAGTCAAGTGGTCAAAATTAGAAGGTTTCTAAATTAATTTTAATGCATTCATTTTTTGGAAGACTTTTGACCACTTGACTTTATACTAAATTAATTCGAAACTTTAAAATGTTCACAAGTAGACGCATAACTCGTAAGGTAGAAGGATTTCAACGGGTTGGATTCATCATTTAAAGTTAATCCAATATATTTTAAAGTTAAGAGTACAAAGAGGCTTGATACTCCTAGGAGCACCCTAGTTCTACTCCTTAAAAGTGTACTTGTATAAAAAAAAACATGTGTTCAAATAGCTAGCATGCAATGCTTCAACAAAAATCAGAATATTTAATGAACATCAGAATGGAAAAATATGTATTCTGAAAATAAATACAGTGGCAGATTTATGTAAAAAGAATGAGGTTAATTGATTTTTAATTTTCTTTTTATTTTTTTGTATTTATGTATTATTTTCTATATAATTTAGAGTAAAACATTATAGAATTGTAAACTTTATTCTTATTCTCTATAATGTATGTGTATATGATGAGAGATCCAATTGCACTATTTTATGAAGGCACATCATGACACTAATGTTTATAGATTATTTTTGTGATTTCAAAATCCAAACAGTCGATCAAAATCGTTCAACATAATTTCTCTCTCTCTCTCTCTCTCTCTCTCTCTCTATATATATATATATACACACACACACACACACATGAGGAGGGTTCAAATGCACCCAAATTTCTATGCTCTCATTTGCTTCCAATTCTTTATCTCTTTTATCTTTATTTTCAAAGTCCGGATAGTCGATCCGAACCGTTCAACATGATCATCATAATAAATATGCATGGAGACCAAATTTTATATTTTTTGAAATATTTTTACTATTTTTTAAGATATGTACAAAATCACTTTATTGGATGGTCCAGAATCTCCTTAAAACAATGATTTTATACAATCTTAAAAAATAGTAAGAAAATTTCAAAAAAATATACAATTTGGTCTCCAAGCATATTTTATTATGAATGTCATGTTGATCGGTTCGGATCGATTGTTCGGACTTTGAAAATAAAAATAAAATATTAGGAGCATGAACTTTTGGATGCATTGGTACCATCCTCTATATACGTATTGTAAAGTTGATACTTATTGGTTACAATTTCGGTATGGGCTCTCTTAAAAAAAAACAATTTCGGTATGGGCAAACAAAAATGTAATATACCAGAAGGTGTCTAAGAAAAATTGAATTCCTTGCAATTCATTTACAATTTACATGAAGCGGATCATCACATGATGTCGATTGTCGACTATTTATTATACATAAAATCATTAGTATCTGATAGGAGCAAAATACAAAAAAAAAAAAAGGAGATCCCATCATCTGGAGTTTTTTTTATAAATCATAAATAAAAAAATTATTTTTAGGATTCCAACATGATTGGTTGGATTTTTATAAAAACCATAAAAAACGAGTTGGAAGCCTGTTCTCTACAGTATTTTATCCCCTAGAATGAGCTGCCAACTCGTTCTTGATTTTTTTCCAAGTTTTAACCGGAAAAACAGGGTTTTTAGTCCGGAACAAGATGCCAATTCGTTCTTTACAGTAATTTTTTTTAGAGTTTGCTTATAAAATAAATAATATATTTTGTTTGATTTTGTATATTAACAATAAGATTAATGGACAATCAGATATTTCATGAAGAAAATTAGAAGAAAATGCAAAAGTGAAATACAATAACAAAACTAAAAATTTGTGTCTCTGGATACTTTTTTCTAGGAAATAATATCTATGAATGATTAATGGACATATTTTTCATAATCTAATAGCTCTTATGGCAAAAATCGACTCCATTTTATTTTTTTTCAAAAATTATAGTTACAGAAACTTCTAAATCCTCCATGTAATAGACCAATGTATCATTATTCTAAAAAATCGACCAATTAGAATACTAACATATTTTTTCATAAATAAAATACTTATTTTATATTTTTACAAAAAAAAAGTACTTTTTAAATTAAAATGAGTTTTAATAAAAATAACAATTAAATGATTAAATTTGTTTGTTTTTAAAATATAACAAAGTAAAGTTTAGAAAAATAATACGTACATTTGAAAACCAATCCATTGATTTTTATATAGAATACCAATTCATTGATTTTTATATAGAAAACTAATTCATTGATTTAATAAAATGATAAAATAGCCAAAATACACAAAAAAAAGATCTCTTCAAATGTTCCATTAATCTTATTGTTAATATACAAAATCAAACAAAATATCTGATTTATTTTATAAGGAAACTCTAAAACAAAAATTACTGTAGAAAACAAATTGGCAGCTCGTTCCGGACTAAAAAATCGGTTTTTCCCGTTAAAACTTGAAAAAAAATAAAAAACAAGTTGGTAGCTCGTTATGGAGGATAAAATACTGTAGAAAATGGGCTGCCAACTAATTTTTTATGGTTTTTATAAAAAAAACCCAACTAATCATGCTGGAACCCTAAAAATAATTTTTTATTTATGGTTTATAAAAAAATCTCCATCATCTGATAAGCTGGAATTTCACGTATATCCTCCTAAAACTGCAAAATTGCGTATTTTCCTTTTTAAATTCTATTATAAAAGTATTACCCTTCAATTGCCTAAAAACTGAAATCAGTATGTTTAATATTCTATAAATTACCCTCCTTCTTTAGTGTCATAAACTCATAATTATACCTGTCACTTTCACTTCTACAGTGTCAAAAACTCTTGATCGCTCTCACGTTCTAATCACATATTAATTTATTGGAGATGGAAGCTTGAAGATGGAGGAAGAATCCCTGAGACCTAGATAGGTAGGGGTGGCAAAAAAGCTCGTAGCTCGTGGTTCGATCGTGACTAGTATTTGATTTGCTCAGTAACAGCTCGCTCGTTACTGGACTGAGCTGTTAACGAGCCAGCTCGTTACTAGCTTGGTTCAGAATTAACGAGTTTGAGCTGGGGCCTAGCTTGCTCGCCAGCTCGCGAGCTAACTCGGATTTGTGTGCATTTTATACTGTTAAGCTCGGTCAAGCTCAGTCTAACTCGATCAAAAAAGATTTGTAAATTTTTTTTTCTTCTTAAAACAAGGTCCAGCTAGATCCAGTGAGCTAACTTGTCAGCTTGCGAGCTAGCTCGGTCTGGCTAGTCACGAGTTTGAGTTGAGATTTTAGCTCGAAAGTTCTAAGTTCAGCTCGCTCGGTCCAGAATTAACGAGTTGAGCTAAGGCTCAGCTCGGTCCAAGCCCTATAAATGAGAGCTCATATGTGGAAGCACTTGTAATCGAGCAAGCTCCTCGGTCTTAATTTTTTGGAATTTTTTTCCACTAATTTTGCTCTCTTCTAGATTTTCAGAAATAATTGTAACTATAAGTTTGTAAAATGAACAAAATTAAGGTCACATCATGTTATAAATTAAGAATTAGAATATGACCACTTTAGCTCAAACAAACTTTCTTAGTATTTAATGGGTTAAGTGTTGTACCGGCAGACAATTGACAATTGTTATATGTATTAAATGACGTGTTGCATTTTTGAACATGAAATAAATTACCATTATATACATAATTGCAATTTTGTGGAGGCTTGGGACTTTTTGGTGATAGTATATGCTTGCATGATTTTGTTATGCGACTATAAGAATAAAAAAGCTGGGAGAATCAAAGAAAACAAAGATCAAATATGAAACAAAAGTCAAATATGAAAACACAAAAGTTAAAGGCAAGGTTTAGTGATTAATTATTTAAAAAAAATATTAAATATGATTAATTTGAGTTTTGAGTATATTTGATATTTAATAAATTTGTATTAGGTAAATAATTGAGTTATTGTATTTTAAGAGGGTAAGTACGTTATTATAGAATTTAGTAGGGAAATTACGTAATTTTGAATTTTTGTAAGGGTATACGTGAAATTTCTCCGATAAAGATATAAAACAAAAGGAAAAGAGTTGGTATATGGGCCATATTATGGGCCGGGATAGCCGAATTACCTTTTGCGTGATCGTACGATTTAAAATAAACGAAACAGATTAATTATCTGACTTATTTACAATGATTTTTACCAACGGGAGAAAGATGATCCGATGCGTTTAGTTTAGATCTGACGGTGTATACAAAAGATGGAACTAGCTATCCGAATCTGGAAAAACAACAGAAACGGAAGCTCCAAAAGCAACTCCCAATTAATCCCAATTAATCTCCCTTCTAGAGCGAGAGCGAGAGAGAGAGAGAGAGGGGAGCACACTTGTAGAGACTAGAGAGAGAGAGTAGGCGGGGATACGTGGCGTGTGAGAATGGGCAACAGCAGCAAGGCATCTGCTGCACTGGACATGACCCGCCGGAGAGGACGGAAGAAGAAAGGTCGTCCCTCTCTCCTAGATCTCAAGAAACGGAGCCTCCGTTTGCAGAAGCAACAGGAGGAGCAGGAGCAGGAGAGTCTTAAGAGGAAGAGGCGGAACCCTAATCCTAACCCCTCTAATCCCGTCCCCAACCTTCGCTTCCCCAATTCCTCCTCAGGCCGCCGATCCACTCGCCAGAACCCTAACCCTAGCACCAGCGACCAGGACAAGGACGAGGAAGAGGAGAAGAACACAGGCCGTAAGGAGAAGAAGCTTCGACTAGTGCTCGATGCAGCCTCAAATTCGCCTGATCGGGTGCGCCTCTGACTTTCTCAGTTGATTCTGTGCACATCGGTGTGAAGTTATCGTTGAATTCCAATACTAGCACCTTACATTTCAATGTATTTGTAATCTTCCAAAGACGACAAGATTGAAAAAGTGTCCTTTCTGAGAAGGAATAAATTACAATAGTCTCATCAATTGGAGGCTATATACCGTTTTTTCTCTGCAATGCTGAGAAAATACAAGGTGCTTATTGGAATTCGCGCTTCAACACTGTGCTGTTTCTCGTGTGGTGTTGACAAGTGGAGGAGTGGGGGAGAACTCTAAATGGTTTATTGGCATTTAAAGCGTTGAATTTGGCGCGCAGTGGTTGTACGGTGGAACTGTGGCAGAAAGTCTGTTCTTTTACGCTATATTTTAAGGGATAATAACCCCATCCCATCTCTTGTTTTTCCACTTGAGAGCTGGGACGGACGACTAGTGTTAGTTGTAGCCTGTAGGGCTAGGCTTTTGGCTTTGACCTGGTCAACTGCAAACATTTTCTGGTCGAAAGAAATCAGTTATATGTCGGAAATTTATTTTTGCTCGGAAGGGTTTAATTTTTTCCAATTTTGGTATTTATCTGCTCTTTGTTGGAGACAGCCGAAAGTTTTCCCTTTTTGTCCGTTTGCCTTCCCTTTTTGTACTTCTTCTCGTTCTGTGTTTATTATTATCGGGAATCGAGGATGCTCTTTTCGTATTAGAAACTTTTTCTACTCTCGATTTTTCTTAATTTTCTGTTGACTTTGGTATAAGCTGTTTTTTTTCTTCTAATTTTCAGGCAGAGAGCGAAACCAAGCTTGGTGCGAAAGCGACAGGTGATGATGCAGGTTTGTGGTGCTTCTACAGCTTGCTCATTTAATTGTTATGAGAAAAGAATTGCAAACTTTAAGAGTGGTAATTGAATTTTTTAGTAATACTTGTTTGTATCTATGCTGAGTGGTTCTATAGAGCTGCAAGAGCCTGGCCCCACTACACCTATGCCTGACAAAAAGTTGTTGATTGTCATCCTTGAAAGACTTCAGAAGTGAGTGCTTCATCTTCTTGTTTTTACCCAATTCCAATAAGCGGTCTTTATCTTTCTTTGAATTTTGCTGTCTTTCTAATTTTGTTTTTCTTTATTCAGGAAGGATACATATGGAGTATTTTCAGAGCCTGTTGATCCTGAGGAGGTCTGTATTTCTCTCTCTTATGTTTGATGGATATATGGTTTTTGGTTTTGGGTTGGAAAGGTTATGGTTTGGGAACTAAGTTTTGTTTGCTTGCAAATAAATGTGCTTGCAGTTACCAGATTACCATGATATTATTGATCATCCCATGGACTTTGGGACAGTCCGGGAGAAGCTTGAGAAGGGTGAATATGCTAATTTGGAGCAGCTTGAGGTTTGTATGGCAATATGTTTTGTATTATGCATTTATGTTATTTATTAATTTTTGAAATCCTTTCTCATTCTTTGGAAATGGAAGCATGTGACTTTGGAATCTGGCCTTCTGTTATATCTGTTATGTCTAAAAGTGTAGAACTGGAAATTGATCTTTTAGGTCAGTTTTCTAGCTCAAGAATTTGGAACATCTGTTTTTTTTTTTCTCTACTTGTGTTTTCATATAAAATGAGTTTGTCATGTTTAATAGATTTCTGGGCATTTTGTCTTTCACTTGCATATGTCCAAAGGCCATGTTGTTTTGGGGGTGGGAAATTAGGGGTTAGGGGTTCCAGTGTAAAATTTGTTATCTTTCTCTCACACATCATGTCCTATTCTAGCTGGTCATGCTAGGTAATTGGACCGCCTTCTAGTACTAAAGGGGATTACGGAAGACATATTTCTGTTGTGATTTATGAGGGCTGGCTACAGATTTTTCCTGCAACATTCGTTCTTGTTTGTGTCAATTCATCATATATTTGATTTTTCTGCTCAAATGATCAGAACTGCTGAATTTCATATCAACACCGTGTTTAAAAAGTTGTAGTCTCTGAAAATATAAATCCAATTTTGACAAATGAACTTGCCTTTGTTTATTCATTTCCATTACCATTCTTTATTTGTTCCGAGACAAAGGTCCTTTTGTGGAGCTACAGAAGTTTTCTTCAATGCATGTAATACTGCAACAATGGAATTTTTTAATTAGGAGTTCCTGACGTCGGGCATAAGACTTTTGTTCGTGCCATTTGATTTCCATCTGGTTTGGAGAAACAGTTCCTCTATTTTTTTTTATTCTCTTACAAGTATTGTTGGTTATTGTGTTTTGCAGAGTGACATCTTTTTGATATGCTCCAATGCTATGGTGTACAATGCATCTGACACAATCTACTACCGGCAGGTATTTGCATGGTCAAGATATGTTTACTTAATTTTTTGCTTTAAATTTCGGCACTTAATTGGTAATGCCTGATTAATTTATCAATTGGTTGTAGGCTCGCACTATTGAAGAACTTGCAAAGAAGGATTTCACAAATCTTAAAACAGAGACTGAGAATAGGGAGCAAGAACCGAAGCCGGCTCCGCGCAGAGGGAGACCGCCGTTAAAGAAACCTGGCAGGCCTCCTGCAGCCGAGTGTGTGGTGCCTGATCCTTCTCCTGATGTTGGGTCTTCCAATGCTGGGATCAGCGGGCGATCCCCAATTTTCCGAGGCCAGGACCAGCCATGCAAACAGCCTGATAAAGCTGCAATAGTGGACCTGCCAAAGAACCTTTTTGGTGTCAGGGTCTTGGAGAATAACAGGTCCAGTGAGCATAAATCTGAGAGAAATGACGACTTTTCAGGTCAGATGTTTATATATTTATCTATTTGATGTTTTGTTTGTACTTGTTGCTTAGTTTCACAAGTTTACTGGATTTCTTTTGATTATTTTCCTCTATGCTATTCTTTTGTTTCAAGATCACAACTTTCGTTTAAGCCTGCAGCTGCCCTCTCCTTTGTTAATTTGAACTTAGTATTATTTTCTTTGTTTTTGATAGGATTAGGATTCAAAGGAGGTTGGTCTAAGTGGGGAAAGAAACTAACAGAGATTGATGCAAGCCGCAGGAGCACATATGACCATCCCATCCCATCTGATTCCATGCAAGATCTACCTATTTTTTCCACTTTTGACAGTGAGAGGAAAGCACTGATCCCGGTATGATCGATCTCCTTTCTATATGGTTCAGCTTTTATATTCAACCGCTGCCTATGTTTACTGAACTTTCATAATTGTTGATTTTTTTGAATTGCCCAACAAATGTTCCTTTTGCTTTTTACTGTTAACTTCAGTGATTCCTATCCAAACAATAGTCCATGTCTTCATGAAAACATGCACTCTTCTCTACAACCTTGCCTGAGAAGTTGGTTACTTTCTATTCTTTTATTAGCTTATAGAGTTCATAAACTGACAAGAAAGTTTATCAGCACTCTTTTACATTCTTCTGAGGCTGAAAATGTCCATCACACAAAAGGATGAAAGGATCCAATTCAACAATAAATCAGAAAAAGGTACATTGGTGAAAACTGAAAACAAATGGGATTTAATAAGGTTCAATGTAGAATGAAAAAGCACTTTAGAGATGAATGACATTCTTAATTGTAAAGGTGGCCTTTCATGGTTTTTATTTTTAACTATCATTTTATGTTGTGGCAAAAGCAAATTTAATTAGTGAACTGCCCAGTGGGATATAAGATAATATTGTTTTTACAGTCAGCAATTGTATAAAATTTGAATCAGGTTGGGATCCATCAGCCTCATGCATACTCACGCAGTCTTGCTCGATTTGCGGCTAAACTCAGCCCAGCAGCCTGGAAAATTGTTGCAAAGCGGATTGAGCAGGTGCTCCCTCCTGGCACTAAGTTTGGTCGAAGCTGGGTCGGTGAAAGTGAAGGGACCCAAGAGACATATCCTCCCAAATAACTCATCACCTGCCACTTCGTTCCCCCCACTCATTACTCCACCCGTCTTATGTAGCAACTCATCTACCCAAGTCCCAATAGGTACCCAACCGAACCCAAGAGCGGAAGCTACACCTGTTTCTGGTACAGTGGCACCTGCCAAAATTATTGGAGGCTGCAAAGGATGTATCCAAGTGCCCTGTTTCAATTGAACATTGCAAGGTAATGTGTTTTCTCAAGTAAAGAATTGGGTGGAATCATTGGGGCTGTCCTTGGGAGCAGCAGCTGCAGCCAGATAGAACTGGAGGGGTTGAAGTATGGTTGTAGTAATGGACTTTATGTAGCTCAAAGGTTGTGAATAGGAGCAGTGTAGCACCCTCAGTCTAAACTTTAGGGTTTCAATCTCCTGGACCTGGTCCACCTTGGTCTGCTGTTGTTGTGGATGGGCGATGACAGTAGCCCAATTTGGCACTGCATTTGTGAGGGTTGTGAGCCTTAGTAGAAAAATATTTTGAGAGGTGAATTTATCTGATTTGAGGACATTTTAGGATTTTCTACAGATTGATTCAAATTGAAAATGTTTTTTTTTTCTTATTTCAAATTGGAAGCATAATATTTAATGTGTTGCACTGGTGCAGTGCTGTGTTGGAATATTCTGCCTGAATGGCTCTTTCCTCACTTTGTTTCTGTGATGCGAACAAGTGTATCTTTCATGGCTTATACTTAGCAATTCAATGTTTTACTGTTCTGCATGAGCATGTGGGATTTTGTAACTTCATTTATATAGTCATATCAAATACAGATTGATAGTTAATAATATTGTTTTAAGATTTTGCGAACTGTTCTCTTTTCAAGTTTAAATTGTGCCAATGGATTTGACACTGATACACCCTTTGTTAGGAACTCAGGTGTGCTATTAAATCTGACTAGATCAAAGACAAATATTATGCTTATCCAGCTTATACCCTGTTGATCCAGAGAAAATAAGATGCAGATTAGTGGATGCTTTTCTCTTGTACTTATTATTGAGCTTTCTCATTTAAAAAAAAATGATTTGATGCATACAATTTACAGCATAGCTCTTTTAGCAGTTAGCCCAGGAAAAAGAGAAGAAAGGGTAGGGCCTACGTGAGATTTAAGAATTCTTAAAGGTTCAAACTTGAACTGATTATTGCGCTTTTAATACATGGATATGTGCACTCAGTTTGGCAGGTACAGAAGCATAAATCTGTGCGTGATTTAGTTTGTTAGTAATAACCCGATGAGGCCGATTCAAATGAACAAGTCTTCAGCAAGTAAAAGTTGCAGAGGTTCATTTTCAGACTATTCTCCTTTCTTATTCTGTGAATAAATTTTGCAAGAGGCAATGGTTCCAGGCTCCCAGCAACTGAGAACCTGAACAAGAATGACTGCTCAGTTGGGCTCCTCCACCTCTTCTTATCAACTCAAAATATCCCTGGCGTGTTTCATTCCTAGGTTTTCTTCTTATCAACTCAGTTGGGCTCCACATATCTTTTTATCATCCATGTACTATGTACACACAGCTTGACCTCTAGGTTGTGTAATGATAGTGACGCATTCTTCTGTGGAAGATGCTCTTTTAACTTTTAGGCATGGCATTTGTTATACTTATCCTTCAATTTAAGCAAGCTGGTTAATAGTCCGGTTTCCATGTGGTGCAGGTCTCTGTCCCACATTGGCATTCCCAAATTGGTGAATCAGTCCGGTCTACCATGTGGATGTGGTGCTGATTCCTTCCCCCAAATTGACACAGCTAGTTGTAGGGTGGCGAAAATTTTAATGAGATTGGGATTGCAATATATTTCGAAGTGGACGTTCGTTCATACCTAAACATACTGAGTTTAATATAATTTTTTTTTGTTAGCGTCCAAACACTTCGAATAATAAGATAAACCGTATTTAACTCTTTTACAGAGTATAGCAATTTTATACATAACTTCTGCTTTCAGTGTATATTACTGAACATGGGTGATTTGTAGGAGGAAAATAAATAAATAAATAATGGATGCGCTCTATTTCTCCCCTTTTTACAAGAGATTGGCTAAACCAGTAAATATTAGCCGGCCCCATGGAATATTGATATTATACTAATTATGAGGGGAAAAAAAATGGATATGAAGACATGACTGGTCAATACAAGGCCTTTTTTTTTTTTTTTTATCTACCAAACAAAAAGGATATGTATCTGCGTCTTTGCTCCGTTTGTACTCAGAGGCGGACCCACTAACCATAATAACAATATTCATACTTTTTTTTTTTTGAAATATGAGTTGGAGTCAAGCAACCCAACACATTTCAAACTTATATATATATATATATATATATATAGAGGATTTTCTAATATTCATACTTTATTCTCGAATAATTCGTGAATAATTTTTTTTCTTGGATTGAACCGAACGATAAATTATTCGATTGACCGAATTTTTATTGAATATTACGTGAATTTTTTGCATTTTTTGAGTTTTTTCCTCGTGCCTGAATTATACTCGAATCATACAACTTTTACCCTGCCGAACTGAACTCAAATAATTTCATTAGTCACTATGCCACCAACAAAGTATGGGGTCAATTGATCCCCATTTATTTTCAATTTTTTTTTATTTACATGATTTTTTTATATAATTTAAAGTAAAGTTCTACGGATTAGGGTTGCAAACGAATCAAACCAAATCAAACTTATCTCAATTTGAGTTTGAGTTTGAATAAAATTCGAACCAAATTGATTTGATTTGTTTCAGAACAAACTTCAATCGAACGAGTTAATTGTGAACTACGAAATTTTTTCGAATCAAAGCCAACCGAATCACGAACTACGATTTTTTTTTTTGCAACCCTAGTTATATCGGTAGTTTATGCATTAGTTTTCTTCACGCGGAACAAAATTCACACGGTTTTCTTTTACCTTTTATTTTTCATGAATTTACACTAATGGATTATGGGCCAGCCCAAAATTTTCTTTCCTTTTACGCTGCTAGATTGATTAAAATCACGGCATGAACCTAGTCAAATGGAACTTATTTCATTGTTAATTTGTTACACTGCTGAAGCAGTTTCTTATTATAAGTTACTATTATATTAATAATTTTGAACTCTGATATAAGTTTGGTTCCTGCATTATTAAAGATTGATGGTTGAAGCCATTAGTTGCATTATTTGAGATTCAAATCTGAATAGTTCGCGAATAAATTTCGAACGAATTATACCCAGTTTGAGTTTGAATAAGATTTGAACCGAACATGTTTGATTTATTTCAAAACGAACTTCAATCGAACGAGTTAATTGTGATTTTTTTTCAAACCGAAATCAATCAAATCATGAACTATGAATTTTTTTGAGAGCCCTACTACGAATAGTGTAAAATTAATCCTAATTCGGAGCACACAAATATTATATAATTAATTTTCATACATTGAAGGTCTGGCTCCACCTGTCTGTACTACAAAAATATCTTGCAAAGAATAAAAGAATAAAAAAGAAAAAACTATATCCTTTCCCATTTCAATTTGAACCTTCCATCAGTTTCCTTTGTGCTAAACCATCGCCGGGTCACATCTCGGAACAGCGTGTCATTTTCCTCACAAAACTTGTGAGCCCAGCCGTCCGGTTCAACCGGCTCGAAACCTAATCCGGGTGTTCTATCCTGTGAACCAGGGTTCAATTGATCTTTCCAGTCGACCACATAGGCTGATACCCGTCTCCGAAATTTCATCCTAAATTCCTCCCAAACTTGGTACTTGTAATGGTTTATACGTACCGATGCCAAGTTCTTTGTTTCAAATCCATCTTTGAGTTTGAAGTGGTGCACTGAGTTAACCAGACTACGATCCACGGCTCTGAGCCGAAGTATCGATTTATGCCTCTGCACGGATTTTCTGCGGCAGATGTAACCCTGTGTCACGCCGTTTTTCGGGTGGGCACTAAGACCGGAAGGGGCGAAATCATGGCAACCGATGATGATTTGCCCCACTTCGTTCCTGACAGGATGTACCAACGAAGCAAACATGGTAGGATTCGGTTGGTCCGAATCAGCCCATGCGGGTGCAAAGATGAATTCATCGACGTCAATGAATGCCATCCATTGGCAACTTTGCTCGTTCACGGCCGCACAGTGAGAAAACCCTGCCTCCTGAGTCTTTGGCCATGGCCAGTAATAAGTTGCAACGTTGTATCCCTCGTGTAATAATTGGCTGACAGTGGTCCCCAATTCATCCTCGCTTCCATTGTCATACAAAATGAACTTTTCCACTCCAATACTGGCATGGTATAAGACCCATTCCCTTAGAAACTTGGCCACATTAAAAACCATGGTGCAAGCACATATTAGTGATTGGTCGATCATTTTGGTATCATGCACCGGCGCACGTGGCAGACTGTAAGTGGCTATAGACGGTATTGGCATCTTATTTGCACCAACCGCAAGGGAAATTTTAACAGGAGAGGAACTATTGAAGAAATTGAAATACATCGAAGAAGGATGCGGGCAGCGAAACACCTCCTGAGCAGAGCTTATAGCCACATAAGTGGCTGCACGGCCATCAGCCGCAGAGAGATAGACGCACTTCACATCACTAGCTGGAAGGTTTGTACCAGAGCGTCTATTCAATCCCTTAGCAAAAATAATTACATCCAGAGGTGTTATAACTGCATCATACACTAGCTGGATCCATCTCAGCATCTCTGGTGCAGAATCAGAATCAAATTCTGATTTCTCCGAGCCCTTTGATAATGAATTACGTGAAATACTAGTAGAGATGATGCGTGGAGATAAGAACGGCCTGGTACGACGCACCGATTTGGGTAGGAAGCAACTAAAGGCAATACGTCTTGACGTGGGGATGACACCACCGAAGAAAGCTGCTGAGGTGGCACCATTCTGGAATTGACACATCATCCTTGAATGCGTATAAGCAGAGGAGGAATGAGGCGGTAGTAGAACAAAAACCTCCCAGTCAGGTAGCAGAATTGCATCAGTATGATCGGAGGAGATGAAGTGGAGATGATTGACGGGTTGCACTTGCACAGATCGGTTAAGTGTCGGGTTAACCACGCCGATGGAAGAGAAGAGGCGGTAAAATATTTTTAGAGAGAGAATGAACAGGATGATGAGAAAGAAGCTCCTTATCTTCAACTTAACCATGGTGATGACCTTAATGTATAGCAAGAGAAGGTAAGCTTTTTATGGTTTGGTGCACATGAAAAAAGATGGAATTTGTTGAAGAGATAAAATCATTAGTAGGGAAATAAGAGCTTTCCATTTAAGAGAGATTACATGAATAGAGAAGATCAAAACGGCGTTTCCCTTTCCTTGTTTGTTTTCAAGCCACTCAGATGAGGGATGTAACATCTTTAGTGGAGATTGGAGAATATCTTTTTAGTTAATGCTGTTTATTTACAAGCTCTTAGAGACGATGAAATTATTACAGTATACTACACACATAATACACATATTACATGAGCAAACATTTAGATGTGTGGTTCATGATCGAACGTGCTTAATTAATTATCTATGTTACCATCAAGGAAAGAAACCGAGGGCAATTTGGTCAAATTAGAACCATCCAGTGGATTCTGGTCTTAATTTTTGATTACATATTATAAAATATGATTAATTAGAGGGAATAAATTGACTAAGGTAGGCCCAATTGTTATATGATTCAGCAACGTATATTACTATTTAGTTTCAGTTGTAATTAACAATGATAGCGATGTGATAAAGAAAATAATATTTGATTAGTTGTTTTGTTTTCTTTCTAATAAATATCAGCAAAGTCGTGTAATTTGTCGCATCAAACTTTGCGTGGTGATGGTAATGGTATATGTCTTTAATTGTGACAACTTAAGATACTTTATATAACAAACTAAAATGGACCACGTTAGGACACGTACGACTGCTGAAACTTATTGCTGATTTGTCTCAAATATAAAATATGATAAAGAGAAGAAAATTAGAAAAATATTATATAAAACGAGGAGATGATATATATCAATAACCTGCTCAATACAATATGCATTTTAACTCTGCTCTTATTTAAAATATGAATCCGTGAAACCAAAAATATTGATTAGTGAAACTATTTAATAATAATGAGGATATAGCTTCTCATAAAAAAATAAAACAAGAGGCGAGAATACCGCATTCGGTCTGCTTCGGAATTAGCAGCTGCACACGGCAAGCATCTTTATTATCTTTTTAAAAGAAATATTCCGTTTGAAAAGGATTCGAACATCCTGTGGTACGTAAGTGGTAAACTTTTTTTTTTTTTGAGGAGTTAAGTGGTAAACTTGAGACGTGTCATGTATATGAAATTGCGTTCATGAGCCTTCAACCAAAAGCGCAAAGACTATCTCAAATTATTAACACAACAGTACAACACAGCCATTCTATTATTATACTTGTGCTGGATGGGTGTGCATAACCCAAAATCATGTCTTGGTCTATCAGCCAATCAACTGACTCGGCCCAATTTGATCCATTGAATTTTATACCAGATCAGGTCGGCTGTCCAACAAAGTATATTCCTGTGTTGTAATTTTGTGACGAAGTCAATTCGAATTGGGAGAGATCTTTTGACTTTGACTGGGTCAATGACCGGATGAAGAAGGGAGAAGAGAAGTTGAGAAGGGATGAAATATTAAAAACAAGCAACTATGAATTACAACAGGGCCCTCGCAATTAATACAGGAAACCATTCAATCTATATATATACCCATTCAGGCATTCACGTTGCCCTGTTTGTTGCGTGGCCTTGCATGGCGCTATTTAATAGCCCAAACCAAACCATCAGCAAATTAAAATTTCTTCCACAACATATATAGATAGCTTCTTGCACCACCCTAGCTGTGACTTGGGAGCTACGTACGTACCTGCTCGGCTATATTCTCGTGCCTCCCCGGCTGATGGTTTGGTTTGGGCTATTATAAATAGCGCCATGCAAGGCCATGCAACAAACAGGGCAACGTGAATGGGTATATATATAGATTGAATGGTTTCCTGTATTAATTGCGAGGGCCCTGTTGTAATTCAGAGTTGCTTGTTTTTAATATTCAAAACCCTACCGTCCAAAAAGCAGTCCAATGAAAAGAGATGTTTCTTGTGCCATCTATATGTTGGAATCGTATCCTCTGCGGAGTTTTTTACCTGCAGAGCTATGCGGTTCTTTTAATCTGGGCCGTTTGTTTTGATCGGACGGATCAAATAATATTATAGCATGAATCTCAAAGAAAAATTAATACTGCCCCCTCCATCATCTCGAGCACTCACCGGCTGTTAAATCTGGACCGTCCGATCAACTCCGCACAGCTCTGCAGGTAAAAACTCCATAGAGGATACTGGTCGCTATATGTTAGGGCCATTCAGACATGTCTGAATCTCTCGTACTCTTTTGACAAATATTGTCCACTAGTGGCATGAAGGCACTTCTATCTGGCTTTATTATCGTCAAGGACATTCCTAAGTAATTAATCAGTAACTCCGGTTGCTCACAGCCGAGAATTGCACACGCTTCATCTATCTCCATACGGTTCATGTTAAAAGAGAATGCTACCGTTAGTATAGCTTTCTTTTGATAGCGTATTATGTTTATTATTATTATTTTTTTTTAAATTAGGTTGAATTCCATCTAGTTTGGATAAGAGAATGAACAAGTGTATCCTTCCTTACATGAAATCAAATATTTTGAAACTGGAATATACAAAGGAATCGGAAATTCAGCACAAGAGAATGTAAGCAAAATTATGTTTCACTTGGACGAATTTACAAGAACAACCCTTGAAAGGCACCAAATCTACCAGTACAATACAAAGTGTCTTTTCTACCACCCAACTATTCTCTACTTGAGTTCTAAAGCAATAATCACCATTTCGACAGATTCACGAAAGATCTTAGCTGTATTGAATATATGAAGAAAATTTTCTGGAAAATTCCCAAATTTTCTAGATCCTAGTTCCCCTTTCTACTCTAACCTTCGCAATTATCTTGCTCCAATCCCCAAATAAATCTTTCTAACACCAAATATCAATATGCTATTCTAATATTAGCTTTAAAGAAAAAAAAAAAACAGCCTGAAAATGAAATTACCCCATTATGACTGTCTTGAAGTTTGAACGCAGATTTTGATTGTAGCAGCCTTAGATGATTTATACACATGTATGCACTCCTTCAAATCGGCCTCACAAGTTAAAAGAATCCATTCGGAGTCGTCATCCAAGTATCTTAGATTCACAGAATTACTATTCTCTATATTAAACCGGCTACAAATCTCATCTTTTAACTCCTTAACCCCCCAATTTGGATCTAATCGGAGCCGTATGTTCTCTGAACCATAAGTTGCCTTTATTCTACTCAAAACCTCTCCATTCCTTTGTGACCTTTTTCGAGTACTCTGTTCAGCTTCAGCGGTTTCTTTCTGTTCAGCTCCAATGGTTTTCTCTGGAGAAGCATTTTCTTTTGTTGTGCCATTAGAGGAGGGCCCAGTTGAGCTAGAATTATTGCTGCCTGATGAGGCTGATTTCTTATCTTTCGGTGAGTTATTTTGTGGTGTTGGGGCTTTTGTTAGGTCTTGGTACAAGGCAGTGAGCTGGATAGCTGGATCTGCTCCGTGGACCGAGTCTATGATCAGTTGGAGCTTCTTTAGAGAGTGGTCCACCTTTTTTATTTTCCGAGATGGCCACCGGGTTATGCCGTGCTGTCTACAAATTCTTTTTAGAGTTGTAGGACAAACTGTAAAAATAAAGGACAAAGAAAATGAGTTAAGTTTTGGAAATAAACAGAGATTAGCAATTTTATATAATTGGATAACACATAGTTGGATAAATAATCTAATGATCACAAGCTTAGGATAGAATAGTGAACTTGACTCCTGATATTAGCAAAGATCATTGTGCCAATTATGGCAATTTAGGTTGACAAACATTCTCATGTTGTAAATTGATCAAGATGGAAATGGGAAGTGAATAGTAAATTTATGCAATGCATCCTTATAGATAAATGAGGAAATTTCTTTCCAAAAATAGTTGAAAAATGAAAATCCCAAATTTACCACGATTTTAATATTTTAAGTAAATATATTACTACTAACCTCCAAGGCTTTTTGCAGCATCTTTCAAACTACCGGCAAAGTATTTTCTTAGAACTGACAAGCTGATGGTCTTCTCTGCCTTAGTTCGTTTCTTCTCTGTTCTAGACGCCTCGCCTTGAAAATTTAAATCAGCACCATTTGACAAGTCTTCTTTATCTTCATCCATTAGTTGATTGCTTTCCCCAATTTCGGAGTCAATCAGAACATTTAACTCACGTAATTCCAACACAGTTTCTTCCTCAATCTCACTGTCTTTTACAACACGTAATGTCTGGCAAGCCTTTTGCACTGTGGTAGACAATGAATTCAGCAAAATCTTCTGGTCTTCCATTTTCACACAATCAACTGGCAGGAAAAATTCTAATACAAAATCAGCTGTACCGGTATGGGTGCACCTCAACCTAATCGCCACCACTCCCTTTAAATTAAATATCCTCGCATGGTGAGATAAAGGATAATCATATTTACTGAAGGAGGATATGTCAGGAGCAAAACAAGGTTGGTTTGTTGTAAATGCCTTTCCTGCCATGCCCTGGCCTCTTACCAGGTGGTGCTCTGAGCATGCCACATGGAAGGCCATGATTGATGGGTCATTTATATAGCAAGCTGAATCAACAGTTGAGATACAACAGTGGTAGTTTTCATCTGTGTGACGCGTGCCCCTTTTTCCTTGTTGAATACATCGGACCCATGTTTGCGCTAGCGGAAGATTGTGTTTGTGGCATACCGTGGTCAATACATGCTGTATTTCTGGTAAAGCTGCTTGGTAGGAGTTGCTGTTAAACTGAGAGGAGAAAAAGTATATAGTTTAGTAAGTACTTCAACTTATGAGTTTTAAATCTTTGTTTTAATTTGTTAATGTGCTTACTGTTAAGAGGGGAGCAACTGAAACTTCAGAGGTTCTGAGATCAACTGCCTGTAATTAAGAGTATGTTAAAAAGCAGAAAATTAGACAATCAATTTTAGATGACAAGGAATTTAAATAGTATATAATATGCTCCTTAGCTTGGTTAATGTTTGGGAAGCAACAGTATTTCAAATCTAGCTTGGGTAGATTTCACAGATCCGTATCCTCCTAGGTATCGTAGAAGATTTACCTCACTTTACGGTTTGAGATTAAATCTCAGCCGCTTTGGAATTCGGGCTAGTGCAGGGGACAGTATTATTGGACTTTGAGATTCGTGCAAAGTTAAAAATAACGGTCGGGATCCACTAATTGTAAAAGATTCCCTCGTCAGGTACCTGGGAGGATGTGAATTTAGATTTCACATGGTAGGTGCCCAATGACATAAATTAGTCATCTTATGGGCAATGAATCTAATCATTGTATATTAATATCAAACACAAAGAAGCAATATGTTTACTAGTATAACATTGATTACCTGCAGGGCACTACAAATTGTGATAAGCTCAGGGGCAAAACTGGTCTTTTGTGACATAAATTAGTCATCTTATGGGCAATGAATCTAATCATTGAATATTAATATCAAACACAAAGATGCAATTTGTTTACTAGTATAACATTGATTACCTGTAGGGCACTACAAATTGTGACAAGCTCAGGGGCAAAACTGGTCTTTTGTGCCGTCACAATCACTTCCACCACACCTAGACATGTGCCACTGTCTCGCTCAAACACCGGAAGGGCTATAGACCCGTGCATATCAAATCTGTGTGCATGGATCACTCGAGGATATTCATATGTACTAAAAAAGCTGACATCTGGGGTCCACTCTGGCAGCCTCCCAACAAAAACCCTTCCCGGCAAACCAAGTGATTGGCTAGTACCCACCTCGGCTGAAAATTCAAAATTCGTCGAGACATTTCTGTAATTCACTAATTTGTCACTGTTTTCATTTAGAGCGTATGGCTGGTCCCCGGTTGTCAGCAGCAGTTTGTTTCCTTTCTGTACTGGGACCCACAACTGTACTAGGAAATTGGATTCAATTTGTGCTTCTCTGATGAAATTCAATGCTTCCTGGACCCTCTCCTTTAGGGAGTTGTTGGATTGCCAGAGAGGGGAGAATGATGTGGAATTGGGGATACTAGTTGACGCATCTAACCAATTATTATCTGTTGACAGAAGCTGGTCTAATAGATCAAATTCTGATGTACCAGCTGAGAGGCCTGAGAGGGTGAAGCCAACTGAGATTCCAGCTGGATTGAGGTTATCTTCCATGTGAAAACTTTTCTCTAGGTTCATCTCATATTGCTCAGAACTCACAAGTTGAGATGATGTGATAATTATAATTGTGCCTGGTAAAGGTCAAAAATGAGATTAATTAAACAACTCAAGATGATTGTTATCTGAAAATAATAATCAAAGCAGGGTTGAGAGATTGCAAATCAATTAGTGAACAGAAATTGACCATAAAGAACTACTGCTACACCTGAAGAGTGTGTTCTTCTGGTACTTGTAGTTTTTAAATTGAGGCATGAGTTCAAAAAGAAGAGCAATACAAAGAGACATTAATAGCTTATTATCGTTAAAAATATCAAACATGAAAAGAATAAAGACATTAATAGCTTGTTCAAAAGGCTTAATTTTCTTCTGAGGTTTGTAAATGCATCAACTCCTTAAATTAGAAACACACGACTCGGATAGGAGAAGTATTAAAACAGAGAAAAGGATCACATAATTTAATTGCAAATATTTATTCACAACTCAAGAGAGAAGTCTTGATACTTCAAAGAAAAGAAACACAAACAAGTGAAAAATTATCATACCTGATATTCTCAGATAATTCTTAACAAAGCAAAAGAAATATCTTCAAAGAAACGAGAAGAGGAGGCAGTAAACTAACAACAACGATAGTAACAAGAGATAGAGAAAGAGAGCACTAGCTACCTTTTGTGGAAGAAATACTCCCTTTCCTGGAAGCTCTGTCTTTGTCCTGATAACTCTCTCTTGCAATTAAATCACAAGCACTTTTCCTTGATAACTCTCTTTTGGAAAGGAAAAAAAAAAACGAAGGAGAAATTGAAAACCAACTGTTTTCACTTTCCTACGAGCCGCCTTGTCTTCCTTCCTATGAACTAGTGGTGGGTTTTAATTTTGACGCTTGAGCCACAAAAGAAATTGAGCTGGTGCTCTACTGAACCCATACCATATATTCCATTTAACACACTTGCATCCTTGGAATCCTGATGAGGGACCTTTTGGCATTTTCCCGGGAAACTTTTCCCTGTGGACCCTATAATATTTTTTTGGGAAATGTTTCCAACTGCAACTGATTTACGGCAACAAAATAAGCCGCCACCTTTTTTTTTTTTTTTTTAACTTTACATACAAATAATTCGTTTATTTCTTTCCTAGTATATACACTTTTTATATAAAAAATTTCAGCATTAGAAAAAAATCTTTTTTTTTTTAAAATTAAACTTGGTTATATCATTGGGGAGAGAATCTGTTGTTATTCTTTTGAAAAAACATGAACATATTTTTTCTCATTTAATTGTTAATCTTTATCGAAATTCGTGCATGAAAAAATTAAACGGTTACCTGTTTTTTCAAAAATAATAACAACCGATTGGTACCGTCTTTACCATTGTGCTACCGTCTTAGTACAACTCTATCAAAACTAATATATATATTTGTTGCTACAGTAAGCCTACTTGTCGATGCAGTATATTTTTATCAATAAACTCTGTATTTTTCTTTTCTCTTTAAAAAAATGACAACATGTATTTTTGTAAATAACTTATCCAATATATAAAATCTTATATTGGATCTTGGCCATTTTGTTCTTTGTCTTCTAGTGTGATGCCAGAATTTTCTAATGGTCGAATATTTCGCTCTCATCCTGGGGTCCACCAGCTTTGAGGAATCCAACCATCTTCCTTTCCTTATTAAAGTCAACTTTATAGACAGTTGTGTAATTATGTTTTCTTTTGTGATTAACTATGTAAATATTGTATTGTAGGTGGATTTTGAAAAGGATTCCATCGTTGAAAGGAATATTAAATACTTTTCATCTCATTTCTCAATTATCATTTCTTTGGGAAGTAGTTTGAGTTGGGCAGGACTCTCCTACAAGTCTACAACTACAAGTGGTTTTATGACTTTTTACCCCCCTACTTTTTTTTATTATTATTATTCTAGACGATTAACAGAGAAATTTGATCAGCTTGATTGAGATTAGTCGGCGTTTTAATCTTCGGGTAAAAATGTTAGAAATTGAGACTTAAATAGACTTAAATAAATAATGATAATCCAAACAATTAGGAGTTTGTGAATATGAGATTAAGAAATGAGCTATTTAGGCCCCAAAATTTACAAGGACATAAAGTATCTACCTTAAAACTATTTACAATATTTCCATATATCCCTAGCATAAATATGCAAATGTTAGAATAGGATTTTTAGACTTCACTTCATCAAAAGTCAAACAAGAATCTGTTTTAAAACTGTGGATATAATTTTAAAACAGTGTGGGTGTTCAAAATATCAAAATTCTTGAGTAACTATTGCGTAGTTATAGTTAGCTATAGTATCAAAAACGACTGATAGCGAATCTGTTTTAAAACTGTGGATATAATTTTAAAATAGTGTGGGTGTTCAAAATATCAAGATTCTACGTAGTGAGTAACTATTGTGTAGCTATAGTTAGCTATAGTATCGAAAATAACTGATAGCGATATAACATTTGAGGTCTAAAAAACTATAATGCAGCTATTGTGCATGTATAACTAGATATTTAGAACTCTGCAAAATATCAACACTAATAAAGTAATATCATAATGGAGATAACAATCCCCCTGGAATTATACATGACATTAGTTTTTTTTTTTTTACCACATTCTTTATACAAATTTTCATAGAATTAAGAACACAGGGGTGAAACATAATAAAATACAATCTAGCATGGCCTACTGATCTACGGGCGTGTTCGGCTGCTCCACTGTTCCCGCAGAAAAAAAAATTCAGTTCAACTGAATTTTTTTTCTCACATGAACAATAATTTTTAGTTTAATTCTTGTACCCATACCCATTCATAATAGCTTGCCGAATAAGCCCTATAACTCTAACAAGTATTGATATGTACCTTTTTTTTTTCAGTAAAGGTATTGATATGTACTTCATAGTGAATAAAATAAAGCCACTTCTAGTCACTAATCCGTAGCATCTTTATTTAGGTTCAGTGACTATAATTATATGATAGTGATTCTGAATTGCTGATGTTGCTGGGAAAAAAAGTACGGACATAAACTATATTGGATCTATCTTTCATTAAATGAAAGTGCAAGTGGATTCCTTACTACTCTGTTATTAATTTATAAATCATACTTTGTGGTTAAGGTGCTTTGTGATGAAGCAATGATCAATTAGCTAGTGCATTGATTCTAAATCTTCATTCATGAACTTTGAATGGCTGATCTAATAATTCAATACAACCTAAATATATAATGAAATACTGTATGAATATATATATATATATATATATATATATATATAGTATGGCTAAAATGCTACTAGTAGCACTTCGACCGAAGTGCTACTGGGGTCATATTTTACTATTTGATGTTCAAACAACAAATCCAAACCATTAGATGTTCAATATATATTAAAATGTACTTGGAGACCAAATTTTATATTTTTTAGAATTTTTTTGCTATTTATTAAACTGGTTTGAAAACCTTTGTTTTTATTAAATTTCTGGAGCATTGGAAACAACGGTTTTCAAACCAGCTTAATAAATTGCAAAAAAATTCCAAAAAATATAAAATTTGGTCTCCAAGCACATTTTAATATAGATTGAACATCTAACAGTTTGGATTTGCTGTTTGAACATCGAGTATTAAGATATGACCCCGGTAGCACTTCGGTCTACCGGTAGCAACTTAGTCACACTCTATATATATATATATATTGCTTTATTAATTTTCTTTTTTGATTTTTTTTCTACTATTATTTAGAAAGAAAGAAATCCATTGATTTAAAAAAATTCGGACTGTTGAACAGTAATAGTTTTCTTTCTTTAAATGCGTTTAATATACCCAAATAAATTAGTTATCAATGTTCATTGAAGTGCCACTTTCCCCCCTATATAGTCCTTTCAAAACATACATGAAGAAAATTTATTGAATTTTCTGGATAAGAAAGCGGAAAACAAAAGGTTTTATTTTAATTTAAACATACATATATCCCTAATTTCTCGGGTGCAAAATCAAAATTTTAAGGAATAAACAAAATAGTAAGAAAAAGAAAATCTAGAATCCTAAAATAATAAGTCCAAGACAAGAGAACTAGCCTTTGGTCTAGTGACTATGGTACATGATCTCTATGTAAGAGGTTATAGGTTCGAAACTCAGATAGAAGAAATCATTTGTTGTAATAAAATTACTATAGATGGACAATGTTCAAGAGGAGGGATCAACTTACAACATTTGTAAATTACAACATCTTATAACAATTTGGTTTTGTGATTTTTAAAGTCCAAACAGTTAATCCAAACCATTCAACATGATCTCTATATTAAAATGTGCGTGGAGATCAAATTATATATATATATACACACACACACACATATATATATTTTTTTACTATTTATTAAGTATTTTACAAAATTGTTGTTTTTAGATGAATTTTGGACCATTGAAAAACAACAAATTTGTAAAATAATTAATAAATAATAAAAAAATTCAAAAAGATGTAAAATTTGATCTCCAAACACATTTTAATGTAGATGTTGTAACTTACAAATATTGTAAGTGGATCCCTCCTCAATGTTCAATCTCATTTTAAGCACTTTAAATAACGATTATTGTGTTTAAGATTAATCAATTTCGAACAAAATATAAAAACTTAGCATGCTCTAGAGTATAGAATCGCGGGTAGTGTAGTAACACGAGCCATCGACTCTCTTTTAAAAGACGTATGTAACATCTAAAACATACTGTATGTACTGGACCTTAAAAAAAATTCCAGAGTATATAAAACTAATTTTTTTTTTCCCTTAAAGTTAGCAAAATTGATACAATGTAAATTTATTTTCTTTCGATTTTTATTGACAAAATTAGCTAATATGGTAACAATTTTAATATTTTTTTTAGTGAAGATCGGATGTCAAGTCACTTAATTATTTAATATCCACAAAGAATTCTCTTATTCGGATTTCAAATCTACAACCTCCTACATAGAAAACATTGTTTTTGCTTCTAGATCAAAAGCTGATTCTCAATATAAATTTTGTTGAACTTTATTAAATGTATCAGTTATCATTTATATTAAGTATTGTTGTATAATTGATTAGTTATTTGTTAATAAATTGTAAGACTATTTTTATCACTACTTTATGATTTTTTTTATTGACTCTTCTAGCACCTCTGTGCACAGCCAACATAACAGATTTTTATATAAAATTTGGATCTTCATTCAATTTTTAAGTCTCTTTTAAATTATATCAAATGAGATTGGATAATCTTCTAATGCATAAAGAATCAAAGTACTGAATCCACAAGCAAGCATTAATTAGAATCCACAACCGCTCGGGTGCTTGGTCTTTGCTAGCTATTCATTGTTCAGAATTAACCATTAATGTCACATCACTGATTAATACAAAGTTGTATGTTAGATTGCAATTGGATTTAAATTTTTTTTGGAAAGATGCACCAAATAATCATTGACCTGTTTCTGACATTAATGAACTATGAAGGTGACAAAGTTGGAGATTTTACATAAAGATGAAGAAAATATTTTCTTTTTTAGAATAATAACAACAACAACAACTTGTTTGATGTCTTTGATCTGTGTTTTAAAGTTTTTTTATTTTTTTGGGAGGAGTGTTTTAAAGTAGACTTTTTCCGAGGTTGTACTGGCAAGAGGGTGACATGTCCAATCAAAATTTAAAAAAACAAAAAACAAAAAACAAAAAACAAGGGAGTTCATTGATGGGATGGTGCTGATTTTATTTCTCCTTTTCCCATTTGATGGAGCTCCATAAAGAGATTAGACTAATTAAATATTAGCTCATATTCTGAAATTTGAGTTTATTATAGAGTTACTTGTACGGAAGTTGTACCGAGACTTTTATCATTTTTTATAAATGTAGTTTGATGACGATAAACCGACCTGTTATTTTCACAAAAAAAAGGAGAAATATAGAAAGTACTCTCTACACATATCCCAAATATTTAAACGCTTCATTTTTTTAAATCTCTATTTCAGGTCAGTATTTATTAAATTTTTCATATGAAATATTTCACACATTTAAATAACAAAATAAAACGGTTGCAACCCCCCCAACCCCCCCCCCCCCCCCCCAACCCACCCAACCCCCCAAACCTAAAATTTGAAATTTAGTGGAGAAATATGGGTTCGGTATCACTTTGTTCTTTCCCCGAAAATTGTTTTGCTCCTATCTGGAACTGAAAAGGTCGCCAGACCAGTAAATGATAAATTGTGTTGTTTTTATAGAAATTTACGAGTTCGGACCAACTTTGTTATTTTTTAATATGTAAAATAATATTATTTTGTTATTTTTATTATGTAAAAGTAAATTAGTTTTATTGTTTTTTATCTAGTATCTGATTAGTTAATGAGCTTGATTCCAATAAGCTATTTAAATCTGATTTCTACCTCTCCCTGACCGAAATCTTGCGTTCGTCCTGGATTTCATCCACATCAATTGATACTTACAGATCTCTTAATGCTCACATAAATAAAACTGAACCGTTAAAAAATTTCCAATGCATGTAAAATAAAACAGCTGACAATTGCATACAATTTTATTATTTTTGACTTTAGATATCTCAGTGTTAATTAAGAATATGAAAATTGGAGACACGAACTGCCTCGTTCACACCCATCTCCAACTCTCCAAGCACAATCAAGTTTTTTTTTTTTTTAACAAGACATCACTTTCATGGTGACATATCTCTGCTAAAAGAAAATAAAAAATATTGTTGGTTTGGTTGCCTTGTCATGTGTCACTATTAAGTATGAAGAGAATCAGCTCAGCGCCTGCACTATGTCAATATTTTTTTGTGTGGTATGATTCCGTGTATGATTCCGTCATGAAGTGGGCCAGAGCATCTTTTGGAATTTTGTTCCCTAAGACCATGACTCAATTAATTAACACAAACTCTATTTGTGTTAAATGTCTCCAACAATTTTGGTACACTACAAAGGAATCAAAATATGGGCTCAAACAGGAAACTTTGTCTGGTACAAATCATGGAGGCACAAGATGCAAAGCATTGCAACTTGCAAGTGGTAGCAATCAGTAACCTTGTAAAATGTAAATTGTACTCTCCATGCCATCATGCCAATACCTCACAGGGGCACATGATTGCCTATTTTCATGGTATCGAATATCGACCATTGCTTACCTCTCCAGCATGCCAAAATGAGGAATTTAAATCGGCTGAAATCCGAAAATCCCTGAAATTTCTGAAATTCACAATCTCAGCCGTTCAATTTTTTCTCTGCACGTATCTCGGAACAGCTGATTTTTGCGCACGCATCTCAAAACAGTCCGATGGCTGGATTTGAATTGCAGGAATTTCAGGAACACTGTTCATTGGTCTTGAATTTCAGCAGATTCGGATCCCAAAATGAGAGCAGTTTGGGTCCGATGCCCATCGGACTCAAATTTGGGTTCGATGGGCTTTACAACCGTCCGATTTGCTTTATGATCTGTGCGCACAGATATTGAAGCAACTTTGCACGGATATTAAAGTAATGTGCACAGATCTTAAAGCGGATTGTACGGTTATAGTGCCCATCGAACTCAGTTTGAGTCCGATTGACATCGGACCCAAATTGCTCTCTGCCAAAATATCTAGCGCTTGCTTGCCATCTCTCTCTGTATATATATTGCTAATTGCTAAAAAAGAAAAGTGGTCCCTTTCATTGGTTATTGTTATTTTTGATTATAGCACCTCTATGGTTAGATCGATAGATGGGCTTGAATTTATTCATAGTGAAGTTAAATTCACTTCTCTGATTGATGAATGTGAGCAATTAATTAAAGTGGGTTTTTTTTTGTTTTGATGGCGCTTAGTAATTTTATCATTTATTCAGCTAGTGTTCGTTGGACTTTTGAGTTATTTTCTCAATAACTATATAACTGTATTTGATTTAATTGGATCGCTATGTCTTTTGGAAATTTAAATTAGAAAACTTATTATTTTTTCTTTTAATAATTAGTGTGTAAATAAAAACTAAGCAATAAGCTTTATATGTGAAAATAGATAGCTCGCATCTTTTAAGACAAAATCAATTTTGGTAAATTTTTTTTGAGTAAAGGTTGGAGATCAAGCCACCCAACTATTTAATATCTTTGCTATTACAACAAATGATTTTTTTCATCTGAGTTTCGAACCCATGATCTCTTACATAGAGATCATATGCCTAAGCCACTAGATCAAAAGCTAGTTCTCAATTTTGATAAAACTTAAAATATAACCTATATATATGTTCTCCACACGTTAATTTTTTTTTTTTTTCAATAATACATTTATAACGTATTTTGTCTGTGTTGATGGAATGAAATTCATGTTTGTTCTCATCCAACCGTTAATCTTTATATATTGAGCTTCGCACATAAAAAAATTGAACGGTTGGATGATGCTTTTTCAAATGAAAAGTAGGGGATTCTCTTTTGTATTTGATGAGCTTCTTAAGTGTTTGATCAAAAGTATGAATTAATACAAAAGATCTCAGAATTGATTTCTCATACATAAATATGAACCTCATATATATTGAATAATTATGTCTGGCTGGAATGTGTTCTTTCATGGACCCACTGTGATTGTTGTTTTATACAATAATAAAATAGTAATATAACTTGAATATGAGATAAGTATCTAAACCTTTTACTTATTAAATTTACATATTTTTTAATTAGAATATAAATATTAAATTGAATATTATGGTTCATTATTATATATTTATGATCTATATCTAAAGATATTGTCGCAGTGTCGCCAACAAAGCATGTACTCAGCCCTGATCATTAATTTTGTCACATATATTCTATTCTAAATTTCTAATGTAGATAAACACTTTTTTTTTTTTTTTTTAAGATATCACGAATACCTGTACATAATTAACTACATATATTGAGAATGTCAAACTATTCATAAAATTTCAAACACCGAATCAATATTGGCGATATTATCTATCTATCCAGTACAAACTGTTTATTTTTTATTTTTACAATACTGAATTTTAACTAGAATTAAATTGGGTCATGATATTAAAACTGTTAACCTTTTTTTTATTAATGTAACTTTTATTTAAATAGTTTAATATATATAATCATATTTATTCTTCATTTATTTATTTTCTTTAAAAACTACTTATCTTCCATATATTATTGTAGAATTTTTTTCCTTAAAAAGTATATTTAAAATAAATTATTATGTTTAAAGGTTCTTCTCTTTCATACATTATTATGTGATTTTCTTTCCTTAAAAGTTAATATAAAATAAATCAATATTATTTCTCATTTGTTATTTGTATCTTGTCATATCCAAATTTTTTAAAGTACTACGAGAATGAAAGATTTTATTATATTATTGAAAATCTTTTTAACTTGGTATATTGATTTACCATTCAGCTCCACAAACTTTATTGACAATCTACTTAAAACAATGTTTTGAAATTTTTTATCTTTATTCTCACAAAGTAAACTAAAGAAAATGACATGATTACTTATAAAACTGATTAGAAGAAGCAATACTAGATACAAATTATATCATAATACTCTTGACAATAGACTTATGATTACAATTTAAAAATAACAATACCCCTAACACTACAAAAAAAATATACATCAATCATGCTAAGATTAATAAATTGTCCGCACTAAACTTAAATAATAAAATATTCTAGAAACTTTCTTAATATCGTTTTGAAAAAAACCCCTCAAGTTGATGATAACTCAATTAATTTTTTTCTCATTAAATTATGTATTCTCTTGAACATTATTTACGCTTTGCTATTTCCATGAAGTTTTGGATTATTATATGTTCTTTAGAAGAGATACATATTTAATCCAAA
Source organism: Carex arenaria (assembly GCA_964058825.1). NCBI lineage: Eukaryota > Viridiplantae > Streptophyta > Magnoliopsida > Poales > Cyperaceae > Carex > Carex arenaria. The sequence continues at coordinate 230,186 of CAXKVW010000044.1, read as the reverse complement.
ATCATAAGAAAAAGAAGAAAAAGAGCATCTCACAATTATGAAAATAATATTAAATAAATCATCACAACATTAATTACATTATAAAAATATATGACAACTAGAAAGACATTTAAAGAGGTTATAGCGAGTCCGGCTAGCATGACATCAATGTCATTTCAGTCTATATAACACCAACTCCAAAATATACCGAATCGACTTCTAATGGTGAATCCAAACCGTTCAAACCGATCTACTTCATTAGTTGCGCATTACATGCAAAATTTATAATCTTTCGAATTTATTTAGTATCAAGTCAAGCGGTCAAATGTGTGAGTTTTTAAGTTAATTTTAATGCATTCATTTTTCAACATTTTTGACCGCTTGATTTGATACTAAAATAATTTGAAAATATAAAAAAATTGCATGTAACTACATCACTCATAAAGTAAATCAGTTTGAACGGTTTGGATTAGCCGTTTGAACTATATCCAATCAATTTTGAAGTTGGTGTCATATGACACCGATGTCATACTAGCCAGACTCGGTTATAGCTAGTTACTATTAAAAAGACAGTTAAACTTGTAACGTTGCTCCCTACCCTAGCTCATACATAGTCTAAATTAAATTAATTTTAGATTAAAATTAAATTATAGTTAGATATATGAGCTAACCTAAATTATTATTATTAAAATTATTATATTAGAAAGGACATACCCACTGCTGAAAGCTCCCACACATTGTGGGGTTTGGAGAAGGAAATTTCTGAGCAGCCATTTCTTACTTTTTGCAAGGAGGTTGATTCGAACTCAGGACCTCCAGAAAACAAGTGAAGATAAAATTATTATATTAAGTAAACAATACTTTTATGCGTCATACAAAATAATTGGTCTATCGAATTAAAATGGCATGAAATTTCTAAAGGACAAAAAGGAGATTTTTTTTTGTTCCTTGCCTTATTCTTTATATATTATAGAAAGGAGAGAAGAGTTGTAATTAGGCAATACGTAGTAACACATTATAAATTTGAATTCAATGAGATTAAATATAATTCTTAATTTCAACACAATACAAATATCGATAATAGTTCATTTTCTAGATTGCAAATTATGTACAAAAATAATGTTGATCTTGTAAAAAAGAAAACACATATATTCTCAAAAGTTTGCAAATTATTAAATATAAGTTGTAGATTCTTTGTGTAAAATTTACAAATTACTATATTAACTAATATTTTCAATAGAAGCGCTATTAATAGAAACACTAAAAGAATAAGAGTGAGGCTATGGTCATATGCATATTACAAATCGACTCTTGTTATGAATTCATATCTATGTTTTGAAAGTTCAAATAGTCGATTTCATAATTTTCAAATTAAGTGATTTTCTTTCTATCTATTTCTAAGAAATAGTAAATAAATTCTAAAAATTATAAAATTTAATTGACAAGTACATATTTATATAAAGATCATAACTGTTTAAAGTTTAAAAACCGATATACAAGTTCATAGTACAGACTGATGTTATGTAATATGCATATTACCATAGCCTGATTCAAAAAATAATATTACTACATATTACTGTGCTTACGCAATACTTCTCATGAAAGAAAAATAATATTTGAGACCTTTCTCAAGACAACTAATAAATACTTGTTATTAAAAGGGAAAAAACAATTCAAATTCTTTTTTCTCCAAAAATCATTCAACTTTATCAAAGAACACTTTAGTTCCGCAAAGCAAGTGCTACCTCGATCCACCTCTGGTCCCTTAATGGAGTTGCATAATAATCCACTTACACACTAATTAACTTAACTTCTGATTTTATAATCAAACACAATACATTAAGTTATTTGTTTGCGTCTACTCTACGAGACTACGACCAAATTAAGAATTAAAAATACCGCTGGAAATTTAAAGCTTCCCCACAAGTTGCCTATACCAGTTCATCCTGCAGGGCTTAGTCAGCAACAACTTTGTATCAACTTGTAATTTAAAAAGTTGGAATGCATTTTCAAAAAGCAAGAAATCATATAAAATTTTCTGTTTAGAGTTTTCCAGTAGCTTGGTGAATATTCTAACACCGGCCGTACCAGAGCTTGCATCATTCATTGCTAAATTAAGAATACCAACAAATTAAAGTTCTCTAAAGTCGTATGCTGTACTCTAATAGCACTCATGGATCTATAATTGAATATACCAAGTCAGCAAGTCAGGAGAATATGATTCCTTACAACTTCTTAATTAAAATTTTCACATAATTCGTACATGCATCTAATAAATCTGTTAATAATATCGGGGAAAGAAATCGTACAACTGGAGTTTGTGGCACCGGTGTGGTATCCATGTGTAAATAAACAAATCTCTGCTTTACTGATGCGAAGCTGATGTAGGCGGCCCCTCCATGCGAATATAATCATACATAATGCCTTGAAAAGGGCTTTGGGTTCTATTCTGTGTCAGAAATATTATGTTCTCTCCTTGCACAAGCCAACCACTTTGCACGTCGATATTGTATAGCCAGTATAGACCATGGATTCCATGTCTTGCAATAGAATTGTCTCGACCGATTAATCCCGTAGTGAAATGAGGCCGATTTGTTGTTGCATCATTGAACCGAACCTAAATTACAAATGAAAGAAGAATATATTGATTATCCTTTTTGTTTTGATTATATTTTTATTTTTGTCATAATTTGCAAGAACCATGATGTATATATATCTTCTCCTGTTATGAAAATGGGGCTATGTCACAATATGATACTTTTAGGGTCTTTGTTGTAAATGTTCCAAAGCTGGGATATGAGTTTTTTTGGGGCTGTAGAAAAAATCAGAAAGCAGCCACTACGTTTGTTTCAATCTCTTTTTTTGCTTCTTACTCTTTGTTTTCTTCTAATAAGACATTCAAATTTGTCAATCCTTAATAATGTCCAGTTCTAATTTCAATAGGAATCCCTAAAAGAAGTTTAATTTTGACAAATTATACCTGTAATTCAGAAAGTGAAGCTGATGCAAGTGCTACTCTAAGTTTGTAAGTGGTATTTTGACGAACAGTTTCGAGTTGAAACTTAATTTCAAATTTGTCAATCCTTAATAATGTCCAGTTCTAATTTCAATAGGAATCCCTAAAAGAAGTTTAATTTGTTAATTTTGACAAATTATACCTGTAATTCAGAAAGTGAAGCTGATGCAAGTGCTACTCTAAGTTTGTAAGTGGTATTTTGACGAACAGTTTCGAGTTGAAACTTAATTTGCCATGTGGCTGCCTTAAAGGAGTTATCATCACTCTTTCTGTAGATCATAAAAATCAAAATACATTATATTGCTATTTGAGTTTCATCAGATATACATATTGTAATTATTTGAACTATTTTTAAGTATCACCTGGTAACATGAGCAAAAAACCAATCTCTAGTATAATCACTTTCACCAATTGTGTAAATAAGGTCGGTGTCAGGATAAATCTCAGCATATCTCTCCCATAGACCATACTGCCTAAATCTGTACAAATGTGAACAAAATTGAGTATTACACCTTAATAATTTATATTAAAGCAAATTACAAGTCATTGCAAAACAAAAGTTACTTGTCGGGATGATTGATGTAAAGCCGGTTGACAAAATTAGGGTTAGGGTCAGGAATGTAAAACTCAGAAGCTGAGCGGTCCGGGATGCCTATCTCCCACAAAGTGGGTCCGTCTCTTGGTGGTTCATATACAAGCTCACTGAGATTAATATCTTCACCTTCATTAGATTATAAACAAACATCATATTATGATTGAGTCATACAAATTTAAATTATAACTTTAAAGTTGAATCAAAACTCAAGAAAAATAATTCTTTACCAATAAAAAAAAAACTACATTAGCAAGGAAAGTACAAAAACAACTCCTGAAGTTGTATGAGCATTTAAATTCTTAATAACAGACGAACCAGATGAGATGGTTACTGTTGCTTCAAGCTTGTAATCCCCTATAAAACCAGGTACCCATGCGTAAAGATTATAATTGCCGGCTCGTACATCGCTTATATAGAAGTTACCAAATTCATCAGCTCGGGTCCAAAATTGGTATCCCTATAAAAGAACAATGATATTCAGTACTGTACTGTACTGTAATACAAAAAATATAAACAGGATGTAATGGAGTTTCTAAAGTATTCTTACCTTGCATTCTCTTTGCCATGATCCAGCTTCACCTGGTAAGGCTAGACCAACATAAGCTTGACTAGCTGGTATATCAATGTCACAAGCACACCTAATTAATAAAAACAATGTCAGATGAGACAGGAACAGAAAAGCAATATACATGCCCAAGTATAGTCTACCTAGCTTTCCAATAAAAGCGGAAAATAGAAATTAAAAAGAGGCTCATAAGAAATTAGATGATTACCTATCTCGAACAAGTAGGCGGCCGCTAATAGAACCTCTCTGCCAAGATTTGTCAAAATCATCAGAAGCTGGAAAACAGTATGGCCAGCTCTCCACTTCGATTAGCATCTGAATTCATTTTGAAAAAAAAAGGAGGAGATGTCTATTTTCAATTCACGCATTAGGAGATTTCATACCAAATTACTAAAAAATAACAGCATTTTCATATTTTAAAAATCATATAAATAAAACAAAACCTGAACTTTGGCATCTTCCCAGAGGAGAGTGGGGTCGGATCCATCATAAGATGAATTACAGTACATAAATACAGGACCGAATACTTTCTTCCAGTATTCGCCATTTGTGAACTTTGGTGAAAGATCGTCTCCAGCATAGTGCGCACTCATGAACATCTACACTTTGATCAAATTAATGCAAAAATCAGAAAGTAGAACTTCAGTCAAAGGTGTCTTTCCTTTGTGTTACTAAGATGTTTATTTATTTTGGTGTAAGATATCCTATTGTACTTTTAAGGATTTTTGCTCTGCTTACTAAATGTAGTTTCCCATTCAAGTATTCTTTTTCAAGTTGAGTTTCCAATCAAATATTTAACTGGGTAATTTCCATGTTAAGGACTTACTGCTAGAGTGGTAGGACCCACATGGGAGGTCAAATTCTGCTTAGGGGGCCCACCAGTACGGAACTCATTACTAGGTGTGATCTGCCAAAAGCCAATTGGAGGATCGAAACTTATCCATCCATGCACCTTGTTTTCCTTGTTATCACATGAGTACTGGTATTTGTCATCCACCTTGCATAACCATTCTAAATTATTTAGATATAGGGGGGAAAAAACCTAAATTAATTGTAATTGCACAAACTTTGACCAATTAAATAACATGAATCACATTACCTCTCCTCTGAGATTTGGATTAACAGGGCTGGTTAGAAGAACAGCCTCGGGGTATCCTAACTGTTGGCATCTTCCAGGTAATCTGTCATCTGGCAGTGGCATCACTCTTTGCCTATTGTCAGCCATAGCCATGTACTGAAATCTACAATTAAATGAAAAACTTACTCAAATTTTTTTTAATAAAAATTTGCTCGTATTACAACATAACTACATAAGCCTAATATTGGAGAAAATTTTCCAAGTTCTGGACTGAAATTTTTTAAGAGTATTTGCAATAAAATGAAAAGAACAATCTAACAAACGGGAAGGACGAAAACTGATTCTTACTTGTCTTTCCTAAGCTTGAAAGCAACTCTAGTCTCGCCTATACTAAAGTCTGGCCATCCTTCCAAATGTTCATAAATAGCGTAAGTGTAGAAACCGGAGCTGCCTCTGAGAACTATAAACCTTGAAGTTTTAAACAGTTAAGAACATGCATCAATACATTATAACCCAAGATATCATGTAAAATTGAGTGTTAATAATTAACCAAATTGATGTACCTTTTATCAATGTTCAAAGGAACAAGTTTGCCTTGAAGAGATGGGTCCCATGTCCTTGTAAATGACACTTCCACTTGATCATCATCTTGTGTAACTATGTTGAAATTTGTTCCTTTTATACTGTAAAAGTTGTATGCAATTATAATTTTTAACACTTTTGTACGAAGAAGAAAAAATGTTCAAACAGAATTTAAATTAGTACGCTTACATGTCGAATATACCAGATTTTCCAGGTTCATTCCATACAATGTCCCAATACCTACACACAACAACGGTTATGCACATTACTCCAATAAGGAAGTTAATAATTACAGCTAATGATAGGCTTTAAATTCGTGCTAAATTACTAATTTTAGTCCCTTGGTCCATAGTTCAATTATTGGTTTTGCCATTAGGGAAATAATATGAGATAGTGTACCCTCTATTATCTTCTTTGTTAAGTATCTCCATCAGATTATCCACACCATTGTACTTAATCCCTGTTACAATCCCATCAGGCTTTGAAAGTGTGAGCTGAATTATCCCATTATCAATCACAACCTGACATATTTTTAAAATTTTATTAACAATGTACATCAACAAGCATCAATTGCAACAAAAAAGATACAAATAAAAAAGATAACCAAAGAAAAGTTGCACCTACATATCGTTCCAATACTTTAATTCTGACACCAGTAGGGGCCATCTCAGGCAGAGGTCCTGAGCAACAAGACAACACACCTTTGCAGCTATAGATATATTGATCACAGAAGCAAATTAAATTAGACTTGCATTTAACTTGTTATCAAATATCAGATATATATAGAGAGAGAGGTGATATCAAAGCATGAAACATTGAGTATACTTACCACTTAAGCATGCGCTTACTAGCCATGATTCAATTGGTTGGATCAATCTAGAGTAGAGCCTTCAACAGTGGCATACAACTAAAGACTATATCCCTTGCTTTGGAAACAAAGCATGCACCGAAAGCTAAGCCACAAAGAAACGGAAACTGGTAAAAAGTGAAACGATCTAGGAGAGTCTTGATACAACCTTAGTCTTCTGATTAGGTGCAAAAATTGGGACACGTGTCACAGTAACTGCACCCCCGTTTAAAGAAAAACAGAATATTTTATTTGTTAAGTATTGGGCCTTTATTAAAATGACCCGGCCCAAAATCCTGATTAAAAATACAATGGCTATTTTCATGTTGCCCAGTGGGCCCCACATTATATTGCTCGGCATACGAGAAAGAAGTGAAAGAAGACAAAACAAAGTGGCTTCTTTTCAGTTTTCACCTGCTCGCTAAGTGCTATCGATCCCCCCTTTCTGGAAAACTATTCCAATAAATTATAAGGTCTCTCTCGTGACGTCTGCCAAAAACATTTAGTAGTAATAAAGAATAGAAAAAAGAAAAAAGAAAATAAAAGAAAAAACAAGTAGAAGAGTAAGTAGTATAGTAACATAATTTGCAATTAATTCGCATTTAATTCTTGATTAATTTGTTTTTTTTTTATATATCCGAATCGAACTTCAAATAAAATGCTTAAAACGTATAGTACGTTTTATTCGCGAATAAAATGCATATAAAACGCGAATCGGTGAATTATTCGCGATAAAAAAAATCAAAATTTATTTTTGCTTCCATGTTGTACCGAATCATTCTCAAATTATACCCGAATTATATCCGAATCACGAATTTTTATCTCTACCGAACCGAACCCAAACTTTTGACTTATGTACTTGGTCTCTTCCCTGGATTTGAGATCTTAGCCTGTGCAGATCTGACGGTCACATTGCAGCTCCGTTTAATTGAGATCTGCGCTACGCCTATGACTCGAGGATAGTTTGCTTTATGCAGAACAGTGTTCACTGCATGTTTTACTTTTTTTTTTTTCCCCTATATGCACATACATCCACTCACGCAGCCTCCTAATTAACATACCAGCCCTCAAGATTTAATTAATTTCCAGAATATTGGGAAATATTATGATATTAGGTCCTGTTTGGCCAACCAATGAGAATGGATATGGAGTTGAATTTAAACATAATTTCACTGTTCACGTGGAAAAAAAAATTTCAATTGAACTAATTTTTTTTTTCCCACGTGAACAGTAAGTCCATTGAACTGGACCTTATTTTACCTAACTTAATTGTTCATTGTGCACAGATAAAGCACTGTGTAAATTTGAGTTAAATTTATCTATTCAATTCACTTGTGATGTGTTATATGTTATATGTGGGGAATGGTTTGAAATCTATCTTGACATATCTTACAAAAATGAAAAACTTTAGGGTCTGTTCGGATGTCACGGGATTACACGGGATGGGATGTGACGGGAATGGGAATTCACTTTTGAAAAAGTGGGAACCCATGGGTGCGGGTACGCACAGAAATTATTATGGAAATTTGTTAAAATGAGTGTTCGGTTGTACTGCGGGATAAATTGTGGAAAATTCTATTTTTCTTTTTAAAATGTTTGATATTATGCAATTTTTTTATTAATAAATTATCAATAATTCAATTAATTAAATAGATTGAATAATAACATAACATATGTTTAATTTTTTTATTAACAACTGTTTCTACTTATCTTTTATAAAAAAAATAAAAAAAATGTTTTTGAAAGTAAGAAATTATGCCTAATATTCGTACAAGTAATTTGAACTCATATGTTTAAATAGTTCATTTCAAATACAACAGTTCTGAACGCATATGATCTTATTTTCCTCATATGTTTAAATAGTTTAAAAAAACAACCATTAAAACTATTTAAAAAAATAAACATTTAAAAATATTTACTAATTTTTTTTAACAGTTTATAATTTATTATAAAATTAATGTATAAATCCAGTTGTTGCAAAAAAAAAAAAAAATCCGGATCCATAATATGAATCTTTAGTCCCACAATCAATTTTGAAGAATATGAGAATCACTTATATATAACCCTCTTCCACTTAGGTGATTGAATGAGGAGAGAGACAGTGGAGGAAGAGAGAGAAAGATTAAAAAATTTGTCAGTGGGTCTAGCGGAGAGCAGAGAGCAAAGAGAGGAGAGAGAGAAGTTGGGTAAAAAAAAAATGAAGTCTGAGGTCGGGAATTTTGAGGTCCAAAAATGCATTGAAATGGGAAGAGGGGTATTCCCATAGAAATAATTTGGATAAAAAATAGGCCTGCTGAACACTCTGAAAAGAAAATAGTTGGGAACAACCCAAACCTATAAAATTTCCCGTAGAATTTTGTCTGCCAAACAAGCCCTTAGAATTATAATACAATTAGTGATGAATACCGTCTCTTATTAACTGATAGAAGTTTAATTTTTACTAAAAAAATCTAAAAAAAGAAATAGATATTATGGTTAATGCAACTCTTATGTAAAAGTAACAATAAAAGTTCAAAATATTGACATATATAATATTATTTTCAATTCATGGTAATAATAAGAGTAGAACTATTGTGTTCTTAAGCTCACCAAACTCTTTGTGAGCATAATTTTAAACTTATTGAATTGACTTCAAACATCGAATCAAAGCTATTGAAACTAATATACTTCATAAGTGATGTATTTACATGTCAAATTTTTAAAATTTTAAATTGAGTATAAAGTCGAGTGGTAGAATAATGATGAAAAAAATATATTAAAATTAATAATCATTCTGATATTTTTTAGAGTTTATCTCATCAAAGAACTTGATGAACTTAAGAAAGTTGCAATGATGTCCATATCACATCAATACTTACATCTTATCTTAATTCTCAGTGCAAATGACGAGGAGAATATAAATATCTATAAAAAATATTAAAATAAAAGAGTATCACTGAATTGCCATAATTCTACTGATTCAAAATCCAGAGTTTAAATCGGTGAAATTATAGAAAAACAAAATCACTCTTCTTTTTTTTTTTTTTTCTTTTTCTCCTTTTTTAATGTGTTCTATGGATAAAATATTCTCAGTGTCGAGTGCACGTTTTTATAGTTTTATCTTTTTTTTTAAGGGTAAGTTTTTATAGTTGATCATACAGTCTAATATTTTAGTTTTTTTTTTCTAATATTTTGATTTTGTACAAAGCTCAAATATATTCAAACTTTTTTTCATGTAAATGGTACTTACAAAAATTAAAAAATCATCAAGTTCGATTTCCTTTTGATTTATTTCGCATGTGTTGCGTATAGGGCTGCAAACGAATCAAATCAAATCGGACTTACCTCAGTTTGACTTTGGTTTGAATAAATTTCGAACTAAGTTTAGTTTGAATTAATTTTGAATCAACTTTTTTTTTTACGACAAAAAAAAAGTGATCGTAGTCGCCGAGAGTGAGAGGTGAAAGTCATTTGGGGTTTCAAAATTGAGAACGAGGGTTACGACTTACGAGTTATGACTTATGGCTAAACGAGCTTAGATTTTAACCTTTAAGTCATTAACGAACACAAGTCATAAGCAGAAATCAACGGTTCACGTTACTTTGATATTCGATCTAGAATAATTTCCGAACCTATTTCGAACGAACCAGATCCCGTTTGAGTTTGGTTTGAATTAATTTTGAACTATTTCGAATCAATTTTTTTATGAACTTTTTCGAATCAAACTCGAATCAAATCACGAACTACGAATTTTTTGTGCAGTCCTAGTTGCGTACACAAAAGAGTTATTTAAAATAAGAAATTGGGCCTCATATATAAGTCATACAGAGTTACAACGCGGGAAAATGATTTTACGCCACAGAAGATCCAGAGAGCGACGATAAAAGATCCGGGTCCGTATCCTCTGAGATATCTCAATTTTTGCGTGACCGACGTGTCCGGTGCCTATTCGGGGAACCGTAGGGGGCCATTATTATTTGAGCTTTGAGATTCGTGCAGAATGTATTTGAACGTTTGAGATATTCCAAAAAGTCATGCAAAGTTTGAGATATCTCAGAGGATGCGAATTCAAAAGATCCTGGTTCCTGATAGAATTCGTATGATCGTATCCTTTGAGATATCTCAAACTTTGCGCGACTTTTTGGAATATCTTAATCGTTCAAATACGTTCTGCACGAATCTCAAAGCTAAAATACAACTGCCCCTACGTCGGTCACGCAAAAATTAAGATATCTCAGAGGATACGCACCCGTTCCTGATATGGGTTATTGCCATAATGACATTGGCAGCGATTGGGATCTCGACTTATATCTCTTCCTGAGCTTAGTTTAGTTTAATAGAAAACCTTTGTTTAAATATATCAATAATTAACTAAGTTCTTGTCTCACGCGCTCTTGGGAGAGGAGGAGTAAAAGAAAAGAAAAAAAAAGCCTAGAATAAGAAGTAAAATGATTGTAGGGATGAATTAGAGCGCACCTGTTATTTGTTTCCTTTTTCTTCTCAATTTAATTGCAAAGATTAATTGGAATCTCATCCGCTTGTGCTCCTCCCTGATTTCATTTCTATTAATTGTTTCGAATCTACTTTGCAAATTTGCAATTACTGGAATGAGTATTTCTTTCTTTAGACCAGATTGAGGAAATCAATCTTTAGATGAGATTGTGATTGTTGGAGGGATCTTGACAGCTGAGCTGCTTTAATTAAAAGTGATTTTAAAGGACGGACTCTTCATCTTTTATCAAAGGAAAACAACTCAACAGGAAGGACGGAAAGACTTAATTGCGAGTACAAATTCTAGAAAGATTATCATCCATTGAAAATTGAAATGGACTAATTTCATTTTATTTTTAGATTGAGAGATGATATATTGATCTCACTATTAATAGCACTGTTGAAATCACAATTTATTTAATCATGCAATTTTTTTTATCGGTTCATAATCTCTACATTTCTTATGCTTCTTAAAGAAAAAAAATATTTTTATCAGTTAATAGTTTTCTTTGATATATATTATCTTTTTTTATTAAAGGGTCCATACATTCTATAAATTTTTAAATGTTATTTTCGAGAATTAATGTGTCTTTCTATAGAAAACAGAAAAATTGTGCCACTGCACTAAGTCCATAATTCAATTTTTTTTAAATACAATTTTCTTAAAATAAATAACTTTCTAGCTACGGTAGAGCTTCGACATACTATTGATAGAGCTCCGACAAAAATTTGTCGGAGCTTGAACTTTTCGCAGTTTTAAGCAAAATTTTGAAAATATTTAATGTCAAAATAAAGAGAACAATACAAAAATCAACATGAATAATTAAACAATGCAATCAAATGAATAATGAATAACTTGTAAGGAATAATAATTTCTGATGGAACTCCAAGGAACTTCGGACGGAGACACCTAATGTGAACAATAAAGCGCACACAAATGAACATAAATAATAAAACAAAGTAAATAAATTGAATAATAAATAACATAAAATGAATAATAAGTTTGAAGGAGCTCTAATAAATCTCTAATAGATGAATGTGAATAGTAAATAACAGAAATTAAATAATAAAGTAATAAACATGAATAATAAAGAACTCAAAATTGATAATACTAAGAATGCTATTCATTAATTATTCATGTTGATTGTATTAATATCATCAGATACTTTTATTATTCAATTTGCTTGTTTTGTTTATTATTTAATTACATTGTGTACCTTATTATACCTTATTATTCATATTATTATTATTTTGTTATTCACATTAAACTTAAACGTCTCCATGGAAATTTTCCAGAGTTTGTCAGTAGCTCTGTCAGAGGTTCGTTGGAGCTTCCACTTGAGGCAGCTTGAGGATGTAGGAAGACTGTATATATTCTGGACCTCTGCTAATTCATTGGCATGGAGGAAAAGAGTTGAATTAGGTCCTTGCCATGAGCCATTAAAATTTATTAAAGTTTCCAAATATTATATTTAGTTTTTAAATGCATGCATCGCTAATTTTAGTTAGATTCATGTGCTCAAACAATTGAAAAATATTGATTTTGTTTGCAAGTACAGACTACAGTACACATTAGTTCAAGTTTTCATGCATTCAGTACATTGAATTTTTTTGTTCGCATCTTTTAACTGTTTGAACGCACACATTCTTTTTTTTTTAAGGTTAGCGACAAAGTGTCGCCAACAATATACTTACTAAAAAATAGTTCTAAAATATTTACAATTGATCCGATTGCTTATTCCGCAATCCAACAGTCCGTAATAAATTAAATTTCTGGCTAAAAAAGATTGACTCTAGCAAAACACAAAATTCCCAAGCAAATCTTCCTCTCAATCCCGCTCTATGCAAATTGCAACCATAAAGAAACATCGATTGTCGTATCATAAATTAACTGGTTAACTCACTTTCTCTGATTCGAGAAAAATCTCATGTTTCTTTCTCGCCACATCATCCATGCCCTTGCCGCCCGCGGTTCTAGGGACAGCTGTACATGTAGCCATGCCTCTGAAATATTGTTGTCCGCATACCGAAGGTTGAAGTGTGCCATGATCCCATTTTAGAAATTTTTTGTGTAGACACAATTCCACATGATGTGATCTCTAGTTTTCGAGTTGGGCGATCGACACAGTTGACAACCCGGTTGGACATTGCATCCTCTGACTTGTAGGACTTCTTGCGTGAGGATCTTGTCGTCTAGCATCAGCCATAAGAAAATCTTCACTTTCATCGGCATCGGCGCCGGGAGCTTCCAAAGCAGTGCATGATATTCGCTCAAGATCCCAGTGTGGTGCATCACTCTGTATACTGAGCCACATGTGAATTCTTCCATTGCCGTCCAATTCCATTTGATTCCCGAATCGTAGTGTATGGAGATCCTGAAAAAAGATAACAAGGATGCCAAATCATTGATAAAGTAGAATTTGCTCACATTTGCCTCAGACTTGAGATATTTCGGCAATGCCATGCAATCTTCTTATCGTTGAGGGCCAGATGCCCTGTGGGTTGGCTTTAATCGCCCACAGCCATTTTAATAGGAGAGCTTGAACGCACACATTCAATATAAATTAATTAGTATCTTCATAAAGTAAATATTCAGTTGTCAAATAATTTTGAAAACGAGAATATTAACATTAAAGATTTGAACTGATTGGCTGAGAGCCGGGCCCACACGTCCTCGTAATTGACTTGAACTGACATATACTAAAAATAAATTGCTAATGATGTCAAGTAGACCTGCTATTGCTAATGATGTCAAGTAGACCTGCTAATGGGCTGAACTCGACTCAAAACTCAGTCCAATTCAGTTATATAACACAATAAGTCTCACTCAAACTCAGCTCAAAAATAAAGACAAAAGCCCGATTCAGTTTATCCGAGTTCGAGCCTTCGGCTCAGCTCAAACTCGGATCAGTCCAAAGCTCGGCCCGAACTCCGTAAATGAATTATCAAAGTCGCCCTTGTAATGAATTATCAAAGCTCCGTCCAAAGTCGCTCTTTTAAAAATTCATATCACTCTGAGTGAACGACACGTCACCCTTGTAATGATTATCAGTATTATTTTATAACAAGTTGCAATTAGACCTGCGGATTGAAATTCATATCCCACTGACACGTTGCAATATAGTATAATTATAAAGTGACATTCATATCACATTGATTAAAATATAGTATAATTATAAAGTCCACATTATAACTAAAAATATAAAACTAACATTCTTTGCTTTTTAAAATCCAATAAAAATTCAAACTTCACTAAAATGCAAACAAGTACTTCCTCGGATCGGAACTCGGCTCGGAACGGATCGACTCGTTAGGTTAGAGTGAATTATTTCCGAGTTTGGACCGAGCTCAAATTAAACTCAGCTCAATTTGAGCTCATTTAAGAGCCCGACTCAAAGTCCATAAGTCGGCCCGACTCATTTAGCACTTATCAAGGCCGGACAATGTATGTTACTAGATTAAAACCTAACTTGCTCACCAATTGGCGTGCAGCATGTAATCTGAAAATTTGTATCTATGTGATTAATGTTTAACACAAGCGTAGTTGGTATCAGATGTATCTCTCTTCAATAGTAGACGGTAGACCGATATATATAAATTGAGTTTGGTTGGATATATAGGATTGACATACATGCAACATGACGCGTATTTATTCATTGATGATTAAACGGAGGCGATCTGAAACCTGCCAATCAAAATATCCCGAAATGATTAAGTAGGTATCCCCTCAATCAGACTTTAATCAGGGATACAAACTCAGGAATCAGACGGGCACCGAGTCTAGGAGTATATCAGACCCCCCTCAATTTCCTTCTGTATAATTCTGTTTTATAAAAAAAAAAATATAATAAATGAAATTTACCAACCACTGTCAAAGGTAAATGCAAAGGGACAAACTTGGGTCCGATGCCCATCGGACTCAAACTGAGTGCGATGGGTTTTAAAACCGTCCGATTAGCTTTAAGATCTGTGCCCATCTCTTTAATATCCGTGTCCATTTTCTTCAATATCCTTGCGCACGGATCTTAAAAGAGGATTGGACAGTTTTAGAACCCATCGGACCCAAGTTTGTCCCAAATGCAAATCAGCAAGGTGAATACAACTTAAATTGAACTGCATGGTATTAAAGTAATTACAGAATTTATGGTTATATATATTTCTGATTTTTTTTTATTAATACCCCTAAAAAAATAACAAATATGTCCTCTGGACTTAAATTTTTTTATAAATGCCCCAACCGATCAGTTGGGGGGCGGTCCACTCCCCCAACCTAACCGCCCTCCCCCACTCCTCGGGTGGTTCGGTATGAAAATCTAATTTCAATCACTCAAAACGAGTTGGGAAAATCAACAACCCGCACTCGCAATTTCTTAATCCTAATTTCAATTACGTAAATTTCTAACAATTCCAATCAATTTCTAAAGCCTAATTTAAATCACTCAAAACGAGTTAGGAAAATCATCCAGCACTCCCAATTTCTTAATCCTAATTTCAATTCCGCAAATTTCTAACAATTCCAATTAATTTATAACAAGTTTAATCTAGCAATTACTAACTATTTCTAACAATTCCAATCGCGCAATTTCAATCACACAATTCAATCGATTGCAACCATTCACAAAAATCAATAATCCGCACAATTTATTTAAATAAAAATGGTGTTATCTGAAAGTGAGAGAGGAGCAGCAGTGTGGCCAAGTAGAGAGAGGGAGAGGGGGCGGGTGAAGAGAGAGACGGTAGGGATAGAGAGAGACAGAGATGCGGCGGAGGGGGTGGCAGGGCGTCCGGAGGTGGCAGATGAGGCAGAGACTTGGGCGGTTTGGTGTGTGGGCAGTTAGGTTTAGAGGGGAAGGGGTCCATGGGTTTTAAAAAAAAAAAATCATACCGAACCGCCCGAGGAGGGGGGGGGGGGGGTTTAGGTTGGGGGAGTGGACCGCCTCCCAATTGGACAGTCTGGTGCTCGAAGTAAACCGCTCTCCAACTGAGCAGTTGGGGCATTTATAAAAAATTTCCCACCCCGAGGACATATTTGCTATTTTTTTTGGGTATTAACAAAAAAATCAGCATATATTTTGCCTTTAACAAGCTGTCTGTACAGATCAATTATCATGCAATGAAATATCAATAAAGATCTGGACAAAGTTTACTCAATAAAATGCATGTCTATATATCTATTCAGTACCATCAAATAATTGAATACTGAACAAGCTGAAAAGAATATAGAAATTATGTATCACATATGCCATTCACCCACATGCTCCATGAGCCCATGAGAAAAACAGAGAAAAAAATGAACTCATCAGTATGAAACAATTCTTTATTTTCTTCCAAACCAAGTCATGAGGTGGTGATTAACAAGAAAAAAATTCTACACCATGACCCATAAGCCCATGACAAAAACAGAGAAAAAAATGAACTCATCAGTATGAAACAATTCTTTATTTTCTTCCAAACCAAGTCATGAGGTGGTGATTAAAAAGAAAAGAAAAGAAAAGGGAACTCATGAGGTTTAAAGCAATGCGAGAAAAGCTTGTCATCATAATCATTGTCCCTCCTCTAGATATGTTTTTTCTAGAAGCCTCTCGACAGCCTGTTCCACATCAGCCCCAGACTTGAGCAAAGCTCTGAGATTTTCTTCACGGTTCATGAACCCCATCTCCTCCATTTCTGCCAACTGCATGGCAAGCAGCTCCTCTGATTCTTCCTCCAGAGCAAAGTCATAGCCACTATCTAAATTATGCATATGCACAACATCAACAATAATAACAAATGCAATTTGTCAGGTCTCAAAATGTGAAAGCTACCAACAAGTTCTACTGGCTGTTATTGTACAAACATTCATGAGCTGATATGCCTATTGAAATCTGAATTGATTGTGACTATTGATTACATTTTGGTATTCTAGTAATAAACCCCAATTGAGCTGATACCCCCATTCTAGTGGTGCTATTGTATGTAACATGTGGCAGTGGCCTGTCCCAGCTCGTGTAACAAACAACAACTGACACCCTTGTTCAAAGCAAAATTGACAAGTAGAAACCAGTATACTGTTGCTACCAATTCGACTTTGCAATTATGATGGCATGGGAACACCATGCTAAAATGCACCAGCCCCAACCTAAATTCCAGTTCTTGTACTTAAGGTGGGTAAATTTTACATGAAAATGGCAGAGCATTTACCACTAGCTGGTAAAGAAGAATCATCTCGTCATTTTGAACACGAAGCATTTTTTTAATAGGACCAAGTAGACAGGTAATTTTTTTACATTAAAATAGTAGATTTATTACCATTAGATGAACAGGACGAATTGTAATCCAGGTCATTTGGAAGCGCAAAAACCAGATTTGCGTAAGGAGACCAATGCGTATTAAGCAGTTTAACTGTTATAAAAGCATGTAAAGGTTTGACATAGTAGGTATAAATTATAGATACCTCAAGTTAAAAGATTAAACATTTTTATTTTTTAACAGTATGTCCAGTTGCTTAGAAGACATGTATAATAAATGAGAGGTCTTCTTTGTTACAAAAGCAAAAAAATGCATCATCCAGTGAAGTTTCAGCGAGTTCAAGTTCCTCTATTTCATTTTTTGAGAAGGGAGTTCTCTACGACCAGTCAGTGGTGAAATTTTAGGATTATGGATGCAATCATATGCATTATTCAGCTGGGAACAAAGTGGAAGAAAAAGATAATGTTGTTATAAAAACAAATGGGGAGTAAGTACTGTCAAAATATGTTACCTAGGGAGACTCGTGTAGAATCGGAATATCTGCAGCCACAGACAGTTAATTGAAGGTCAAAAGTAATCAAAAGGTTGGGAATGAACCAACATGCCAGCTCATAAAACAATTCAAGGGACCAGAAAGGATAAGATTTATAAATATGCTACAAATATGATACTTCCGGAAAAGAAAAACACTTCCAATGTATTCTAAATTTAAATTTGGATGGGTGTTTTTAATGCAAGTCCCTATTAACTTAATATTATAATAATTACTTCTGGATATTGTTCAATTCAGAAGAGTTATTGTTGCCTTGGCAAAGTCGTCAGTTATGTTATAACGACATGTTCTTTCCTTGTAAATTATTACAATACAAGGTACAACACCAATTTGTTTAATCCGATTTGCCATAAGGTTAATCATAGACTATCCATCACATATCCAAAGAACAGCCCATGTGAAGATGAGAGTTGTCTACAATTATACCCAATGAATCAAAGACGATGTTCTGACAGCAAGAAAAATAATTTGAAAAAGGGTATCATATGACTTACCGACTAGAATCATCCCACCTAAGCATTTCAGTAATAGCACGATCAATTGATTCACCTTGCTGAACAGAAAATTAAAGAAAAAAGGAGAATCAGTGTATTGACACATGATGCATAAAAGAACAAAATACAGTGCAATGCAAATTGTATGTGTGAGGTGGAAATATTCTAAAAATATGTTCCTAACCTTCTTGTAATGTTTCAAAAAAGTGGCATCAGAGAAGAGGATCTGTGCAAAATTATCAATGGCTCCTTTGTGAGCATCATGCCAAATGGATGGTTCCACTAACTCATCACTGCCACAAGCTTGTTCCATTTCTGACAAACAAGTTCCATTGGCTGGTAAAAGGTAAAGAGGATAACAGAAAATTCACCTAAGGATCAGAAAGAGTTTAAGGTTGCCTTTATATTTTCATCTGAATTTTGCTGTAGTTAATTATGGGAAGGATTTTCATCTGGGAGCTATATTTCTTATCTTTTTTCTGGGTCCTACATTCTTTTTTATTGCTATTTTCTGTGTTACTTTTTGGGATAGAACACAGTAACCAAAGAAGAACAAAAATAAGTAGTTATCTGGTAATCAATTAACAAAATCTAGCACCCAATGGGTTGAGAAGTGGGTCTGTATTAAGTGCCAAGTCTGACAAGTTGGTAGTTGAACTCTCTGGTTCACTGGCTGACATGCCAAGTCAAGCTACAAATTATTCTCCTCTGTTCCAAGAGAATTACCATGATGGCCATCATACATGCACTCGAGTTTGTGGGATCCCTCAATCTGTGCTTTGATATTTTCCATTAAATCGGTTCCGTCACTTGGCTTGCCTCTGTTAGTCTCGAGATAGAACAGGTATGACAAAACACAACGTAATATTACCGGATTTTCTAGCATTTCACCCACCTCAGGCTGTTGTGAAGCTTCAAAAAATATAGGGATGCTCTTTATTATTGCTTCGACATTTAGATTTTTATACAGGGGCTCGCTCTGAGAAACATTGGTTGCATTCAGTCCATTAGTCTTGGCGGGGGATGTTGCAGTGCTATTTTGTGACAGAGAGACAACAGGTTTCGCAGTGCTGTTTCTTGACAGAGAGACAACAGGTTTGCTGGGTGGTAGTCCAGTGCGAATCAAGTATATGGTCTGATCTGGCTCCAGTTCTGTACAGGTAGAAAATAATTAAGAGTAATATTTGGAAATTACATATTTAAAGAGATCAGTTTGCAAAACTCCCAAGAAAGGGAGATATGAGCTGCAAATTTATCCTGTGAAAGCTCAATATTCAATTTTACTCACAAGCACTGTTCATCCATAAAATTGTGATGTTGTGCAATAATAAATTATTGGACAAGGATAGAAGTACAATGGGTTCAATGTCACAAATTTTTACCAATCACTTCATAGTTCAAACAAATTTAACAAATACCCTAAATGTTCAGAATATCCAAAGATCATCTATGAACAACTGAGGCAACTCACTCCCAGTATTGATTATTGAACTCATTCAAATGCTAAGCTCTCAATCAATATCTGATGGTTGAGATATTCTAAGCAACACATAATGCTTGTCAGTTTTCAGTGGCATTAAAACAAGAAGTTGTCTTGCCATCAAAGAAAGTTAAAGGACGGTATATATTATCCTTAGAATATTAAACATTCATTACATACACTCGCTATCCATTCCCCACACCAAGATTTTTAAAAGATACCAAGAAATCCTGCTTCATTACTAAATCTTGGGGTTACCCAACCAATGTATTGAAGAAATTAAATCAACAATAAAAAGAATTAAGATAAACAAACCATAGCTCCTGAGTGTTTGAGGATTCTTTAGTTTATGTCCCTTGTAAACCAAGCATTGACGATCGGGCTGTATTCCGGTCAGGTCGACCAATAACAGCTTTAACTCCTTGACAGTCGGATCGAGCTCGGTTTGAAACGGGATTTTGATTTGAGTAGACGCCAATTGAATTTGTAGAGTGATTAGGCTACGAACGCCTTCGGAGCCCATTGCGACTATTGAAAGAAAGGTTTAAGCGAAGGATTTGAAGGATGAGTTCGATCGAAGAAAGATCACTGAGACATGTTTGTTTTCTCGCTTTCGGGGAGGGACTAAAGAAGGCAACCGAGCGGAGAAGTTGCTATTCCTGGAACTTGTTTATAAATAGGATCAAATTTTGAAAAAAAATAAATAATTAATTGATATCGGGCAATTCAATCTCAACCGTCGATTCGTCCGTTGCGCTCTGCTGCCGTTGTCGTTGTAATGATGGCTTTTTTTTATTATTATATCCAAAAAAATAAAAAATAATAAAAATTTCCAAGATTTTTGGGTATTTGTAAAAATGCCAAACCGCAATTATTCTGGCGATCTTGGGATTTTTTTTTTTTTAAGATTGTGTTTATTTTTTAAAAATGAATTTGTTAATAAAAGTGGTAATATTACATTGGACCTTATAACAAAGAAATAGTTAAGCCGGATGAAGAATTGATGCCACACAAAAATCGTTTGATTGTAAATTCTACATAAATACCCACACTAAGAACTCTGATAAATGGAGTTTAATACTAGTTTTATTTATGCTAAGAAGTGTAGGAGCCTCTTTAGTAATTAGTCAACTATGATTTGTGACTCATTAATCTGTATGTATGGCTAATAAGTAACACGTCTTGCTGATGTAGTATTTGTAATTTTTTAGTGTCAATTAGTTGCAACAGCTATGTGAGAGCACGTTACTATGAATATATCGACCTCTTTATCAATTCAATCTTGTTGAGTACTCTTTTAAACTATATTTTCCTTCTTTATACAGATATTTTAGACCAATTAATCTATTGCCTTGCATTGTGAAATTATCATTCGCAGATGAAAAGGAGTTTTCTCTCTTTTCTCCTATTTTCTCTCTCTTACATATTCAACACCAAATTTTCTAATAGCACACTGTTTTTCTTCTAAATATTTCAAAAATAATCAGTATATTCTTATTTGTGTTAGTTGTAACTCCTTTTTTCTATCACTGAAATGTTAATTTAATTTTAGAAAAATAAACACATCTTAAAAAAAAATCCCATCTGGCAGCCCTGAAAATTAAAAAAAGAGAGTATAAAATCAAGGATCGCTAAATATATCTGGCAGTCCAAATATTTTTTAACTATGAGGACTATTTTTTATTTTTTTTATTTAATGTTGGATATTAATAAAAAATCAGAGTGATGACAGGGTGACAACGATACCTCTTCAACAAGTATATTGCATTATTGGAACCTGTGATGGCATCACTTGGGAGCTGCTAGTAGAGTGAAAAAACGGTATGGCTGAGCCGGCTCGATTACAGAACGATATAACATGTGTGACTGTTACGTGCTGTGGTCATCTTTTAAAAATTTGACACAACACGACACGTGGTCATGCGAGTTATGTGTAATTAGGACCATTAGATCTTGATCAAATGGTGAATAAATTATGAAAAAACTAGTTAAACGTGACCAAACATGACCAATTACGTTTGGACACAGCACATTTGGACACGACGTCACTTGCGTGCCGTAATAATTCGGAATATTTTGGTCACAGCACAGCACGACACGACATGTATGACTGTTCACTTGATCACAGCACAACACAGCACGAGACTAAAATCATAGCACTGCAAGTTTTAACACTCTAGCTGCTACCAAGGATTTAAAAAAAAAAAAAAAGTTGTGTTGGCATTAGGGATGGCAATGGGCCTAGCCCACGGGTATTTTGTCAAGCCCAGGCCTGGCTTGCCCGTAAAAAATTAATGGCCCGCCTGCCTGGCCCAGTCTGACGGGCTTGAAAATTTAGGCCCGGCCTGCCCAACGGGCTTTTCCTCCAGGCCCAGGCCTGCCCGGCCTTGCCTGTCCTTGCCCGTGGGCCTTCCTGGCCTGCCCATACCCGGTGGCCCATCCATACCAATCCCACCAAATTATACAGCACATAAAACATAATTACATGGTACACATAATTTCACAAATCACAGTCACATTAATATATTGCATAGTTTCACAAATCACAATCACATAATTTATAGTTTAACAAACTAATTAACAACAAACAACAACAGAATAATTAATAAACAACTATAAATAGTTTGACAAACAATAACAGACAGAATAGTAATTTTGCTACTCAAACGCCATATTGTAACACTCAACTACTCATTAAAAGCAAATATTGCATTACTGCTCCACAAGTCTTGATTCCCTGGTGAAGTATCCCACTGCAGACAATGAGAAGAACCATCATTGGTGTCATTTTGTTGGGTCTTAAAAAGAAATGAAACTTAAAACCACACAGTTTGCATAAAATCATTGTTCCTGTTTCTCTCTTTTAACTACACAAGAAGCAAATCAGAGAGAGGTTACAGGTTTTCCTTTTTTTAACTACAAAATTATTGGAGTTTTGTACCAACACTGGATAGGAAATAATCAACATGGGTAATTTTAATGAAGTAAAAATTAATTAATCTAACCTACTAATATGGAAACCAAACTCCAGAACTAATTACGAAGTCACTACTCTTGCTCTTCTTCTATTGCTCTCATCTGTATAATTACGAAAACAAGGTTCAACCATGATAAGTTTGTATAACCTAGATTAATTTTATCTATGAACTATTTAATTATAAACAAGGTTCTTCCATTACCTAAAAAAGAAGAATATTAGACCAAATTAAAATCAGAAAATTAGAATCAAAACAACCCTACAAAAATAAGGCAATAGGTTAAAAGCACGATTTAACCAAACCTAACCAGCACTTCCTAAACAGAAATTAAGAACCAGAAATTCTGACACACAATCTAAGCTTTCATCTTTTACTGACAGCATGTCCTACATATTGCAATATATATATACCCTAAGAGTTATATATCTATACTTACCCAATTTTTCAATAACATCCAATTAATAAAAAATAAGAAGAAGAGTTACCTCAGCATCTCCATCTCCATCTAAATCATCATAATATGTCTTAAATGGATTACCCTCTCCCAAATCTGAAAAAAAAGAAAAGACAACTCATAGTTAAATGAAAATATGAGCATATTTAATTAAAATACTACAAAAATGCTAATTACTTTACGGTTTTACAAATTATAAGAAATGTACAGTTTTAGTAGTTCATAAAACAGATTTGAAGTATTTGCAAAAATAAAATATTGACAATTGCTAGTAAGCTAATATAGAGGAAAGTCTAATCTATATGCATACCAATTTTTATATTTTCTGTAATTTTCTAGATTGGTCTAATAAGTGCTTGAATGTGCAAAAGGAAATATAGTCAAACAATAGACTTACGAACTCATTTTATTGAACTAATTTGAATTGCAAGAACAGCTATAACAAAAAATATTTTATCAATGAATGAAACAGAAGATACATAAAAAATATCTTATCAAACTCATTTTCTCAATTTTCTCAAACACAGGAAAGTACCTAACAGTTACATGCTTACAGCACCTCATTCTTACTGTTGATAGAAAAAAAATTTAAAGGTACCTGACTGAATTAAAGGAGACTATCTTCTTCAACAACTCCACAGTCCAAATAGAGGTTTGTCACCTTCAAAGAGAAAATTGCAAGTGCTTAGTTAACTAGATAGTAACATACTTCTGATTTCTGAACCTAACCTATTTAACTACTTTTCAAAACTTCCTATATACCAGCATTACATTTTTTTTTTGTCTCTAGCCTAATTCCGAGTAGTTTTACCTGATTGCTTCAACCTTTTTGATTTTGGAGTATTTTACCAGTACAAAGATTATAGAGTCAGAAATAAAAAAAAAATAGAATTCTCGGAATGGGGCTCGGCTCTTGTCACATAAACAAAAATCACATGAAATTCTCAACAAAATATCGATCTAAGTTTTGTGAAATACAACAAGAAATAAAATAGACAAAGGGCGGGCCTTACCTGGCATCGTGGCGGAGGACTGGCAGCGGCGATCTGCGGTGATCTGCGGAGAGGCGACAATCGGTGGTGATCTGTGGAGAGGCGACGATCGGCGGTGATCTACAGAGCGGCGCGACAGCTGAGTGATAGAGAGAGTGACAGAGTCAGAGAGAGACGGAGTGAGAGCGAAATGGAAGAGGTGGCTCACAGAAATGGAAATATGAAATAAACCCTAAACTCTTTGCCTCTTTGGTTGTATACAGTATACTTGTATTAACATATAAGCCCAACGGGCTGCCTGTGGGCTTCGACTTAAGCCCAGACTCGGCCTGGCCTGCCCATCACATCGCCGGGCCAACCGGGCCTCCGGGCAGGTCGGGCGGGGATGACCGGGCCTCCGGGCCAACCGGGCTTTTTTGCCATCCCTAGTTGGCATACATATTTGAGCCGACCTCTCAAACTTAAATTTGTACATAGTAGGCCTGTGTGGGCCTACACATTTCATCTTTAAAACATAGTTGCACACTACTTTGTCCTTAAATTTGTAGATCAATGCTCTTGACTTCTTCAGTTTTTGTTTTCTCTTCTCTTGGTAAAAATAATTAGTTCTATGGAGTGAAATCATAATCCTGGATTTGAATTTGAGATTTTATTTAAGAGCAATTAAAAGCCTTCAAGCTAACACGAAATTTGAATTCATTCATGTTTTCTGTAATCAAGTATTTACATCAACTGGTATATATATATATATAGAGAAATGTAATACTGCTTATACTCCTAAGCTAACTACAGTTTACATATTCTGACTCTAGTTGTTTAGCTAACAGAATTGCTAACAAGTAACAATCCAAACAACTTCCGTAGTTTTTACTCCTGTTATCTAGTTACAAACCACATGTAACCTTTACTGATCAATCAAATTGGGGCTTGACCCCTGTTTCTTGTTCAAAAAAATTCCGTAGCTAGAAGAGCTGATGTTTCTTGGCGTCCAGTAGAATCTGGAATGGATACTTCCAGTTTACTCGGTTGGCAAATAACAAATAAATGCTTCCTCTGCAAATTAAGTGGCAGTTATTCGACATATCCTCAAAACAACACCAGGGATATCTTTATGTGCATATATAGTTTGTGAATGGTCATTATCAACACACCATTGTGCAATCAGAGCACAAAAATCTGCCTCAACTCCAGGTCACAATTTCTTTTGTAATCTCAAGAGAAAGGTGCAGAAGAATCTTTAGAGATGAAAACAAAGACAACAATTAATGCTCTCAAGAGAAATTATGGCGGATTATGTCAGTTGGTTCCGTGTTTCTTAGGAAGAAAAATTGAATGTGAAACTGGGACAGGGGGAAGGGCCCACTGCTACTGTTTTTCTCTTATTTTCACTTTCCTTTCTGTCCTTTTAATTTAATTTTTAAATTTTAAGTTTTAAGTTTCAAGTTGTCTTTAAAATTAAGAATATATATAATAATCTATAAATATATGTATCATAAAATTTGGATGCACGCTAGCTAGAGTTAGTTAACCCTTTTTCCCATGAATAAGAAAATCCACCTTTTGCATCTCAATTGTTACAATCTGCATCGTTTTCATTATTTAGTATATAAAATATAGATAATCTTTTGTAGATTGAAAAACATTAGTTGCATTCGCTTAGTTTTTTAAATGATAAAAACACTACTAGAGTTCTGTGCATACCATGCATTAATTAATTAATTGATAAAACTAAAAGGATACCAGACAAACATATTCAATTAAGCCTGTCTGTACATTCAATACCATTATCTAATTGAATATTGACCATTCAATTAAGCTAGTATTCAGATGCCAGTCACACACATGATCCTCACTTACCAAAAAAAAACATCAATCATGAGCCCTGTGGAAACAGTGAAAAAATAAACTTCATCAGTTATTCCTAGTCTGTTTTTTTCAAAAGAAGTCATCAATCAACTCTACAAAGCTTGTGATCATATATATCACCGTCCTTCATCTAGATTTGGCTTTTCTAGAAGCCTCTTGACAGCCTTTTGCACATCACCCCAGAATTGAGCAGAGCTCTGAGATTTTCTCGCCTGTCCATGAATCCCATCTCCTCCATTTGTGCTAATTGTGATGCAAATAGCTCCTCTGACACAGCCGCCTTTGGAGCAAAGTCATCACTGCCACCTAAAATATGCATATGAGCAACATCAACATTAAGAATAAATTTAATTGCCAGATCTCAAAATGTGAAGATCAAAAAGTTGTACCAGTTGGTAAGTTAGCACTTGAGAGATGATGCATCTATTATATCTGATTGACTGTACTTCTATAGGGATTCTAGTAAGGGACCCATTGAGTTCACTAGTTCAGGGCTGTATGGTTTTACTATGCATCCCATGGTAGAGCGCCTATCCCAGCTGGAGTAACAGACAACATAGACATCCTTGTTCAAAGTAATAATGATGGCATAAGAACACCATGCTAAAATGTAATAGGTGACGCCTGACACACTACTTATATTTGAATGGCCGAAGAAGTGGGCAAACTTTTGCATACAAATTATATAATATTTACCACTAAATGAATGGGATGAATCATAATCCATGCCATTTTGAAGCGCAAGAATCTTTCTTTCGATAGGACCGAAATATGCATCAAGTGCTACGGCTGTTACAAAGCATGGGCACATAGCAAGTTCAGTTCAGTAGTGTAAAAAACATGTAAGTGTGATCAATCAAAGGTTTTTTTTTTGTTCAAAAAGCATAAAGATGCATCCTTTGGCAGCTGAATACTGAGTTCCTTATAACCAGTCAATGGTAAGATATTAGAGTTGGGGATGCTATCATATGCATTTTTTAGGCTGTGAACAAAGCAACAGAAAAAACAAAAAAGTGTACAATCAATGTTACCAAAGCTACTGAGCCCTGAAGAAGTCTGATCTCTGCAGCCACATACAAAATTAGACGAATGTCAAGAGGAAACAAAAGATTGGATCACAAGCAACATGCCAACTCATCAAATATTTAAGGGAAATAGAGACATGCTAAACTCAGAACTTCGTTAATAAAGAAGACAATATTTTCCGGTAAAGAAAGGTACCCCAAATGAACTATACATTGTAAATTTGGATGGGTGTTTTGATCCAAGTCTCAGTTGACATATTTTATAATCATCACTTCCGGAAGTTATTACATTTGGATAAGTTTTTGTTGTCACGCTGAGTTGTCCAGTCAGTTTTTATAATGGGGCAATTTCACGTATACCCTTCAAAACCTTCAAAATTACGTATTTCCCCCTCTAAATTTTAAAATTACATATTTCCCCCTCTAAACTTCAAAAATTCACATATTTACCCATTTTATTATATTTTATATTAAAACACATTCTAAATTAATAAAATACCCATTTTACCCTTTAATAAAAGTATAAAACGTCCCATCGAATTGAAATTTAAATCTGAAGGGTTCCTCTACCGTCCGGTTTGTTCGCATCGCAATAAGATATGTTCGTGTTCGCTTCAAGATTCGTGCTGATGTAGTGCGCACGTATCTTAAAGCAGTTTTGATATGCATGCATTGCATCAATATCTGTGCACGTTGCTTCAATATTCGTGCGTGCTCGCTTCAAGATTCATGCTGACGTAGCACACACAGATCTTAATGCAATTCGGACATTAGAGAAACCTTTTAGATTCAAATTGGAGTCAGATGGATGTTTTATGATTTTTAATAAAGGGTAAAATGGGTATTTTATGAATTTAGAATGTGTTTTAATATAAAATATAATAAAATGGGTAAATATGTGAGTTTTTGAAGTTTAGAGGGGGAAATATGTAATTTTAAAATTTAGAGGGGGAAATATGTAATTTTGAAGTTTTTGAGGGGTATACATGAAATTCCCCCTTTTATAATAGTCACTTCTTTCACCATAAACTATTACAATGTAAGAAGTAACATCAATTTGTTTAATCAGATTCCAACGTAATGTTGTAATCATAGCTGATCTATGATATATCCAGAGAACAACCATCTATAGATTGATATTTCACAGGAGTGTGCCTGACGAATCAAATATACAATGTTCTCAGTGAAAAATGAATTTCAAAAAGGGAATCATATGACTTACTGACTCGCATTATTACTCACACACACTGCAGCAACAGCAAAAGCACGATTAATTGATTCACCTTGCTGTACAGAAAGTTAAAGACAAAAAAAACAAGAATAATCAAAATGCAGGCAACATACTGACACACGATGCAATAAAGAACAACAAATATCAGTACAATACTAATCTTACTGTGAGAAAGAAAATTTCTCAAAAATATATGCCTAACCTCCATGCAATGTTTCAAAAGAGTGGCATCAGATAACAAGAGCAGCATAATTTTATCAATTGTTTCTTTGTAATCAATCAGTGGCCAAGTAGTTGCTCTATCTGGTAAAATATGAAAGCACAGAACAAAACTAGTTAATTTTGGAAAAAAAATTCTACATCTGGGAGATATTTTTCTTCTCTTCTTTCCTTTTTTTGTCCTTGTTACTTATTTTCCTTTCTGCTAATCCATGTTGATACTTTTAGGTAGACAAACTGCTAAAGAAAAAGAACAAAAGAAGTAGGCTTTGGTAGTAGACTTACAAGAATTAAAAGCACAAGGGTTGGGAAGCGGGTCACTATTGGGTGCACCCTCTGACCGATTTGCATTTAAACTCTCTGGTCCACTGCCTGAGGTGCCAACCAGATGTATTCCAAATGAGATACCATGATGACTTGCCATGCGAGTGAGCGCTTTGATAATTTCTGTTATAATAACTTTGAGACTTGCCATGTGTCTTTGAATCTCAACATGAAACAGGTACTGTAAAATGTATTTGATCCCTACTGTATCTTCCAGCTGGCGCAAGCTGGGTATTCGCTCTATTATGTTGGCAATGCAATATAGATGTTTATCTAGGAGCTGAGTTTGGGGCTTTTGAAAAGATCGATTGGCGGCATCCAGTTTACAAGTCTCCCTTGGTGATCTTGGAGTGGTTGGACTTGACATAGAGACAATGGAAGTGTTGGATTGTGGTGTTGAATGGCAAACCAAGCATATAACCTTATCTGGATCCGGTACTGCAGAGGAGATTAATGAAGATTGAAGAGTAAAAGAGTGTGCAAACTTACAGCTTTAAAAAGACAAGCCTGTATGATTAGCAAGAAAAGAAAGAATTGTGGCTTTGTTCAACAATTATGAAGAAAGTTGTTAAGTTGAACACTTAACTAGGACAGAATATTGTGGAGTATAGATGTATAATATCCTTAATTTTTAGTTTTTTACTTATTATTTGACAGTTCTAATAAATTTTAAGAAATCCTATGAAGCGCAGTTCCAATGCAAAGCTTTCATCAATATCTGATAGTAGCCAACTAGAATATCTTAAACCGTGTCAGAATGCAATTAGAGTTAGCGAAGGCAATTAGCAGAATGAAGTTTTGGAATGATGAGAAATCTTGTGTAATTAATCACAATAATTTTTTCTTCAATGCCATGTGTTCTACACATTCACAATGCTTTCGTCTTTAAAGAGCATTAAAGCAAACACTTGCCTTGCATAAAGAAATGAGGCACTTTAAAAGGACTATAACTCCCAAGAAATCAACAAACAAAGTACAACGATGAGCCACATCAAGATTTTCAAGAAATTAAATAAATCCATAATGAAACAAAAATAGAAACAAACCACAGTTCCTGATCGTTTGAGGATTCCTGAGGATCGTCCCATTGTAAAGCAGCTTGAACTCACTGGCCGGTATCCCGGTCCAGTCGGCCAACCACAGCTTGAACTCGTCGACTGTTATATCAAGCTCAGTTGCTATGGAAATTTCACTTCCATCCGGCAACTGAATTTGTAGACTGACCGGTTCGTCTTCAATGGTTTCTTCAGCATCGGAGCCCATTGAAATTTTGCTTGGATCCGGCCACTGAATTAGTATAGTACATTCCTCATCAATGCTTTCACCATCGGAGTCCATTGTGAATAATTCGTCATCAGTGCTTGCACCATCGGAGCCCATTGTGAATTCGTCATCAGTGGTTTCACCATCGGAGCCCATATGCATTGTGTGGGGGAGAGAAAGAGAAAGAAAGGTTTGAGCGAAGGATTTGAACTGGAGACGGGATTGATTTAACCGAAGAGAAGAGCCAAGTCGGCATTGTCAGGATCAGGAATGAATTTGGGCGTGAATGGCATCAATTTTGACTCAGTCCACTTATCAGCGGAGAAAGAAAGGGCAGGGTCGAAATGGACGGGCAGCCCGAGTTTTAAAAATGAAGCTCTGCATAAGGGCCCGGGGCTGAATGAAGAGACCGCTGGAGTTAAGGAAACTACTCTCTGGCCAGTGGGCCCAGTGATTATTGAAATGGAGAAAGAGTGTGACGTTCCAACTGGAGAAGCAGTGGCACAAGGCGGTTGAAGTTTGTTAGTTCTCTGCCGTTGGCAGAGCTGAGATGGCACCGCGCGAATCAAAAGCGTGAACCATTGTATCTTTTACAGTTTTTACTTTCGTTTACGCATCGCCTATATAAAGGCTGTTTTTGTACCGATTGGATTATGTCAATTTTAATGAAAGCTTCTCTTTTCACTTCTTCTTCCATTTTCACCATTTTTCATCGTTTCTCTGAAATTCGTTCAAGTAGCTTCCAGTGAAGCTCAATTGCGATTTCTAACTGTATCGTCAGGTCTCTGACTTGACACTTTCCCGCTGTAGGGACTTAGAGGGGTTTTTTTTTTTGGATTAAAAGGCTAGAAGCCCATTTCATGTTACTGACACAAAAGTATAAGTTACAGATAAACCGTGCAGAGCTATGTTCCTAATAACACGCACCCCGGACGTGCTACACACTGAGAAATATTTCTGTTTCTCAAAATTCATTCTAATGCTTGACAAGGCCTCAAATGCCATCATGGCCCACCATGATGGTTCTACGGCCTCCTCTTGAGCTTGAGCTAGAGTCAACAAGTTTGCTTTTATAACATCCCAAAAAAATTAACATAACTAAAATCAGAAGCCATCTGGGCCCGGGGCTCCATTTGGTTCAAAGTCAAAAACGGCTTTTTTAATCTCAGATTCTGTGAAAGGTAATTCTAGTGAAATGATGTCTTGATTGTTAAGTTTATCCAAAGGGTCCCAAAAGTCATCTGTCAAGGTTGCATACTTACTACCAGGAGTACCTAACAAGTTAGTATAGTACTCTACTAAATGGGTCTTGATATATAACTACTATATTTTCTATTAGAATTCAGAGTAGGTCCGATGCCCATCGGACCTACTTTGGTTCAATGACCATTCTATTGCATCAAGATCCGTGCTAGGTACATTAAAATCCGAGTATATATATTTTAATTTTCGTGCACACCAATTTTGAGGCTAATCGTACGATTCTAGAGCTAATTGAACCAAAAAGTTAGGTCTGACGCCCACCGGACCTACTCCTATCTCTTTCTGTTAACTGGCTTGCAATTTCTAGTTTATTAATCCTATTTTTTTTTAGAATTATAGGTGGCTATGGTATGAAAGTATTTGGTATCAAGATCCCTCTCTGCTAACCATTTTTGTTTTGCTCTCAACTTCCAATGAGTTTCGTCCTCTTTATAAATTTCCTCTAATCTATTTTTGATAGTAATCCATTCTTCTACTTCTAGTTCAGGTAACTCCCTACTTTCTTAAAAGGTATCTAAGAGTTTGAGCTGTGCTAAAAGAGCTTTTTTCTCTCTTTTTTTGGCACCATAGAAATTTTTTTCTGGAGGAATTTCAGTTTTTTTTTTGCCAAGTCTTAGCTACATCAGTAGGTCTAAGATGATATTCTGCCCACCATTTGTTTAATAAAATGACAAACTCCTCTTGCTCAACCCATGAGGGATCAAATCTGAATTGGACTACAGAGGGATCGAGTAAAGAAGTGACTGAAAGGAACAGAGCGGAGAAGAAAGGGAGAGGGGGGGTGTCCGATGCCCATCGGACCAAAGTCGGTTCGAAATCACCTAGGGTATGTTTGGATGCACAAGAATAGCCACTGTTTCCGGAATAGCATTGCTATTCGGAATAGGGTGCATCCAAACGACTTTAGAGCTATTCGGAATAGCTACTGTTTTTAGAATAGCGTTGCTATTCGCTATTCTTACAAAAACATGGAATAGCATTTGTTCATTTCAATATTAATACTAATCTAATATTTAAACTAATATTATATTACATTTAATATTTAAATTAATATTATATTGTATTATATTTAATCTAATATTTTATTTAATACTAATATAATATTTAAAATAATATTATGTTACATTTTAATATTTAAATTAATATTATATTATATTATATTATATTTAATCTAATATTTTATTTAATACTAATCTAATATTTAAAATAATATTATATTACATTTAATAATTAAATTAATATTATATTGTATTATATTTAAACTAATATTTTATTCAATACTAATCTAATATTTAAAATAATATTATATTACATTTAATCTAATATTTTATTTAATACTAATCTAATTTTTAAATTAATATTATATTACATTAATATTTAAACTAATATTATATTACATTTAATATTTAAAATAATATTATATTACATTTAATATTTAAACTAATATTATATTATATTTAATCTAATATTATATTATATTTAATCTAATATTTTATTTAATACTAATCTAATTTTTAAATTAATATTATATTACATTAATATTTAAACTAATATTATATTATATTTAAGCTAATATTATATTATATTTAATCTAATATTTTATTAATACTAATCTAATATTTAAAATAATATTATATTACATTCAGTATTTAAACAAATATTATATTACATTAATCTAATATTTTATTTAATACTAATCTAATATTTAAAATAATATTATATTCCATTTAATAATTAAATTAATATTACATTGTATTATATTTAAACTAATATTTTATTTAATAGTAATCTAATATTTAAAATAATATTATATTACATTTAATCTAATATTTTATTTAATACTAATCTAATTTTTAAATTAATATTATATTACATTAATATTTAAACTAATATTATATTACATTTAATATTTAAAATAATATTATATTACATTTAATATTTAAACTAATATTATATTATATTTAATCTAATATTTTATTAATACTAATCTAATATTTAAAATAATATTATATTATATTTAATATTTAAACTAATATTATAATATTTTATTTAATACTAATCTAATATTTAAAATAATATTATATTACATTTAATATTTGAATTAATATTATATTGTATTATATTTAATCTTACATATAAATTATTAAACAGTAGCTATTCCCTCCAAACTCTATTCCAAATATGCAATCCAAACAACTTTTTCACTGTTCTGAATAGCACTGTTCTTAAACAGTAGCTATTCTTATTTACTATTCTAAACAGTAGCTATTCTAGCTATTCTTGAGTGCATCCAAACGTACCCCTAGAGGGGGGTGTCCGATGCCCAACACGGATATTAAAGTGATGTGCACAGATCTTGAAGTAGATCGGACGGTAGAAATCACCCATTGAACCGACTTTGGTCCGATGGGCATCGGACACCCCCTCTCCCGAGAAGAAATGGGAATGGAATTTGTTAGAAGTAGAAATTAAAGTGACCAATCACTTTATAATTTTTATTTTGATAATTTAAATAATCTATAAAAATAAATATAACTTTAAAAGTTAATATTATAATCATGTTCAATAATATTATCAATATATTGTGTCTATAAAATATTACGACACCGTTCCATTCGCGTTCAACAACACAACATGGGACAACTACAGAGGACCACTTCACTGCTATGGCGCTGGACTAACACCAAAGGCAAGGGTGCGTATCCTCTGAGATATCTCAATTTTTGCATGACCGACGTGTCCGGTGCCTATTCGGGAAAGCTTAGGGGGCCAGTTTTATTTTAGCTTTGAGATTCGTGTAGAATGTATTTGAACGATTGAGATATTCCAAAAAGTCATGCAAAGTTTGAGATATCTCAGAGGATGCGAATTCCAAAGGCAAAGGGAGTGTCCTTGACGAGAGAGATACGACTAAGCAAAAGGGGATATAACGTTAATTTAATGTATATTTTATCACATATATATTAATGACTTGAAACATGTACGATATGATATACAATGAGAACGATTATTTAATGAGAACAGTCCCACTGGATTCATTTAATAAATTCATGTTTTTGGTAAATTTATAATATTGAGTTGAATTAATTTCACCGAAATGAAACCAACATAACCTTGTCCCGACGTAGATGGAATAAGCAGATAGCATATATAACCCGATTTTTTTATTAATAGGAAAATAAAATAAAAAATATCGACAATAGGGAACAATTCTGACGAAATTCGAAATCTTAGAAAACCGTTATTATTTATCCATAATGTTCAGATAATTCAAATTTAATTGACTCCTAAT
This sequence comes from Carex arenaria, assembly GCA_964058825.1. Classification (NCBI taxonomy): domain Eukaryota; kingdom Viridiplantae; phylum Streptophyta; class Magnoliopsida; order Poales; family Cyperaceae; genus Carex; species Carex arenaria. The sequence goes on along the minus strand of CAXKVW010000044.1, from coordinate 195,392 downwards.
TAGCGATAATCAATATTTTCTGAACGTTACTCTTTGTAACATCTTTTTTTTTTTCTTTTGTTGCGTGAATCAATATAACAAAATTGAATGAGGATATTTTCTGGATGTTATGGTTTATAATGTCCAGTGGACGTTATAAAAAAATAACAATTTTTTTAGATTTTGAATTTCATCAGAATCGTTCCCTATTGTCGATATTTTTATTTTATTTTCCTATTAATAAAAAAAATTGGCATATATAACGGTTAATGTCATAATTAATAATTTTTCCAATTTATAAACCTAAATAATTATGATATCTTAGAGTAAATGTTGCTAATATATAGCAAATCTTAATATATAAGAAATATTCTTACTTGATTTAAATTGTCAGTGCTTAATTATCTAAAAGAAATTAAGTCTTAAAACATCGAATATGGAAATCTTCTTTTGCATCCCATTTGTTACAATTAATCGGCAGTGCTTTCATTATTTAGTATTAAAAATTTATATTATATTGTAGATTGAAAATATATAATGATTATATATAGCTGTGTGCGCCAACCCATATATTTTTTTAATTATGCCTGTCAAGTAATTAATTTACAGAAGTTATTAATGGATGATGTTGCATACTTGCATTATATTGGATCTTCAAATAAGAAAAACGAACCATAAATTGCGCTGTGCATATCATGCAATGAAAATACTATAAGACAAACTTTATTCAATTAAGCATGCCCATACATTTATTTAATCCCACATTTTTTTTTTGAGTGGTATATATGAAATTCTCCCAAAATTAAAAATATAGTAAAAGTTTACCTCAGATTTTCAAGAGCTCTCGTGCTGATAACGTGTTGTAAAATAAAACAAAAGAGTAATAAACAAGATATTGAGAATGTATATGCTTTAATTTTTTGTGTGTCAAATACATCCATACAAAACCTCTATTTATAGGCTAGAAAATGTAAATTATAAGCCATCTAAAACTAACTCTATTGATAAATGTGAAAGATGGAGAAGTTTTTAAGTAATTAGTGAAGAGTTGGACATTCATAAATAATTTATTCATAACATAATCATGAGGGGGCAATGCACCGGTCTGGCTCTATACATGGCTGTCTTTGTCTTTTGAACATCCAGATTTACAATATTGGGTGTAATTTTATTAATGGACTGAAATTAATCCAGTTCATGCCATAATAATTTGGAATTGTTATCAACATGTAAATTATTATTAATACAAGGCGATTAACATAACCGGCTATAATATAAACTTGATCAGGTATTCCTAGTCTGTTTATCAAAAGAACTCTACATGCAATGATCATATTCATATCATGGTCCTTCATCTAGATTTGACTTTTTTAGAAGCCTCTTGACAGCCTTTTGCACATCGCCCCCAGACTTGAGCAGAGCTCTGAGATTTTCTCTCCTGTCCATGAACCCCATCTCCTCCATTTGTGCCAATTGCGAAGCAAATTGCTCCTCTGGCACCACCTCCTTTGGAGCAAAATCATCACTGCCACCTAAAATGTGCATATGCATGTGCAACAACAACATTAAGAACAAATTAAATTTAATTACTTGCCAGATCCCAAAATGTGAAGCTTAAAAAGTTATACCAGTTGGTATGGTATGAGCACTTGAGATATTGATGCACCTATTAAATCTGATTGACTGTTACTGCCATATGGGATTCTAGTAAGGGACCCATTGAGTTCTGCTAGAGTAACAGATAACATAGATATTTACTGTGGCTAACAGTACAACCTAGCAATAATGATGGCATAAGAGCACCATGCTAAAATGTACCAGGTATTCAAATGGCTGAATAAGGGGGCAAACTTTTACAAACAAATGATAGAACATTTACCACTAAATGAACGGGAGGAATCATAATCCTTGCCATTTTGATGCGCATGAAGCTTTCTTTGGATAGGATCGGCAAAATCGTCAAGTGCTGTGGCTGTTACAAAGCATAGGTACATAGTAGGATTAATTTTAGATAATGCCAGTAACTTTACCTTTAACAGCAAGTTCAGTAGCTTAAAAAAACATGTAAGTATAATCAATCAGAGGTTTTTTCATTAAAAACGCATAAAGATGCATCCTTTGGCAGCTGAATACTGTAGTTCCTTATGGACCAGTCAATGGTAAAATATTGGAGTTAGGGATGCTATCATATGCATTTTTAGGCTGTTAACAAAGCAGCAGGAAAACAGAAGTGTTAGCAAATGGAATGGCGAATACAATCAATGTTACCTAAGCTACTGATTAGTGAAGAAGACTGATCTCTGCAGCCACATACAAAATAGACAAATGTCACGTCAGAAGGGAACAAAAGATTGGATACAAGCAACATGCAAGCTCATCAAACAAGTTAAGGGAAATAGAGAGATGCTAAACTCAGGATTTTGTTTATAAAGAAGGCAATATTTTCTGGTAAAAAAGGCACCCCAAATGAACTATCCATTGTAAATTTGGATGGGTGTTTTATGCAAGTCCCAGTTGAAATAATATTATTATCATCACTTCGGGAAGTTATTCCATTTGGATAAATTTTTGTTGTCATTCTAAGTTGTCCAGTCAGTTTTTGTTAAAAAAAAAGGTTAAAACTAAAGCTTCTTTCCCCATAAACTATTACATTGTAAGAAGTAACATCGATTTGTTTAATCAGATCCCAACATAATGTTGTAAACTTGTAATCACAGCTGATCTATGATATATCCAGAGTACAGCCATCTATAGATTGATATTTCGCAGGAGTACGCCTGACGAATCAAATATACAATGTTCTCAGCGAAAAAATGAATTTAAAAAAGGGCATCATATGACTTACTGACTCGCATTATCATATAGTGCAGCAAAAGCACGATTAATTTTTTCCCCTTGCTGTACAGAATGTTAAAGACAAAAAAAGAAGAAGAAGAATGAAAATGCTACTGATACATGACACAATAAAGAACAACAAATATCAGTACAATACCAATCTTACTGTGAGAAAGAAAAATTCACAAAAATATATGCCTAACCTCAATGCAATGTCTCAAAAGAGTGGCATCAGAGAACAAGAGCAACATCATTTTATCAATTGTTTCTTCGTTATCAATCAGTGGCAAAATAGTTGCTCTATCTGGTAAAATATGAAACCATAGAACAAAATTAGTTAATTTGGGAAAAAAAGAATTTCTACATATGGGAGCTATTTTTCTTCTCTTCTTGCCCTTTTTGTTCTTGTTTCTTTTTCCTTTCTGTCAATCGATGTTGTACTTTTAGTTACATAACACCGCTAAAAAAAAGAAAAAAAAAAGATAGTTTTGGTAATAAACTTACATGAGTTAGCAGCCCAAGGGTTTGGAAGCGGGTCACTATTGGGTGCAGACTCTGACTGATTTGCATTTGAACTCTCTGGTCCACTAAGCGGGTGGCTGTTGGGTGTTAACTCTGACTGGTTTGAATTTGAACTCTCTGGTCCACTTCCGGAGGTTGCAACCAGATTCAAATCTGACAAGCAAAGTGACAACTGATTCTCCTCTGTCCCGAGTGAGATGTCATGGTGACCATTATACACTCTCTTGAGCTTGCGAGTGAGCGCTTTGATAATTTCTGTTATAATAGCTTTGAGACTTGCTATGCGTCTTTGAATTTCAACATGATACAGGTACAGTGTAATGTATTTGATCCCTACTGTATCTTCCAGCTGGCGTAAGCTAGGTATTCGCTCTGTTATGTTTGCAGGGCAATGTGGATGTTTATCTAGGAGCCGGGTTCGGGGCTTTTTAGAAGCATCTAGTTTACAAGCCTCCCTTGGTGATCTTGGAGTAATTGGACTTGACATAGAGACAATGGATGTGTCGGGTGGTGGCGTTGCACGGCGAACCAAGCATATAACCTTATCTGGATCCGGTACTGCAGAGGAGATTAATGAAGATTGAAGAGTAAAAGAGTGAAAATTTACATGTTTGAAAAACAAGCCTGTATGATTAGTAAGAAAAGAAAGATATTTGCAGAGCTGCATATATATATCTATTGTGTGAAAACGATTGTGGCTTTGTTCAACAATAATGAAAAAAGTAGTTAAGTTGAACAAGGATAGAAGTACTGTGGAGTATAATATATTAATATCCTTAAAATTTAACTTATAATTTGACAGTTCAAATAAATTGTAAAAGATCTTATAAATTGCAGTTCCAATGCAAGCTTTTTATCATTATCTGATAGTAGCCGAGCAAATCTTCATGCCCGTAGGCTTCTATATTACCACAACTCAGCAACTAGCAGAATTAATTAAGTCTACCAATTGTAGTACGTTTGGAAATATGAAGTTTTGGAATGATGAGAAATCTACAATTAATCACAAGAATATGAAGGATACTTTCTTCAATGCCATGTGTTCTACACAATTTCATAATGTTTTGCGGCTTTAAGGAGCATTAAATTAAGCAAACACTTGTCTTGTATAAAGAAAGGAGGCATTTTAAAGGACTAAAACTCCCAAGATATCAACAAATTAACAAAGTTCATCGATGAGCCACATCAAGATTTTCACAAGATGCCAAAAAGAAAAACAAAAACAAAAACAGCAAGAAAACACCTGTTTCTTTATTAAATCTTGGGCCATGAATACAAAATTTTCGAGAAGTTAAATCCATAATGAAACACAAAGAGAAACAGAACCACAGTTCCCGATCGTTTGATGATTCCTGAGGAAGCTCCCATTGTAAATCAAGCGTTGCTCATCAGCCGGTATCCCGGTCAGGTTGGCCAACACCAGCTTGAACTCCTCAACTGTTATATCAAGCTCTGTTGCTATGGAAATTTCGCTTCGATCCGGCAACTGAATTTGTAGACTGACCAGTTCGTCATCATCAGTACTAGTGCTTTCACCATCGGAGCCCATTGAAATTTTTCTTTGATTCGCTCGCCCACTGAATTAGTAGAGTGACAGGGCCACATTAGTCATCAGTGCTTTCACCATCTGAGCCGGGATTAATTTAACCCAAGGGCCACTGAAGTTTTTCCCACTGTATGGACTAGGGAGGGAGTAAAGAAGTGATTCAAGGGAACAAAGCGGAGAAGAAATGTGAATTAATGGAGCTTGTTTCTAAATAGGAATTAAGTAGAAATTAAAGAGACCAATCACTTTATAATTTTTATTTTGATAATTTTAATTTTATAAAAATAAATCTTTTAGAAGTTCATATTATAATCATGTTCGATATTATCAAATATATTGTGCCATTCGTGTCCAACAAGAAAACAACATGGACAACCACATAGGATGACTGCTATGATGTTGGACAAAATAAATCTAGAGAGAATTTCATATATGCCACTCAAAAACTGTAATGTGAAATTACGTATTTACCATCTAAACGTCTAATAACTCACATATATATACTCAATTAATTAAAAAATGATATTAATTAAGTTTAATATTATATAAAATATAATTAATAAGTTATTTAATATCTTCTCCTTATCTGTCTTTTCCTCTTCTGTGTTAGATTTTCCTCCTGTTTTATTTTTTGCATAACTTTCTCCTTTCCGATAAAATTATCTCCTCATCTTTTCTCTCTCGTTGAAATTCGGGAGAAAAGGGGGCAATAGACTCAGATATTAGGATTCCAGTCCAGCTTGATCGTCTAAAAACAAGGTAACCACTCAACTTTTTCCAAAAAAAACAACTCGTACTGAAGTTAATGCTAATATCACAACATGTTAACAAAGTAGTAACTGAGTTTAAGAATATTGCGTTTTGTTATTGGCTCAGTTAAAAATAGTGTTGGTCTTTTAGCTGATGGGAACTCCAAGAGTCTGAAGAAAGAAAACACGGGTGCTAAATTGATCCTTGATTAATTATAGTTTTAAGAATAATAAACATAATTAATCTCAATTTTGAGTATATACTAAAGTTATATTGGATAAATATGTGAGTTATTAAGTTTTTAGATTGTAAATATGTAAGTACATAAATTTGAATGATAAATACGTAATTTCACAGTTTTGAGTGGTATATATGAAATTCTCCCAAAAATTCTATAAGGATTGGAATTAAAAGTTTAATCTTTACTAAGAAGTACTTATTTGGTAATTTAAAAAAATTAAAGTGAAAATTTTGTATAAATAAAATAGGGGGAATTTCAGGTATCCCCCTCGAAAGTTTCAATATTACGTATTTCCCCCTCCAAAATGAGTAATTACGTATTTCCCCCTTAAAATTGAAAAAACTCACATATATGTCCAATATAATTCTATAATATGTCAAATATAACCAGTAACATTAAAATAATGATATTTAAGACTCTAAAAATTACTTATGGACCATTATACCCTTTTCTTTCTCTCTTTCTCTTTGCCTAAGTGGTTGCTCCAGTAGGTAATAACAATCAATTATGTGTTTGCTCCAGTAGGTAATAACAATCAATTATGTGTTTGCTCCAGTAGGCTTCTGAGCACATGATACATGAATACATACAAACTGCGGGTTCTCCTTCAGCAGCTTCCATGCAAAGCTTGCGGGTTATCCTATTCAAGATTGATTTGAAACTATACTGTCAACTGTGTACAATAATCTATTGGAAGATATGGCAATAGGATCTAGAGGATTGATGTGTATCTACAATATCTTCAGAGATAGAAGGAGTATTCTTTTTATTTTATGCTGTATTTAGGAATACAAGTATAGTATGAAATAGAGAGTAATATGGAAGGATAATAATGATTGTATTTGGTGCTGGGGTTATTTATTCTTCTCTATTTTTACTGTCAGATATGAGAGCCTAAGTAAGAGGCGTGATACACAAATTGTAAGCTTGATTTTACTGATGAAATAATATTGGGTGGGAAGGGAGTTTCTTGGGAGTCTTGTTCTTATGTTTCTATTTTACTCATAATCTATGTTACTCGTTCTACCAATCCTTCAACTTCTTGCTTCATTTTGGTTTGGCAATGGGCGCATTCATGCCACCCATCTTCTCATTGTATTTGGCTGGATATGGTCCATTTGAAGTCCATCTAATGTGCAACAAAATCAAAATATTAATTCACAATTATAGTAAAATAGCAACAGAGATTTAAAAATCCAGTGCACTATTCATAGTGGTAAAAGGATGGACATAAAATTAATCACTATACCATCAAAAGGTAACCATATGAGCTAAATGCAAATGCAGTTTATTCTGCTGCATTTATTCTAAAGAAAAATAAAACTCAAGTACATTCTTGTATTGCATCTTCTGTACTTCCTTAGAATTAATCGATGTTACTATTTGACATGTGTGCATAAGCTTGTAACTACTTTAGGTTCAGTGTGCTCTACACTGGTGTTGTACATGACTGGTATCACACTGGTACCACAATTATTCTGTTAAAATGTAAGTTCTAGTAACACTTGTGCAAAGAAATTGAAGATTTATCAATCTCCTCAGCTATTTAAAACTACAAAGTAAATACATAATTATTTACTTGAACTTTGAGATTTATCCATTTGTCATTTGATTGTCGTTGCCTACAAGTAGGAAAGCAAACAATTTCGTTAGATACAATATCATTCAATTTAATTAGAGAGAGAGGCTGGACCTTCACTTGAGAGGTGCGCTGTTAGAGAGAGGAGCGTGATAGGGGAGAAGAAAAGAGAAAAAGCATGAAGGGTAAAATGGGAATTAATATAAAGTTAATGTTAAATATGATGGATTGGATAAATACGTAAGTTTTAACAATTTTAAGGGGGAAATACGTAATTACAGATTTTAGAGGAGGAAATATGTAATATTGAATCCTTTGAAGGGGATATACGAAATTCCCCCAATAAAATATACATTGTAGTATGTAAATACCTAAATATCCACGTCTTTCACTTTTTTTTGTCATTTAATATAATTAAAACTGAAATTTTTATTTATATGAAATACAAAAATAAAAATAAAAATGGGAAATAACACGGCAGAATTTTATAAATAAAAAGGCTAGATCACAATTTAGCGTCTTTGCGGAATGCCAGATCATACTGCAACATTGCCAAAGAAAAGAAAAATTATATATGTGGGACTCCAAATGAGAACAAATATCAGAAGAAAAAATGCGGGACGCCAAATTAAATAAATATTTCTTGCTTGATAGTATTGTCTAAGTGAAATTCGATATTGCATTGAAGTTTAAGCAAAAAGGAATCTGATATGACAAAACCATTAGTTTGTGGTATGTTGTATTTAACAAATAATATTGCAAAAAAATATTTTTTTTAAATATATAATTATTCTCTTTGTATTTTTGAAATTCCACCGTGTCATTTCCCCATTTTAATTTTTTTTTGTATTTCCTATGATTAAAAAATTTGGTAATTAAAACAACAAACAAAGATGATGATAATTACACACATTTTAGTGTAAATAATTAAAATTATTTAAAGTTAATAATTAATACATGAAACAAATTAATATATATATATCGGACAAGTTCTATAATATGTTAGATTAAAAAAATATAAATTAGAGAACAATTTAATAAATCGGCAAATCTGTAACATATTGTTCTGTAAGTAATGCTGCAGATGAAAAAGCACAATTATATGAGAGATAGTGGACCCTTATTGTAAACAAATATTCGAATAGAGGCATGAACGCAACAATTTGTTTTACACAAATATTCCATCTTTGAAGCCAAAAATCGATCAAATTAAGTCTTCTCGTCCCCTTTTATTTTTCACTTAAACCACTAAACTACAACAACTCGGAAAGGCGTGATTTGAAACTTTCAATTAAGGAAAGAAAGCTTGAGCATAAAACAACAAGCTGCATGTGTAATTGTAAATATGCAACCTTCTCCTCAAATTCAACAACTCAGAGCAAATAAGAAATCCCCAAAAGGAAGTCAATATCAAACTGAAAGCATGAACTAAATTTCTCCACTAAAGCAACAAACAATTCAACCAAAATCCATCAAAAATCTTAACAACAAACAATCCAACCAAAATCCATCAAAAATCTTAGGTAATGAAAGCTATCAATTTAGTAAGTACCAGCACAGACCACAACACGAGAGAGAGAGAGATCTAGGCAAAAGGATGCAGAAGCAATATTGTATAAAGTTAACCGATCCCTCCTCAATCAATTGCATGTGATGAGAGATATACTGAGGATGCAACGTTAATTTGATGTATAGTTTATCACATATTAAATTAATGACTTGAAATATTTACAGTCCGAAGTAACGAATTTTAATTTATTAACAAGCAATATTTAAATTATGTGAAGTTTGATTCATTAATTGTTAGGCTATCTATATATTCAATAACATATTGTACAAAGTAATTACCTTTTAATTAATTTATTTTTTTAAGTTCATTGTGAAGTGATCCCGGCTCCTCAAAATTAAAATTATAAAAGTAATAAATTAAGTTTGCTAGATCAATCTGAACAGTCCGATTTGACCTATGCAACGATTATTTATTAGTGAGAACATGCCATTCGATTAATTTTAATATAAATTCATGTTTTTGGTAAATTTATAATATTGGGTTGAAATTTATTTCACCGAAATGATTCCAACATAACCTGGTCCCTTGGATGGAATAAGCAGATAATATATAATGGTTAATGTCGTATTTTTAAAAAAAGTTATATAGACCTAAATAATTATAATGACTGAGAGAAAATGCTGCTACATAGCAAACCTCAGGTGCTATTGGATCAGGTAGAGTCCGGATGCTATTAATTTGGACTCATATACTAAAAATATTTGGATCTGAATTTTGATTAATATACTCATTATTTTTAAACCGGATCGGGTCTAAATATTATATCTAATAGTAGACATTTTGCATATGGTATTTCGGTTCTCAGTAGATAAGTACCATAAGTTGTTTGTGAATTATCGGGTCCAGTTCGGTGCCGAATAATTAAGTAAAAGTAGCATCTACATGTCACAAGAATTTGTGAGTCATGGGTTCTTTTATTCTCAAATATAATTATAACTTCCTAAACATCTCACATAACATTGCTATTATAATATAAATATAAATTAAAAATGGCTTCAAAATCGAAATGATATTATTGTTATTGTTTATATATAATAATACAATATAACATGGTATATAGCAAAATAAATATAATATATAACTCCAAATTAATTTGTTCATACTATTGTTCTTTCCATAATCATTAATCTATGATATAATATTATAATTTGTTCGTTCCATGCATATTCTAATTTCTAATGGAATCGAAATGATCTATGCACTGATTAGACAAAATTCTTTCAATTCTCTTGAATTCTTTTCTTGAATGAAAGACGATCTTGTCGATTATTTGTTTTAATAAAAGAAGAAAAAAATTCAGTATCTTTCTAGTATAGTTACAAAGACAAATATTGTTCCCTAAGAAATACTGTAGGTGCATGCATGGTTGACTTTCAATAGATATTAATATATGATTTTATATTAATTAATTATAAAGAATTATATTAGCATTGTATCAGATATATATTTATACAAGTAACATGCTGCATGGATTGGGTTATGAATCGGATAATTAAATCAAATTCATATTATATTCATTACACAATTAGTTCCAATTAGAATATGGATTGGATATTTCTTTTTTCTTTTTTCATGTCTTTGCAGAAACTACGAAGTTGTGAGGAGATATCGAACTCTCGATCTTTAGGTAACTAACTATTTTAGTACATTTTTCCTAACCAACTGTGCTGCCTTTCATTTCTCATGGATTAGATATTAAAGTATTAATTTTATAACTGTATCCATAATTTAACCAGTTATATTTTGTAAACCATATCATATCCAAAAAAATTCGGATCTGGATAGGGACCGCGTAATCGGGTGAAGTAGCAGCTCTAATCTTAATATGAAATTTTCTTGTATGATCTAAATTGTCAATGCTTAATTAAAAGAATATTGTCTTAAAACATGGAATAAGAAAATCCTCTTTTGCATCTCATTTGTTACAATCTGCATTACTTTCATTATATATGCTAGCTGTGCGCCAACCCATATTTTGCTTCTTTTAATTAACCCTGTCAATGTACAACTTTCAGCAAGTTGCTAGCTAAAGCGTAACACAACTTTCAGCAAGTGGTCAGATGTCAGTCACACAAATGATAATTTTTACGCTTAATTACCTAGTAAAAAAAAGAGGAAAAAAGAAGTAAAAAGAGAAACACCTATCATGGTCAATGTGACAATAATTAATGAAAAACCAAACTTGATCAGATTATTCCTAGTTTATTTTTCAAAAGAGGTCATCAGGTCAGAAGTCAAATAATAAAAAGAAGAAGAAAAAAAGTTGATCTCAGGAGGTTTCAAGAAACACTAGAAAGCTTGTCATCACGATCATCCTCCCTCTTCAGGATTTGGCTTGCTTAGAATTAAGCATCTCGACAGCCTTTTTCACATCTCCCCAACAACTGAGCAGAGCAATGATATTTTCTCGCGTGTCCATGAATCCCATCTGCTCCATTTGTGCCAATTGGGAGGCAAAAATCTCCTCTGGTGCTGCCATTTCTGGAATACTGATGCCAGTAACGCCATCTAAAATGTGCATAGCATCAATTAACATGAATTAAGAACAAATAAAATGCCAAGTCTCAAAATGTGAAGCCATAAAAAAGTTGTTCCAGCTGATATGGTACAAGTACTCGACAGATGGTACACCTATTAAATCTAAATGGCTGTGACTATTGCCATAGGGGCTCTTGTAAGGAACCCATTTGAGTTTATTTCTGGTATGTGTATTACACTATTACTATGTAACATGTGGTAGTGGGCCCAGTCTCAACTGAAACAGCATACAGCATGGACACCCTTCTTCAAGGCAATTGACATAAATGAATCAGTTTGCTGCTTCTAACGGGTAAATTATGATAGCATGAGAACACCAATTTACAATGTACCAGATGTTGCATGATATAGCAGCTTAAATTCCAATGACTAAGTGGGTAAAGTTTTACATGAATGTAGTAGAATATTTACCATTAGATGCACCCGAACCATAACGCGCGTAATGTTGAAGTGGATGAAACTTTTCCAGGATAGGACGGAAATACACATTGACTTCATTGACTGTACAAAGCATGTATTACATAGTACGATTAAATTCTAGATACTATCAGTAGCTTTACTTTTTAACAGTAAGTTCAAACCCTTAGGAAAAATGCAAGTATAATAAATCAGCGGCCTTCATCATTCGAAAACCATAAAGATGCATCCTTTAGTGAGGTCCAGCGAGTTCAATTTCCTGTATTTCATTTTGAATATATCGGGAACTGAACACTGCAGGTTTTTATAACCAGTGGATGGTGAATATTAGAGATAGGGATGCTTTCATATGCATTTATAGGCTGTGAACAAAGCAACAGGAAAGGATAATAGAATGAGGAATACTATCAATGTTACCTAGGAAGTTGAATGCTGAATTATACGAATCCCTGCAGCCACATACAGAATTACTTGAATGTCAGTGGGGAGCATATATAAGATTGGATCAAAACATTATAACATAACATGCAGCTCATCAAACAATTTAAGGGAAAATATACAATAGACGTGCTAAACTTCTATTGGATTATACAATGCAAATTTGGATTATAAAATTGGAAATACCATTGAATTGTTTGATGAGCTGTTATGTTAGTTCCTGAAGTATAAAAATGTAATCATAGACTATCTGCATTGTTTAACCAGATTCCTTCATAATGTTGTAATCATACGCCATCTGTAAAGCCTAAGAGTTCTAAGTAGTATGCCCGACTTATCAATGTTCTTAGTGAAAAATTGAATTTCAAAATTGGTATCATAAGACTTACTGACTAATATTGTGAACCTCTAGCATTGCAGTAAAAGCACGGCCAACTGATTCACCTTGCTGTATAGAATATTTAAAAAAAATAATGAATATGTACAAAACGTATGACACTTGATGGAATAATAAAAAAAAAAACAACAACAATTATCAGTACATTATCAATCTTAGTGTGAGAAAGAAAAAATTTCAAAAATATATTTCTAACCTCCTTGCAATGTCTCAAAAGAGTGGCATCAGATAATATGATCGGCACAAGTATATCGACTGATCTTGTGTAAACTTTTTCCCAGTAGGATAGGTCCACCGATTCATCATCATTGGATTCATCATCACTGTCAGACACTTGTTCCATTTGTGATGAACTACCTTCCCTGTCTGGTAAAATATAAACCCATGACAATTAATTTAGGATAGACAGTTCCCATTCTGGGTGCTATATTTCTTCTTTTCTTGCTTTTTCTTTGTTCTTGTTTCCTTTTTGTTGCTATCAATCCATGTTCCACTTTCAGCCAGGTACACAACATGACAAACAATGAAGGAACAAAAAAAATAGACTCTGGTAATAGACTTACAAGATCTTGGAGCCCAAGGGTTGGGAAGCGGTTCAGTATTAGGTCCCGACTTTGACAGGTTTGCATTTGAACTCTCTGGTTTGCTAAGCAGGTTGTCATTGGTTGCCAATTCTGACTGGTTTGCATTTGAACTCTCTGCCTCTGGTCCACTAAACAGGTTGCTATTGGTTACCAATTCTGACTGGTTTGCATTTGAACTCTCTGCCTCTGGTCCACTAAACAGGTTGCTATTGGTTACCAATTCTGACTGGTTTGCATTTGAACTCTCTGCCTCTGGTCCACTAAACGGGTTGCTATTGGTTACCAATTCTGACTGGTTTGCATTTGAACTCTCTGCCTCTGGTCCACTAAACGGGTTGCTATTGGTTGCCAACTCTGACTGGTTTGCATTTGAACTCTCTGCCTCCGGTCCACTAAACGGGTTGCTATTGGTTGCCAACTCTGACTGGTTTGCATTTGAACTCTCTGCCTCCGGTCCACTAAACGGGTTATTATTGGTTGCCACCTCGGACTGGTTTGCATTTGAACTCTCTGCCTCCGGTCCACTAAACGGGTTATTATTGGTTGCCAACTCGGACTGGTTTGCATTTGAACTCTCTGCCTCCGGTCCACTAAACGGGTTACTATTGATTGCCAACTCTGACTGGTTTGCATTTGAACTCTCCGCCTCCGGTCCACTAAATGGGTTATTGTTGGTTGCCAACTCTGATTGGTTTGCATTTGAACTCTCTGGTCCACTGCCTGAGGTGTCAACCAGACTCCAACCGAACAAGCCGAATGACAACTGATTCTCCTCTGTTCCAAATGGAATACCAAATTGAACGTCATACATGCACGCCACCTTTGGAACTGTTGGAACCTCATAAACGCTTTTGAGCTTGTGAGATCCTTCAGTGTCGGCTTTGATATTATCTGATACATCCGCTTTCAAAAATTCCAATTCTATTGCCAAGCGCGCATTAATCTCGTAACCTAAGTGGAATAATAAAACGTTGTGTAGCATAACTGGGTGTTGTAGTGCTATGGCCCAGTTTGGATTCTGTGCCAGCCAGCTTAAGAAGGGGATATCCTCTATTATGTTGGCTATGGCATCTTGATTGACAAACCAGGGAATGATTTTATGTGGAGTCTGTTCTCCTGGCATAGAGCCAACGGATGTGCTGGGTGGTGATGGGCTAATACGAACCAAGTGTATACTCTCTTCTGGGTCCAGTTCTGCACAAGGAAGAGAACAATCAACTGTTAAAATTACACCAGAATTGCAGCTTTCTGCAATGATTACGAGGAATGTTGAACAAGGATAGAAGTAGGACGTTGTATAATATCCCAAACAATTACAAGAAATGTTAATAACTTGACAGTTCAAATAAATTCTTGGATTCTACAATGCATAGTGCTTTTGGCCTAAATCCTCCTGAAAGCCAAAAAGCACTATGCATTGTAGAATCCAAGAAAATAAGACACTTAATTAGAAGGCCTAAAACTCCAACAGAAACCCCCCCCCCCTCCCCCCCCCCCCCCCCCCCACACACACACACAGGCACACCAAGATTCTCAAAATATACCAAAAGGGAAAAAAAAAATGATCATCATGATTTCTTGGTTCGTCCAAGATTTTCAAGAATTAAGTCGATAATGAAAGTAAGAAACCAAAAGAGAAACAGACCGTAGCTCCTGAGTGTTCGAGGATTCCTGAGTATACGACCCGTGTGAACCAACCATTGCTCATCGAATGGTACACCAGTCACGTCAACCAATATCAGCTTGAAATTTTCGACCGTTAGATCAAGCTCGGTTGGTACATAAATTGTGCTTTGATCCATCAACTGAATTTGTAGAGTGACCAGACTACGTTCGTCATTGGAGCCCATTGCGACCAGAGAAGAAAAGGTTGGAATGAAGGGTTTGAAGAGAGGAGATTAATTTGATTGGAGAAGGATTTGGCTGTTTTAGGGAGGAGGGAGTTATTAAGGTGACAGAGAAGGGAGCAAAGAAGTTACCGATCGAGTGAAGCTGGGAGTGGAGAAATGTGAATATATAGAAAGTAAATAGTATAATAAAATAAAAATATATTAAATCGAATTTGCTAGTTAATCTGAACCGTCGGTTTGACCGGTCGATGCGATTATTATGTTATTACGATATGATAGGTGGTAACTGTCGTTTCGGATATATATACATACATGCATATACAGTGTCATTCGGTGCATTTTTTGACCGTGAAATGCGCATTAAGATTTGTGCAAAGTTAATTCGTTTGATGTGAAAAAATGAAGGGATCTTTACTTTTTAATTTGTTATCACTACTTTTATCAAGCGAATTTATTTTGTACGAATTTTAAAACGCATCTAACGGTTAAAAAATGCACAGCAGTACCGTAGCCCACTGGATTTTAGTGTAAAATTTACTTTATAATTATGGGGTGCTAGATTGAAGACCATTCACTCTAGCAATAATGGGGTGTGATCCGAGACCATCATTTGCAATTCTCCCTGCTGCTTGTTTCGATCCAGATCCAATATATGTTGGCCGTCTATTCAAAATCAAACGGTCAACATTACACATTGGTTTTACAAGGCATTTCTTTCTCTTGCTCGCAACGCGAATGCTTTATGCAACTGATCATATTGCATTATTGTTGGCGCAGTCATTATTCTGACAAAGAAACATGATTGAATGTGGATATCAGAAGAACCGTTAATAAATCTATTGATAATAATTTTAACAAAATGAACTTCAGATTTCTAGCATAATAAAATATAAGAATTACTATTCTTAAAGGATATCCAAAGAGAACACATATAGATTTTATTCCACTAGATTGGGCAAGTTACATGGATGGACTTTTGAGAAGCCAATCCCGAGTACCAAAATTTATATTCATGGTTATTATTAAATGATCAATAAGCAATACAAGTAAAATAATAACTCAAATTATCTGACGGAGCTCTCCAGTTAGCAGTGCAAACTTGCAGTGCTGTGACAAGACAGTACTAACTATTAATCCTTTTATTCTTTGTTCGATATCCTCGTTGGAAGAAGGATTTTCTTTCAAATTTTGAAGCAGGGTTTGCAAGATTTGGAGGGTATCTCCATGGCTGACTATCAGGACTGCGCATCTGCATGATGATAAAGAACGGAAAGAAATTTAAGGCCAGAAGCCTATTTTTCAAATAAGACTATATATATTTATGTTTACTATCACCAATCAAATAACAGAACTATTTCTGTGGTAGTCAAAAGTGGGTACCAGTACTTATTTGCATTTGCACAATTCTGATGTATGTAGAACATTTATTTGGTAACATTGATTAATATAATAACGAAAAGAAATCTTATATAAAATCTATGGGAACATGGTCACTAGTTATAACCCAAGATTACCATTACAATTTGCACGGCCTGTTCAGCCTCCCTCAGGGAATGGGAATGGGAATGGGCAGAGGAAAAGGCCCAATTTGAACTGCGATTTACTGTTCACGTGGGGAAAAAAATTTCCCACGTAAACAGTAAATCGCACGAATAGGCCCTTAGTGTACAAGAAACCCTATTAGAGCATCTACATCCCTGGTATTATTGGAGTTTCTAATTTAATTTTAGAGATGTGGGAGAGTTTCTTATTTAGAAACTATGCATGCAGTAAAGTTTCTTATTAAGAAACTTTTTATAAACTCCATGCTGGTCAAATGATTCGCTCAAATTATTTCTTTTTTTTTAATTTGTTGCTGACATGGCTTAATAGAAACTCTAAAATTAATTTCAAGGATGTGAGAGTTGAAACTTTAGAGATCTTAATTTTTAAAAAGTAGTTAACAGTTATTTAGAAACTCATTTTTAATATAACTATTTCTTTGCAATTGGCAATTGTGACTGCTAAAAGGACGAGTTAAATGAAGTGTAAAATTTGATACCAACTAGTCCATAAACCGGGAATAATTTAATACCAGTAGGTATATGCTTGACAAGCATTGCTTGTATTGAGAACCCAACAACTATGGTATCCCATATTGGCATGGTAGATCACTAATCCTTGATTTGAAATTGAGCACCAAAAGAAAGTGAGAAGATGTGTTAAATAAGCAAATTGATGAGTTGATTGGGGGTCTACAATTAGTCTACAATAAACATACTTCACATTAATGTGTAGTGGCATAGATTTTCAAAATTCTGAAATTCAAATGCACTAAATTCAGCCAAAAAAAAAAAAACAGAGAACTGCATTGGAATACCCTTGAAATGCTGTCTCAGTAGCGAGCAAAGCTTCCGTAAGTCTCGAAGCAACATCAGCAACACTTTCACCGCCTTCTGGTGGCATAAAAGGATTTT
Organism: Carex arenaria; assembly: GCA_964058825.1. Taxonomy (NCBI): domain Eukaryota; kingdom Viridiplantae; phylum Streptophyta; class Magnoliopsida; order Poales; family Cyperaceae; genus Carex; species Carex arenaria. The sequence goes on along the minus strand of CAXKVW010000044.1, from coordinate 177,690 downwards.
TTTCATCAAGGGCCCACACTTCTGCATACTGTTAAATTGAAACTAATTTTAGCTACTTGTACAAAAAGTTGAAACCAACAAAATGATTCACAAGAGACCACCATTACACCTGGCTCAATAGATCTGTTTTGCTGAACTGTTTTAAAGAGAGAGCTTCATGTCTTCTTAATTTCATAATGTGAACCAATCATTTGCGAACTTTATTTTTCAAAGAGAACAACCGCTGGCTACTACTACTACACGGAGCACTATATATTGAAAGCCAACTCAGTGACTCACCTTATCATGCGAAAGGAGCTCAAGTGTCCCAAAATATCGTTCACGCAATTCTACCATTTCCTACAAAACATTAACCCAAATCATTACCATCTCACCTTAATTTTGTGCTGCAAAAACATAAAAAAAAAAAAAAATTCTATAGTGAAATATTTGGAAAACGCATTCAGTCTACACAAAAAAAATAAAACTCACTTTACAACTGGAGCTATGAAATGAAATTCCCAAAACTCTAGCAACTTCTCTAGCAGTTTCAGTTGTTCTTGAAAATGGGGAATAACAAATTCGGACTCTGTCAATTGAGAAGTTATTTTCCTCTAACTCCTACAATCAATATTGTACAACAATTATTTGAACAGAAAATAATTCATATATTACTAATTGCACATTGTTAGTTATCTCAGCTCGTTACATATATCTCTCAAGAAATTAGTTGTCACCTAACAAAAAATTGATAAGAAAATTAACCTTCTTAAATAATTCGCCAGCTAATTTCGCCTGCTCGATTCCGAGAGCAGCCAACCCAAATTCCTCACGAGTCCCATTTTCCTTGAAAATTGTACAAACAGCTGGCTTCAACAATTTGAAAAAAAAAAAAAAATACAAATGCAAAATACAAAGGAACGGATACAAATAAAATACCAAAGAAGAAACAATGAGACCACGCTCATTTGGAATGCTTCGACCATGCCTCAGCACCCAGTAATTGTTTCGCAAGAGAGTGAAATTCTCTGGCCTTTCCCCCATTTTTCTTTCACACGCGAAGAGTGGGAGAGACTAGACACTCAGAGAAACATAGCTCTTTATTGGGCCCAATTATCTTTAAAGGGCTAGACTAGGCCCAATATAGTACTTTGGCAAGTAAAAGAGCTTGTGTCGCTTGGAATTAATTATAAGGCCCAATAAATTTTCTTCTATTTTAATGTATAATACTAAATGAGTAAAGCTAATATGCACTTAAGTGCACCGTGCACTTAACCCTAGGACCGTCCGATTTCTTTAAAAGTCGTGTAGCACGGATCTCAAAGCTAATCGGACGGTCCGAGGGTTAAGTGCACGTGCACTTAAGTGCATATTAGCTTTACTCATACTAAATTTCTTCTTAAGATTTTCATAATAGGGAAAATTATTTTTATGCCACTCCAAAACATGAAAATTAGAAATTCACCACCTCCAAAATCTTAAATTAGCAAATTGCCACTCCAAAATCATTAAATTTATGAAAGTGTTTCAATTATACATCTAATATACATATTTAATTAAAATTATTCTGAAAAGTATTGTATGAAAAACGTATTTTGATATTTCTAAAATTACCTTTCGAGTTTTACCCTCATCCTTCCCATATTCTTCCCAAATTCTTCCCAAATCCTTCCCAAATTCTTCTCTCAATCCTTCCCAAAACGTATTTTGATTATTCTAAGAACTAAAATTATTCTTATCTCAATCCTTCCCAAATTCTTCTCAAATTTTACCCTCATTAATCAAGTCAGAAACTGATTTGATTTACCAGTTCATGAATAGCTTTATCAGAATCTTTGATTCTGTTGTTGTGTTCTTAGATTCGATTGGGGTCATTACATGATCGGAGGAGGAGAAGTGAAGGGAAAGCATCTGGATGGAGAGCGATACAAAGAGGAGAGGAGAAGCTTCAAAGGAGGTGGGAGGGAGGTAAGCGAAGGATGAGAATGGGAGGGAGAGCGTCTGCGGAGGACGGGATACAAAGAGGAGAAAGAGTCCAGTACAATTGAATCGGACAGTCCAAAATTGCTCTTTTTAACATAGCGCGAATCTCAAAGAATAAATAATACTGCCCTCTGACCATCCGAGTAGGCACCGATGAAACAGTACTGGAGTGTTTGAGTTATTATTAAAATTTGTTGAATTTTTAGAAATTTTTTAATAAAAAATCTAAATTTTATATATAATTGTGGCAATTAGCTAAATATAATGATTTTTGGAGTGACAATTTGCTAATTTAAGATTTTGGAGTGGCAAATTTTTAATTTTCATGTTTTGAAGTTGCATAAAAAAAATCCCTTGGTAATAAGATGATGAACTTTTTGGGACACGGTAAATTTCAATTTCCATAGATTTAATCATAGCTTGCAAGGCCATTCATAGCATGCAAGGACCAATTATGCACTCTTATATGAACGATTTATGCTCGTTTCCTTACATAATGTAAAGAGAAAGGAAGATGAAGAGTAAGATAGATTAATATATTTTATTATTTTTTGTCTTTTTTTTTAGTTACACTTAAATTTTGTTGGAATGGAGGGTAATGAAAGAAAAAGAAGGGTAGGGAGAGAAAATTACATAATAATTTATTCACTATGCAGTCCATGAGATTGTTTGAAAATGTTCATTTTGTACTTGGTCAAACTAACTTTTCAAGACAATGATGATAATATTAATATTTCTCACCTCAGCGCTCACTAGTGTAGCTATTTTTATAGGATTCAGATCCGCTGATTTTTTTGTGCACGCATCTCAAAACAATTCAATGGCTGGATTATGAATTTCAGAAACACTGTTCATACTAAGAATTTCAGCAGATTCGGATCCATTTTTATAACCTTCCACAGGTGTCCGTGTCATGTCTTATGGTAACCAGTTGTTGTTGTTGTTGTGTGTGTGTGTGTGTGTGTGTGTGTGTGTGGGGGGGGGGGGGGGGGGGGGGGGGGGGGGGGGCGGCGCTGTGACATTCAAGAGCCACCTTTTCCTTCGATTTTGAAATTTTTTAAGTCTTAGCTTTGGTTTTTCTACTTATATGCATTTTTTTAAGGGGGAATTTCATATATGTCCCTAAAAAGTTTCAATATTACGTATTTATCCCTCTAAAATCAATAATTACATATTTATTCTTAAAAATTGTAGAAAGTCACATATTTCTCCAATCCATTATATTTAACATTTATTTTTTATATATTCTCATTTTATCCTTTTTTATTTTTCTTTCTAAGGTCAGTGTGTTAGAAAGCAGTATTAAAACGTACCAGTGTCAGTACATAGTTGTACCAGTACTGAACCGTACCGTACCAGTACCACCATTTAACCGTACCAGTACCAGAACTAAACCATACAATAACAAATTGCACTGGACAGATTAAAGGGCGACTCAACAGATTAAAGAGAGACATGAAGGGTATAATGGTCGTTACAATATTAATTAATATTTAAAATAAAGTTTAATGTTTAAAAAAATATTATTTAATTATTTTTTAGATATATTTGATATATAATAGAGTTAGATTGGACAAATATGTGAGTTTCTATAATTTTTAAGGATAAATATGTAATTCTTGATTTTAGAGGGATAAATACGTAATATTGAAACTTTTGAGGGATATACATGAAATTCCCCCTTTTTTTAAAATAGCAACTAGCAACCCAAGAAATTATATATTGTTGAAACTCGAATATGCTTCAATTTTTTTCTTAATTATAAATGAATTTGGTTCGAAACTCGCTTCCTCATTTTGATGGTTATGAATTTATGTATAATTTTAACACGAGGAGGGTTCAAATGCACTATTTTTTTTGTGCTCCAATATACTCCACCTTGTTTATCTCTGTTTTCAAAGTCCGTGCAGTCGATCCGAACCGTTCAACACAAATTTTATAATAAAATATGCTTTGGGACCAAATTTTATATTTTTTAGAATTTTTTTACTATTTTTTTCATAGATACAAAATCATTGTTTTAAGGAGATTCTGGATCATCCGATAAAGTAATATTGTACTTAAGAAAAAAATAGTAAAAATTTCTAAAAAATATAAAATTTGGTCTCCAAGCATATTTTAATACGAAGAACATGTTTAGCAATTCGGATCAACTGTACGTACTTTAAAAACAAAGATAAACGATGTAGAGTATATTGGAGCATATTGGAACACCAAAAAATAGTGCATTTGAACCCTCCTCTTTTAACATATGAGCAGTTAAAACTAGCATTTCAAAGAACCCAAAATTATAGGTCCAAAATTTTGCATGGAATTATCACTTGAATAAGAATAAAAGATCAATGATATGGATCAATTATTTATATATTGAATTCTGAAATAATAATATAAAATAAATGTTGTAGCAACTTATGAAATTTTAAGTTGTGATTTTGAAGATCTCCACAATTTTAATATAATCAGAGACGAAATTAATAAGAACGTACAATCAGCGACGAAACTTTTTAAGTTGTTGCTTTTTGTACCAACTTACTAGATCCTAACCTCCTACTAAGAATGTCAAAAAAAAAAAGGAAAAATTTCTAGTGTACCCATGCAAAATTTTGAAATAGCCAATTTTCTCATCAAAACAACATAATATCTTATATCCCCATCTAAACTTTACATTATTTCTTCTATCTCCTTTTATCTATTAAACTCTTTATTTAATTGTTTTAAATATTAGATTGACAAAAACACCCTCATCTCCTTTGTTGAATTAGACAATTTCCTTTCTTCCCCCACAGCGAATAGAAAAAAAAAAGAAAGAATAAAGCCTAAGTGAGAAAAGTGATTTTCTCTCCTAATCCCGCGCTCCCCATCATCTCCTCCATGACCTACGCTCTCCTCCGCTGCAATCAGTGGTCTCCTCTGACCTGCTGCTCTCTAAATGGATTTATCTATCTCTTCCAACAAGTTATAATCAATACAAATGCAAAAAAATTCAGAGAACCTAAAGTGTAAAGATATAATATAATAAAAAAAAAAATTTAGAATCATTGGAATCATTATATTACATCTTTAATAATACTTAAGAAAAGAGACTGCTTCCATTTCTGACGTTCAAAAGAAAACTCGTACCTACATAGGAATTTCAAATATATCAATTTTAATTAAAGTGACAAGATAAGGATTTTGTTAGTTCTATTGAGATTTTAGAAGGAATTCTGTTATATTTTATGCGGTCACAGTCCTACATGCTTTAGCATGGTTAATTAAGGTTAATGAAAGTTTTATTTTAAAGCTAAGCAGAGTAGTCGACAATGACTCTGCTTTCTGACAAAAGAAATATACACAATTTTATGCATGGAATTCTTATCCTGTGCACCTAGAGGCCATGAGTGATCAGAAAATATGATTGTGCATTGTTACACAGTTGCAGGCTTGCAGCCCCAAATGATCAGAATTTCTGAGCAAACCATTTTTATATTACACGATCATAAATTGAATACTTATTTCATTTATTCTAAAAGGTTTTTCATTATATTATATCTTTACACTTCAAATTTTTTGAGAAGTCTTGCATCTGTATTGATAATAATTTATTGGGAGAGAGAGAGAGAGAAACCTGCTTGGATAGCGGCAGTTCAAGGGAGGAGAGCGCTGAGTGCGACTGAGAAGAACACAGAGCAAGAAGATGACCATGAGGAAAGGTAAGAGGAGATTGGGGGGGGGGGGGGGAGGAGCGCAAGTTTAGGGAGAAAATCACCTTTCTCCCTTGGTTTTCTTTTTTTTACTATTTCGCGTTTGGAAAAATAATAGCTGGGAGTATCAAAGGAGATGAGGGTGTTTTTGTCAATCTAATATTTTAAATAATTAATTAAAGAGTTTAATAGATAAAAGGAGATAGAATAAATAATGTAAAGTTTAAATGGGGATATAGGATATTATGTTGTTTTGATGGGAAAATTGGCTATTTTAAAATTTTATATGGGTACACTAGAAATTTACCCAAAAAAAAATTATGTTGTGATTTTGACCGCACTTTTTTTAATTCCCAAAAAAATAAAAAATATTAATAATAACCAATATTTCAATTTAATGGCCAAAATATTCGTGGTTTGGTACTGCTAAACTAATTTTTTTTATTTTTTATTATTTTTCAGTTTTTTTTTTGGCAAACCGTCCCACTGTGGGCGGTTTGGTACTGCTACAGTTTTTTTTTTTTTAAGATCTTAATATTTTAATCTAAAAATGTTCAAATTTATAGCAAACAAAAATATTCATTCTTACACTATGTTCTTAACTTTTTTTAAGATATTAATATATTCATTTAAAAATAGAAAATAAAAAATGTTCAATTTTATAAAAAACAAAAATGTTCAATTTTTTTTGTTGGATATAAAATTTTTGTTTGATATAAAATTGAACACTTTTTGTTCTCATTTTTAGATGAAAATATTAAGATCTTAAAAAAAAAAAATTTGAGTACATAATGTAAGATTGAATATTTTTGCTTGCAACACTTTTTATTTTCCATTTTTAAATGAAGATATTAAAAAAAATTGAGTACATAGTGTAAGTTGAACATTTTTGTTTTTTATAAAATTGAACATTTTTTATTTTCTATTTTTAGATGAATATATTAAGATTTTAAAAAAGAAAAATTGAGGGCATAGTGTAAGATTGAACATTTTTGCTTGCTAAATTGAAAACTTTTATTTTCTATTTTTAGATGAAAATATTAATATCTTAAAAAAAGTTGAGAAATAGTGTAAATTTGAAATTTTTTGTTTGTTATAAAATTGAACACTTAACATTTTTAGATGAAAATATTAAGATACTAAAAAAAAATACTGTAGTAGTACCAAACCGCTCCACAGTGAACGGTTTGTCAAAAAAAAAATTTTACTGTAGCAGTATCAAACAGCTCCACTTGGATATTCTGATCATTAAATTGAAATATTGGTTATTATTAATATTTTTTATTTTTTTTGGGTATTAGAAAAATGCGGTGATTTTGAAGATCTCCGCAATGTTCTCCTTGCTCACTTGCTGTCGCATCCGATATAATATAAATATTCCTCCAGGCAGTGATCTTCTATGAAATTGACTCTGTGAGTGTTCTGGAATGATCTTGTACGTCTCGGGTTAGTTACAAAGGAAGACCAACGGTAACAAGTAAAATTAAAGATTTTCTCTGCATTATATTGTTTATTTTTGTGAAGAAAATGTGAAAAAGAATGTAATTAAAAACATATCGAAATTATTTCAATATTAGGTATCATTTTATTTAATGATGTATCCTTTTTCATTGTGCCACTAATGTGTTGTGTATGAAGAAATATACCAATACCACAATGACAAACTACTTGCACTAAGTTAAAAGAAAGAATTTTGCCAAATTTCCTTACCTATTTTACTTACACTAATATATCGTTATTTAAGTTTTAGTTGTAACTTGCAATTAAAGTTTCTGTTTCCTGCTTTGAGTATTTAGATTTGGAGATATTAACTTAAAAGTAGAGTGGTAGAATGATGTGCCACAAAAAATCAGCACAAAGTCTTCCAGTAGTTAAAAACACCCCGGCGGTTCATGAGGTCCATTAAAAAAAAAAAATCTTAGTACTAACCGACTCCACGATTTAGATGTTTATTATTTCTGCACGGTTTAGTTCACTCAATTAATTGTAGAAGACAATGCTTATAATGTATTTATTTATATCTGTCTGGCCTTCACCATATATAACTTCAAATTGTCTTCAGGTGCGTCTCTGGTGGTACGTAATCATTGGGTATTTTTTTATTATCCACATCTGATCAACGATATAACGATTGATTATAAAATTATTGGGAACCGATAGACTTAAATATGTTTGGATGCACTAAGAATAGCACTATTTTTAGAATAACATTGCTATTCAGAACAAAGACAATTCAAACAAGAAATAGAGCTATTCGGAATAGAGAAAATAGGGTTATTCGCTATTTTTACAAAAATATGGAATAGCATTTGTTGCTTTCAATATTAATACTAATCTAATATTTAAACTAATATTATATTACATTTAATATTTAAATTAATATTATATTGTATTATATTTAATCTAATATTTTATTTAATATTAATATAATATTTAAAATAAAATTATATGACATTTAAATTTTTGAATTAATATTATGTTGTATTATATATAATCTAACACATAAATTATTACTTTATTCATTTTCTCCAAACTCTATTCCAAATATGCAATCCAAACAACTTTTTCACCATTCTGAATAGCTTGAGCTAGCACTTTTCTTAAATAATAGTTATTCTTATTTACTATTCTAAACAGTAGCTATTCTAGCTATTCTATAGGGGTACGTTTGGATGAAGTCTAGAATAGCTATAATAGCTACTGTTTAGAATAGTAAATAAGAATAGCTACTGTTTAAGAACAGTGCTATTTAGAACAGTGAAAAAGTTGTTTGAATTGCATATTTGGAATAGAGTTTGGAGAGAATAGCTACTGTTTAATAATTTATGTGTAAGATTAAATATAATAGAATATAATATTAATTTAAATATTAAATGTAATATAATATTATTTTAAATATTAAATTAGTATTAAATAAAATATTATATTAAATATAATATAATATTAGTTTAAATATTAATGTAATATAATATTATTTTAAATATTCAATGTAATATAATATTATTTTAAATATTAAATATAATATAATATTAGTTTAAATATTAATGTAATATAATATTAATTTAAAAATTAGATTAGTATTAAATAAAATATTAGTTTAAATATTAAATGTAATATAATATTATTTTAAATATTAGATTAGTATTGTATAAAATATTAGTTTAAATATAATACAATGTAATATTAATTTAATTATTAAATGTAATATAATATTATTTTAAATATTAGATTAGTATTAAATAAAATATTAGATTAAATATAATATAATATAATATTAATTTAAATATTAAAATGTAATATAACATTATTTTAAATATTACATTAGTATTAAATAAAATATTAGATTAAATATAATACAATATAATATTAATTTAAATATTAAATATAATATAATATTAGTTTAAATATTAGATTAGTATTAATATTGAAAGCAACAAATGCTATTCCATGTTTTTATAAGAATAGCTAATAGCAATGCTATTTTAAAAACAGTAGCTATTCCGAATAGCTCTATTTCTCGTTTGGATGCACCTTGTTCCGAATAGCAATGCTATTCTAAAAACAGTAGCTATTCTTGTGCATCCAAACATACCCTAGTTCATCTCAATTTTGATAACTCATCTGTAAAAGAATGAAAATATTCAGAATGAAATAGGATCTCATCTCATGGTTTAATTCACAATTCAGCTTTAATGCACCAGTTCAGATTTTTTTTTTTTTTGAGGAAGAAACTGAGGTCACGCCCCTGTTTGATTACTGGTAAAAGGTTACAAGAAGTTTGTAACATGATTGAAAATAAAACACAATTTGCTCAAAACAATTGAGCTACATAAAAAAAACAGTAAGTGCAAGTAAACCCAAAAACAGAAAATAATCTCCCTTCCTATCAAAGAAATGAAGATTAATAAAAAGACTAAAAAGAGAGAGAAAATAAAACAGTAAAGCATCCAGATCCTTTTGCGCTTCAGTTTTTGTAATCCTCTGCTAACGCACCAGTTCAGATTAAATTGTGAATGCATGCTTTCACAGTTCATTTTGAATCAATGCTATCAGTGCCCTGTGTTCAGTTTACATATTTCTATGTCTGAATGCAAGTGTTAAGAAAATACATCTGAGTTTTCAAATTTATTAATTAAAAATGTCGTTGTTACCTTAGCAGAGGCTGCTAAGTTCTCAACAAAAATGTCGTTGTAATTAGATTTTTGGAAGATAGGATAAACAAATATTCATTGAAATTTTATCTACCTAGATGTCCTCATCATTGTTACCTTAGCATAGGCTGCTAAGTTCGCAATAAAAATGTCGTTGTAATTAGATTTTTGAAAGATAGGATAAACAAATATTCATTGAAATTTTATATACCTAGATGTCCTTATGGTAGTTGGGAGATATATATCAACAAAAATGTCGTTGTAATTAGATTTTTGGAAGATAGGATAAACTAATATTGATTGAAATTTTATCTACCTAGATGTCTATGGGAGTTGGGAGATATCAACAAAAATGTCGTTGTAATGAGATTTTTGGAAGATAGGATAAACAAATATTCATTGAAATTTTATCTACCTAGATGTCCTTATGGGAGTTGGAGATATTAACCTCATAATGATTGCCAGGGCCTCGATAGTCCTTGTTCATAAATTTGAAACATCTGATTTTTTCCTTTTTTCTTGGATACATTTTACTAAAGATATAGAGTGAGTCTATGGTACTATGCATATCACGATTTAGTTCGTAATACGGACCAATATTTTCGCTTTTAAAATTCTAATGATCGATTCAAACCGTTCAAAATGATTTTTATATGAATATGTACTTGCAGGCCAAATTTAATATTTTTTTAGAATTTTTTTTACTATTTTTTAAGATGAGTAAAAAATTGCTGTTTTTGGATAGTCCAAAATTTTCAAGTCAAGTGATTTTCTACTATCTTAAAAAATGGGGAGTGCTATACTGAGAGCAACTATTCAAATTTTGAAAGCTAAGAGAATATTTTGTTTCTAAATACCCGCTTTACCCTTGCTCTTTAAATGGATTGCTTAATTAATGGATCCATCCTCTCTCTCACCCAATTAATAACAGAACCAATAAAAAAGTTTCTTTCTTTAGAAAAATAAAAATCCTTCCGTGATTCTAAATTCCCAAAAATCTTTTCCTTTGTGCAAAATCTGATATGTTGCATGATGCTGCCAGATGCCTTCATCATATAAAAAGAGAACGTACTCATCCATAATTACAATATGATGAACCAAAAAATGCAAAACTGCCCTTGCTGGTTCCTGATGTGTTGAAGCGCATGCATGAGTGCCTCATCCACCGCCTGGAGCGCATTGTGTGCTGTGATATGTCTGCCTCATACCTGTACCAGATTCTCCCCACCCCCGGATCATATATTACCATACCCGTACCTGATCAATTTGTTGTGTCCCAGGAGGTGTCTATAGAACCAAAAATTATATATAGCAATTGTTCAGAACATATTCCAAAATTAAACCAATCTTGAAATATATTTTATACCATAAAAGCACTTTCTCACATCTTTTATGTGTCGGGTTGGACATCAGACAGCAAAACCACTTTTTCTGCTGTAACACAAAAAGAAAATAAAAAGGAATCAATTTATATTTATTACCATAAAGAAAAATCATGCCGAAGGAACTCTTTGATGATGATTTTCGAGAGTATCTAGTTCATGATTTACAACACAAATCTGTCGATTCAACAATAGTTGCAGCTGACTCGAGAGGCGGCTAAAATCAATCCAAGTTCATAGCTGTTTCTTAAAGCCATTGGATCTGGACTTCATTCAATTAAAAATGCTTATTTTTATAAATAAATAAGTTACAAGGATATAGGTGTAAACAGTGTACTTGACTCCAGTCTCCACACACTGTATTGAATCTTGTAAAGATAAATTTTCTGATAGTAATGTGTAAGTAAACATAAAAGTGAGGTTGGATATCTAAAATGTACAGTCTGACAAGGCAATGACGAGCACAAGTGAACTTAATTTTACAAAAAGAGCCTATGTCAAGAATTGATAATAAGTTAAAAACAATAAAAAGTATAAATACTATGAAACCAGGGACCAATTTGTAAAACTTTGTTCATAGGCGCTGACAAAAGTTTATCTTACTGACTCTGTCATTTTTTAATCTCTTTTAGGTACTCTTATAAATAAAGCATACAACGGAAAACCTAAAAATATTTAATACCTCGCATAAAAAGTGTTAATACACTGAATGGCTAGGCAAATTGAATTGAATCAATGCAAACCGGTTTTGTATTCCATTGCATAAAAAAAAAAAAAAAAAAAACTAAGAGCCAAATTGAGCAAAAATTGGGGCTAAAATTAACCCTAAATTGAGGCAGTATTTAAATTAAGGTTTTTTCAGGGTGAAATTGGACATAAATTTGTAAAGCAAAGATATTTGTCAGCACAACAGAACAGGCAGTCAGAGATAAACAGCCCGGACGGTCTCAACCCTTCGACCCGGTCTGTCTGGACTGCCAACCCGCCCGGGCAAGGGTCCACTGGCGGACAAGGGTCGAGTTTCAAAAATTTTACCCGTTCTACCCATTCCGTGAACCTGCCGAACCCGTGAACCCGCCCGGGTTTGATCCGGTCTGTCCCGGTCTGCCTGTCAGAAGAACACTAGAGTGGAACAATGAAGTTCGAAGATGTTATAGGGTGGAACAAAAATTCAGAACTGAACATTATTTAAAAAAAAAATTCAATTACATGCATATAATTGCATATTTTTGAAAAATCATAATAAAATAACACATCCTTTAAAAAACCGAATAAAATATTTTTTTGTCTACTTTTTTTTTTTAACCGAACTGACCAATAAACACCTGTAGCAGTGAATAACTTTCCGCCTGCCCTGAAAAAATAAAATAAAATAAGTAAGTAAAATTATCTCTTCAAATCACATCTATCACTCGGGCTGGGATACGATGAATGCGCATTCTCAGAAGTCAGAAGTCAAAAACAGAAATGACATTAATTTCCACGTGTCATGTGACCCGCACTAATAAGTAATAATTATTTATTATACTTCAAACTGATAATCCAAGCCCCGGCCTTATTTAAAGCGCACCATACCTATAGTCCAATACCATACCAACTTTCTCATCATCCTCAAAATGGAAAGGAAGCGTGTAGGTATCATCGGAGCCGGAGTGAGCGGCCTTAGTGCATGCAAACATGCCCTGGATCGGGGCTTCAACCCAGTTGTCTTCGAATCCACCTCCAGCATAGGTGGAGTGTGGGCCAGCGCTATAGACTGTACAAGGCTTCAGTCTCCTAGCGTTGCGTACCAGTTCTCAGACTTCCCGTGGCCGAAACATGTGACAGAGCCGTACCCCGACCACCATCAGGTTTAATTTTCTCTAACAAGTTGGGTTACAAGTTTAAACTTATTGATATATAGTTGTAGTAACATCAATTCATCATATAAACAAATTAAATTAAAATACAGGTTATGGACTACCTTTGGTCGTATGCGCGCCATTTCGAGCTGTTGAAGTGCATCAAATTTGAGCATAAAGTGGTGAGCATGGAGTATGTCGGACCGAAGGAGGAGGAAATTGCGGCTTGGGAGTTATGGGCTGAGAATGGCGAGGCATTTGGAGGTGGCCGAGGCGAGTGGCACATTACTGTTGAACATGGAGGCACAATTGAGGTTTGCATTTATTTCTTCTTTCTATTTTGTATCAATTGGCTTTTTTTTCTCTCTCTAGAAATTGTGACGATAAGTCGATAACTTTGATTTCTGCTAATTGAATTGTCAAATTTATTGGTAACGTTTAACTGAATTATTTCCAGCAATATATATCCTGACTCGAGCGAGAACTTTTTATGAGTTGGATTAAGTATTTTGTTTTAGTCTCAAGTCAAGGATCTCAACTGGATCTAAATAAACTAAATAAAAGTCCGACCTGTCCTGAACACATATTCCTGTAAACCAAAACTAAAATCCCAAGTCTGTGCAATTTGCTTGAACTTCTATTTTTTTTTTTTTTTTTTTTTTTTTTTGCTTGACCTTCCAATTTTTTTGCTTCTGAATAATTATAAACTAAAATTACTTGACTCTCAAATCTAACCAACTAAAATTTGACCACAATCTAGTAGAATCCATAATCGCGCATGACCTAAAAAAGGCCTAGGTCTGAAATCCAATCTCCAAAAGCAAAAGATCAGGCTCAAAATAATCTGAGCCCAAAATGAACTTGTAATAATTTGAGATTCGAAATTATTACAAAGCTGATATAGGCTGCATGTTTGTTACCTTTACTTTAATCTTAAAAAAAAAAATTGAAAGCCCACTAAGATTGGTTTCTACGTGGTTATCATCTTCAAATTGAAAGCAGATCAGGTGTAAGTATTTTATGGAGTACTATACTATACATTAATTTTGATATTATAAATGATAGCATAATTAGTAGTATTGTAAGTATCACTCAAACAATACACTGCTACTTCTAATACGGGACAGGAGGGTGTCCGATGCCCATGGGACCAAAGTCTGTTCGATGGATGGTTTCTACCGCCCGATCTACTTCAAGATCTGTGCGTGTCAATTTAATATTCGTGCTGTTTGCTTTAATATTTGTGCGCATAGATCTTGAAGTGGATCGGACAGTAGAAACTGTCCATCGAACAGACTTTGGTCCGATGGGCATCGGACACCCCCCTCTCCCCTTCTAATACTGCCTGTAGTGGTAGTAGTGATCATAATAGTTGTTATTGTAATAATTATTGAATTTTACTTTAGAAGTGACAGTACTTAAAACTCAAATTAATTTCCGAGGCCAATTTCCTGAATACTTTGATTTTTTTATTTTAATTTTTTTTTAGTGAAAAAGAATGCTTTGATTTGATAAAATATTATGTGCCTAAAATGCATGTCAGAAATGAACCGTCCATTTGCAAAATCAGGTATCTCAATTTTATACATCAGGCCAAGATTTTTGGGCCCATAAATACTTCTGAGGATTTTAGGTGCAAATATTTTTGGGCCCACAAATGTTTGTTAGTGAAATAAGTGCTCTCAACCGTTGTTTAAAAAAACTGATTTTGTGATTCCAGACATATCAGATGGATTTTGTGATCCTCTCAATTGGCCGATTCAGTGGAACCCCTAACATCCCAACATTTCCTCAAGGCAAGGGAACCGATGTTTTTGACGGAAAGGTGATCCATTCCATGGATTACTCTAACATGGGCACTGCAAAGGCGGCAGAGTTAATGAAGGATAAACTCGTCACAGTCGTCGGTTTCCTGAAATCAGCTATTGACATTGCTGACGAATGCTCCAACGTGAATGGTAAAGGAATCATTTGCAAAAATGTCAAGTTTTTTAAAGACTTATTCTGACCCAAGATTGATACCGTTAGGACAATAGACAGAGCAAAGGAAGGGAAAAACTACGAAGTCAAAATAGAACTTGAAGAGCAGTAACTCTTATAATAAATATCTTTTAAATTTTTTTAATGAAATTATACTAGACATTTTGCCTACTACTCCAGAAAAATAGAAAACTTTAAAGTACTGATAACCTTTTACAAACAAGTACCTGCAACATAGCTTGTTCAGTTGAGTGCCAAAAACAAAAATAAATAAAAAGAAGAGAAAGTCTAAAAGAGTATTGTGAATGCAGCTTCCCCTTTCTATATCCGAGCTCAAATGCAACTACTAAAATTTCTCATAATGTGGTTTTTCTTAGGTTCCAAATTTCCCTGCACAATGATTGTCAGAACAAAGCGTTGGCACATACCAGACTACTACGCATGGTTTGGATTTCATATTGGGTTCATTTATCTCAATCGTTTTTCGGAGCTCCTAATTCACAAACCTGGAGAAGGATTCTTGCTTTGGCTGTTGGCTACCATTTTATCACCTCTGGTAATGTACTTTTTTCTAACACCTTCAGTTGCAATCTCAATTTGCATGTAGAAAGTGCCAAATTGTACATGATGGCCTGATTTGTACCAGGCCAGAATGGTTTGCAAATGGTAAGGTACTGATAGGAATTGACCTATATTGAGTTAGGAACCGCATCAGTGAGCATATTCAATGCAGGAAATAGTACCAGAAAAGTAATAAAAATTGAAGTTATCATCGTAACCAATCAGAACAGGTTTAGTACTACGAGTAGGTACCATGTCAATGCTGGTATGATGAAATAACAGCTACCGCGCCGTATGAAGTCTCCTAATTTATTATTTAAATTTTAATTTCAGAGGTGGTTGTTCTCAAAATTTTGTGAGAGTTATTACAAGTCTGTTGTACCAATGAAGAAGCATGGGATGGTGCCAGACCATAGCTTCTTTCAGGCTATGACTTCGTGTTTGATCGCAATTCTGCCCGAGAAATTTTATAATAAAGTGGATGAAGGTAGCATTGTCCTGAAGAAAGGAAAAACTTTTAGCTTTTACAAGGATGGTGTGATTCTTGAAGGGGAGAACTCAGCTATAAAGAGCGATATCGTGATCTTTGCAACTGGATATCGAGGTGATTTAAAGCTCAAAGAAATTTTCAAGTCATCATTTTTTCGGGATACTGTGGCCGGGTCACAATCTTCTACTGTTCCTCTCTACAGGTTAGTAAAAGATGCATCTTGCAAATTTACATTTCTACAAGGTTTATATCTTTTTTCAAATAAAACAGAAGTTCCTAACTTGAACTTCACAAGGTTTATATCTTTTTTCAAATTTTTTTTTTCTGTAAAAAAAATTATAAGAGTCCAAACTTCTATTAACAGGAATTTCCATTATGTAAATAAGAAAAATTGGAAAAACTGCAAATTTTACTTATTTATGTTACAATCCATGAAGTAGTGTTTTTTTACCAATCCGATCATTAGTTAATTAAACTCATTGTATTACCTTCACGTACATTTGTTTTTCTCTTCTTTCTATATATATGAATGACATTATAGTTTGGAATATATATGGCAGGGAATGCATTCACCCAAGAATTCCCCAACTAGCAATCGTCGGTTACTCCGAAAGCCTTGCTAATCTTTACACATCAGAGCTTCGTTCTAAATGGTTAATCCATTTTCTCGAAGGGGGATTCAAATTGCCTAGTATAAAATCAATGGAGAAGGATGTGATTGAATGGGAGAAGTTCATGAAAAGGTACACCCATGATTACTTCCGTCGGTCATCCATTGGTACGCTTCACAACTGGTACAATGATCAGTTGTGCCGTGACATGGGTTGCAATCCGAGAAGGAAAAAGGGATTTTTTGCTGATTTGCTTCTTCCTTACGGACCTGGCGATTATGCTGATATCACTCCCCAGAAATAAATTTATATTTGATATAACTTCATCTTTTTTTTTTTTCTTCTCGTTTTCAGTTACCGTGTAATATGTCCAATATGGATTAATGGATGTACGCTGGCTTATTTGGGTTTTTTTTTTTTTTTTTTTAAAGTTGAAAACAAAAGCCCCTTGTGAAATATGTAACATGAAAGTTTGAATTACTACAATATGAGTCAATAAATTAGAGATTGACAGCTAATAAATAAAAGTGTGCAGGCTTGTGGTTGACGGATGCTTCGAATTTTCCAAATTGAAATCGATTTTTGTATTTGGAATTTTTCATCTCCAAGAAGATTTGAAAGCGCGTTTCTCTAAAATGACATTTGCGTTTTGTCTCTGTATTTAAAATCAAGTTAATAGTTGACTCCTAATAAAAATGTCACACATTCAGCAATTAAAATAAATAATAAATCTACAGATGTCAATTATTGGGAGTTGGGACTTGAGTATCCAACTTTGTTGTTGTTGTTTTTTTTTTTTTTTTTATTATTTTTTTTTATTTTAAGTTTCACACCTGTCAAAAGAAATAATCCCGGCATTTTTATTCATACCCAAAAAAAAATATAAAATATTATTAATAACCCGACTCCCGAAGATTTTCCACCCATACCCAACCCGCCCCCCCGTGGGGCGGTTTACCCCCCCTCCCCCCCCAACCCGCCCCCCAGTGGGGCGGTTTAGTAAATTTTTTTTTTTTTTTTTTAAATACCCTCCCTCCCCAAACCAAACCCTACCCGCCCCCACCCGAAACCACCCCCAACCCGCCGGTTTTGGCCCAAAAACGTCGTTTTTTCGTCCCGAACGCGACATTTCGCATCTCTCAACCGTTCCCGACCCCTCTCTCTCTCTCTACCGCCCTCTCCCTCTCTCCCTCTCTCTACCCGCCACCCTCTCTCTCTCCATTTCATTTTCATTTTTTCGCCCCGTCACCGCCGCGCCGTCGCTTCGAATTCATTTTCGGGTATGAAGTTATTTCTTTAACTTGTTTATAAATTATTTAGATTTTTATAAATTATTTGGAATTTTGTATAAATTATTCGAAATTACGGGATTTATATGAAATTGTTAGAAATTGCGGAATTTGCTTGAAATTGTTGTTATTGAATTTAGTAGAAATTGATTGGAATTGTTTAGGGTTGTTAGAAATAGTTTGAAATTTTTGAAAAATGGTAGAAATTTTTACAAATTGTTAGAAATTGTTAGAAATTATTAAATTAGAAATGTTAGAAATTGGAATTGTTAGAAATTATTTGATTGGAATTGTTAGAAATTATTTCATTGGAATTGTTAGAAATTAGTTGATTGGAATTGTTAGAAATTAGTTGATTGGAATTGTTAGAAATTATTTGATTGGAATTGTTAGAAATTATTAGAAATTGGAATTGTTAGAAATTATTTTATTGGAATTGTTAGAAATTATTTTATTGGAATTGTTAGAAATTATTTTATTGGAATTGTTAGAAATTAGTTGATTGGAATTGTTAGAAATTATTTGATTGGAATTGTTAGAAATTATTAGAAATTGGAATTGTTAGAAATTATTTGATTGGAATTGTTAGAAATTATTTGATTGGAATTGTTAGAAATTATTTTATTGGAATTGTTAGAAATTATTTTATTGGAATTGTTAGAAATTATTTGATTGGAATTGTTAGAAATTATTTGATTGGAATTGTTAGAAATTATTAGAAATTGGAATTGTTAGAAATTATTTTGTTGGAATTGTTAGAAATTATTTGATTGGAATTGTTAGAAATTATTTTATTGGAATTGTTAGAAATTATTAGAAATTGGAATTGTTAGAAATTATTTGATTGGAATTGTTAGAAATTAGTTGATTGGAATTGTTAGAAATTATTTTATTGGAATTGTTAGAAATTATTAGAAATTGGAATTGTTAGAAATTAGTTGATTGGAATTGTTAGAAATTATTTGATTGGAATTGTTAGAAATTATTTTATTGGAATTGTTAGAAATTATTTGATTGGAATTGTTAGAAATTAGTTGATTGGAATTGTTAGAAATTAGTTGATTGGAATTGTTAGAAATTATTTGATTGGAATTGTTAGAAATTATTAGAAATTGGAATTGTTAGAAATTATTTTATTGGAATTGTTAGAAATTATTTTATTGGAATTGTTAGAAATTATTAGAAATTGGAATTGTTAGAAATTGTTACATTGGAATTGTTATAAATTGTTTGATTGTGAATAGAAATTGGTTATGATTGAAATTAGATTTAAAAATTAGATGGGAATTTGAGAAAATAACAGAGTTGAAATTTAATTGAGTGGAATTAAGTTGTACAATCTCATAGGAATTTTTAAATAGAATTGTTAGAAATTGGTGTTATAATTTTTAAACTTGATATTTTCAAATGCAGCATGACTAGACATCGACGTGAGCGACCACGAGATACGTCGGAGCCATCACCAGCTCACGCCGATCCCACTGCAGAGGGTGTCGATCCATGGGATGGCGCACCACATCGTGCAGATACGTTCAGTCCTCTCCTGTGGGTCCCTCACAGGATTCACCGTGTCTCACTTGCATCGATAGAGGTACGTTTCAAACAACAAATAGTTATTCAGTTCCACTGGTCTAAAACATTGATAAATGCAGGATGAGTCCATGTTGACGGTGCGGCACCGCTTGCCGGAGGTACCGTATGTTGCAAATCCACTGATGGATCGGTACCTCATTAACCTCGGGTTATACCAGCTAGCCACAATGAAACAACCACGGCGGATTGACCAGGCACTCATGTGCGGTCTCGTGGAGAGATGGCGACCTGAGACTCATTCATTCCATCTCCCGGTGGGGAAGATGATAGTGACCCTACAGGACGTGAGTGCCTTATGGGGTCTGCGGATCGATGGTGATCCGGTAGGGGGTGTCTCGGATCATCAGACACTCCAGACGTTGATCCCAGAGCTGTTGGGTGTGCATGTGGAGGGGGTGGCAAAGAAGCTAAAACGGAAGAATGAGGACGATGATGAGAAGTTCTCCCAGTACTGCATCAGTCTTAAGGCTCTCCGCCAATATGCCGTCGAAATTGCCATTACCCCATTCACGTCTGACGTGGAGCATGTCAAGAGGTAATTTCTAAGTCCATTACATTACATTAAAAATATTTTTGAAAAGAATAAACAGTTATTTACTTTCTCTTGAAACTGTAGGTATGTTAGGGCATTCGTGCTTGACTTATGTGGTACCACGATGTTTGTCGATTCTAGTGGCGACTCGGTTCCGATTATGTTCCTACAGCAGCTGGAGCTACTCGATAAGCAATCGCGGTGGAACTGGGGTGGAGCCGTGCTTGCATGTTTGTACAGAGGACTGTGCCACGCTTGTCTGGTAAGTCTTCTTCAATTAATGTTATTTACGTTTTTTTTATTTGATAATAACAAATACACATCTACAATTTCAGAGAGGCAGCCAGCAGTTCAATGGGCCACTCCTTCTACTACAGCAATGGTCCTGGTCGCACCTACCGGTCTGCCGACCCGAAATTCCATCAAATGTGAAGTGGCAAAGGGGCTCCGACATCGAGAAAAGCCCTCCATACGGCGCCATATGGGGTAGCCGCCTCCGCTATTTTAACACGCCGAGGGGAGGGACGGCGGGTATCTCGTACGTCCGAAATCAGCTCCAACTGTTGCACCAGGCAAACATCGAGTGGTTCCCGTATCGGCCGTGGTACCGGGCTAGGATATTCTGTCGCTTGACGATGGAACAGAGGGATCTCGGTTTATATCGGGGTCCGGTCATTTGTTACTGGATAGTTGAGTATCACTATCCTGATCGGGTTCCTCGTCAGTTCGGCTTCGATGCCTTCATCCCAGATGACCCGATACTTGGTGAGGATGAGACGGAGAAGTTGCACAAGTAAGTAATACACACCTGAATATTGATATTATTTTACAAATTGTATCTAACTAACTTATAATGCAGTACCTTCCATAAGAAGCCAGAGGTGGATTGGAGCGGCCGCCATTTAGCCCACTATAGGATTGCCCGCACGCCTGAGAACCACTTGTGGGTCCCGCCTGACCCGGCAGACGTCAGTTTGGGAGCGGGACCATGGGCATTGCGATATATGGTCTGGTACCAGCGGTGGTGCATGAATTCGGTGTACTTACAGGGCGACTACGGTGATTCTCTTCGGCGGAGAATGATGGGTGACGAGAGTAAGACCCATTTGCCATGGGGCCCGACCAGTACTCGAGCGGTAAGTAATAAAGATTACTTGTAGTATTAGTTTTTTCCATACAACTTATTTTCTAATTAATCGTTATGAACAGGTACTAACGGGGATCCGAGGAGTTGCACACAGCTTGGTGTGCATTGATGTCTCCTTATTTTGCCTAGTTTGCGACCAAATTTACACCAGAACTTGTGCCTTAAAGCCTACAAATATGAACCTTTTTACTTAATTATTACTAGAATGTGGTACTGCTATGCTTTGTTTGCTGTTTTGCAGGCAATGGGCGAATTTCCTCTCCATACTGTCCGTATAGTTCTCCATACGGTCCGTACATGATCAGCCCAACCACACAGAAGGTTCCATATCAGAGGCAGGAAGTCTCCAAGACAAGGCACGGGTATACGGTCCGTATAGGATTACATACGGACCGTATAAGCTATTTCGGAAACCCAGACTGGAATTGGAAACAGAGACAGCTGGGGAACTGAAAAGGAAGGCTTTGAATACGCGATTTCGGGCATTAAGGGGGATCATTCCAGATCTGAGAATCATCTTGGATCCATTCTTGGTGCTTGGGAGACAAGGAAGAACTTGGAGAAGAAGAAGAAGAAGTTTTGCAACGGATCTTCGGATTTTCTATTGTTTTTCTATGAACTCTTTCATGGCTTTTATTATGCTTTGTTTTGAGAACATGAATAGCTAAATTTACTGTTTCTAGGGTTAAGATGTAGTTGACGTTTGGTTTTACTTGTATGCTACTTGAATTTGTGTTGAATGCTTAGTTTTTATCTTGTTGTGTAGTATTTTAATTGCTTGGTTTTTGCTTGCTTGAGTTTGATTAGTCATCCCGTTAGATGAATGCGCACGTCTAATTGTTAGGAGCCAAGTCTATGATATTCAATCCAACTGAACCAAGTATATGAGGTAGGTCTTAGGGCCAAGGAGTACTGAAAGGGAAACTTTCCTCGAGGCGAAAGTCCTTGGATACCTTTAGTAAACCAACAAGTAACTTAGATAACTTAGTCCAAAATTACGAAAGTTGAGGGTTAACGAATCTAAGAGGGGAGTAGTTGAGTCCGGTAAATCGGGTTCTAAGCCAAAATTGCGACAGCTGAGGTAAGGAACTTAGATCTGGTCGATGGAAACCCTAGACAAAAGTACCAACACAGAAACAGTAGCTGCAGTATTCACTCAGGGGCCTATACGGACCGTATAGGATTCTATACAGGCCGTATACCCTGGGGCCAGACAGATACGAAGTCTGAAACCCTGGAAACCCTTTTTATAATCTGAAAAACAACTTTTAATCTTGTTTTAATTGTTTTAATATTGTTATTGATCAGTAGTTTAATATAAACAACCACCAATTCAACCTTTTCTTACTTCTAGAATTTTAGTCGATCGAAGTAAAGTCCGGTTGTTTTATTCCGTCCCTGTGGATACGATACCCGACTATACCAACGGTAGGACTGTGCACTTGCAGTTTTGACCAGAGGTAGACATCGAGTTTAAAAGGTACAGCTTGCTGTACTGAAACTTGGTAGTGCATTTCTGGTGCGAACAAGTTTTTGGCGAAAAAAAGTTTTCGGGCGTTCGGGTGTACTATGCTGCATCACACTGCTCCGATCGTCGAGGATTCCCAGTTCGATGGACGCCTCATTGGCATGTTGCACGACGCTGGTGAGAACATCAACTGGCGTGAGATCAAGAAAGACTCACCAGCGCCGAACCAGCCAAATCAAGAACGAGAATTAGTATACGACGATGACCTACCACCACCCCCCGAAGGTATTATAAGTTAAATTATTTTACCATACACGTCAATTTTGTTTTACAAAGTGTGTTATTAACAACTTCAACTCAAATGTTGCAGAAGACAACCCGGATTGGGCGTTCCACGATTGGGTGCTCGACAACAAAAAATGGCACGCCTACTACAATAAATTTAATGTGCCGGTGCAGCTTGGCGAGGTAAGCTGGTTCGTCTCTGTATAAATTAAATTTTCGTTATTTTCATAAAGAAAAACTAACATTATATAACTGCAGGATGGAAATCCTATATGGTGTGCTGAACCCACTTTCACTGCAGCAGACTTTGGCCTCACCGCCACCGGTGTAGAGGATGTCACCGGAGCCACACCATCGATGCCACCCCCCAGGCAGCACGACCACGAGGCTAGTGGCAGTGGGGCACAACAGCCCACTGATGCTTGGGAGACTGCTGCGTTCGGGACACAGCCCCCAAGCACATATACTGGGGACTGGGAGTTCGATCTATGGGAGACGAATCCATCACAGGGTACTCAGTATGATCCATTGCCCGATTCATACCGACGATCCACGGGCACAATGCAGGAGGACATGCATATGGATTATTCTGATGACGAGGAGGACGTGCATGTGGATCTGACTCATAACGAGGATCCTCCACAGCCACAGAGAAGGCGTGTGCAGCGACAAAAGACCCGCACGCAGCCGCCGAGGGCGTGCGGGCCGGCTTCCAGACTGTCATTGTCCGGTCGTCGTCCTCCTCGTTGATAGTTTTTTATATTTCATATTGTAGACCTGACAGTAGTATTTTTATATTTCCGTTTCTATATTTTATGTTGATTAGACGTTTGTTGCTGATTTTATTCACTTTGTTTTCGTTTCTATATTTTATGTTGATAAGATGTTATTTGATTATTTTGTTCACTTATGTTTTAAACTATTCACAAATCATAAAATCCATCGTATTAAAAATATAAACAAATACATAAATAAATCCATCGTATTAAATAAATAAAAAATAGTAAACCGCCCCACTGGGGGGCGGGTTGGGGGGGGGGGGTAAACCGCCCCATGGGGGGGCGGGTTGGGCATGGGTGGAAAACTTTCGGGAGTCGGGTTATTAATAATATTTTATATTTTTTTTTGGTTATGAATAAAAATGCCGGGAAATAATCGGTTGGAATACAAATACGGACCAGTCATTTTTGGTCGGTCTGACTATTTTTATAAATATCCAGTGAATCTAAATATATTTATTATTTTATATTTAATGTTGGATATTAATAAAAAAATAGCGAATAAATGGCTCGCTCTGATAAAAAGTCGCCAACTCTTTAAAAAATGATTTTTAAACTGGCTAGTTCAGTTTTTTTTTTGCAATGTGTATTTTTCGACGAAATTTTTATTAATAATAGAAATTAAATAAAAAATATTGATATTGGGGAAGGATTTATGAGTAATTCGATATATAGGAAAAACATAATATTTCAAAATGTTCAGAGGACATTATAGATAATCGCGGCCAGCTTAACGAAATTAGATTAATGCATAAAATTAAATTCTGGACGTTGTAATTTGAAGATCTCCATAATGTCCTCCTTGATGCAGCATCCGTTATAATATATATAAATATTCCTCCAGGCAGTGATCTTCTATGAAATTGACTCTGTGAGTGTTCTGGAATGATCTTGTAGTTACAAAGGAAGACCAACGGTAACAAGTAAAATTAAAGATTGTCTCTGCATTATATTCTTTATTTTTACGAAGAAAATGTGAAAAAGAATGTAATTAAAAACATATCGAAATTATTTCAAAATTAGGTATCATTTTATTTAATGATGTATCCTTTTTCATTGTGCCACTAATGTGTTGTGTATGAATAAATATACCAATACCACAATGACAAACTACTTGTACTAAGTTAAAAGGAAGAATTTTGTCAAGTTTCCTTACCTATTTTACTTCCACTAATATGTCGTCATTCAAGTTTTAGTTGTGACTTGCAATTAAAGTTTCTGTTTCTTGCTTTAAGTATTAGATTTGGAGATGTTAACTTAAAAGTGGGGTGGTAGCATGATGTGCCACAAAAAATCAGCACAAAGTCTTCCAGTAATTAAAAACACCCCCGCGCGCGGTTCATGAGGTCCATTAAAAAAAAATCTTAGTACTAACCGACTCCACGATTTAGATGTTTATTATTTCTGCACGATTTGGTTTACACAATTAATTGTAGAAGACAATGCTTATAATGTATTTATTTATATCTGTCTGGCCTTCACCATATATAACTTCAAATTGTCTTCAGGTGCGTCTCTGGTGGAAATCATTGGGTATTTTTTATTATTGTCCACATCTGATCAATGATATAACG
Organism: Carex arenaria; assembly: GCA_964058825.1. Lineage (NCBI taxonomy): Eukaryota > Viridiplantae > Streptophyta > Magnoliopsida > Poales > Cyperaceae > Carex > Carex arenaria. The sequence goes on along the minus strand of CAXKVW010000044.1, from coordinate 152,362 downwards.
ATTGATTATAAAATTATTGGGATCCGTTAGACTTGGAAATTAGAAATATCACATTTAAAATTCAACCTGATCTCAATTTTTAATATCTCTATCAATAATATTGAAAATTTTGATAACTCATCTGTAAAAGAATGAAATAGGATTTCATCTCAGGGGTTCACAATTCAGCTCTAACACACCAGTTCGGATTAAATTGTGAATGCATACTTTCACAGTTCATTTTGAATCCATACTATCAGTGCCCTGTGTTCAGTTTGCATATATATTTCTATGTCTGAATGCGAGTGTTAAGAAAATACATCTTAGTTTTCAAATTTATTAATTAAAAATGTCGTTGTTACCTTAGCAGAGGCTGATAAGTTCTCAACAAAAATGTCGTTGTAATTAGAATTTTAGAAAATAGGATAAACAAATATTCATTGAAATTTTCTCTACCTAATATGTCTTTATAGTGATTGCCAGGGCCTCGGTAGTCATTGTCCATAAATTTTAAACATCTTCATTTTTTCTTGGATACATTTTACTAAGATATATACAACAACGAAGTTCGAAGATGTCATAGGGTGCAACAAAAATTCAGAACTGAACATATTTTTAAAAATTATTTTCAATTACATGCATATAATTGCATATTATTGAAAAATCATAATAAAATTACACATACTTTAAAAAATTAGGCTAGAGGTGGCAACATGTTATAGACAAAAAAAAAAATTGAATGATTTGAATTTAATAATTGAATGTGCGGCACAGACTACACCAGAGATGATCCGAATTCCCTGGTAAACAATAACAGATGCGTATTAAATTTTAAATTGAACAACACCTTCCAGTAGTTGCAAGTGGCGTGGAAGAGTTGCTCAATTTTCCTGGATCAGTCAAAAGGAAAGCACATGGCGAAGATTCATTAGTCCAAAAACAGGCTCAAACATAAAAGGCAAAACAAAAAAACAGAAAAGGTGTTGGAAAGATTTCAACATTTGTGGGTTAGCAATTCTCTCATGCATCTATCCATTTTCTTGTTTGAGCACAAAATAATTTTCAGTACTTGTCTGTTTGTTATATCATGATATTTAATTTTGTTATAGTTTTAGTAAGTGGATAGGAAACAAAATCGAAAAAAAAAAATAGGAAACAAAATTGTATTTTTCTTGTTTGAGAAATGACAGAGGCTGCTAAGGTAAATTATTACATCACATCACATTTTTTTTTTCTTTTTGGCAAATGAGAATTGAGCAGATAAACCAAAATAAAAAATGTATTTTCTGATTGAACCAGAAGGTCCAGAAGTCATATCATTGTCTAGTCAGTCATGTTTCAATGGTGTATAGTCAACGACCGTCAAAATTGACTTTGGCGTAGGCAGAGGATTCATCCCTGTAATTGTGTTTTTGTGGCGGAGTGATCAGGGGTGTTAATTAGGTCGGTCCGGTTTACTCAATTTAAAATTGAGTTAAAAGAGTTCAGATTAATTTTTTAAAACCAGCTTAATTTTTCGGTTCGGTTTGATTTGTAAATTTTTAAAACCGGTTTAATCGAAACGACTGAAAATCTGAACCCGACTCATGTCCAAACCAAATATTCAAAAAAATTGAAAAATTATGATAGAATCTATATTGCCGGGTTAAAAAAAAATTAACAAAAAACATTTATTTTTTAATGAATCTTCTTATTTCTGTTTGGTTTTAATTCAGTTGATAAGTTTATTTCAATCAATTCAGTTGTATTTTGAAAAACTGAATAAAATATTTTTTTTCTATTTTATTTTGGTTTTAACCAAACTGAACCAATAAACACCTGTAGCAGTGAGTAACTTTCTACCTGCCCTGGAAAAAAAAAGTAAGTAAAATTATCTCTTCAAATCACATCTATTACTCGCGCGTCTACAATTGAATAGAGACTCGGTTTAAATACATTTTTTTTTTAAACCTTCACAGAGGCTGCGAAGTCGTGAGGGAGAATCGAACTCTCGACCTTTGAATACAACAATCCTAGAATATTTTTCTAGCCAATTGTGCTACCTTTTTTTTCTCTAGTTTAAATACATTTTAGTGATAAGATTTGAATGAACATAGGAATTCTAGCGTCTTAAATTTCGTACGATATGACATTGTTGGATGTCACTAAATTTAATTTCGTTTGTACTTGATCTTGAGCATTTCCTCTTATCCTACCATCAATGTGGAATTCGAATCCTCTGAGATATCTCAAACTTTGCGTGACCTTTTGGAATATCTCAATCGTTCAATTACGTTCTGCACGAATCTCAAAGCTCAAATAAAACTGCCTCCCTACGCTTCGCCGAATAGGCACCGGACAAGTCGGTCACGCAAAAATTGAGATATCTCAGAGGATACGGACTCATCAATGTGCGGCGTGCCAATTTTCCAAACGAGATAGGAGTAGGTCCGATGGGCATCGGACCTACTTTTAGGTTCAACTAGCTCTAACACTGTACGATTATCATTGAGATATGTGCGTACGGAAACTGAAAAATATATGCACGGATTTTAATGAGTTCACACGAATCTTGATACAGATCTAATGGTCATTTCACCCATCGAACCAAGGTAGGTCCGATGGGCATCGGACTAAACGGAGATAACATTAATTTCCACGTGTCATGTGACCCGCACTGATAATTATTTATTATACTTCAAACTGATAATCCAAGCCCCACCTACAAGTATTTAAAGCGCACCATACCTATAGTCCAATAGTACCATACCAACTTTCTGATCATCCTCAAAATGGAAAGGAAGCGTGTAGGTATCATCGGAGCCGGAGTGAGCGGCCTTAGTGCATGCAAACAAGCCCTGGATCGGGGCTTCAACCCGATCGTCTTCGAATCCACCTCCAGCATAGGTGGAGTGTGGGCCCGCACTATAGACTCGACAAGGCTTCAGTCTCCTAGCGTTGCGTACCAGTTCTTAGACTTCCCGTGGCCGAAACATGTGACAGAGCCGTACCCCGACCACCATCAGGTTTAATTTTCTCTAACAAGTTGGGTTACAAGTTCAAACTTATTGATTTATAGTTGTAGTAACATTAATTGTTCATATAAACAAATTAAATTAAAATACAGGTTATGGACTACCTTTGGTCATATGCGCGCCATTTCGAGCTGTTGAAGTGCATCAAATTTGAGCATAGAGTGGTGAGCATGGAGTATGTCGGACCGAAGGAGGAGGAAATGGTGGCTTGGGAGTTATGGGCCGGTAATGGCGAGGCACTTGGAGGTGGTCGAGGCGAGTGGCACATTACTGTTGAACATGGAGGCACAATTGAGGTTTGCATTTATTTCTCCTTTCTATTTCGTATCAATTGGCTTTTTTTCTCTCTCTAGAAATTGTGACGATAACTTTGATTTCTGCTGATTGAATTGTCAAATTTATTGGTAACGTTTAACTGAATTTTTTGCCTCTTAATCCATGATATCGTCTAATTATTTCCAGAAATACATATCCTGACTCGAGCGATCGAGAACTTTTAATTTATTAATTGGATTAAGTATTTTGTTTTAGTCTCAAGTCAAGGATCTCAACTGGATCAGAATAAACTAAATAAAGTCCGACCTGTCCTGAACTCATATTCCTGTAAACCAAAACTAAAATCCCAAGTCTGTGCAATTTGCTTGAACTTCCATTTTCTTTTCTTTTTTTTGCTTGACCCTCCATTTTTTTTTGCTTCTGAATAATTATAAACTAAAATTACTTGACTCTCAAATCTAACCAACTAAAATTTGACCACAATCTAGTAGAATCCATAATCGCGCATGACCTACAAATAATCTGAGCCCAAACTGAACTTGTAATAATTTGAGATTCGAAATTATAGGCTGATATAGGCTGCATATTTGTCACCTTTAATTTTATCTTAAAATAAAAAAAATTGAAAGCCCACTAAGAATGGTTTCTACGTGGTTATCATCCTCAAATTAAAAAAGTAGAGGCTCGATCAGGTGTAATTATTTTTTGGAGTACTATACTATACATTAATTTTGATATTACAGATGATAGCATAATTAGTAGTATTGTAAGTATCACTCAAACAATGCACTGCTACTTCTAATACTGCCTGTAGTGGTAGTAGTCATCATAATAGTTGTTATTGTAATAATAATTGAATTTTACTTTAAAAGTGACAGTACTTAAAACTCAAATTAATTTCCGAGGCCAATTTCGTGATTACTTTGATTTTTTTTAGTGAAAAAGATGCTTAGATTTGATAAAATATTATGTGTCTAGAATGCATGTCAGAAATGAACCATCCATTTGCAAAATCAGGTATCTCAATTTTATACATCAGGCCAAGATTTTTGGCCCATAAATACTTCTGAGGATTTTAGGTGCAAATATTTTTGGGCCCACAAATTTTTGTTAGTGAAATAAATGATCTCAACCGTTGTTTTAAAAAACTGATTTTGTGATTCCAGACATATCAGATGGATTTTGTGATCCTCTCAATTGGCCGATTCAGTGGAACCCCTAACATCCCAACAAATCCTCAAGGCAAGGGAACCGATGTTTTTGACGGAAAGGTAATCCATTCCATGGATTACTCTAACATGGGCACCGCAAAGGCGGCAGAGTTAATCAAGGATAAACTCGTCACAGTCGTCGGTTTCCAGAAATCAGCTATTGACATTGCTGACGAATGCTCCAACGTGAATGGTAAAGAAATCATTTGCAAAAATGTCAAGTTTTTTAAAGACTTATTCTGACCCAAGATTGATACCGTTAAGACATTAGAGAGAGTAAAGGGAGGGAAAAACTAGAAAGTAAAAATAGAACTTGAAGAGCAGTAACTCTTATAATATATATATTTTAATTTTTTTTAATGAAATTATACTGGACATTTTGCCTCCTACTCCAGAAAAATAGAAAACTAAGTACTGATAACCTTTTACAAACAAGTACCTGCAACATAGCTTGTTCAGTTGAGTGCCAAAAACAAACATAAATAAGGAAGAGAAAGTCTAAAAGAGTATTGTGAATGCAGCTTCCCCTTTCTATATCCGAGCTCAAATGCAACTACTGAAATTTCTCATAATGTGGTTTTTATTAGGTTCCAAATTTCCCTGCACAATGGTTGTCAGAACAAAGCATTGGACCATACCAGACTACTATGCATGGTTTGGATTTCCCATTGGGTTCTTTTATCTCAACCGTTTTTCGGAGCTCCTAATTCACAAACCTGGAGAAGGATTCTTGCTTTGGCTGTTGGCTACCATTTTATCACCTCTGGTAATGTACATTTTTCTAACACCTTCAGTTGCAATCTCAATTTGCATGTAGAAAGTGCCAAATTGTACATGATGGCCTGAACCAGGCCATAATGGTTTGCAAATGGTAAGGTGATAGGAATTGACCTATATGAGTTAGGAACAGCATCAGTGAGCATATTCAATGCAGGAAATAGTACCAGAAAAGTAATAAAAATTGAAGTTATCATCGTAACCAATCAGAACAGGTTTAGTACTACGAGTAGGTACCATGTCGATGCTGGTATGCTGTATGAGTCTCCTAATTTATTATTTAAATTTTAATTTCAGAGGTGGTGGTTCTCAAAATTTTGTGAGAGTTATTACAAGTCTGTTGTACCAATGAAGAAGCATGGGATGGTGCCAGACCATAGCATCTTTCAGGCCATGACTTCGTGTTTGATTGCAATTCTGCCCGAGAAATTTTATAATAAAGTGGATGAAGGTAGCATTGTCCTGAAGAAAGGAAAAGCTTTTAGCTTTTGCAAAGATGGTGTGATTCTTGAAGGGGAGAACTCACCTATAAAGAGCGATATCGTGATCTTTGCAACTGGATATCGAGGTGATTTAAAGCTCAAAGAAATATTCAAGTCATCATTTTTTCAGGATATTGTTGCTGGGTCACAATCTTCTACTGTTCCTCTGTACAGGTTATTAACAGATGCATTGTGCAAATCTTATATTTCTAATTTTTTTGCTCTATAAATTGGACTATTCGAGTATGCAAGCTCCAAGCGTAATTATTGTGGTGTAATCTTCAAATAACAACTTAAACTTCACAAGGTTTATATCTTTTTTCAAATAAAAGAGAACCTATAGCCCCCAGCGCAATTGGTGAGTTGTTTTGTTACAGAAAAAAAAAAATTACAAGGCCAAACTTCTATTAACAGGAATTTCCATTATGTAACTAAATAAGAAAAATTGGAAAATCTACAAATTTTACTTATTTATGTTACAATCCATGAAGTAGTGTTTTTTTTTTTGCCAATCCGGTCATTAGTTAATTAAACTCATTGTATTACCTTCACGTACATTTTTTTTTCTCTTCTTTCTATATATATGAATGACATTATAGTTTGGAATATATGGCAGGGAATGCATTCACCCAAGAATTCCCCAACTAGCAATCGTCGGTTACTCCGAAAGCCTTTCCAATCTTTACACATCAGAGCTTCGTTCTAAATGGTTAATCCATTTTCTCGAAGGGGGATTCAAATTGCCTAGTATAAAATCAATGGAGAAGGATGTGATTGAATGGGAGAAGTTCATGAAAAGGTACTCCCGTGATTACTTCCGTCGGTCATGCATCGGTACGCTTCACATCTGGTACAATGATCAGTTGTGCCGTGACATGGGTTGCAATCCGAAAAGAAAAAAGGGATTTTTTGCTGATTTGCTTCTTCCTTACGGACCTGGCGATTATGCTGATATCACTCCCCAGAAATAAATTTATATTTGATATAAGTTCATCTCTCTTTTTTTTCTTCTCGTTTTCAGTTACCGTGTAATGTGTCGACGTCCAATATGGATTAATGGATGCACGCTGGCTTATTTGGGGTTTTTGTTTCAAGTTGAAAACAAAAGCCCCTTGTGAAATATGAAACATGAAAGGTTGAATTACTACAATATGAGTCAATAAATTAGAGATTGACAGCTAATAAATAAAAGTGTGCAGGCTTGTGGTTGACAGATGCTTCGAATTTTCCAAATTGAAATCGATTTTTGTATTTGGAATTTTTCATCTTCAAAGAAGATTTGACAGCGCGTTTCTCTAAAATGACATTTGCGTTTTGCCTCTGTATTTAAAATCAAGTTAATAGTTGACTCCTAATAAAAATGTCACACATTCGGCAATTAAAATAAATAATAAATCTACAGATGTCAATTATTGGGACTTGATGAGTATCCAACTTTATAGTTGTTGTTTTTTTTTTTTTTTTTAAGTTTCTGACCTGTCAAAAAAATAATCGGGTAGAATAAAAATACGGACAAGTCATTTTTGATCGGTCTGAATATTTTTATAAATATCCATTGAATCTAAATATATTTATTATTTTATATTTAATGTTGGTTATTAATAAAAAAAATCAGCGAATAAATGGCTCGTTCTGATAAAAAGTGGCCAGCTCTTTTAAAAAAAAAACAGTTTTTAAACTGGCTAGTTCAGTTTTTTGTGCAGTGTGTATTTTTTGCCGAAATTTTTATTAATAATAAATTAATTAAAAAAATATTGACAGAAGGATTTCTAAGTAATTCGACATTATTTCAAAATTTTCAAGAGACATTATAGATAATCATAGCTAGCTTAACGAAAATAGATTAATGCATAAAATTAAATTATGGATGTTGTAAAGTATCACGGTTAGAGATTATGCAGAAAATAAATATAAATTCTGACCGTCTTGATCTATGGATCCGACTCCGCAGAGAAGTATATCTACATTAATTTTCAGATGCTCTCCATTTCATACAAGCACGGATATTTACTCGGTTCAATGTATACATCTACTTTAATGAATTTTAGAGAAGTCCACCGTATGAAAATTGAGAGGATCCGGGACCGAGAACAGTTATCCACTCACCCGCGAAAAAAACAGCTTGCACCAAGAGCAGGGATCCCTTTCAAACAAACCATACTGGCACCTGGGACCCGCATTTCTAAAATACATCTGGAACTAGAGAAGGAAATTTGTCACGGCATGACTAGTCACGTCATGGAACGTCACATCACGTTAACGTCACGTCATGTCACGTGTGTCGATTACGTGACGTGACTCACGTGTCGCGTGACGTGACCGCATTTCAGTGAAAAATACACATCACGTCACGTCACGCAAACTAGTCACGGTATGAAACATAGAATATCCAACTTTTTTTGTATGTATAAAGTATTCAGATTTTATTTTAGCGTAAGTTCAGTGATACTGGTACTGATGTAGTACTGATTTTTATTTTATTTAGTTTAGTTTAATGAATATTTGTAATTTGAATTTTTAAAGTAATATCAGATGTAACCTTTCCTTAAAAAAATAATATTTACAACATTATTTACTTATTTTTGAATTTTTCATATCTTTTTTCGAAATTTTCAACAATTTAAATTAAAATATAAAAAAATTGACATGACTAATTTACATCACGACACGTCACTTCACATGTGATCATGTCACGCATAGTCACGGCGTGACTACGCGTGACGTGATCATCCAACACCATTTTAGTTACGTCATGTCACGTCGCGTGAAAAAAAAGTTGATCACGTCATGTCACGTCACGTGACAAAATCACGGCGTGTTTGTCACATCACGTCACGGCGTGTCACGTCACGTCACGGCGTGTCACGTCACGTCACGGCGTGTCACGTATTTCCTTCTCTATCTGGAACTCCCTGCAGAACTGTATACATCTGGAACTCCCCGCACCATCTGGAAAGCATGTATACATTGATTTCCTGACGTTGTTCTTGATAAAGGTCAGAATTTTTTTTTTAAAACGTTGTTTTGTTAATTAGATTTCGCTAATCAAAACGTTGTGATCTATAACTTATAGACGTTTTTCTTAGATATCGAATTTCTCCAAAATTCTTCTCCATTGTGGATATTTTTTATTTATTTTTCTATTAATAAAAATTTTGTGCATTAAATGAGAGCGAGTGATAAGAAAATAGATACCTAGGTTCGAAATTTTTATTAATAGGAAAATAAATAAATAAATATCGACACTGGAGAAGATTTTGCGGAAAATTTGAAAAGTAGAAAAAATGTGATGGTTTATAATGTCCTCTGGACATTATAGACCACAACAGCCTGATTAGCGAAACAGCGTTAAAAAAAAGTCTTATCTATACGTCCAGGTACAACATTTCAGTTTTTTTTTCTCAACAGCATTAAAAAAAAAAGTCTGGCCATTATAGATCAGAACGTCCAGGTACAACATTCCAGTTTTTTCTTCTCAACAACGTTAAAACAAAAAACAAAAAAGTCTGGCTACCAGAACGTCCAAGTACCAGTTTTTTTCTCGTATTTTGTTAATTAGCGGTAATCTAGTTTCGCTAATCAAACTGTTGTGGAGGACGTTATAGACCATCACATTTTTTTTCTATTTTTTCAAAATCCTCCCAAAACTTTTCCAATTGCCAATATTTTTTATTTATTTTCTTATTAATAAAAATTTCGATAGCTACGCAAAGTAGGCTCACTCTCTCTCTCTCTCTCTCTCTCTGTCCTATCCATGTGACCACACCCCAAAAGCACAAAAATACAACTCCGCATCCTCTGCGAATTTAATTCGAGTCAGTCCAAACCTGAATGCGCGGAACCTTATAATATTAGTGTGGATTTAAATCAGTCGGTTCAATCTTAACTCAAAATTTGTGTTAACTCAAAGAATACAAATTCCAAAAAATATATAGCTAAATTTGTAATTTTTGTTGTTGGTAACATTTCGTCACAATTAGTTATTTTTCTTTAATGTAGTTGAATACGACAATTTTTTTCATATACAAATAAATTTAGTAGGATTTAATGATAATTTCATCCTAATAATTAATTGATTAGTTGGCCACAATATATTTAAATTAATTAAATATACATTCAGTACAATAAAAGCCCGTTTCAACCCAAATTATGGATTACAAATTATGAGTACGGTTACAAATTATGGGTTACAAATTATCGGATATTAAATTATTAAATTTGTAACCGTATCCATAATTTAACCGGTTATATTTTTTAAACCATACTCTATTCAAATGAACTGGATTCTAGTCGGTTCCAGATCGATTCCGAATATTAGGATAAAAGTAGCACCTCTACTAACTCGTTGATAAAATTATGCAGCCCGTATATGTCTACTCTCTCAAATTTAATGGATCCGTATCCTCTCTATTACTGAAGAGGATACGCATCACTTTACGATTTGAGATTAAATCTCATCTGGTTTGAGATTCAGAAAAAAAAATAAAGAACAGTATTATTGGACTTTAAAATTCGTGCCAAGTTAAAAAAACGGTCCAAATCCATAAAAAAGAATCATTCTAAAAAGATTCCATTTGCGGTGGTCCACTGGATACGAATTCAAATTTAATTACCTAGACTTCTTTAGACAGTCCAATCTACCTATCCTGTGGAGTTCGCACTCGCACCCGGATCTCCCTCCCTGTGTGATGAGTGATGACCCCTTTGTTTTGTTGTAGTATGTTATATGTATGTCATGACTCGCCACACCATGTAATGTTCCTAGCTGCCATGCAGGATTCATAACTTACGTCCAGCTCATCCTAACAAGAAGACAAATATCATTTTTGGATCATGTGCATCAAATCAATTCCAAGATATATAATTGGTCTTACTATTAGTTTTTCCCTATCAAGAACTGAAAAATAAAAGGCTCGTTTTTCTCAAAGATTCCCTATCAACTAATCTATCTACAGCAAGGTCTGACTTGATGTGTCCGGAAACAAATCTGCTGCGATTCCACAGCAAGGTCTGACTTTGATGTGTCTGAAAACAAATCTGCTGTGATTCTTTGGAATCGTAGGCACCTGCTTGTTCAAATCAAACCATTCATTTATTTTAAGATTTGTACATAAAAAAGCAACTACTTTGATATTCGTGTATTTAAAAAAATGAATGGTTTAACAAGCAGGAACTGCGGCTCCAAAAAATCGTAGCAGATTTATTTCCGGTGTGTCCACTTGATTGAGGATATGCGAGATGGAATCAAGATAAATATATTAACACTACTCATTTGATTTCACGCAGTGCTAAAAATAAATAACACATGACTCATCTCATTACTACTTGTCACTGCAATAATAGTGCATATGAAAGCAACAAGAGGCGGAACTAGTATGGATCAGGGTAACAACTGTCTATTCTTAAATTTTGACAAATACTTATAAATCCATATAAAACAAGATTATTTGGGAAGAAATTAAGAGAACGTAGTTAGGTTTTGTGGAGAAAAAAGAGGTTCTTTGAAGAAGAAAGTTAATTAGATACTTTTTTTCTACATACACTTGGTGCATTAATCCATCAAGTCTAAAGATAAAAAGTTATAATTGATTAACAGTGAATCAGAGGCCATGAGAAGTTATAACTTATTTTTTTATTAATAGGAAAATAAAATAAAAAATAGCAATAATGAGGAATGATTTCGGTGAATTTCGAAATATAAGAAGAATGTTATGATTTATAACGTCCAGTTAATCTGATTGAATAATCGTTAATTTACCAAAAAAATACTGTAGCTGACTGTTATGGACGATAACGGCCAGCTACAGTGTTTTTTCTGTTATATAAATGTATGGTTGGAAAAAAAAAAACAATGTAGCTGAACGTTATGGACCATAACGTCCTGCTACAATGTTTTTTTTTTATTAATTAGCGATTATCCAATCAAATTAACGGGGCGTTATGGTTTATAATGTCCAGCTACAGTTCTGAACGTTATAAACCACAACGGTCTTCTTAGATTTCGAAATTCACCGAAGTCATTCATCATTATCGTTAATTTTTTATTTATTTTCTTATTAATAAAAAAATCGGGATGTTATTTGGACCCTCATATCAATTAAAACATTATGCATTGTTATTGGGACGTTTTTAACATGTAGTGAGCCAAATTACTTTTTAAGTTATCATAAAAATTGTGCAAATCACAGATTATAGTGAAAATTTTAACTGTTCTTTTTATTCAATCATGATTTAATGTTTTCATACATTTAAATTTTAAATTAAAAGTATATCATTTATATTATGTATGGTTAACTTGTAAATGCAGTAAACTTCAGTAATATATGTTTGTCTTAACATTATTGTTTATACAAATTAACTTTCTACAATTTGTTTCTACACATTAATACAGATTAACTTTCATGCTAATTAGTATGAAAGTTATTTTAAAATTATATTTTTACAGAATTATTTATAAATAAAAATGAACTTTGTTAAACAAAAGGGTGCGTTGACGATTTTAATTTTATTAAAATATTAATAAAAAGTTAATAATAATTTTAAAATAGTCTATTTTTTACCTATCCCCGATGAAATCCTGACTACGCCTATGAAAGCAACCCCTAATATCTAATCTCATCTTCCGTGGAACAGAGCAAATGTAGTTATAAAGAAATATCTTAAAAAAATCTACTTATTGTACTTACAAATAGTTCCTCTGTACCTCTCTGATGTCCCAAGAACAAAAAAGAAAAACCAAAATGGATAAGAAGAAGGTCGGAATCATAGGAGCCGGTGTGAGCGGCCTTGCTGCATGCAAGCACATTATCGACAAAGGGTTCAACCCAATTGTTTTCGAGGCTGAACCCGACATTGGTGGGGTCTGGGCCCACACGTTGGAATCAACAAGGTTACAGGCATCTGCAGATTCATACCGATTCTCCGACTTCCCTTGGCCGGTTGACTTGACTGACGACATGTACCCAAGGCATGACAAGGTCTTGGAGTACGTTAAGGCTTATGCCAATCAGTTTGATTTGGTAAAATGTATAAGATTCAATAGTAGAGTGGTGGGGATAGAGTATATAGGGGTTGATGAAGAGGAGATGGCGGCGTGGGATACTTGGGCTGGGAACGGTGAGGCATTCGGTGACAGTGCCAAGGGAGAATGGCATATCACTGTTGAAGACATGAAACAAGGAGTAGGAATCACTCAGGTATTATTGATTAAGTAATCGATTCATATTAGTGAGGTTTTATGGAAGTATATATAGATGATTTGGATCTTTTTTATTTCTAAGGGCAAAAAAAAAAGAAGGAAGAATTATATGATAAAATGAAAGAGTTTATCACACAGAATTAATTCTAAGGGAGATATAATTTGAAAAGGATTCAATTTTTTGCACAGGTATTTCAGTTAGATTTTGTAATCCTATGCATCGGCCTGTATAGCGGGACCCCAAACATTCCCGACTTCCCCACGAAGGAAGGCCCAGAAATCTTCAAGGGACAAGTCATACACTCCATGGACTATTCCAACATGGCAGATGACATGGCATTTCAATTCATAAAGGGAAAGAGGGTTGCAGTGATCGGCTCTGGAAAATCAGCATCCGACATTGCAGCAGAGTGTGCCAGAGCAAATGGTAAGCGCTGGAGAGAACTCTCGTGATTGCAATATCAAGCTTTTTTGGGGACTGGTGTGTAACATTTCTGGCTTCCAAAATTGCAGGAACTGAGCATCCATGCACAATGCTGTTCAGAACCAAGCATTGGTTGATCAATGATTCTAAGATTTTTGGTATCGACCTTAGTTACTTTTATCTCAATCGCTTTGCCGAGCTACTAATTCACAAGCCCGGCCAAGGTTTTCTGGCCAGTCTCTTGCCAACTTTCCTTTCTCCCCTGGTATGAATTTCAATTTGAATATTGTGCCTAAATGCACAACTTAATACTTAAATAACTATTACTACTATATATACATTCTCTTTTCACTGTTTATAGAGGTGGGCCATTTCCAAAATTGTTGAGACATACTTCAAGAACAATATCCCTTTAGAGAAGCATGGCATGGTGCCTGAGTATAATTTTGGCCATGCAATGTCTTCTTGTCAAATAGCAAGACTACCCGAGGGATTTTACAACAGAGTGGAAGAAGGGAGCATTGTTCTGAAAAAATCAGAATGCTTTACATTCTGCCGAGAAGGTGTGGTGCTCAATGGTGGAGATGAATCAATACAGTCTGATATTGTGATCTTCGCGACTGGATTTCGAGGGGATCAGAAGCTTAGAAATATTTTTGTATCTCCATGGCTCCAGAAGCTACTTGCTGGCTCATCAAGCACTACTGCCCCTCTCTACAGGTTATTTATTTTTATTTTTTAACATACTTCCAAATAGAGGCGGAACTAGACTTTCAAGTTATGAGGGTCAATCGTATAAACAAAATTGGCTACAAATGGAGGTCAATTTACACTACCTATAGTATTTTTACTCTAAATTATATATAAAATAAGGTATAAATACAAAAAAAAATTGAAAAAAAAAAATGGGGGTCAATTGGCCCCATTCACTTGGAGTGGGAGAATGTAAAGCATTCTGATTTTTTCAGAACAATGCTCCCTTCTTACAATAAGCTAACTGTTAGCTTCTTGTATACATTTCAAAGCTATGTTCCTTCATAGCAAAATAAATGTATTTGCACCTTTCCACAGGGAATGCATCCATCCTCGAATTCCCCAGCTGGCGATCATCGGTTACTCTTCAAGCCTGACTGACATGTATGTTTCAGAAAGAATGTCTAACTGGGTGGCCCATTTTCTGGCCGGCAGCTTTAAGCTACCAAGGATAAGAAAAATGGAAGCAGAAATACAACAATGGGAGGATTACAAGAGACAGTATAACGGGAAGGACTTCCGCAATTCTTGTGTTTCAGCTGTAAACATATGGTATAATGACATGCTGTGCCAAGACATGGGACAGAATCCAAGGAGGAAGAAGAGCTTGATTGCAGAGTGGTTTGAGCCGTATGGACCGGCTGACTATGCTGATATGTAGCCATGGAGAAAATGAGATTTGCAAATAAAAAATAGGTGGTTCCTGTTATTTGGTTATTTTTAGAAGAATTGATTATATTATTATTCCGTCAGGTAAATTTGGAAGAAAAAAAAAAACTATACACTATTAAGGTTCCTTTTGTCATCTCTTTGCATCCAATTGTCAGCACAAAGAAAAACAACTAAAAACTAGACAGTTTGCACTCTTTAAAACATTAGTACTAAAAAGTAGCTCATTCAATATAATAATACAAAACGCATTTGTATAAAACCATACACACAATAACAAAAATATAAAGAAATATAGGGTGCTACTGTACAGCCATAATCCTCTCTCAGCTAATCTAAACTACAATGAAATAAATATATATGTAGATTTCAGATCCTCAAATTTGTAGGCTATTTAGCAAATAAATGTCAATAAGCTGCCTCCAAAGTTCTTGTTTAATCTGTAGGGGTTGCGTAATCATAATCTGACCTAAGAGGATCCAATTCCATGGGATCTAACTTTTTCTGTTCTCCAGATGAAAATATGGAATCTGTGACAGGTTGTATAGCCTGCAGGGAAGCACAGAAATAAGAAGAAGAAAAACTTGAAATAGAATAATAGAAAGAGACATGAAATCGACTACTTTCTGTAACAAGAATCACAAACCTCAGGTTTGAGATTTTCACAGTGCAAAAACCACCATGGACCTGATTTTGATTGCAGCCTGAGAAAGCAACACAATGAAGATTTAGTAAAATTATATCAAGAAATATGCTATAAAATTGAAAATGAAAGTGAATTCAAATGTTGCTACATACCTGAGAATTCCTGCCACCGCTCGCAACCCCATAAAAAGAGTCAATCCGATCCACACACCAGGAAGGCCACAAAATTTTGGAGCAAATAACAAAAACAATGACGATATTACCCCCACGCTCATCTAAATAATAAATACAGGTAAGTAATAACAAACAAGGAGAACAAATTACAGGGCAAATCATCACACAGTGAGATGTACTAATGAAATTGACATTATTGAAACAGCACATCTTACCATGGCAACAGCTGCATATGAGAAATCAGATACACCATAGTGTAGACCATCGAAGATGAAAGCAAGACCATTAATTGGCTGACTGGCACTAACAAACTAAAATTGTCAAGAGAATAAAAATTCTTCAGCATAAAAACATGGTAATACTATCCGTTCTGATAATAGAAATAAAAATGATTAAATAGTTTGTTCATTCAGCTGAAAAATTAAGGCTCAGGTACAAAAAATTTAACTTTAAAAAAGCATACCAGTACACCAGACTTGACTACTTGCAACACTTCAGGATCTTTTGTAAACAGTTCTGCCAATCTTCCAAAGGAAGCACCCAAACCAACAGCTAATACAATACCAGCAAATACTCCGATCTGGAAACAAAAGCACACAATATAACTGACGATTTAGCTGAAGTTAAAAAAGTACATAATTTGAAGAATCATTTCAATGCTCAATAGAGCAAATTAACAAGGAGATCGTCACCTTCAATGCATAGTATGCAACCTCCTTCACCTTCTTGTAGTCAGATTTAGCAAATGCACTGGCAATCAATGCCTGAGATTATTACTCAACAATTAGAAAAATGAGAGGCACCTAAATTGTTCATTTTGGCAAAGAAATTATTACTCAACAATTAGAAATATGAGAGGCACCTAAATTGTTCAAATTGACAAGAAAAGCTGTGGATTGCAGAAGATTGACATTCACATAAAACACAGAGAAATTTACTAAAAGAAAGGGGGAGATATCACACATCCAATCTGTATAGTTCCAACAGTCCCCCCCCCCCCCCTCTGTGCTTATATTCCACCCAAGACAGTTAGCATTCCATATTTTAAAAGAAGAAATGACTAAAATACCCATTATATTCATTTCTTATGTCCCATTTTACTGTTTTCCAGAGCCATATCTGACAAAGAGAAAAAATGCAGTCTAGTAATCTAGTTTTCTAACTCTGTGATCTCTACTGAATTGCATAACAGCGCCAAAACTAGGAAGAGAAAAATCAGCAAAAAATTAAGATGGAGAGGCATTTTAGTTTAGTCAAATCCTGCAAAAGAAATACCTCACCCACATGCAGCACCCAACATAAATAGTTGAAAGACAACAACAACAACAAAAAAAAAACAAGAAGTAACCTCCTGATTTTACTCACAGCTGCCATTAACTACCATAACTTTAGATTGAATAGATATGTTGCAAGTGAATTGCTAAGACGTATGAGACAAGAAGATAAGTTACCTGGGCCGAAACAGCCATAGCATCTGAAAGCAACGAAACAGCTAGCCAAAGTTGTAAGCAAATCTGGTGGCCTGCCATTGCTATTGGCCCCTGCCTTGTCGCCATTGCAGTTCCAAGTGTCATTGTCAGGAGGACTGCAAGTGTCCGCCCCAATAGTAAACCCCCTACAACATTAATTCAAAAAAAAATCCAATTCTCTTTAACTTTAGACTCAATTGCATAAAAAAAAATTACAATAAGATTGTCATAGGTAAACAAACTACCAGATTTGATGTAGCCAGCAAACTGCAAATCTTCCAACTTTGGAGGCAGTAGTTCCGCTCTTTTTCCCAGTGACCACATAAGCAGGAACATCGTCAGGTACCTGATCATTTGACATTGAAAAGATTATCAGATCAATTACATGTAACCAATTCAACATCCATTTATCTAATAGCAGCTGGTTCAGTAATTATTGATTTCATGCGTGTTAAGTGCAGCCAAGTGTGCTTCTTGAGGGTTTGGTAATGAGATTTTCATTGCATAAGACATTTGATAAAATGTAATCTATGTAAGACATACTGGGATGCAACAGTAGCAAGAGCAGCTCCAGTTACACCAAAACCGAGTGAGTACACAAGCACAGGAAGTAGAACAACAGATGAAAGGTTCCCAACACCTGCATAAAATAATTTAAAGAATCTCATATCCACTTATAGCATGCCAGTAGCATGAACTGTAGTTTTGGCTCTTACCTAAGTAAAGAACGGGAGTTTTTGTATCCTTAAATCCACGAAAAACACCTTGCATAGCCAAAGTAAGCACAACAGCAGGGGCACCTAAAGATCTTAGTTTAAGAAACATCTCTGATGGATATCTCATAGGTGATGCCTACTCATAAATATAAAGAAAAACAATTTTAAAAATCAAGATATACAAAGCATTATGGAATATCATGAACCAAAATGTACAAACTTACAGTTGATACACCCATCAAGTTGAGAAGTATTCCGGAACCAAAAAATATACCAATGGCCTCAACAATTCCAATTCCAGAAGCCAATAGAAGGGCAGATGAAACAGAAGGAAGTCTCATTTTCTCCCCAGTCATGTGCCCATTCTGAGATGCATTATCTACTAAAAACAGAAGAATTTTCATGTATGCCTTCTAAAAGTTCAAAATCACTCATCCATCGAAAATAAGCTAATATTTTACTCAAGCAAAAGACAGAAAACCCTTGGATTCACTCACCCACTAATTTTGTTTAACTCACAAGTTTTCCTATGAAATTACCTTTCTACCTCAAATAAATACAACACTCTACCTGCCAATGCTCCCCCAACCCCAAAAAACAAAACAAGGGGTTTAGAGGCACAAAAGAAAACTGTTGTGACATCCATTCCAAGGCTAAATCATTATTTTCCTTACAAGAAAATAATCTCAAAAATCCATATGATAAATAATTCTCATCTAAATTTCAGTCTAAAATATGTGTAAGATAGAATGTTCCCTTCTGTCAATAGGCTTGTGAATGGGAGGAGACAAGGAAGAAGTGCAATAATAGGTGTATTACTCACTAAAGTAGAATACCTGTTCTTGCTTTTATTATACCTGAGATGGAATTCTTAGATATCTCTTCTGCCACAAATGAGGTGGTAACACTCAAAAGAGGGATATTGAAGAGCTTTGATATGAGATTGAAGACCGTTACGGCAACTCCAGCTGAAGCCAATTCCACGGACCCTTCGAGAAAGAAGACATTCTATCATGCACAGGTTTTAAGGATATCTAGGGTTATTTTTCCAAACTATAAATGAAACAGTACCTAATCTGCCAATGTATGCTGTTTCCATCAATTGTGAGAAGGGGTCAATTGCTTGTGCAACTATTGCTGGTAAAGCAAGAAGAATGAGTTCATTTCTAGCACTGCTGTCATGGGTTCCTCCCACAGGATTTCCTACTAAATTACTAAAGCAGAAATTGCTCCATTAAAAAACAAACTCAGAAAACTGTCTCCTAAAAAACATCAGGTAAATTACAAACTTGAGATGCCACAGACAATTAAAACAATTAAAAACAGACAAGAGGAACAATGGACCATCACATACAATTAAAAATAAAAAAGGCTAATTTGAGGAAAGAAAAAAAGATCCTCATATCCAGTTATTAAGCAAGGAACTCAGCTCCCACACCAAACTCTAAAAGCACCCAAAAAAATCAATTAAAAAAACTCCTTTTCAACAAAAAAAAAAAAGAACATAAAAAGACAAGCCCACTCTTATAATCACTAGAATTTAAGCAAGTAACATTTTATGCATCAGGCCAGATGTCTCTCACATTAGTACAGTTTGCTGCTCAAAGCCTTGTAGTCTACATAATCGTTCTGTATGAATAAACAAATGTAATGGGAAGTTTTATATTGACAATCATATTTATTGACAAACGCAACAACCGACAAAACAGTTATCAAAATCAAAAATGTAAATTTTTACACATGTTCTTTATAGTTTAGATAGGTTGTGAGTTCAGTTTGATGCAATTTGGAAATTGTTTGATCATATGATCAAGTGCAGATAAAACTGAACCATTAGTTGCTCAATGGATAACCAATTCATTTTCAAACTGCAAAAAATTTGATCAACAACCTATCTAAACTATAAAGAAGATATTTGTAATTTTACCTTTTTTTTTATTTTGATAACTGTTTTATCGGTTTTCACAGTTGTTAAACAAGTTTGTTGCCAATAAAACCCTACCCAAAATGTAGTATACTAAGCTGGATCACAGAGTGCAAAGAGATCTTACGAGGCCGCTTCCTTAAAGCTAACCAATGGGCTCTCCTTATCCTGACCAAATGTTTTGCCACCATTATCTGAGCTCAGACTATAATCTGAGAATGAATTGGCTGGTAATAAAGGACGCCTCTTGTGCAAAGCTACAGACTGCAATTGCAAATCCTTCAACGGAAAATTTCTTGAGAAGTTTACAATATTTTGCTGTCGAGCAAAATAACCATGTGTAGAAGAAGAAATGATCCTTTTATTAGCTTTTTCATTGGAGCTTGCTGCAGCTAATCTCGGACGAAGGGATTGTTGGCATGTGGCCTTCATCATGTTAGGTTTCTAACAGCTGCATAATAAATTGAGGTTGCGTAAGTTTTCTAACAGCTGCACCAAACATTATTTGTCAGGTAAAAAAATAAGTTTATCAGGTATTTATACTAAGATATATTAATGTAGCTGAAAGTTAAAATTCAAGATCAATTACAGATCAGAACGAAGTCAGCAGTAACAGCTAGAAGTGCACTGGTACCAAACAGCACTCTCCCATGCCATACTGATTTGAAGACCAACTACCAAATGTTCCACTGAAATTGCAATAAGCATTTCCACATTTTTCACCCCAAAATCAAAATTCAAACTCAATTCCGAAATTCAGCACATGAATTAAGCTTTACCCAACATAATTTCGAATACATGAGATAAAACCCAAATTCTCGGGATGAAGAGGAAGAGGATAAGGATAAGAAACGATATCGGCGACATACATGAAAGGATGGGGGGCACTGGTGGCGCAGGAAGGGGCAAGTTGGTGCCGGTGGCGACGGTTTGTTGCGCCGACTAGAGAGAGCGAGGCGAGCTGTGCGGGCGAGGACCAGTATCCTCTGCGGAGTTTTCCCCCTGCGGAGCTGTGCGGAGCTGATCGGACGGCCCAGATTTAATCTATGGAATAATTTTCGTGCGGGCGAAAGGTCGAGGAGGTGTTTAATTCTTACTCAGGCAATCAAACTATGGAATAATTTCCTTTGAAAAAGAATTTAAGAGAGTTAAATTATTTTACGTGTGATATCGTACATTATATATGTGTAAAAAGTGATTTCTATCCTTCATATTTGTTTTTCTTCTCCTTAAACAAATTAATTCTCATCATCATCATCATCATCACTACTACTCCTACTATTGTTAGCATTATTATCGTTATCATTAAAATCATCGTCATTATCATAATTATCTTTATCATTATTATTATTATAAACATTATATTTTTTACTATCATTATTATTATTATAAACATTATTATTGTTGTTGTTATTGTAATTAGCACAAATATGAGTAGAACTAGAGTATTTTTAAGTTTATAGGCACCACATGATGGATTAAATTTTAAGTGGAGTTAAGAGCACTTGTTCGGCAGAATCGGATTAAAAATTGTTAAGTAGACAAAAAAAGTGCTAAGGAGACTTAATCCAAGAAAAATGGTGTCTTAAGAATTGGGGCAAGAGGGGTTTAAGTTTAAGAATTTGGGTAAAAGGAGCAAAAAATCTTCACTAAGGATAGTTTTTTCGGACAAATTAAGTTTTTAAAGAGCCTAAAGGAAGTCTAAGGAGTCTAAAGCAAGAGTTGCCGAACACCCACGTAAAGTTTTTCTTATGAATTTATCTTTAAAATCTATCGAACTGGTTTCAAACAAAGAATTTAAATCGTTGAAATCAATATAATTATCAAGTGATTCATTTATATATAAAATTTATATATTTTTAAATTAATTTATTATAAAATCAAGTGGTCAAAAAAGAATTATAAGTGAAGTATTTTTTTTCCGATTGCACAAATAATATTTTCTTTTCCATTTGTTTTGTGAGATCATTGTTATTCTGATGTAAATTTATGTATGAGTTGCCACTCGATGTAACAAGGTATCACTGTTACTCTTGCTGCTGTACGGACAATAACTTTGTTTCAGATTTTCGTTATTGTCTTAAACAAATTTTGCAACTTTTTTATTTTAACTTCGATGTGAATAGAGTGCAATTTCGGTTTAACTAAAGTTTTGAATTGAATTTCATTTGAAGAATAAGTGTGACTTGAACATTATATAGGTTTGAGTTGTTACGTAGAGATTCGCAAACGTTGTGTTGGATGTCCTATAAATATATATATGGTATATATCTATTATTTAATTACAGATAATTAAAATATAAAAATTATATTTGTATTTATATTCAGATATCAGATATAGGTCCATGTCAGATAGAGCTTAGCTTCATGAAAAATTGCTGATTTTTTTATTAATAAATAAATAAATAAAAAATAATGACAAAAGTAAATGAATTCGGAAATTTTCAAAATATAAAAAAAAAAACATTATGGTTTATAACATCCGTCAGACGTTATAAACCACGACATTTAGCTAATTCACATGTCCACTGTTAATTAACTAAATAAAAAATACATAACACTATTGTTGACAATGTCCAGACTTATGAACGTTATCAACCACAACGTCTAATGATCCAGGTTTTTTTTTTTTTTTTTTTTCCACGGACTTATGGAGTTCCAATAAGTTCAAAATGTTATTAATCAAAATTATCTGAATTAACAATTCAATTAAAACTCTGTAACAAAGGGCCAATGGTTTCATCATAGTGACGAAAATAAAAACACGTGTCAAGAATTTCTAAACTTTCAAATATCTAGAATACCTATCGTTTGTAGCTTACCATGTTAGAATATTGTATGTTACATAAAAAAAAAAACAGAAAAAAAACATGCTTGTTATGCTTCATAACGTTTATAGTTCTTTTTCTTTACTTAATAGTGATGGGTTGAGTTAAGACATTTTAATTAGCTGGACGTCATGATAGTGGACGTTATAAACGATTTTTTTTTTTTTTTAATCCCAATAGCAATACCAGCCCACTACACAGGAGTTATTCAATCCATTCTGTCAGCTACCCAGATGCAATTACCTATCACGTACCTAGGGTTACCGCTGATGACAAGGAAGCCGACCAAGACACATTTCCAACCGATGCTAAATGCGATACAGAATAAGCTAGAAGGCTGGACCTAAGGTTTTCTCTCATATGGGGGTAGAATAACATTGGTAAAGGCAGTTCTCTCGGCAATGCCACTGCATTTTATGCAGGCTCTCAAAATACCGAAAGGAGTGATTAAGCACATAGATAAAATGCGTAGGAACTTCCTTTGGAAAGGTCGTGACCAATATAAAAGCATTAACTGCTTGGTCAATTGGGAAAAGGTTTGTTCTCTTAAAGAAAATGGGGGACTGGGCATCATCAACCTTTCCAACCAGAACACTGCACTTCTAACCAAGTGGTTATGGGAATTAGAAAGCAAACCGACGGGGTTGTGGGCATCAACAATTCAGAGGTTGTATGGGGTGACATCAACTAACCAACTACCATCCTTGGTGGAGGAATCCTCCTTTATAAAGGATTTGTCAGCATTTTTACCGTTCTACAATACCTCGGTTCGTCGGCCACAAGGATTGGTCTGGAGATGGTCTCCATCTGCTATCTTCACATGTGCGTCAGCTTACAAAATGATTCATCACACAGGGGTTTTGGCGGTTCACTAGGCACATTTATGGCAGATAAAGGTCCCTATGAAGGTTCGCATTTTTATCTGGCTGATGTGGGATAATAAAATCCTAACTCAGCAGGTACTTGTCGTTAGGGGTTGCACGATCCAACAAGGATGCCATCTGTGTGCATCAGTGGAAGTAGAAACCAGGAATCACATCATGTGGGCTTGCCCTTATGCAAAGAATTTCTGGCACAGTCTCCTTGCACATTACAACATCCAATACCGATCGGGGGGCAATTTTTGTAGTACATGGACATTGGCCTAGCATAATTTGACACGGAATGAAAAGGGTCAGCGAAATGCGATCTGGGCGGCAGGAGCTTGGGCGCTGTGGAGAGAGAGAAATAGAAGACTCTTCTCCAACAAGAGTAAACCGGTGACTTTATTAATAAATGATACGATCATTTATATCTCATTCTGGTTACAGCACTAATTAATAGGGTAGGGAACGGGGGCATTTCGGACCATGGGGGGCTCTATTGTGCTCTATTGGCGGCAATTTGGGCGAGTTGATTTCTAATTTCTTTTATGTAATAGGGTAATGTTTGCCTGTGTAAATAACTTCTTTTATCAATATATCTGTTAGCGGTACTTCACCGCTAACCTTAAAAAAAAAACGATTTTTTTTATATTTTGAATTTCTTCAAAAAAAAAAAAAATTTGTCGTTATTTTTCATTTTATTTTTTTATTAATGAAAAATTGGTAAAAACTGGACTGTCATAAAAGTTTGTTCCCAAAAAACCAAACGAGCTAAATTACATGACTGAAATAATATGGCTCTCGTAGGGCCCGGTTTAACTAACTACAGGCTCCTCCTTTGAAGGCTCAACCTTAGTTGTAAAGGAGGATAACTTTTTGTGTTTGAAAATTAGAAGAAGATTTTACTTTTGAGGTTTAGCTCTTAAATAAGAGCCCTTATATAATTTTCAATAAGCGCCTGTTGATAGGGCTATGTACCGAAGGTCCACACCAAACAAGTTTTAGGCTAAGAATAGACCAAGTCTCGGATTCTTGATTCGGACCAGACCGAAGTCAAAGAGAAAGCCCAAGGCTGAAGGGTATCTCTAAAATATCATACACAGTGCCGGGCCAAAATCAGCTCGGATCGGGCGTCCACGCCTGGCTAGCCCGAGACGAGCGAAAGGTTCCGGAACTCGGTTTATCCCGGCCCAAGAAGGTCCAGTTTGGCCTTAGCTTACCGTTACCGCATAGCGTCTCTGCCGACAATAAATGCGGTGTCGTGACCGCCCGTACGGAAGGCAGAGCCTATTTAAGACGCTAAGCTTCATTTATTAGGGGCTGGACTTTTCACACACATAATGATATCACATGTTAGAGTCAAAATACCTCTACAATTTCACACTTGGATCAACACAGCACACCACCACTAATTTCGGCCCGCTGCCCAGAATTCACGAAGTCCAATAAGTACAACCCGCTCCCTGGACGGGACGTATCACCTCTTAAACAAATCTAAGAGCAACTCCAATGGATTGCAAATAGACTTGCAAATGCTTATCTGGCAGTTTCGCTTTCCTACTTGGCATTTGCAAGAGCTCTTTCATGGCTAGAGAAAGCCTCACAAAATTGAAAGCTTTCAAAAGATGAAAGCTTGCAAAAGACTTTCATTTCGCTAAAAAATCAGACGTTAGAGCATCTCCAATGATAAAAGGCAAATGCAATTGCAAAAGGCTGTCAACAGCTGTCAATTGTTGTATGAAATTACTTTTAAGTTTACTTTCAAACGCTTTCCATCCGTAAAATTGCAAATCCAGCAAAATCACAGATTAATTTCAAATCCAGCGATAAAGGCCCAATTGACCGTCAGCGAAATCAAATATTTTTACGGGCTTCTCCCTTTCCCCTTCTCTTTCCTCTCCCCGATGCCCCCCCCCCCCCCTCTGTTTTTTTATATGGTCAAATATTTTGTAAAGAAAAAAATGGGTCAATGCCCATATTACATTAATCGGATATAACATGTGATAGCAAACATTCTCACAAATAAATCGCACATGACATGTGATATCAATTCAATCTGTTTCATATTTAACAATTCTGAAAGAATAAGATTTAATGATTAAATCGCACATAATCTGTGATTTCGCTGGGTTTGCAATTTCACGGATGGAGAGCGTTTGAAAGTAAACTTAAAAGTAATTTCATACAATAATTGACAGCTGTTAACAGCCTTTTGCAATTGCATTTGTCTTTTATCATTGGAGATGCTAATATGGCATTTAAGCTTCCTTAAGGAATTATGAGCTTAACTTTAAAAATAATCACATCGCATCATTTCAAATGACTAATTTAAATTATTGAATCCGATTAACTTTCTTGAGCAAAAGCATATACGCTCTAATATTTTAAAAACCTGTGTTCATTTTATCTAAAATCAAGTAGTTAAAAATATTGAAAAAATGAACGTTTCAAAATGATTTGTTGTTCAACATATGGCTTTTATACAAAAATATTGAAAAAAAAAAATTGAAAACATTAAAATTTTATTTATAAAGCATATCACAAAAAACGTATCAAAATTTTATTATTTGAAATAGAATTGACATGTTTTTTTAGATTAATCTCATAAACTATTTTCGTAATACTAAACCCATCTTCCTTAAAACCTCCTCCTCCTCCTCCTCCTCATTATTATTATTATAAAGAAAAGGGCCCTTTTACTTCTCATACTTCTTAACCATATCATTTTGATGCTTCTTTCAACTAAGTTATTTCTCAAAACGAGGTCATCGTATTTTATGTTTTATTCTTGAAATCACTTAAAATAGTATTAACGCTCAACTCGATATTGTAATAATTATCAATGACACTTTTCTTTTTATGTGGTTATCCTTAAACAATCATCTATGTTTTAGATTATAAATTTTGGGCCTATTTCAAGTCCTAATATTAAATAGATCGCATATCAACTACATTAACCTGAAGTGTGTCTGTGTCAGTGTGTTATATTTTTTTCTTAAATTGCATGTGTTCGTGGACAAGAAAATCACTCATTTACTAAAAGTCTTTTAAGAGGAGAGATGTTCAAAACATTTTTTTGTCTCAGGACTCTTGTTGTCAATTCTAGCGGAACAACATGATATGTTTTCTACTGAGATAATAGGTGATATCTGTGATATCTTTGTAATAAAAAATTCGATAAAAACAACATTTTTGCATCACAATTTTTGTGTTGGCTATCATGTATTTTTTTTTCCCTCAAAAAAAGAACATGTCTTTTTACATGAAAAAGTTTAGATGCATTGCGTGATAAATAGAAATTTACTCTTGTGAATTAAGCAAATTTTTACATTTTTTTTTCCAATTATTAATAGATAAATTTTAATAATATTTTTTCGTTTAAATTTTATCGTTCTTTCTTTATTCTTTAATGGGTGGACCAATGTCTAAAATATTGGAGAAAACTAAGTAATAAGTAGAATCTTGAACATATTTTAACTGTATTTTCATTACAAAATAATAATGATAATTGATAGGGTCATATAGTAAACTTAATATTTACAAGTTCAACTCGATATTATAATAGTATTATGCTCAGTGTGGTATTGTAATAGAAATTGTCAATGATATCTTTCTCTTTTATGTAACTATTCTCAAACAAACGTCTATGTTTTAGATTATAAATTTTAGTCCTATTTCAAGTCCATAAAATATTAAATAGACCGCATATCAACTGCACTTAGAGTTCTCAAAACCGTGCCACCGTGGCCAAACACGGCACGAACGGCACGGCACGATAAGGACACGGCACGGCTAAGACACGGCACGGGACACGGCACGGTACTGTTCACGTGCCGTGCCTTAAGCGTGCCGTGCTTGGATTTCCTACTGTAGGGCACGGCACGGCACGGCACGTTTACGAGGAGAGGCACGGCACGGCACGGCACGGGACACGGCACGGCACGACACGGGAACACGATTAGACACGGCACATTTAGGCACGGCACGACGACACGACTAGGCACGCTAGGAACGACTGGGCACGACTAGGCACGACTAGGCACGACAGGCACGAAAGTTTAATTTTTTTTACATTTCATATAATTTTTTTATTTAGTAATTTATGATAAAATTAATTTATCCAACTTTTTATGTAGATTTTTAATTATTAATTTTTGGCAGAATTAATTTATACAATAATTTATCATTTCATTAAGTTAATAATTTATATATTTTAAAATAAATTAAAAATGAGATAGGTACATAATGTATTTAATGTATATGTTTACATTATAATATTAATTAATTAAATACATGGTATTTGGACGTTTGAATGCAAGAAAGGAAAACGAAAAAAAAAGTTTATTCTAATTAATACATTATAAATGGTAAGTTGTTCACGCTAAAACAAGAAAGGAAAACGAAAAAAAAAAGTTTTGAATTCTAAGAGGTTTGGAAGAAGTTTCCATTTATCAGGTTGTTTATTCTCTTTTAATGAGAAAGGAAGATCAAAGGTGCCTGACCTTAATATCTTATTACTATCTTGTTTATGAGACAACTCTAATTTTGAAGGTCATAATATTATTTTATTTTATTCTTTTGCTAATGTAAAAGTTAAATTTAATAAAACCTCAACATTTCAAGTACGTTCACTTTATTAATTACATAAACTGTTTTATTAAACTGAATTTCTATTTTAATATGTTTTATTATTTAAAAAAAATTATTTAAACTTTTCAATTTTCAACTTGTGTAACATGCAAGTTTCCTAGGGGTGTAAACGGATCTGGATTATCCGACGGATATCCGCTCCGAATCCGCTTATTATCTGAATCCGGATTAAACATATATAGATACTTTCGGATACGAATACAAATATTTCTGGTATATGGAAAAATAATCCAGATACGAATATGGATTATTATGTAAGGATATAAACGAAGCGGATATCTGTATATATCCGGATTTGAAATTTAATATTTGAATTGACATGCGGATTTTACTGGTATCGGTGTTAACCAAAACCAAACGCATAACAAAATGAATCGGAATCATATCCGAAATAATAACGGATTGGATATCCGGTACAATACGGCACCTAATTTCATTTGCTCATCTGGATTGAATGGGTCTAGTCAAGTGAATTTTTGAGGTAATCTCTGATTTCTTTTATAAACATCCTAGCACCTTCTTAATTTTGTTTTGATGAGTTGGGACTAAAGAACTCCGCCTATGTTAATATTTGAGGATTAAGGTATAATTTTCACTTCAATTTTAATATTTGAATTTAATTTTCTTAAACTATACTAACAAAAGAACTCCACCTATATTATTTCACATAGCTGGTCCCAAGCCCGGAATAAAGAAGGAGGGTAACTTTATTTTTCTTTCTTTTGCATTTATTAATTCTATTTTAAACTTTACAAATTTTAAAAAACAAATATATTTTTTTAAACTTTTTTTCCTTTCTTTTTTCTCCTATACATACGGCTATACGCCTATACCTTTCTATTTTTATGATTTTATTTAATTTTCCTCCTTTTTTCATTTTTTTTTATTTTTTTAAGAATTTGCAAAACATAATGCTGCACGAGGCTCAGAAAAAAGAATATTTAACTATTATTTTACTTGCTAATACTTGGATAGGGTAGGACTCACTGTCATCAACAAATCACATAATTTTTTAACTACATATTATTGCCATTCCTTTTTTTTTTGTCCGTTGGATAAGCCTTTTTAAATCTCAAAGGATGAAGATAAATATAATTTAAAGTTACAATTTAGTGGCAAGAATTTTAAGCGTTTTTGGTGGTCGGAAACTCGGAATCATAATGCAATGAGCATCTGGCTGGCGCATGCACAATCTATAAAATTTGAGAATTTTTTTTTTCATATTTTTATATTTTTGTAATTTTTTTTCTTATTTTTTGGATTTTTTTAATTTTCGGCACGATCAACACGAATAAGGCACGCCGTGCCAAAGCAACATGGCACGAACAGGCACGTCACGATTAGGCACGGCACGGTTAAGACACGGCACGTTTAGGCACGGCGTGCCTAAACGTGCCGTGTCTTAACCGTGCCGTGCCGACCTCTTCCAATTTTTGGCACGGCACGGCATGGCACGGTAAAAAT
This sequence comes from Carex arenaria, assembly GCA_964058825.1. Taxonomy (NCBI): domain Eukaryota; kingdom Viridiplantae; phylum Streptophyta; class Magnoliopsida; order Poales; family Cyperaceae; genus Carex; species Carex arenaria. The sequence goes on along the minus strand of CAXKVW010000044.1, from coordinate 122,846 downwards.
AATAAAATAATAATCGTGCCGTGCCGTGCCGTGCCGTGCCAAGCCGTGTTTGGCACGACACGGCACGGCACGGCACGAATTTAGAACTCTAACTGCACTGACCTGAATATGTGTCTGTATTTTCTCTTAATTTGCATGTGTTCGCAGACAAGAAAATCACTCCTTTACCAAATGTCTTTTAAGAGGAGAGATGTTCATAACATTATTTTTCTCATTGCTTTGTTGTCAATTCTAGCAGATCATTCGTGAAAATCTCAATGTAGATTGCACGATTTAAGCATGGCTTTGGATAAAATTTGTACAGAGCTCTTTGAACAAAACTCAATTCCAACAAATAATTATGCAGTCATAATATTTCCTAATGTGTGTTAATTCATTCAGGACCTCCCAACTTAGATGGTGATCGAAATGCATGAAAAAACAGCTAGGTGTAATAAATCCACATTACAATTGGATCTCTGAAGAATGCAAACTAAGAGTGGAGAACTCCACAAGAACAGGAGCTGACCCATATGGTCCGAAGGAGGGCAGCTATTCTATTTGGATTTTGAGTTTTAGTAAAAATTTATCACTCTCAATCAATTTTGTCTCTCCTGGAAATATTTTTGCCTCCATATGAATGTTTAATTTGTAATTCAAATAAAATTTATGATTCAAATTAAAATAAATTTCTTAAATTATGATTGATAATTAAAATTATGAGTTAGAGCATCAGAAATTACAAGTCAGGTCATTAGAAAGTATAAATCAAAACATTATATTTTATCGAGTACCCAATTAGTTAATGGGTTTAAACCCGATTAGTTATTTAAATCCGATTCGATATTTTTCTATCTGTGACAAAAATCCTAAATCCACCCTTGCACAAGGATGCAAATTAAGAGCTTTAATCCAATTGACAGCCTAAACCAACTAATGTTATTACGCTAATATCACAGCAATCTCTGTTAGCACCAGAGAGAGAGACCATTCGAAATGAGAGAACTGAGTTCACTTTAAAATTTCATTAACAACTAAACAAGCTAGACAAATAAAATTATCAAAATGGTTGGAAACAAGACAAAAATAGCATTAGCTAGCTTAGCCTAAACCTTTTTAATTACCAATAAAACGAAAGTAGAGCAAGGGTCACGTGAACAAAGGCAACAAATTCCATCCAGCTAAACAGCCCAAATCTCAATCTAGAGGAAGAATTAGCCTTTGGCTGAGAAACTGGTGAGACTTCATCTGCAAAACCAAAAATAGCAGGAGAATATATCAAGCTTTGAACAAAACGAATTACAATATCTTACAAATAAAATGGCGTTCAAAGAAAAAAGTTAAAAAAATTAAGAACTCACTGTTGCACATAGAGTTGGTGGTGAGGTTGGTAAGGATAGTAAATGAGGTGCTATTGGTATACCCAGCATAAGAACAAAGTGTGTTGTCACATGCTGAGGTTGAAGAAATATTTCCGAGAAACATATCTCCACACTTAGCGGCAGGGCAAACCGACGAGCTAATTCCTTGTGTGGGAATACAATTCATCCTTAAAGTACAGACAAACACATAGTATTAGAAACTTCAGATGTAACCATAATGAAGTAATTATTTAATTAAACAAAGTGAAAGCTTACTGCCAAGTGGAGGAGCTGCAGCTGCACTGGATGCAATTGTTAGCAGTAAGGACATAGCTTCCATTGGGGACACGAAGATTTCGATCTAATGAGGTGCTGCCAATAGATGACGAACAAGCTGTACATCATAAGCAGTGCTATTTTTTAGTGTCAATAATAAAATTTATAAAACGTAACATTATTATAAGGGCTAGTCTTTCTTTAAATCAGCACCGATAAGTTCAAGCACATATATTACTAATGCCTTAATTTTTAAATCAAACCACTAGGTTCAAATTTAGTAATATCCATCATTTCCATGAAACTCCAACAAAAATAGTTAAGATATGAACGCAAATGTTGGGTGTCAATGAGACTAACTTCGAAGAGGCACGTCAAGGACTTGACCAGCTTGAAGGCTCTTTGGGTCTGTGATCCCATTCAACTTCATTAGTGTGTCTTCAGTGGTTCCAAAATCTGTTGCAATACCAGTAATCGAACTTCCAGCTGCAACCACGTGTGCATAATGAACAACTGGCTCGGCCCCGACCATGTCACAGCTGCACGGCAGAGGTATCTGCAATACCAAGTTTAGTCCACAATCTGTTTCTACTTTATAATATGTACAATTAGCTAAATGACAATCATATTTATTTTGTTACTTTTGGACAAGTTATTTGTTACTCTGTACTACACCAATTCACAAGAATAAGCACCTGATACATAGAATCCCATAACACATTGGAAGAGGATCTTAAAAGTTTTAAGCATATTTATTGGATGCTAACTAGTAACTATAAAAAAGTAAACTAGAGAAAATGGGTTTTTTTATTTAATATGAAAAGTTTTATCTTTATTGTATTCTATAAAGCTGCTACTTGCCAACTTGCACTGGATTTACATGTAAAAGGATAGACATCTTTAAGCTAGTGTTCTTTATTATACATCATTTAAGCCAGTGTTCACTTTTCTTACGAAAAGTCGTTGCATAGGAAAAGTTGGCGATTTTCTCGAAATAGCCAGCAGCAGCAATTTATTAAGAAATGCACATATTGTTTAGATATTCTATGAGTATTCGTTATATTGCCTAACTCCAATCGTTCTATTACCAGTTTCCGACTTTCCATCTCAGTCGACATAAATTTAAAATTTCAAGTGCACAAGTCAAACCTTTATCTGCTGGCCAACTTCAATTCGGTTCGGATCCGAAATGTTGTTCGCCTTGGCAATCTCCTCATAAGTGACCAGTCCAGCAAAAGTGCCTCTTGCAATGGCATCTAGGCCTTCCCCAGACCGTACCTTGTACACCGGAAGGCCAAACGAAGAGCCGGACCCACCAGAGCACGAACACGGGAACCGAATCCGTACAGTAGACAAAGCGGGAACAGTGTAGTTCTGAGACGTATTCAATGAGAGCGAGTTGGTGGCGAGGAGCGTCCGGAAAGAGCGGAGCTGGAACAGAGACCGGACGGAGCCGAGCGTGGTGGCGTTCAACGGTACGTAGCCGACCAGAGACTGACACGTGCCGGGGTACTTGGAGGTGCACGCGAAGCGCGCGGCGGAGGTGAGCGGGAGGAAGAGAAAGGAAATGTAGAGGAAAAGAGAGAGGGAACTCATCTCGGTAAGTGGTGGTACTGGAGAAAAAGAGACTGGAAGAGGGTACAGGTGAGAGTACTGACTACCAAGAGTGGGTTTATCTGGGGTTTTGGGTGGGTTTTGTGGGTTTCATTCAAGTGGGGTGGGGTTTGGTCGGTTTTTGTTTGATCCGGGTTTTTCTTGGATGGAGTTATTAATGGAGGTGGCAGGGATGGGGTCGGTTCTTCGCCCTCGGTGCAAGGAGACGAGTCAGAGCATGGGAAGAAGACAAAAAGGTTTGACTGCTTTGACTTGAAAATGTGGGTTCTTTTCCCGGGTGTTGGATACAAATCTGATTAATGGCGGTAAGGCTGGGGATTAATCACTAATTCAGTTGGAAGGAGACAGGAGTATATAAAATTAAAGGCCTTTATAAATATATAATAATTTCAGGCTCTTTTAAAGTTGGACTCGAGTGCAGAACAGAAAGGTAAAATCCAAATACTCCATTAGATATTCTGTGACAAAAATTTAAATTTGTGGTCCGTGGGTTCAGCTGAAATCCGAATTCAATAATAAGACACCTATCAAACGCCTAAAAACGACAATTTTAGTAGGCTCGGTCCGACTGACCCGGTCCAATTCAACCGAAGAGGTAACCCAGTCCGCTCTTAGGTCATTTATTGGGCCTCAGCCTAACTCGGTCCAACAAATCCAATCAAATTCGAATTAGGCTGTCCGATTAGAGGGGCCTCGTGCGCTCCACCTCAAACCGAATTAACCCAAATTCGAGTCTGGACAGTCCGTATCTAAACTCAAAAATTGGATCAGTCTAAGGGGATCCGGACCCAGTACCGCTGTGGGTCCATTATAACCTCAGCTGATAATGATCCGATTCGTGTTGGTTTTCAATTGAACACCTTCGCTATCAGATCTCTGACATTTTTTACCGGAAAATTCAACAAACTAATATATTGATTACCGTATAACGAGTCATTTTCTACATTATTAAGGGTAAAGAACACAAATGCAATACTATGTAAAAGCTTTTGGAAAACCTCAACCGTTTAAATACATTCTGCACGAATCTCAAAACTCAAATAATACTGGCCCCGCGCCATACACGAATAAGCACCGGACTCGGTCACGCAAAATATGGGATATCTCAAAGGATGCGCACTCAATCTTTCCTTAGTCTCTATCCGACAATCCCTAATCGCTACTTTCTAAGGCTTGGTTTGATCTTCTATGGTTTTCCTTGTACAGCTATTCGAAATGCTAACTTTGTATAACTTTGTATAACTTTGACCATAATTTAGATTTTAAGTAGCCTAATTTCATGTAATATTAATTTCTACATACAGATGTATAAGTGTATAAAAATATAGTAACAAAAATATCTATGACATATTGACATGTGCCACTCCGAATTTTACAAATAAACTTTATCAATGATTCAATTTGTTGGCAGTTTTAAAGAATTATATTAATTTTGTAGCCATTTTATTTGGACCAGCTTTAAATAATTTTATACTTGCATTCCAAAAGGAGGAGGGATCCACTTACAATATTTGTAAGTTACAACATTTTACAACAATTCGGTTTGTGTTTTTTAAAGTTTAAACAGTCGATCTAAACTGTTCAACATGATCTCTATATTAAAATGTACTTGAAGATCAAATTTTACATATTATTATTTACTTTTTTACTGTTTATTAAGTATTTTAAAAAACTGTTGTTTTTCAGTACTCTAAAATTGTCTAAATACAGTGGTTTTGTAAAACACTTAATAAATAATAAAAAAAATCATATTAATAATTGTGGTTTGGTTTCCATATTAATGGATATCGGTGTCTTTGCCACTTCTTTTAAAAAGAATAGTAAAAATATTCAAAAAAATATAAAGTTTGATTTGCAAACATATTTTAATATGGAGATCATGTTAAACGGTTTGAATTGACTGTCTAGACTTTTAAAATTGCAAAATTAAATTGTTATAAAAGGATCCCTCATTCAAAAGATCTGATCCAGCGTAGTGTGTAAGAAGCTAAGTGGACCAATAACGAAAAGCCATACGAGTGCTTTTATTTCCAGCCTGGAAAGCGCCAACTCATCGATAAATTTTAGATGGCAAGTTGTTTACTTTACCGCAAGCATATATAACCAAGATTTGCTTTTATAAAAGAATATTTTGAACTTTGAAGAGCTGGGATTGGGACGGCACGGCGCCGACAATGTTATCCCGTTAAAACAATAATGGTTGAATCTAGAGTAGAACTAGGGTGTTATGAAATTCATGACATCTCTTTATGGATTTAATTCTAAAATATATTATATTAGCTTCAAACGATAAATTCAAATTGTTAAAAAAATTCTACCTTACGAGTGATGCGTCTACGTGAAAAAAAATTAAAAATTAAAAATAATTTTGTAGAGAGTTAAGTAGTCAAAAGACGTCCAAAAAATGAATGTATTAAAATTAATTTATAAATTTTCTAATTTTGATCACTTGATGTTATGAATTTAAAAAGGGAATACATAATTTCGAAGTTTTTTTAAGATCATACATGAAAGTCTTTCTTCTTTGTGTGCCAGCAAACCTCATCTTTGGAAGGGCGGAATATAGTAACACATAGAGGCAGATGCACATTCCACATACGAGGGTCAAATGATCTCCATTTGTTTTCAAAACTTTGTACATATGTCTGATTTTATATATAATTTAGAGTAAAATATTATGGGTGTTGTAAAATTAACTCCATACGTAATACAACAATTTTATATAATTAACTCTCGTTCATGTTTAATCTCATAGCTTGAAAATCATAACACAATCCGACAATCTTCATCATCTTTCTCAGATTCCTAAGGCTAAAGCCACTTGCATCTATTTATTCATGTACAAAACACTTATAGAGAGATAATTAAGAGTAGAATTAGAGTGTTTCTAAGTTCACCAAGTCTCTTTGTGAACTCAACTCTAAAATCTATTGAATTGGTTTCAAACGATGAATCCAAATCGTTGAAATCCTTCTACCTTACAATGTCTACATGCAAAAATTTAAATTTTAAAATTATTTTTGTATAGAATAAAGTAGTCAAAAGGCGTCTAAAAATAAATAAATTAAAATTAATTTATAAATATTTTAATTTTGACCACTTGATTTTATACTGAATTAATTTGAAATTTTAAAATTTTTACGTATAAACGCATCACTCATAAGGTAGAATGATTTCAACGAATATGATTCATTGTTTGAAGCCATTCCGATAAATTTTAAAGTTGAATTCACAAAAAAAAACTTAGTGAATTTAAAACTACTCTAGTTCTATTCAATAATTAAAACAAAAAGTGATTATATAGATTGACCACAAATCCCCCAAAAATTAGGGGATACTGTTATCTTCCGATCCACAATAGACGCATACATAAAAAAAATGAAGGCCATTGAAAATATTGCTTCTACCTTGAAGTCATACAGCTATCACAGAGATCCGGAAGAAAGTTTGTATTGAGGGTGATATGTTTCGAAATGAGATATAAAACGGTCCCCCACACCCTAGAGCTAATTAAACATAATTGCATAAGTAATATTGATATAGGTTAATTCAAAATTTTTATTTTTCTTATAGAAATAGTTCTAGATTAATTTAGAATAATTTTACATTTATATTTCCACACTTTGAATTTTCTTTTACTTTTGAGTTTTAACTTAGCAACCCAATACAGGACAAATAGCGCTTCGAAGATTGAAACCATATTCAATATACAAATCTAAAAAAAATAATTAACAGACCAGAAAATGCTAACACAAAATCCAGCCAATCAGTGCTTATTAGATCGCTAACCAACATTATCATTTTCATTGATATCCTAAACAGCACCATCGATGTAAAATGTGCTTTATAATATCTGAGAGGAGAGAGGCAGAAAGAGCCAACTGCCAGTCCCAGAGCCGACAAAGGCATTGCAATTAAATAATCAAGTAGCTAAAAGCCTAAAAATAACAATGGCACGTGCCCAGATCTAAACTCAACAGTGTCTCCTGAAACTGTAAGTCTGTAACCATTTCCTTTTCCTTTCTCGCGCCGCTCACCGGCCTCCAAATTCAATCTCCATCACAAACATAAATCGAGTAGAAAGGCGGAGGAGATGGCTCCGGCGCGGCGGCGCCAACGCCATCGCTGGCGACTCCCCGCCGCCATCTCCGCCATTCTATGCCTCTCCCTCCTGGTCCTTCTCTCCTTCCTCGCTCCGCCGCTCCTAGAACATTCCGCCATCTCCGACCGACGACTCCTCCGATTCCCTCGACCTCGCTCCTCCTCCGATGATCGAAATGTAAGCAACATTCACCGCTCTCTTTGTCCATGTCCGTCTCTCTGAAAGTATTCATTTACTGTAATGCTCCTCTTGTTCGAGCTGTTTCTCATTTTATCCTACTTTGATCTGTATTTTCGCCTAGGTGAAGAGTCCAAATGTGAACAGGAGTGGGGTCTTAGGAGAGATCTTTCATGTCCCTGTAAGCATCATCCTCATTTCACTCTCTAGCGTTATATTTGCTAAGTTGACTGCTCGTTGATTGCTTGCATTTAATTTGTAGCATGATGGGAGGAGCATGTGGGATGATTTGTGGAGGTCGAAGCTGGCTATGAACTACTATGGATGCAGCGATACAAGTGACAAGTTTCCAGGTTAGCTATGAAGTGGCCAAATCTTGTATTTGCAACATTTGTCAATTAGGATATTAACATAGATCCTTATTCGAGAAGTTAGATTGCATAAAGAACTTATTAAATTTAATGTCTTCCCTAATTGCTATAAGGTGCCCATGTCTTCCTGAATATGGCTACTGGTATTAGTTTTTTATTAATTGCCATAGACATATTTGGAATCCTAAACTTGGTTTTGTTTATACATCGTAATTTCTTCTCATTATGCAGATGCGAAATTGACTACACAACGCGATAGATATTTGATGATTGCTACCAGTGGGGGCTTAAACCAACAAAGAACTGGGGTGAATTTATCAGTTCAATTTACTTTTATAATCTGTAAAATATTTCGAAACGGGTTAACAACTTGGAGAGTTACCTGAAATATTTCAGATAACAGATGCTGTTGTAGCTGCTCGCATCTTAAATGCCACTCTTGTTGTTCCCAAACTCGACCAGAGATCTTTCTGGAAAGATGCCAGGTTTGTTTTAATTAATATCAGTGCCATTGCTCCTAAAAGTCTTATCAGTGCATCTGTTTTGAACTATTTTGTCTTGCAGTAATTTTGGTGAAATATTTGATGTGGATCGGTTCATCACCTTCCTCTCGAGAGATGTCAGGATCATTAAAGAACTTCCAAAAAAGGATGGCAGAGTTATTAGGGGCCCATATACGATGCGCGTTCCCCGCAAGTGTACCCAACGCTGTTATGTAACCCGGGTCTTACCTGTTCTTCTCAAAAAGCACGTGAGTAATAGTACAACATCATTGATTCTGATTTATTTGTTTGGTTTGGTTTTTGAATTATGGTTTATTATCCTGCTTTTCTGACTTGTGCAGGTGGTTCAATTGACAAAATTTGATTATAGACTTGCAAACAGGCTGGATACAGATTTGCAAAAGCTGAGGTGTAAAGTAAATTACCACTCGCTTAGGTTTACCAAACAAATACAGGAAATGGGTGACAAACTGATAGAAAGAATGAGAGAAAAGAGTCAGCATTTTATTGCTCTTCACTTGAGGTGAGTACCTGGGTCTTCTCTTGGGATAAATTGGATTTGAGTCAGTTCCCTGGTCTTGATCGAAACCTCTATTTCCTTTTAAGTATGACTATTTTTAAAAATAATCTTGATTTCCTTTTGATTTGGAATATGTTGTGAAAAGTTTTCTAATTGATCCATGGGCTATAATATCTAACTAAAATTGATAAAAAGTCTTATGTTGTTTTGAATGAGCTTTATATGCTCTAATAGAAATTACTTATGCATACAATTTGCACCTACCTGGAGTGTGTGGATTTGTTGGTTGGTGTATCTCATGTTGGTCCAGGTATGGTATGAACTAATATTCTGTGTTTTTATGTAATCTGCCCTTGGTTACTGCATAATGTTTCATATTGAAATTAAGGAATTAACTTGTAATTGCAGGTTTGAACCTGACATGCTCGCCTTTTCTGGGTGCTACTACGGTGGCGGTGATAAGGAGAGAACAGAGCTTGGTAAAATTCGCAAAAGATGGAAAACATTGCATGTAAGTGGTTTTTCAGTCAACCAGATTATCAGACAAACTCATAACAAAATTCATATCAAAATATTAATTCTGTGTGTGCACCACAAGTTTGTCTCAGCCAGAAATTGCAATTTTGGAGTGTTAATACATACTACCAATAGCACATTGGCAGAATTCCTCAAGCTCATACATAATGAGTGGGGAAAAAAGTTGCTGAGAGGGTCTTTTTTGCAATTTGCATTGAATTCTTTACCATATTTCCAATTAAGACTTGGAAATTTTCAATATTACTAGTAGCTCTCAATTTTATTGTGTTACCTGGAAATGTCACCATCTGATAATACCAATGTTATGTCAAAAAACTCTAAAAGTTGCAGTAACTTAACTAATCACCTCATTCAATGTTCAAGGTTAACTTAGCAACCAATGAAAGAAATTCATTTGGCTTGATTTGAGTTCAGTTCAGGATTAGAAAAGGAAATAGGAATAGGGCAGAAGCCAATACTGTCAACACTAAACCACAATCACGTTACCATTTACTAGGCTAAAATTTGTCATCAATAGCTACGACAGCTGAATGTCAGCGGTTGCACGCGCGCGCACACACACACACATGCGTGCATGCTGGATACAGTGCTATGCGTAGCACCATTCGGCCGGTACCACGGTCGTAAATTATGAATTTTGAGAGTCAAACGACTGATCAAGTTGCTTGTGAACTCCATGCTCAAATTTTGTAGGGTGCTAATTTTTGTATTATTTAGATGTTTCATACTATTTTTTGGTCAGGGAGAAAACATTGCTATTGGATGGACCCAAATTTTTAAAATCAATCAATTTTCTCCTATAAAAAGATTAGTAAAAGTAATTAAAAAAATATAGAAATTGGTTTCCTAAAAGCTTTGATGTGCACATCACATTGAGCAGCTCACATCAGCTGTTTGCATCTCAAATGGAGATTTGCAGCTGACGACAAACCAGTGTTATGGATAGCAACACAGCCTTTGCTTATATATACATATATAGATGTATACAATATACAGACTTATGTGAGGTAATATACAGTGCTCAATTATGTTATCAGGCTAGTAACCCTGAAAAGGAAAGGAGACATGGTAAGTGCCCATTAACACCTGAAGAAGTCGGTCTAATGCTAAGAGCATTAGGGTACGGTGAAGAAGTGCACATTTATGTGGCATCTGGTGAGATCTATGGTGGAAATAAAACCTTGGCACCGCTAAAGGCTTTGTTTCCCAATTTCCACTCAAAAGAGACTTTGGCTAGCAAAAAGGAGCTTGCACCATTTGCCTCTTTCTCCTCTCGGATGGCTGCACTTGATTTTGTCGTCTGTGATAGGAGTGATGCTTTTGTTACCAACAATAACGGCAACATGGCTAAGATTTTAGCTGGCCGGAGGTAAGAAGATATACTTTATTTTGATTTTGGGTTTCTGTTAAATAGCCTGCTTTGTTTAGCATATCCTATCTATATCCTTCTCTATTTTTTACAAGAGCTTAACTTCCTCTTCTTCCTCACTCGTCTACTCTGCCCATATTTGCAACATTGATCAACCTTATTTGAAAGAAAGCTCAAAGATTCCGTTTGGCAACACCTCCTTCAGCCTTCTTAAGCCTCCTTTAGCTTCCTCAGTTGCTTATCCTTCTGAACATTGGTTTCTTAGCAAGGATTAATGTGACATCATTTAGCCTCCTTTTGTCTAGAATCTTAATCCTTGCCCGGGTCTTAATGATACCTCTACCCCTGGATTAGGCATCCTTAGCTTCTACCTACAGATTAAACCTCCTTAAGACAACTGAACATGATCGCCTTAGCATGGATTAAAGTTTAATCCTATCTTTGTTGCCGAACAACTCCAAAAAGTGTTTTAAGGCATCTGTAAAAGAGCTCCAAAGATTTTCAGATGCACTAAAAAATGCTTTAACTGACCTTTCAATAACCTTTTCTCTAAAGATTGTGCCATATTGTTCAGCACCCTGCTAATATTACAGTTCGAGGGTTTATTTGCCGGCTAGCACTGATCCATACCATTACTGATCTTGAGAATGTTATGTACATAAATTCTATTATGTAACAATTGGTCAAATGCAAATTGTTCATTTGGTTATTCTAAATCTCAACATTTGTTCAATTTGCCAGGAGGTATTTTGGGCACAAGAGGACAATAAGACCAAATGCAAAGAGGCTATATACCTTGTTCTTGAATCGAAATAACATGACCTGGGACATGTTTGCCTCGAAGGTACGAACCTTCCAAAAAGGTTTCATGGGGGAGCCCAAGGAGATCAGACCAGGCCGGGGAGAGTTTCATGAGAACCCTGCTGCTTGCATATGTGAAAAATCCGACAAGGATACCAGATTTGATGATTCTTCAATTAGCCAGGATGGTAACAAGGGTAAAATTGGAAGAGCGGTCAGTGCTCCATATATTAACAGTCATACTAGTGAGGTGGAGTTGTCAGACTTGGATTATGGTGAGGATTCTCCCATCGGAAAAGAAATTACTGACCCAACTGACCCAGATTTAATAAATTCGGATGTGGAGGACACTGATATGGAGGAGGCTCTTTCTGACTAATCCTTATTCTTACTTGCCAGAGTTCATTTTTCTTGAATCTTATGGTGGGTTGGGAACAGAAGCACCCCTCTTGTGAGAGTTTGACTGTACATATTGCGTCGTGGCCTGAGCATCTTGCATAGTTGTTTGACCCCTGTTTGTATTGTAATTTTGTTTTCTTTATTTATGATTTTTTTACTTTGTCCAATGATTGTGTATATCAGTGGCAAGGCCATTTTGGGCTTTGCTTCCAAAAATTTTGGGCTTCATTCTTGGAAAGCACATCATGTTTGTCATGTTTTGAGAGTAATTACTTTTGTGTATACATCTACGTATGCTCAATGGTGTAACAATACACCGTTATGCATTTTGATGCATACAGATTCAGTATAGCGAGAACCAATCAACAAATTGTCATATAACCAAAATGTAGTGATCATGCCTTTGTTTAGGAAGTGCTCACTTGAAAAATCCGTAACAAGTATGTTTTCAACAAATTGCTTGGATTGTTTACATCAAAGGTAAAGCAGATACGATCTTGCTCTTTATCTTCATAAGACGATCTTATAAGATATATATAGGTTAGCCTTATATATATATATATAGAGTAATACTATTACGAATTGCGAATTAAAACGGGTGCTTTAATTCGCGCTCATATCACGATTTCCAAAATTCAAATAGCCGATCCGAACCGTTAGATGTGTTATCCATATTGAAATGTGCTTGGAGACCAAATTTTACATTTTTTGAAAATTTTTATTATTTATTAAGCCACTTTGAAAATCACTGATCCAACAGTTTCACTGTTCAATATGAGCCACCGTTGGATCAACGATTTTCAAAGTGACTTTTAATTCGCAATATATAATAGCATTACTCTCTCTCTCTCTCTCTCTCTCTATATATATATATAGAAGTTGGCTAATATCAAATCAGTTGTTCCTGAGGTCCCGAACAACCAAATCGTTTTTTAATATTCGAAGTCCAAAATGTCAATCCAAACCGTTAGATGTGTTCTCTATATTAAAATGTGCTTGGAGACCAAATTTTACATTTTTTGGAATTTTTTTACTATTTATTAAGCCACTTTGAAAATCGCTGATCCAACGATGGTTTTTAGTTTTACTGTTTGGTTAAGCCACCGTTGGATCAGCGATTTTCAAAGTGACTTAATAAATAGTAAAAAAATCCCAAAAAATGTAAAATTTGGTCTCCAAACACATTTTAATATAGAAAACACATCTAACGGTTTGGATCGACGTTTTGGACTTCGAAAATTGAAAAATGACTTGGTTGCACAGGACCTCAGGAACAACTGATTTGATATTAGCCAATATAAGTTAGCTGGTAAATTTTTTATAACCACACTGATGCAGTATCTACTCAAGTATGATAAAGTTGACATGGTAAAAAAGGAAATGAAATAAACATGGAAAACAGCTACATAATGAAAATAAATTACGCATGATCACTAATTTTATTACAATTTGGCAACTCTGAAGTACTCAGAAAAGAATCAGCATAAACTTTGACTACACTTGAATGACAATACTTGTTTAAAAAGTGGCATTCCATCTGATCCTGCAAAAATGACAACTGCACTTCCATTATATCTGATATATGACAACAAAGAAGACAATTTAAGAAGGTTGGTATAGAAAGTTTGTTAACTTACTTTTGCATAAAAGCAAAAGGGACAATAGTTACACCACTCAAAAAGCTAATAGCATGCCTCTCACTTTCTCTGAGTATACGGTTTGATCGATTCTACCACCACCTGAATAAGAAGTAAAATCATAATTTTAGTAATCATTACAAAAACTGTACTGATGTAGGAAATAGTGAAAATAAAATAAAATGATGTCGTGGTTAAAATTAAATTCACATACCCTCCCATCATATGACAAAGATGCAAAGACAGAAGGATCTTGCGAGCTCCAAGCAATACCTGGTATTAATAGTACATTTGTAAGCCTTACTGCAAGCTCGAGTTCAAATGGAATCATAAACGGACTCTTTAAATAAATATTTGAATAGTCTCAAACAACCATATATGCTATCTTCATAGTCTCTGTAGGAATTCAGCAATGGGTCTATCTGCCTTATGTGCCTGTTTTGGGGACTGCATAAATAAAAAAATCAAATAAGAATGGAATTACTACAAATAGTAATAAACACTAAATTTGTAATCAATAAATAAACAAATAGATAGAAAAATAGATAAACAATAAGTAGACTTAAACCTATCAAGTGTTGAATCCTCACTACCAGTTCCCACTTGCCACAAATTTACAGTTGAATCAGTTCCTGCACTCTGGCAATTAAGACGCTTTAGAGAAATAACAAAAGTGGTAGTTTATGTGCATGCATTTGTGAGATATGGAGGGACAGACCAAAATAAGGCCCTCATATTCCAGGTTATGACGAACCGCCCATGTCCTGACAAAAAAAATAAAAAAAAAACAGAAAAAAAATATTAATGTATTTTACAAACCAAAGTTAATCAAATAAATTACCACAGATAGCTTCTGAAAAAACAGGTAAGAGAGAATAAGTACCAATGAGAATGACCTGGAAGCTCCTTCAAAGGAATCTTGGACATTCTCAGATCCCATAAGCGTATACCAAATTCATCTTCAGCAGTTGCCTATGTCATATAAAAACATATAAATAAATGTAGCCAATGAGAGATATTCTATGTCAAAACCAACCTTTATCCCGGCATAATGTTCATAGATCTGCAAAATATTTTATTAAACACTAGAAAATGGAAGTTTAGTAGCTAACATACTAACTACGAATTCAAAGTCAAAAAAGTTTTTAGTATTTCAATCTGTATTATATCCTGGATATGGAAGTGAAATTTTAACAAATGGCACTCACAACTATATGCTGTTTCTTCGGGTTATAATCAACATCCCTTATATGTGCATGCCCAATTGCATTTGTACTCCTGCAAAATTGTTACATAACCAACCATAAAGGTGTTAACTGTTATTGGCATCACCTACACCAATTACAATATTTTCATAGTTCAAGGGCACCAATTTTCTTGTGAAACACAACCACTAGGCAGCCTCTGTCTAGTAAAAAAAAAAATCTTGTGAAAATAAAAAAAATGGATTTTCAAGCCAAAGGTTCATACTTGGCACAAAAAGCTTAATAAGCACAATGATCAACATAGCACCAGTGGTAAACCAGTGGTAGAGAGTACTGCAAAGTGGTAACAGTACTGAGCTATGGTACGGAACTGGTCAGGTATGGTAACAGTTAGCTACTCCAATCTTAAATATGAGATTATAGTAGTGGCCCTCATTCATACTTCATGGTGCGTAAATCCCAACACTGAAGAGACGAATCACATATGGCTGCAACAGCATTCCTGTCATGCGGATCCCATGCACCACCAGAGAAGTTATGGAGCATACCAACTGACTCTTGTGATATCACCTTTGCAATCTTATTTGATGAATCAATGTTCCATACGAAAATGTTTCTCTCGTCAATTGTGACTAGCTTGTCATGCTTCCCCATTGGCCACCAAAGGACACTATAACAAAGAGGTTTAATATTTAGCATTATTTAACAAGAGACAATCATAACTGTGGTAATAAGTTTAAAAGAAAATATACTAACGATTTGATCTTGGCCGTGTGTTCATCAAGAGAGACAAGTTGCTCGAGCTGTGGCGAATTTGATTGGGTGTTAAGCTCTGGGATTTTCCATATAGAAGCTCCATATGTCTCACCTCAATTTGACGAAAGTTACAAAATTTAACACATGATAACTTAATTTCAATTTTTCATTAGTGGTAAAGAGCTTAAAAATGTGAGCTATAAATTTCCTCAAATTTGGGTAATTGATGGTCCCATTTGTCATTTATTCACAGAAATGCATCTTGGTGCACAAAATTACACAATATTTATAAAGAAAGAACAAGCAACTATGAACAAATCAACACAAATATAATTGTAACTCACCAGAAGTGTAAACAGTTGACAGGATTCTAGAATCGTATGGGCACGATTTTAGATCCCAGATCTCGTTCTGATGGTAGAACAAACCCTCGCACACAATCTCATTACCAGATGGCAATAACCGGATCAGGTGAACCTGTTCACAATCAGATCATGAATAAGCTCCAGAAAACTAACAGACAATTAGGATCTGAAATCTAGTTAAACAGAACCTCGTTTTCTTCCTTGAGGCTGAGAGTACCGGCGAGGAAGCTGGTGTGACCGAGATCGGCTCTGACGTCAGCAATGCATCGAGCCTGGGAACAGAAAGGAAGTTCTAGAAGGTTCTTTAAGGAAGCATCAGAGCAAGAATTAGAGGTTACGGGGAGTGTACCTGGTATTTCAGGCCGCCGTAAACGATACCGGTGGATCCACCTTGCATTTTCCAGCTAACGGCAGCGGTTGACGGAGGATGTCGAGTAAAGAGAGGTAGAACTGGAGGTTTGTCGCTTTTTGAAGAAGTGGAGATGCTGATTATCTCCAGTGCATATATATGATGCGGATGTCCATTTTATACTTTAAGCAAGATTTTATCAAAAATAATCAAGTATGATAATCGGTTCCTTGTCATTTAAACGTTAGAGTAAATGCACATAATCAAATATTTTACTTCTTTTGAACATGATTTAACTAAGTATTTTACTTCTTTTTTTTATAAACCATAATTAAAAAATAATTTTATGAAATCAACATAATTATTTTTTTACAAAAACTATAAGAACCAAAATGCACCGCCAATAATTTTTTTTGGACTGAAATGACATTTCAGTCTGATGTAGTTTTACATCAAAGGCTACGCATGTTCTTCTCAAAACTGTAAAACCACATCGGACCGAAATGATATTTTGGTTCTTATGATTTTTGTAAAAAAAAAAGAAGATAATTATGTTAGTTTCATAAAATTATTTTTTTATTATATATATTTTTTTAAAGTTACTCCACCTCTCTAGACGGATTAACTTACTTCATACACAAACATGATCCACTATTATAGGTAAATGTTTATTTCCCAACATTCCACTTCTCTAGATGAATTTATTTAAACAATAATTCATACTATCAAACAAAGTATAAAAAAAATATGAAAAGTAACATGAAGTAAACAATTTTAATCCTCATTAACTTTACTCCACAACCAAACATAACATAAAACTATCATGTTTAATAGAAGTGTGAAGCTATTGTATTATGCACAGCGCACATTAGTTCATACTTTTAAATTAATATTTTTATTTTTAAAGTTCAAACAATCAATCTAAGTTGTTCAACATAATTTCCATACTAAATATACTTATGACCTAAAATTTATATATTTTTAATTTTTTTAAATATGTAGAAAATCACTATTTCTGAATGGTCTAAATTTTTTAGATCAAGTGATTTTTATAACTATCTAACATAAATAGTAACTTTTTTTTAAAATTATAAAATTTGATCTATAAATATATTTTCATCCGCGGATCATATTAAACTATTCAATTTTTTTTTAACTATCGAAACTTTGTAAATAGAAATATTAATATGTACACTGTACATAGTGTTGTAACCTCACAAAAGAATAATATTATGATGGTAGTGTATCTTACTTTTTGGACATCTGGATGAAAACTTGAGTTAGTGAGAATAGTGAATTAATTTAAAATTGAAAATAGTCACTAACTTAATTTTTAGTTGAGTTAGTAGATATGTTCAATCAAAATCACGAACAATATCATAATTTTTTTTCTAGATTATAGTGGATCCGTTTAATTTTGATTGGATAGTCCACCAAAACTCTAGACATAAAATTTAGGGAAAATTGTGAAAATGCCACTTCAAAAATTTTCAAATTATGAAAATACTACTTCAAACTTTGAAATTATCAAAATGCCACTACAAACTTTATTAATTTATAAAAATGTCACTCCAAATATTTAATGACTAAAATACTCTTCTTCTCCTCTTTTTTCTTCTGCCTTCTCTTGTTCCGAATGGCGGCTGAGCACGACGGAGGGGGGTCGTAGAGGAGGGTTTGATGGTGCTGGCGCTTGTCGGAGAAGGAGGGGTTGCGAAGAATGCGAAGGCGGACGAGAGGAATCATGCCCAGAAATTGCTTCTTGCGCCTCTTGCGACGGGCGAGGATCGGGTCAGCAGAGGGTGCGGGAGGCGGCAACGGAGGGGCGGAGGCGGAGATGGACAGGCGAGGGTATTTTAGTTATTAATTATTTGGAGTGACATTTTCACAAATTAATGAAGTTTGGAGTGACATTTTGACAATTTTAAAATTTGAAATGACATTTTCACAATTTGAAAATTTTGAAGTGGCATTTTCACAATTTTCCCTAAAATTTATCATTCTTCTGGTTTGGATAATTAATCCACCAAAACTGTACACAAAATTAATGTATCATTTCTATGGGAGTGCCGGAGTAGAAGCGAAAATCTGGAAATACAAAGTTCCACCAATAGTAAGGGTCTTTATTTCTTAATACGAAATGGAAAAATTGTAACGCAAGATGTACTCGAGATTTGAGAAAAGGAGAATAGCTTGTGGTCGGCAGTGTGTCATGTGCGACAAATGCCCATTTGAAACTGCTTTGCATTTGTTGTGTAAATGTACTTGTGCGCAGCAAGTTCGGCATAAAATGGAAATGACTTTGGGTCAGATTATTATGATTCCACATGAAATAGAGCAACAGATTTTGCAAGAAGGATTGCTCTGGTTAAAGTTTTGCTCGAAAGTTTGATAGATGTTTTTTAATTTTTTTTTCTTTGTATGATTGCTTGATGCATAATTATATTGGTATAAGATGTACTAAACATGTAAGCTGTTTAATAAATACCATTGACAGACACTGCCAAGGTTTGCAAAAAAAAAAAAAAAAAAGACTACGTACGGTGGATGGATACTAAATTAGTAAATTTTGATGATCGGCGTCAACCCCTTTCCAAACTTTATTTCGTTTCTAGGAAGAATTACAAATGATCCGAGTTTCACAAGAGAAAAATGCGGTGACCAAAATATTTTATTAAAATTGGACGAAATTAATGTACACTTATCAAATTTTCTCTATTTGATAAAAAAAAATCTAAACTTGATTTTTGATAGAAAACATCTAAAAATGTAGAAATGTTGCTAGACATGATTCTAATTTTCCCTTGAATTATTTTTTATTTTTGCAGATCCTTTAAAGAAAATTAGAAAAGGCACAGATCGATGAATACGAAGTTGAAATTGGGTGCAGTTTTGGATGAATCCGTATTCTTCTAGTCTAGGTAACATAATAAGATATTAAGAACAATTAGTTCTCATTAAAGCGAATGGAGTTTGGTGTATTCGACGACAGGGATCCGTTTTAAGATTCGTGTCAAAGTTAAAACTGACGATTCAGATCTAATTGTTTTCGGTCAGGTTTTGCACTGGATACGAATTCGTTTTGGACAAGTTATTACCCGTGACAGGCCTTGGCCGGTTGGCCCGGCATTTTTATTCATAACCAAAAAAATAAATAAAATATTATTAATAACCGGCCCTCCGAAAATATTTTATCCATGCCCAAATCGCCTCCTGGGGGGCGGTTTACCTCCCACCAAACCGCCTCCCCATGGGGCGGTTTACCCCCCACCCAACCCGCCCCCTGGGGGGGCGGTTTACTAATTTTTTTTTTTTTTTTAATGCGATGATGGATGGATTATTTACAATTATGTTTATAATTTATGTATTTTATAATATTATGTATTTGTTTATATTTTTAATACGATGGATTTTATGATTTGTGAATAGTTTAACAATAACACATGATATGGATAGATAACAATAATTGTTTTGTAATATTATGTTTGTTTGAGCAGATTGAATTTATTACTTGAATTTTAAAAATAAAGATTTGAATACATAATACATGATATGGATAGATAACAATAATTGTTTTTTTTTTATCTAAGCAATGCACTGATTCATTAAAAAAAATATTAGTGTGATCTCATTGTCTATGCCAAAACACCCGTCATTTTTATCCATGCCCATCAAAACTTACATTTCATTGAAATTAAAGTTTTATAAATTTTTATATGTTTCTTTGAAATTAGATAGTAAAATATATAATTTAGTTTATTAGAAGGACTAAAACAAATAATCCGGATCAATGTTTTTCAGATCAGGTTTTTCGCGGCTGTAAGAAAAAGTAAAATATTTCATTGTGTGTTATTAGAAAAAATAAAACAACCATAACTTAAAAAAAAATGAAATGGATCAAGGGTCGGAAACATCGTTTTTTTTTTAAAACTTTAAACGGTCATATCTTTTGCTAGGAAAGTCGGATTTACGCGTATGACCCCAATTCGAAAATGGGAGGAGGTGACGGTGGTGACCGTCACCCGGGGTTAACCGCGGATATCCAGAAAAATCAGAATCGCCAAAAAACATTGTTTAGTGCCTCAAAAATTAAGTTTAAGATTTTGAGTATCTTAATTGAATTTTTTTATGTTAAAAAATACTTTTTAGTACTGAGAAATGCACCAGTAGCAAGTGCAATTGCCACAGGAGAAGTCTCATACAAGCATTTTGTCTTCTGGTTTGATTTCAAGGACTGAAAGGTATATGCTCTAGTAAACCTGTAATTATAATATAGTTTACTAGTTCCGTTGATTCTAAGAAGCGTAGGAGTCTCTTTGCAAATTAGTAGTCTAGATAGGAACATTATATGAAATATATCACCTGATTTTGTCTTCAAAATATAAAGCATGTTTAGATACTAAACAAATTTTAAATTGTTCATTAGAAACAATTATCTATATATTAACAATCATTACTTCATTAGTTATGTGTTCACACAAATAAAGAATTCATCAACATTATCACTTTGAAATTTGTTACTATTAACAACCATCAAATGTTTTTTAAGGTTTACAATTAATAGTTCGTCATTGTTCAATTATATTATCTATTTAATTGTGTGTATACATACATAAGTAGACAAATTAACTATTTGCTCTTAAAAACCGACTAATTAGACTAATGACATTTTTCTTAAATAGACTACATATTTTTTATTTTTTTAATAAAAGGTATAATGGATATTTTATAAATTTAAAATAAGCTTTAACAGACAAAGGGATTAAAATGAGTAAATTTGTAAGTGTTTAAAGTTTAAAAGAATAAATATGATATTATGAAGTTTAGACAAGAAATACGTAATATTGACAAATCATAAATCATAAAATCCATCGTATTAAAAATATAAACAAATACATAATATTACCAAATATGATATTATGAAATCATAAATCATAAATATGATATTATGAAGTTTAACCCTGCATTCACTTATGTTTTAAACTATTCACAAATCATAAAATCTATCGTATTAAAAATATAAACAAATACATAATATTATAAAATACATAAATTATAAATATAATTATAAATAATCCATCCATCATCGCATTAAAAAAAAAAAAAATTTAGTAAACCGCCCCCCGGGGGGGCGGGTTGGGTGGGGGGTAAACCGCCTCCTGGGGGGGCGGTTTGGGTGGGGGGTAAACCGCCCCTCCAGGGGACGGTTTGGGCATGGGTAAAATATTTTCAGGAGGCCGGTTATTAATAATATTTTATTTATTTTTTTGGTTATGAATAAAAATGCCGGCCGGTTGACCCCATCCAATCCAAAGGGCTACAATTAAAATAAAATAAAAAGTGATGAAAATGCCACGGTTTAAAAATGCATGATCCGGTTGAATTCGACGTGGCAGAATTGAGATCGACTGCTCTCTCCCACTCATTCCTCTTCCTTCTCTCCGTCTCCACTCAATCCTTAATGCTAAATCCCTCTCTGAGACCATGCCACCAATTCCCTTCCCTTTTTTTCATCACTAGTAGTTAGTTAATTAACTAAGTACTCAATCAATGGCGTTGAAACTTGGCTCCCTTCCTCCCCACCTCTGCTCCTCTCCTACTAAAGCGAAGAACGCCTCCCTCTTTTGGGGCCGCTCCTTGGTACCTCCTCTTGCAGACGTGTCCTGTTCCTCCGCTTCACCAGGTAAGAAACTTTCGTTCTTTGTTCAATGTGATCCCTTGAGTTGTGTTTTCTTGTCAATTATGTTCCGGTGCTTTTGTTTTTTGTTCAATTGAATCTATGGCGCTGAAGGTTAGCTTGTAGGACCAAAATAGATACAAATAATTTTAACCAAATGCACTTGGAGATTATATTTATAATTAATTTCAGGCAAATCTTATGCAAGGCTGATTATTACGTGCACTGCTTAATTCAGGCAAATCTTATGCAAGACTGAGCATTACTTGCACTGCTCAGACAGTGTCAACAAGTATTTCACAAGGGACCCCTGTTAGACCAACAAGCATATTGGTCGTTGGGGCCACAGGAACTCTCGGCCGGCAGGTCGTTAGGAGGGCACTGGATGAAGGCTATGATGTCAGGTGCCTCGTCAGGCCCCGGCCAGCCCCAGCTGATTTTCTTCGGGATTGGGGCGCTGTAGTTGTCAATGTTAGTACCTTCTTTTTGTAATTAGTTTTAGCCTTATATATTCTATAACACTGACGAGCATGTGTGTTTGATACTTGAACTGTGGCCAACTATTAGGGAAAGGAAATCATTTAGTCTTAAGATCAGCATAGTGGGAAATAAACTCAGTATTCTTGCCATCTTGCTCTTATAATATGTTAAGCAAAGCACTCTAAATAGTTTAAATTGATTTAGGGAAAGGAATTTTTAACATATATTATTTGGGTAGCACATAAAACTAACATTTCTAGCATCTGTACATCTAATTAAATATTTATAAAAATATTTGTTCCAACAAGAAATTAAAATTGTAGATGAGTTATACCTTATTTAAACATGACATGTATCAAACTTGGACCAATTTTAAAATCGTTTAATCTTCCATCAAACAATTTAGAAATTTCTAACAATTTAACAGCTTTTGGTGGATGTCTAATCGAACTCTAAATTAACTCAAATTTGATACAGTCCTTGTATAAATAATGAAGAACACATCATCAATTTGAGTTTTGTAGTTTGAACAGTATTTTCTTTTCAAGAAATCAAACGGATGTATCATAAAAATTGGATGCTCGCTAGAATTACCCATATTATTCAACATAGATTTCTTTTGTTTTACAGTAAGCTTGTCATGTTATAGCTTCTCGATTCTTTTTGCATAATAAAAAATTTATGTGCACACTGACTATGTAATTTGATAAGGGAACTTATCTGGATGGATCAATTTGATGAATAGATCTTACTTACAATTAGTCCCTCTCTTCTTCTAACCAAGCAGGCAGATCTTAGCAAGCCAGAGACGATACCTGCCACTCTAGTTGGGATTCACACCATAGTTGACTGTGCAACAGGCCGGCCTGAGGAGCCTATCCGAAAGGTAAGTACCTTATTACGATTTATTTATGCAAATCCCCAATTTTGTGTTACAAGACTGCCGTAGCTCTCTAAAGGTGTTGTTTGCTTATTAGGTAGATTGGGAAGGAAAAGTTGCCTTGATACAATGCGCAAAAGCCATGGGGATTCAAAAGTATGTGTTTTATTCAATTCACAACTGTGATAAGCATCCTGAGGTTCCCTTGATGGAAATCAAATACTGCACTGAGAAGTTTCTTCAGGATTCTGGTCTGAACTACAACATAATTCGGCTATGTGGGTTCATGCAGGTATCTGGAACATTTTTGTGTAGTCAATGTTACCCTCTTTAGGTGTGTTGCACACAGAGCTAGAAATCAGAATTTAGTTGGGACTGGGAATTAATCCTTTGTATATGGCATTAGGGATATTTTTTGAATTTTGGGACATCAAAGGATGAATAGTATGATTTCATAAAGTTTTTATTTTTTTCTTCTGCTCTGCATATTGATATTACAATATTACAATTTTGAATAATTGTATTGATAGGGCCTGATTGGGCAGTATGCTGTCCCTATACTAGAAGAGAAGTCTGTTTGGGGCACTGATGCCCCTACTCGGATTGCTTACATGGATACTCAGGTGAAGATGACCTTTCTCTGCCTTTTTCCCTTTCTTCTTTTGTTACTTTTACTTTTTCTCTGGTGTCTCTTTTTCCCTTGTTTTAAGAAATGGATGTTGTTTTCTGGTGTTTATCAGTGCCTTCAGTTTTTGTTTAATTATTTTTTCTTCAACTATTAGATTTTTTATCGTTAGATAATTGACTTGTCATGCAGGATATAGCTCGGCTAACATTTATGGCAATGCGTAATGAGAAAACCAACAATAAGGTTATGGAGTTTGCAGGCCCGCGCGCATGGACTACCCAAGAGGTATAAAGAACTCTGTCAAACTAGAGCTGTTTGATGCATTTAAGTAGTAATAAAGTCTTCTCTCAACTCTTCCCCATTCCTGCAGGTAATTACACTGTGTGAGAGATTAGCAGGACAAGATGCAAATGTAACAACAGTTCCTGTTTCAGTCCTGAGATTTACTCGCCAGTTAACCCGCTTATTTCAATGGACCAATGATGTGGCTGATCGGTTGGCTTTTACAGAGGTAATCAATTATATTCAATGGCGGTAAAACAATGACCTAGACCATGAATAATTCTAAACCAAAAAGAGCATAGTCTCCATAACTCCAATTTTTTTTTTTTTTTTTTTTGAAAAAATTGACAGAAGCTGCCAATAACTCCAAAATTAAATTGACCAATTTTAGCTTGCTATGGAGATCAGTGGCACTATTTTTGCTATTACTTTGCTGGAGACTGCCAGCCTCTAAGCTTTAACGTTAAAGGTTAAAAGCTTGTCTTGGTAGTGATTTGCAGTGTATCAAAGTTATCTTTTTAGCCAGTGCATGATTGGTAGTGGTCATGTAAAATTAGTAGATTGGAGAACATTGGTAAAGTTTCTCTATGTTAGGATAGAGCTTCTGGGTACTTTCTGTAAGACACCACCCTGGTTAGGCTTCTTTTGGGCTTTTCTGATGGAAAAGATAAATTGCTTGGTGAAATCTGACACTAAATTCCTTTCTTCTAGGTTTTATCTAGTGATACTGTTTTCTCAGTTCCCATGACCGAGACCTATAACCTTTTAGGAGTTGATCAAAAGGACATTGTAACATTGGAGAAGTACCTCCAGGATTATTTCAGCAACATTTTGAAGAAGCTCAAGGATCTAAAGGCTCAGTCTAAACAGATGGATATATTTCTCTGACGAGGTTCTTTTGGTTGTCTCATCAGGGGTTGTCAAACTAATTAGGTGCATATTAGCAATTAAATTGTATTCTTCCTTTCTGTTATACTGTATTCTCGGTTACATATGTTACATGATTTGGCCTATTTGATGTATAAAGTTCTACATGACTACATCCATTCTGAGATGAGAATGCTGAATTTTTTGTTCGTTCTCTCTTAATGTTCAAGGCTTCCTTTGCATGGAAGAATCACTGTCGAGCGGAATTCAGTTCTTCTTTTTTCTTCAGAACTCGGAAGATAATATAGCAAAATGTATTAAGATTAAAAACAACAACAAAATATAGTGGAATTAAGGAAGAAGAAAAGAAAAATGGATTTGTAGGAAAATGAAAAGTAATTACCACTTTAGATGAATTTGATCATATTACCTTTTATATTGTATAGTTTACAGAATATGAGATTAGATATGAAAACTATCATTAAATTTTTAAAGGCCTTCCTGTGAAGTGCTAAATCACTATATCGAAGAATTCAAATTTTCTATAAGATCAAGGTACTAGATCAGTACCTATTCAAAATAGAAAACTGTATGGTTATGTGATAGGGCATGTTTCCAAGTCTCTAACTTAAAGACTTTCTACGACTATGAAATAATCTAGACTCGGACCTCTAAGGGGTCAGTTCGGAATCAATATAAAAGTCTGGGGCCGGTTAAAAGCTAAGCCTAATAAAACAAGCCTCATGGCCACAAAAGATACGGTTTTCTAACTGACGTTAGCATGCGCCGCTTGATGTGGAGTAACCGACCTCACGAGCTCTCTTAACCGCTTCCACGATCTTCCGACCGACACGGGATAGCGGTTAAAGAATGGCCTATATAAGCCAAAAATATCTATAGAGCGAGGATCGAATTTTTTGCTTACCCAATACTAAGAGATATCGCATAGGTTAGAGTTTGAATATCTCTAATCGTCACCTCGTTTCTTAATCCAATTACAAACCTCTTCGTTATTATGTTCTATTGTGTCTGATGGTTGCTAATTTAGGAAATTGTTAATTGTAGGAGGTTGAAGTCCTATAATTAGCTATGATTTTTTCTTTACAACCGTCAAAATAGAAACATAACCTAAAATACTTGTTTGCAATTGACAGACTGCTTACTATTTAGTAACCTTTTAAAGTCGGCCCGAATTGAGAAGCGGCCTAGAACCAAGAAGAGAAAGAGAGAAAGAAAGAAAGAAGAGCAGCTTCTGCTGGGCGGGCGGGGAACGGAGTAATGGAGGAGTATAGGAGAAGCATAGCTAGCAAGGAGGAAGAAGAGAGAGGCGGCACTTCGGCGCTTGTGGGTCCCTCTAGGCGATCACTCCGTCCGTGGGCGCGGCCCGCTCCGTACACCCCTTCTCCCAGGCGCTTCGTCGCCGATTTCCTCTCCAAGCCATCACCTCCGATCCGCTCTCTTCTCGACACCCCTCGCACCTCTCTTCCTCGCCTCCACGGTTCGTTTCCTCTTGCCTCTTGTTTGAAAGCTGGTTCATGTTATTTTGTTTACTACTTGTGCGAACGATTTTGATGATTTGTGTTGTTTTTCTCCTTCTCAGATAATGCTAGTGCTTCTACCCTCGGACGAAATCAAAATTCTGGTAATAGTACTCATCAACTCTTGCAAGAAAATGACATAGTTTCTGTAGAATTCCGTGAAGTTGCAGAAATCGAGAATTACTTGAAAGCGAGGACTT
Source organism: Carex arenaria (assembly GCA_964058825.1). Taxonomy (NCBI): domain Eukaryota; kingdom Viridiplantae; phylum Streptophyta; class Magnoliopsida; order Poales; family Cyperaceae; genus Carex; species Carex arenaria. The sequence goes on along the minus strand of CAXKVW010000044.1, from coordinate 95,973 downwards.
TTTCCAGGCAAGCGGGGTCTTTCTTACCATTTTTCCTTCATAACTAGAGCTTTTATTGCGTAGTTTTTTTTTCCCTAGGAAGTTTAAATATGAACCTCCTTTTAGTAACTAATTTCATATTGCTGGAACAAATATGGATATTACGCCTAAAATGTTAACTTGTTTTATATTCCATCCTTTGTTGTTGTAGAGATGAGGTAGCTCACCTCGTCGAGGTTATTAGGTCAAGAACTCCTGCTCTTAATAATGTTGCTGCACTTTCTATTACAAAATCTCCAAATTCTATTAAATCTGAGTCAAAGCAACCTGGGTTGTTGGCACATAGAACGATAACTTGGAAGCCCGGTGATTCTGTTTACTCAAAGGTAAGATGCATTACAAAATGAATAATTTTAGATTTTATTCCCATCTTCATCTTTTACTTTCCTATAGTAGAAGGGGTATCAAATTAGTTTTGCAACCTTTGTTCTTGGTTTTGTGCAGGGTAATTAAAACTGTTTCAGTCCTTTCTGGTTGCGGCATGTATCAGTTGAATTTTCAGTTGGTACCAGTTGATCCCCTTTTGTCCATAACTTGATATCCTTATTCGCTTGTCTGATTTTTTGATATTCTTATAATATGTGGTCTTAAGCTCAGAAGAAATACGGAAACTAATGCTGTTTTTTCAATGAGGATCAAGACAACAATACATTTTGAAATTGCAGTCCTCATTTGTCATATCTTACTTGGATTCATGTTTTCTGTGTGTAGGCAAATGCTCTTGGCTGTACGCCAATTGAAATAGCCAAAGCATACATGAGAGATCTTAGTTCATCAAGAGCTGACAGTGGTTATCAAACAAGAACGTCTAGAGATGCTGAGAATTCTTTGGAGAAACATGACAGCAATAATAAATTGCGCATTTGTTGGCCTGGTGCTATTTTACCAGGTAACAACAGTAGCTGTAGCACTCCTCAGTCAAGCAGAGGAAATACAGTTCAGGATGCCACCCCATCCCGCACTCCTTTTGCTGATTCGCATTTTTCGAGGTCAACTTTCAAGGTAACAATTCTAAAAGCTTTTTTAATTTCTGTATTGTGGCTGTGTTTGCATGTATTGATAAAACCTACTTACAGATTAAGAGTGACATAGATAGTTATGATCTGTTTTCCACGGGAAGGAAGAGACGGTTGACAACATTAGACGGGGCAAAGGTATTGTCACACGTCTCTTTTACATATATCATACTTGAATATTACACATTACACTCATAGATTACTTGAACATTTGCTGTGCCAAGTAGCCAGAAAAAGGATTTTGATGTAATTTTTTTTAACTTGTTGGGTATTTCTAAAGATATTTTATCAGTATTTTTTTTTGTAAAAAGGCAATCACTCACTATTATCTTGATTGCAGAAAACATATATCTTGTTTATTTTTCCTAAAAGAGATGTGTTAAATGGTTAAGGAGTAATTAATGGAGTCGTGTTCCAGGTTTTGGAAGTATGTTTCTGGATAAGTTTGTACCTTCCATAGTTTATGTTTAGTTCGGCTAGTCATTATATAAACATGTTGTTTAGTTCATCTTATCCTCAATGAATGACCAGTTAGTTGGGATTTTAGAGAAATTGTGGTGAAGGTAAAACTGTAAAAGGAAATAGGAGAAGAGCAGCTTAATTAAGTGGAACCAATCATCATGATTGCCCCCAACATAAGGCATAAACAATTTAATCTGTTGGGGTTGTTAAATTAGAGGTATGTTGGTCATTTCTTCTTTGCATTGAAATTCTCAGTGCTTAGCTTAGTTACAGGTTATTGGGCTTGTAGTGATAAATAAGAGCATTTATTTTTCTTCTCCTTTTTGCATATGCGGAAATTCCTAGTTATAAAAAAAAAACTAATTCTAGTGTTGCTTAAAACTATGCCTAAATTAGGAATCTTCTAAAATACTCTCTCTTAAGCTAGTCATTAATGCTTGATGTACTGACACCTTTTTCCTGTATCTCTTTATTTTTCTCTTGGATTTTCACATGTACAGAATCAAAAAGCAAAATTGCAAGATGATACAACTTCAAAATTTGCTGATCCTGAAGACAATAGAGAAACTATGTTGATGACCTTCACGCAAAAAGGAGCCTATCCCATAAATAGGTCACATCACACTCCCCAGAGCTCACTAGGAAAGGGTGAAAATGAATCAGCAGTCAATGGGGCCAGTTCTTTGTGGGTACATAATCACAGGTCAACTGAGACAGCTCATAAAATACTTAGCCACCTGGAAAGAGCCGCCATTCCCTCTTCTTTGGAGAAGCCGCCTTTGCAGAGGCAAACAAATAGGGAAATACCATCTCAGCCTCTCCTTCTCAAAAATAAAATGCAAGAAAGTTTCCAAGGGACCGGGAGTAGCAACCAGAAAATGCCAGATGCCAACTTGGTACTACATTTTGGTTGACATAGTTAAATTTCCTTGTGAATTCGATTGGGTTTCATTTCTAGCCTACCCCAACTTGTTTGGGACTAAAGGCATTTTTGTTGTTATTGCAGAATGCTAGGAGTGTTTTGCATATCTGCAACTGACAAGCTATATTCTTAGATGCTATGAGGTTTTTCATTTTTCCCGCTAACACTCGACATTCTTATGTTATGTGTCGGTAACCCTAACTAAAATTAAGCTTAGTTGAGGTAAAAGTGGGTAAAATTTGTTCCTGGCCTTATTGTATTGACATGAAAATATTGGTTCATAACCTGTCTGTCCAAAGTTTGATCTAATATTAGATTTTTCTTGCTTGATTTTCTTGATTATGATAGGTGTCAGATTTTTTTTTGTATTCTTTTAATGTGTTAAAACATGCATGCCTTTTACCCATCATCTAAAAGTTCAGTAAAAAAGCAATTTGTGATTTTATTGTTAAATTTTGTAGGATGCTGCTGCTTCTAAATCTGATACTACGGCGACAAAGCAAAATTCTGACATCGGGGGCTTCGGGTTCACATTTCCTGTGCCTGCAGTGCACACTACATCTTGTGAGCCACCTCCAACTCCTACAATGCCTTCTCCCTCTGCACTGCCAGTCAGTGTTAAAGAACCAGCAGTACCAACTTTCAGCTTTGGGTCATCTGGTTCTTCGTCTCGCCTTGTCTTCTCTTTTGGTTCTCCTGACAATACTTCGACAACTCTGGATGAGGAGCCACCAACCTTCACTTTTGGGTCCAAGAAGAAACGCTTATCTTTCAGCTTTCCCGAGAACGGTGCTGTTTGCTATTAGCATCTATCTAATTATTTGAATTGCAATTTATTCTAGGAGAGATGTTTCATCAGTGCTGTGCTAAGCAGTAGTTATTATGCATACTGGTAATGGGAATTAGTGGGTGTCGGAAATCTGCATGCCTCTTTTGTTTTTCTGGCAGATGATTTTGTCACAACTCAAATAATGCTTGGTTAATCTCTCTCTCTCTCTCTCTCTCTCTCTATAATGAAAGATTGAACATGATTACATTTTTGTTCTGAAAAATTGGACATTCTCTTGAAGGCTTCAAATGTTGAATCTGCTGTTATACCAGTGTTTGCCTGTCAGTAAAATTGCCAATTTCTGATTTGGTACAAGGAACTTTATTGTAGGATGTTTGTAACACATGTACATGTTCTAGCATATTAAATCTTGTATGGCTGATACAGTACCTCTTGATTCTTATGAATGAAAACAAATGTATAGTACGCCTTGATTTTTTCCAAAGAGAGTACTGATATAGTGCCTTTTGATTCGTCTCCTTATTTCGACCACCATTTATGATTGTGGGCATTCACATGATATTGGGTTTCATCATGGTAGCTCAAAATGAGGGTACAAATTAAGGAACCTGGGGAGCAAACAACATGCGATACACTAGATGCTATTTGTAACACTTGATTGCTTCTGGTTTTTTCTTCGCGTTCATTTTTACATAAATAGGCTTAAAAGGGAACTACTTCGCATTTGGAATGGATTTACTCCCACTAATAGTACATTTCTCCTCTGTTTTTATTGGTTTCCTTTTTTTTTTTTCCCTTTTCCCCGTGCAACCATTGAAGTAGTCAAAGAGCGGATAGGAGTAGGTCCGATGGGCATCGGACCTACTTTTAGGTTCGATGAGCTCTAACACCGTACGATTATCATTGAGATTTGTGCGCACGGAAATTGAAAAATACTTGCACGGATTTTAATGAGTTCGCACGAATCTTGATGCAGATCTGATGGTCATTTCATCCATCGAAAAAGGTAGGTCCGATGGGCATCGGAACTACTCTCAATTCGTCAAAGAGTTGCATCCAGTGAAAATCTTGAAGCCTTTTTTTTTAAGGTCAGTTGGCCTTTAGCCTCTGACAATTTCATTAATAAGAAAGAAGCTGTTTTTACCGCCTAGCTAATTACTAGTTGTTAAACCTACTAACTAAAACTACCACATAAAAAAAAAGTAATTGCCTGCAATTTTATCTCGTCTACTTACTGAATCTCTCTCTCTGTCCCCTCTATATTCTGTGGTACCAGTTTTGAATTTCAGTACCGATATCACTGATCATCGTCGCCACCTCTTTGGACTCTTGTAAGAAGAGTTCTGTTTCGTTCACACCACAAATCCCAATATGCTGTCGCGCACACCGTATACCATAGCTGTTGTAATGACGGTTGCAGGTTTTCCCTGTGGTTCCACCAAAATTCTGGAGCATCTCATGGTTACCAAAATGCTGGGATGTTGAGTTGTTGTAATAAGCCCCTCCAAACTCATCTCGAGTAGCTGCATTGGTATAGGATGTGATCCCTTGTTTCCAATCTGTTATCAATGAAGCCTTTCTTGTTCCTTTTTTTTTTTCTTTCTAATTTTCCAATTTACGTATATTATATGCATGTATTTCATTTTTTTTCCTAATCATGTACTTTTTTTTTATTTAGTGCAATTTCATAGGAAAAGATCTTCTAAAAATATTGAATGAAAGAAATCCTTCGGGAATATGGTGAATTTCATTGACTTCTTCAAGAAATCTAAATGGTGATATTTGAGGTCTATAGGAAACGAACTTGTTCATTCTATTTGCATTCATCAAATTGTATCAGGCTCAATTTTGGATCAAATTTTCTAGTGTGGGTCTTAGATCAGATGGATCTCAATTTGTTACACTCTATGTCGTTCCAGCCTTCTTTGGGATTGATTCTTTCGAACATCTACACATATGCTTCCCTGGATAAAAAAAAAGAGAAAATTGACTGTCCATGACAACTTACCCTTGGTATTAGTTTATACTGCAACAGAACTGAAAGTATTATCGAGTATTCTATACTTGTTTGTTCACATATGTTAGACAATACATCAAATTCAATCAAGGATCCACAAAATTGATTGAAGCAAAAAATCATTTTATAATTCTGATTCAAGTACCTTTTACTGTACACTTGTATCTAGTACAAAATTTACAAGGTACATAAATTCAACAGAGAAACTCTACATTGGATAAGATGCCGAAAAAGGCATTCTAGTCTGCTATCCAAGCCTTCAACGTTACATAACAAAGAAGCAATGTCAAAGATACCATCACTTTTTTCTAATTTGTAGGCTGCACTCTGCTTGTGAAGCAATTTGGAGGCCAGGGACCACTTGCTACACTTTTGCTCGATAGTTTGTTCAGCGAAAGAGAAAAACACAGCTTGCAAAAGAGAAAAGGTAAGCTCTCTAGCCTCCATTATAAGGGAAGCACAAGCCAAAGATCCTCCATCCAAAGATTCACTCTTTCTGGAATTATGCTTCTTAACATCCTTGCATGCCTTCTTTACCAGGTTCCTCAAGTATTTCACACTGCTTTTTGAACCCATTGATTCACCTCTTCTGATTGATGATTCTTGATTTTGGATGTAACATTTCATCGCATCCAAATTCTCTCTTGAAGTGCTGCAGATGTCCAGCAACTTGATTGACTCTTCGAGTTCTTGGTCGATCCATCTCCTCTGTTGCCATTGTGAGAGGCAGTTTTGGTTGCTAGACATGTAGAGGACATCATTGATGCACTCATAAACATGCCCGACGGCCTTGATTGCATCAAGCATTATTTCGTAAGTGAGGGAAGAAGACCCCACATAAGCTCTTACTTTGTTGAGCTCTTCTTCCGCCTTGAGCACAAATGAATGCGACTTTGAGGGCAAGCTGTTGGATCGGGAGTGACAAGCCATTTTTTGGAACTGTTTGTTAAACGAAAGAGGCTCTTTCTGGTGATTGATATTGGAAAACTACCAGAGGAGAGGAAGGTATGATGAGTTTGATGAGATCCCTTGCCTTGCATCTGCTTATATACCAAATTCACAAATTACGACGAGCAGACAACAAGAATCTCATGAAGTAAGGTCAACACAATACACATGTGCCGCCAACAGAGGCTCTCTCTTATCCAGGTCAGTATTGCAAGTTTGTAATAGATCTAACCAACAGTTTACTTATCAAAATCTATTGAATAATTAGAAAGATTCTATTTGTCTAGTTGTTGGGTCCAGTTAAATGCTAACAGAGTATTTCTCTTAGGACACAAAAGAAGCAGGTTGCAGGCGTGCAAATTCTTTGTTTACAGCTCTAATTTCAAGGGAAGTGGGTTGGTTCACCTGAGTTGTCATGTTTCGTGCATTAATTGATAGCAGCATGTCTAGCAACAACAAATCTTATTATTATTTTTTTATTAGATTTGAATTTTTGAAAGAGATGAGAGATGCACCGACGCACCGTGCATGGAGGTAGAGTGGAGAAAGAAAGATAACTTGGCGAATCAAGGATGAGAAGAACATGCTACGTTTAAAAAAATGAGTATATGCTTACAATAACCAAAAGAAATATAGGAGAAAGTTCATCAATTCAACGTCTAAATCATGGTGTGTCACTTATTTTCTTCTCTACTTTTGAATATAAATGCGAAATATCGGTTTTAGAAATTACTTAAAAAATGGGATACTTTGCTGCCTTTATTTTATTTATTATTTTATCAAGAGTAAACAGTATATACCTACCCTTCTTTTAATTTAGTAAATTAAAATAAGCTCAAACTGTCCAATTATATTTAATCATTGTTCCTTGCAACTATGAGTTATGCTTCTGTACACTTTTTATATAACGGCTAATAAAGAAAAGGAAAATTACAAGCTACAAATTTTCAAAAGGGAAACTGATTTGTATTGGACGAGATGACGGAACAAAGTTACATCTGTGTTGTTGTTTTTTTTTTTTCTGTTTTTTGTTTCCTTGTGTTTGTGCTATATGATAATACAATACTGTAAAATGATGTTTTAATTGTTTAATTAATTATTTGATAGCCACTGTCAAGTTTTTCGAAAGAGAGAGATTTAGAAACAAGATAAGCCAGGGGATAACTTTATCAAAGGATAAGCGCTATTTCTATTTACTAGTATTGTGACCGTGCGTTGCAATGAAAACATATTATAAAATTGAATATAATATGGAGATATCTTTTTGTTTGACATTCACACAAAATTAAGAAAAAAAATATTAAATGAAAATAAAAGGCACACACAAAAAAATCAGAAATTGAAATAATAAATAACAATAAAAGAAACAACAAATAGAAAAAATAGATCAAATATAACATGAAAAAAGTTCTTGAAGTATCATTGCCAGTGTGATCCTCTTCAATATAGTGTAACATTTATGAAAATGAACAAACAAATACGAAAAATATATTAATTTAAAAATGAACAATATTTATGAAAATGCACATATTAAAACAGCGAGCATAGAGTATTTTCTTACTTTTAACCAACAAAAGAATGACAGCCTCTGCCTTTAAAAAAAAATCTGCCAAAGAATTATGTTGTTGGAATATTACTCAAATCATATAATAACTAAAGAGGACAATAATTCGACAAAAAATTGATAATCTTCATTTAAATTAATAAACGAATTTAGTTAATATGCTAAAAAAAATAATTAATTAAGCTGCATTTTTTCTGGACTAGAAGATCAATATTTCCTATAATCTCTTAACTAATAAAAAAAAATACAATATTTCCTATATCCTCTCATATTTATGAACACTCTACTATATGCATGTTTCATAAAATTATATATATTTTTTGTTGAAAATTTTCATTCTCTGTACAATATTTTTAGAACTTGCAGGTTTAATGAATCCATTTATTTCATAAGATATGTTATAAATACATGAATAAGAGAAAATGAAGAAATAAGGAAATAATTTAATTACATGAATCAAAAATAGATTTAAGGAGGAATAAGAAAACATATCGCTAAAGATTCATTCTGACAAACTATATAATAGTATGTGTGGCGAGTATATTTTTAACTAAATTTAGACTTCTACACATAAAATAGATGTATTTAATCAAAAGAAGATATATTATGTGATTGGAGGGCCGATATTAAATCTAAAAATTCATCTTTCAATCTTAGCTGTTGACGGATCAGGACAACTACGTGCATTATACAAGAATGGAGATATCTAAATTTTAGATGTGTGCTTGACAACATATTTGGAGATCGTTATAATTAACTTAAAAAGAATAAAATTCTCTCTGATAAAAAATGTGTATTGGCTGAGCAAAATGTATTGGTTCCCCACTACATAAATATAATATACATACAATAATTTAGGTTTTGTGGCACAATCCATCAATTAAAAACCGTTATAAATAAATCGAACTGTGAGTCAAAATACGGTGAATTGATCTTTATTGAGAGATCCATTGGAAATTCTTGGTCTGTTATCCTAACATTTTCATCAAGAATTCTTTTTCTGCCTTAACATAAGCTTCACAGAGTTAAAAAAAAAAACAAATTCTCAACGTGTTCTTTCACATATGTTTCAGCTAGAAATGAAAACTAAAATCAAGGATCCACAAACATGGTATGGAAGCTGAAAATAATTTTATAATTCAACTTTTTAAGTATTTTTTACTATATACTTGTATCATTTACAAAATTTACAAGGTACATAAATTCAACAGAGAAACTCTACATTGGATGAGATGCCGAAAAAGGCATTCTAGTCCACTATCCAAGCCTTCAACATTAGTTAACAAAGAAGTAATGTCGAGGACACCATCAATATTTTGCCCTTCGTGTGCTACACTCTGCTTGTGAAGCAATTTGGAGGCTAGGGACCGCTTGCTACACTTTTGCTTGATAGTTTGTTTAGCGAGAGACGAAAAAACAGCTTGCAAAAGAGAAAAGGTAAGCTCTCTAGCCTCCATTATAAGGGAAGCACAAGCCAACGATCCTTCATCCAAAGATTCACTCTTTTTGGAATTATGCTTCTTAACATCCTTCCATGCCTTCTTTACCAGGTTGCTCAAGTCTCTCACACTGCTTTTTGAACCCATTGATTCACCTCTTCTAATTGATGATTCTTGATTTTGGATGTAACATTTCATCGCATCCAAATTCTCTCTTGAAGTGCTGCAGATGTCCAGCAACTTGATTGACTCTTCGAGTTCTTGGTTGATCCATCTCCTCTGTTGCCATTGTGATAGGCAGTTTTGGTTGCTAGACATGCAGAGGACATCATTGATGCACTCATAAATATGCCCGACGGCCTTGATTGCATCGAGCATTATTTCGTAAGTGAGGGAAGAAGACCCCACATAAGCCCTTAATTTGTTGAGCTCTTCTTCCGCCTTGAGCACAAATGAATGCGACCTTGAGGGCAAGCTGTTGGATCGAGAGTGGCAAGCCATTTTTAGTAGTACCTTAATTGGAAGGGCTTCTTTCTGGTGATCGATATTGGAAAACTAAGAGAGAAGAGGAAGGTGTGATGAGTTTGATGAGATCCCTTGTCTTGCATCTGCTTATATACCAAATTCACTAATTATGACCAGCAGACAACAAGAATATCATGAAGTAAGGTCAGCACAATACACATGTGCTGCCAACTGAGGATTGAGGATCTCTCTCTTATCCAGGTCTGTATTGCAACAGATCTACCAACAGTGATCACTGGACAAAATATTTAGAATAATTAGAAAGATTCTACTTGTCTACTTGTTGGGTTTACATATATGCTAACAGAGTAGTTCTTTTTAGGGCACAAAGCAAACAGGTTGCGGGCGTGCAAATTCTTTTGTTTACAGCTTTCAAGTGAAGTGGGTTTGTTCACGGGAGTTGTCATGTTTCGTCCATTGATAGCAGCATATGTCTAGCAAGAGCAGATCTTTATGGTTTTTACTTTTTATTTTGTTTGATTTGAAATTTTGAAAGAGATGAGGGATGCACCGACTTACAAGGTAGAAAGGAAAAACAATAATGACTTGGCTAAGCGGGGATGAGAAGAGCAGGCAACATTTTTGGCCCAGTTTTTGCTGCATTGGCTTGTAAGGACCAAAGCTCTTGCTCACACAAAAGGATCCTGCAGTTATATATAATTTACATTACTTTTACTGCTATTATTATTCTTATTATTATTGTTATTATAATAATTTTTATTTATTATATAAATATTATTACTCTTAATTAACTTCTTTCCTTCTTGCTTTTTCATTTTTTTTTTTCTTTAAGAGATTCTTAAATAGTGTTTTTACTGAAGAATAGATACATGTGCCCGAGATTTTTTTTCATAACCATTAAAAAAATTTAATAAAAATAACTAGAAATCAAATTTAATTTTAAAAATAACCAAACTGTCCCACTGTGGGACAGTTTGGTACTGCTACAATTTCTTTTTATTATTATTCAGATTTTTTTTATAGCAGACCGGTTTGGCACTGCTACAGTTTTTTTTTAGGATCTTAATATTTTCATCTAAAAATGTTCAATTTTATAGCAAACAAAAATATTCAATCTTACACTATGCCCTCAATTGATTTTTTTAAGATCTTAATATATTCATTTAAAAATAGAAATTGAAAAATATTCAATTTTATAACAAAAAAAAATGTTCATTCTTACAATATGTTCTGAATTGTTTTTAAGAAGTTAATATCTTCATTTAAAAATGGGAAATGAAAAGTGTTGAATATCATAGCAAACAAAAATGGGAAATTGAATATTTTTAGATGACCATGGTTAAGATTTCTATTACTGTACATGACCATGGTAAATGTTTTAAGTTTTCTTAGGATCATGGTTAACATTGAACATTTTTAAGATTATTGTAGTCTAAAGTATTTTTGTTTGCTATAATATTCAACACTTTTTATTTCTCATTTAAAAATGAAGATATTAAAAAAAAATTGAGGATATAGTGTAAGATTAAACATTTTTGTTTGCTATAAAATTGAACACTGTTCAAATATTACAGGAGTGATTTGAGCAATCATTATAAAAAAATTTAAGAAAAAAAATCCTGAAAAATTGAAACAGGTCATTGGAACACAATTGTTAGAAGTTTTCCTGGCATGCTGATATCTTAATCAAATCCTTGATGCCTTCTTCATTCATTCTTGTCATTGCAAAGGGCAATTGTATCCAAATTAAATGAGTTCCTTATAGAACAATAATGAACTTCTGACAGAAATTCTTGAAATTAATCAAGTAAAACTAAGAGCAAAGTGTCACAATATATTTAAACTATTTAACTTGCAACTTTGAGATCAATTGAGGCTTCTGCTTGCCAGGTAACTCTTACCAGCAAGATGATTAATTATTCATGTGGTGCCAACTGAGGCTTCCGTTTGCCAGGCAACCCTTACCAGCATGATGATTATTCATTAACAGAAAGTTTTTGTTCTTCTTGTCGATTGAACTGCTTGTTTTGTTTAAGCAACCATGTGTTTACAGAGTGGCTCTTTCATGCCATAGAACAAACAGGTCGTGAACGTGCAATTTTGTTTTCCGTTTCCCTTGAATTAATTGAATAATAACGTGATACTACACAAAAATTCTTCATTAGTAGTTCCATCTGAAATTCTTGATCCGTTAACCTAAAATTTTCATCGAGAATTTCTTTTTGTCTTCACATAAGATTCGCAAGGTCAAACAAGGAAAATTTTCTCTCGACATCTTTGTTCACATAAATTTCAGATATGACATGAAAATTCAATCAAGGATCCACAAAAATGATATTGAAGCAAAAAATCATTTTATAATTCTGATTCATGTATTTTTTTTTTTTACTATACACTTGTATCATTTACAAAATTTACAAGGTACATAAATTCAATAGAGAAACTCTACATTGAATGAGATGCCGAAAAAGGCATTCTAGTCCACTATCCAAGCCTTCAACATTAGTTAACAAAGAAGTAATGTTGAAGACACCATCAATATTTTGCCCTTTGTATGCTGCACTCTGCTTGTGAAGCAATTTGGAGGCTAGGGACCACTTGCTACACTTTTGCTTGATAGTTTGTTCAGCGAAAGAGGAAAACAAAGCTTGCAAAAGAGAAAGGGTAAGCTCTCTAGCCTCCATTATAAGGGAAGCACAAGCCAAAGATCCTCCATCCAAAGATTCAGACTTTCTTGAATTAGGGTTCTTAACATTCTTGCATGCCTTCTTTACCAGGTTTCTCAAGTCTCTCACACTGCTTTTTGTAGCCTTCGATTCACCTCTTCTAATTGATGATTCTTGATTTTGGATGTAACATTTCATCGCATCCAAATTCTCTCTTGAAGTGCTGCAGATGTCCAGCAACTTGATTGACTCTTCGAGTTCTTGGTCGATCCATCTCCTCTGTTGCCATTGTGATAGGCAGTTTTGGTTGCTAGACATGCAGAGGACATCATTGATGCACTCATAAACATGCCCGACGGCCTTGATTGCATCGAGCATTATTTCGTAAGTGAGGGAAGAAGACCCCACATAAGCCCTTACTTTGTTGAGCTCTTCTTCGGCCTTGAGCACAAATGAATGCGGCCTTGAGGGCAAGCTGTTGGATCGGGAGTGGCAAGCCATTTTTAATAGTACCTTAATTGGAAGGGCTTCTTTCTGGTGATCGATATTGGAAAACTAAGAGAGAAGAGGAAGGTATGATGAGATTGATGAGATCCCTTGCCTTGCATCTGTTTATATACCAAATTCACTAATTATGAAGGCAGACAACAAGAATATCATGAAGTAAGGTCAACACAATACACATGTGCTGCCAACTGAGGAGGGAGGATCTCTCTCTTATCCAGGTCTGTATTGCAACAGATCTACCAACATCACTTGACAAAATATTTTGAATAATTAGAAAGATTCTACTTGTCTACTTGTTGGGTTTACATATATGATAACAGAGTAGTTCTTTTAGGGCACAAAGCAAACAGGTTGTGGGTGTGCAAATTCTTTTGTTTACAGCTTTCAAGTGAAGTGGGTTTGTTCACGGGAGTTGTCATGTTTCGTTCATTGATAGCAGCATTTGTCTAGCAAGAGCAAATCTTTTTGTTTTTTTTTTTGTTTAAATTGAAATTTTGAAAGAGATGAAAGGAAAAACAATGATGACTTGGCAAAGCGGGGATGAGAAAAGCAGGCAACGTTTTTGGCTCAGTTTTTGCCGCATTGCTTGTAAGGACCAAAGCTCTTGCTCACACAAAAGGATCCTGCAGTTATATATAATTTACATTACTTTTACTGCTATTATTATTCTTATTCTTATTGTTATTATGATTATTATTATTAATAATAATAATAATAATAATAATAATAATAATAATATTATTATTATTATTATTATTATTATTATTTTTATTGTTATTGTTGTTGTTGTTATTATTATTATTATTATTATTATTATATAAATATTATTACTCTTAATTAACTTCTTTCCTTCCTGCTTTTTCATTTTTTTTTTCTTTAAGAGTTTCTTAAATAGTGTTTTTTTACTGTAGAATAGATACATGTGCTTGCCTGCGTAGTCCATATACACTGTTTGCTGCACCAGTAGGACAAAATAATTGCAAAACATATGTTTTGTATATAACAAAAGAAATGGAATATGTTGCTCCTTTTATATTATATATATATATATATATTATTTTCTCAAGAGTAAAGCACGTTAAAATGATTTTTCTTTCTATTTCCTGCCTCCACAGGACACATGATCATCGGAAGACATGTTTACATTAGAATCTGTTGGTAGAACTTGGTCTCACTTTATCATGATAGCCGAAGCAAACGTATCAAATAATATATAATCACAATAAATACTCCTGGAAGGGCTCCCCGGTACAAAGTTCATAGATAGAATGAAAATAACAAAAGTTTTTCATGTTTGGCAATTGGTATATGGTTAGATAAAATTAATTACAAAATCTCTACACCAGGTAATAAGAAAAACCGTATCTGATTTTTTCTCAAGTTTCAAATATTACAGGAGTGATTCGAGCAATCATTATAAAAAATTTTAAGAAAAAAAATCCAGAAAAATTGAAACAGATCATTGCAACACAATTGTTAGAAGTTTTCCTGGCATGCTGATATCTTAATAAAATCCTTGATGCCTTCTTCATTCATTCTTGTCATTGCAAAGGGCAATTGTATCCAACTTTGAGATCAGTTGAGGCTTCTGCTTGCCAGGTAACTCTTACCAGCAAAATGATTATTCATGTGGTACCAATTGAGGCTTCTGTTTGCCAGGCAACCCTTACCAGCATGATGATTATTCATTAACAGAAAGATTTTGTTCTTCTTGTCGATTGAACTGATTGTTTTGTTTAAGCAACCATGTGTTTACAGTGTGGTTCTTTCATGCCACAGAACAAATAGGTCGTGAACGTGCAATTTTGTTTTCCGTTTCCCTTGAATTAATTGAATAATAACGTGATACTACACAAAAATTCTTCATTAGTAGTTCCATCTGAAATTCTTGATCTGTTAACCTAAAATTTTCATCGAGAATTTCTTTTTGTCTTCACATAAGATTCGCAAGGTCAAACAAGGAAAATTTTCTCTCGACATCTTTGTCCACATAAATTTCAGATATGACATGAAAATTCAATCAAGGATCCACAAAAATGATATTGAAGCAAAAAATCATTTTATAATTCTGATTCATGTATTTTTTTTTTTTTACTATACACTCGTATCATTTACAAAATTTACAAGGTACATAAATTCAATAGAGAAACTCTACATTGAATGAGATGCCGAAAAAGGCATTCTAGTCCACTATCCAAGCCTTCAACATTAGTTAACAAAGAAGTAATGTTGAAGACACCATCAATATTTTGCCCTTTGTATGCTGCACTCTGCTTGTGAAGCAATTTGGAGGTTAGGGACCACTTGCTACACTTTTGCTCGATAGTTTGTTCAGCGAAAGAGGAAAACAGAGCTTGCAAAAGAGAAAGGGTAAGCTCTCTAGCCTCCATTATAAGGGAAGCACAAGCCAAAGATCCTCCATCCAAAGATTCAGACTTTCTTGAATTATGGTTCTTAACATTCTTGCATGCCTTCTTTACCAGGTTTCTCAAGTCTCTCACACTGCTTTTTGTAGCCTTCGATTCACCCCTTCTAATTGATGATTCTTGATTTTGGATGTAACATCTCATTGCATCCAAATTCTCTCTTGATGTGTTGCAGATGTCTAGCAACTTGATAGACTCATCGAGTTCTTGGTCGATCCATCTCCTCTGTTGCAATTGGGAGAGGCAACTTTGGTTGCTAGACATGCAGAGGACGCCATTTATGCACTCATAAACGTGCCCGACTGCCTTGATTGCATCGAGCATTATTTCGTTAGAGAGGGAAGAAGACCCCACGTAAGCCCTTACTTTGTTGAGCTCTTCTTCTGCCTTGAGAACAAATGAATGCGACCTTGAGGGCAAGCTGTTGGATCGGGAGTGGCAAGCCATTTTTGATACTGTTCCTTAATTGGAATAACTTCTTTCTGGTGATTGATATTGGAAAACTAAGAGAGAAGAGGAAGGTATGATGAGATTGATGAGATCCCTTGCCTTGCATCTGTTTATATACCAAATTCACTAATTATGAAGAGCAGACAACAAGAATCTCATGAAGTAAGGTCAACACAATACACATGTGCTGCCAACTGAGGCTCTCTCTTATCCGGGTCTGCATGCAACAGATCTACCAACAGTTTACTTGTCAAAATATATTGAATAATTAGAAAGATTCTACTTGTCTACTTGTTGGGTTTACATATATGCTAACATAGTAGTTCTTTTAGGACACAAAACAAACAGGTTGCAGGCTTGCAAATTCTTTGCTTACAGCTTTCAAGTGAAGTGAGTTGGCTCACGGGAGTTGTCATGTTTAGTTCATGGATAGCAGCATATATCTAGCAAGAGCAAATCTTAGTGTTTTTTTTTTATTTGATTTGAATTTTTGAAAGTGATGAGGGATGCACAGACTTATTACAAGGTAGAAAGGAAAAACAAAGATGACTTGGCAAAACGGGATAGACCCTATACAGGATATATGCAGATTTATATTATTATTATTATTAAATATATATATATATATATATATATATATATATATATATATATTGTTACTCTTTACTTCTTTTCTTCCCTGCTTTTTCATTTTTTTTTTCTTTAAGAGATTTCCTAAATAGTGTTTTCACTGAAGGATATATGCAGGTACTTAGCTGGATAGACCATTAGACCGTATACACTTTTTGCTGCACACAATATTTGCGAAATATAGGTTTTACAAATATTGTAAGAAATTGAGTATGGTGCTCCTTTTGTTTTATGTATTATTTTGCCAAGAGCACCTTGAGAACAAAAGGGTGGGATCTCGTGGGTAATTAGCTAATGGACCGGGTATGGCTTGCCATTTTTCTATTTGTTTTTTTTTTTTGACAGATAAAGGGAAAAAGTTAAGAGAGAATTGATGACTTCGATCCATTGCTTATCATCTGCTGCTTATATACCAAATTTACTAATGATAATATCGATACAAGAAAAATCTGATAAAAAAGTCAACAACATACTCATGTGGTGCCAACTGAGGCTTCCCTCTGCCAGGTATCTCTTACCAGAGAGATTTGATTCTTCTTGTAGATCAAACTGCTTTTTTTTTTTTATAAGCATGCATGTGTTTACAGAGTGGCTCATTCTGGCCTTACAAACAGGTTGTGGGCGTGCAATTTTGTTTTTCCCTTTCCCATGAGTTAATATACAATAATGTGATGCCTACACATTTTATCTGCTTCCCTTATTCTCCTTGCAACCAAATTTACAAACAAATTGCATTATTAAAATCATTGAATTATCATAGAGATTCTGTTTGTCTCTCATCAGCTAACTTATGAATGTGCAGACTGTGTGGCTATTCGAGATGTTACAACAAACAGTTGGTGGGCACTAAACTAATTGGATAATTGTGCTGAGACTACAAATCTGTCATCGTGCATGCACACTATTTGGAAACAAGATAAGCATGGGGATAACTTTATTAAAGGATATTCTCTATTTCTCTTTATCCCAAAATTTTATATGTATATATGTTTGATAGCATATATTTGAAGGTAATTCTTAGGATGGTCTGAAAAATAGTATCAAAACAAAAATGACAAAATTCTCTTGAAAAAAATGCTTATTGGCTAAGCAATATGTACCAGTTCTACATGACAAAAATATAATACGTAATAGTTCAACACTACATATTTTTCTTTTTCTTTTTTTGACAAAAAGCGAGGGCACTCCTCACCAATTTAATTCCATTGAAATCAAATGTTCACAGGATCAAGTACCAAAACAATCCCCTTGCAGTTTTTTTTTTAGTTGAAACCCGTAGTCCCCTTACAGTTATTACAAAGCAAAAACCATTACAACTTGTTTCTAAAATCGTCCAACGTATGTTGGGATGAGGTTTGGTTCAAATGGCTTTGGACTGGACACCGTCCGAAGCCTCTAAAAGTAATACGATTAAAGTCCGAACAGTCGATCCAAACCGTTCAACATTATTTTCATATTAAAATATGCTTAGAGACCAAATTTTGTTTTTTGTTTTTGGATTTTTTTTGCTTTTTTTAGATACGTACAAAATCACTGTTTTTGGACCATTCAGAAATAGTGATATTGTACGTATCTAAAAAAATAGTAAACAATTTCCAAAAAATATAAAATTTGATCTCTAAGCATATTTTAATATGAAAATCATGTTGAGCGATTCGGATCGACTGTTTGGACTTTAATCGTATGATTTTTAGAGGCTTTGGACGGTGTCCGGTCCAAAGCCATTTGGACCAAATCTTATTCGTACGTCTACAGCAAAATGACCCTTCTTCGACTAGCCAAATCAATCACAAAAGGGTAAGGTGCCAATCGCAGAATGGTACATCAGTCACAGAAGTCCGAAATCGGTCGCAGTTGCTCCGTCACTGATGCCCTCCCGCTGACGTCACCGGTCGCTAAAGGGTTAGAAGGAGGCAGGCATTTTGGATCTAGCGGAGAGGTGGAGGGTTTTAATCTGATGGAGAGCAGAAAGGCGGGAGGGCTTTGGGTCAGGCATGCCTTTTTTTTTACCAAAACTTTCAACGACCGGTGCTGTCGCCGGTCGCTGAACCGGTCACCGATACTTTTGGTCGCCTAAAATACGCATTTTTTTGTTGTTGAGAAAAATGGATATTCAGCGACTGGCAACTCAGCCGATCGCTGATGAGCGAAAATGCTATAGTGAACAGAACAGAAATAAACCCTACTACAACCACTGCGGAGAATATCTAAATCATACAAAACAAAAATACACAATTATCATAGCAGAGTCTATTTGCTTCTCAATACCAAAAGACATTTTTTTTTTTTGAAAAACATTCAACAATGCAGCTTTGCAAGGCCACATCCAAGAGGTCCTCATCCGAGTCTATGCCAGACTATGCTTCCGAATCAATGCCTGCCCCCCACCCCCCCCCCCCCCCCCCCCCCCCCCCCCCCCCCCCTCTCTGATTCCCCTGTACCTAGCACTTGAAATAAATCCTTGGTATCACAAGGAAGTTCTACACCACATAAGTATAATATATAAACAACATGCAGTTTGTGGCACAGTACCTCAATTAGAATAATTACAAAACAATCCAACTGTAAATAAAAATAGGATGAATTGACGAGAGAGATGCAAGTTTTATTTCATATTTTTCTGCTCAATTAATACTCAGTAAGAAATTTCATACTTATTGACTCTTTTGATTGTATCTAATTTTTATTTTATTAATAAAATATAACATTAGGGGCTTGATCCCTATCTTATTTAAAAAAAAAAAAAAGGATGAATTCATCTTCACTAGGAGATCCATTAATTGTAAATTCTTCATCCATTAACCTAACATTTTCATGAAGAATTCTTTTTTTTCCTTCACATAAGCTTCACTGGACAAATAAAGAAAATTGTCTTCTCGACCTGTTTGCTCAGATATGGTTCAGATAAGACATGAAAATTTAATCAAGGGACCACAAAAATGATATTGAAGAAAAAAAATCATTTTATAATACTGATTCATGTAATTTTGTTTTTTTACTATACACTTGTATCATGTACAAAACTTACAAGGTACATAAATTCAACAGAGAAACTCTACATTGGATAAGATGCCGAAATAGGCATTCTAGTCCGCTATCCAAGCCTTCAACATTACATAACAAAGAAGCAATGTCAAAGACACCATCAATTTTTTCCCCTTTGTATGTTGCACTTTGCTTATGAAGCAATTTAGAGGCCAAGGACCAGTTGCTACACTTTTTATCGATAGTTTGTTCAGCGAGAGAGGAAAAAACAGCTTGCAAAAGAGAAAAAGTAAGCTCTCTAGCCTCCATTATAAGGGAAGCACAAGCCAACGATCCTTCATCCAAAGATTCACTCTTTCTGGAATTATGCTTCTTAACATCCTTGCATGCCTTCTTTACCAGGTTTCTCAAGCCTCTCACACTGCTTTTTGAACCCTTTGATTCACCTCTTCTAATTGATGATTCTTGATTTTGGATGTAACATTTCATGGCATCCAAATTCTCTCTTGAAATGCTGCAGATGTCCAGCGACTTGATTGATTCTTCGAGTTCTTGGTCGATCCATCTCCTCTGTTGCCATTGTGAGAGGCAGTTTTGGTTGCTAGACATGCAGAGGACGTCATTGATGCACTCATAAACATGCCCGACTGCCTTAATTGCATCGAGCATTATTTCATAAGTGAGAGAAGAAGACCCCACATAAGCCCTTACTTTGCTGAGCTCTTCTTCTGCTTTGAGAACAACTGAATGTGACCTTGAGGACAAGCTGATGGATCGGGAGTGGCAAGCCATTTTTGGTACTGTTCCTTAATTTGAATAGCTTCTTAATATCTGGTGATTGATATTGGAAAACTAAGAGAGAAGAGGAAGGTATGATGAGCTTATCTTGCATCTGCCTATATACCAAATTCAATAATTATGAAGAGCAGACAACAAGAATCTAATGATGTAAGGTCAACACTCAACACAATACAAATGCATGTTCTGCCAACAGAGGCTCTCAAAAGATCTAACCAACAAACCAATCAAAATATATTGAATAGTTAGCAAGATTCTACTTGTCTTGTTGTTGGGTTTACTTTGTATGCTAACAGAGTAGTTCTTTTAGGACACAAAACAAACAGGCTGCAGGTGTGCACATTATTTGTTTACAGCTTTCAACTGAAGTCGGTTGGTTCACCTGAGTTGTCATGTTTCGTCCATTGACAGCAGCATATGTTTAGCAATATAAAATCTTACTGGTTTTTTGTAATTTGATTTGAACTTTTGAAAGAGATGAGAAATACACGGACTTACAAGGTAGGGAGGAAAAAAGAAATATGACATGGCCAAACAGGGATGAGAAGAATAGGCTGCGGTTTCAGCCAGTTTTCGGAGCATTGGTTTGTATGGCACAAAGCTTACTCTCAAGGATCTTGCATTGTTATATAAAATTTGATCTCTAAATTCATTTTTATATGAAGATTATGTTTGGCGATTTAGATCAACTGTTTGAACTTCAAAAATAGAGAAAACAGATTGATCTGTAATAGGTATTTCACTATCGTTTCCTAAATAATAATAATAATAATAATATTATTATTATTATTATTATGAATAAGGCTGGCGTGCTATCTATAGTATAGTGACATGTCGTGCTACCTCTTCAAAAATCTATTGAATAGACTTCAAACGACAAATCCAAACCGTTGAAACCGATCTACTTCACGAGTGATATATTTACATATAAAATTTACAAATTTTTACATTCATTTAGTATAAAGTCAAGCGGTCAAAAAATAATGAAAAATGAATGTATTAAAATTAATTTATAATTCTTATTTTTTGACCGCTTGACTTTATACCAAATAAATTTAAAACATTATAATTTTGACATGTAAATACATCACTTATGTAGTATATTGGTTTCAACGGTTTGGATTAGCCATTGAAACATATCCAATAAATTTTTGAAGAGATAACACAATATGTCACTATGCTACAGATAACACGCTAGTCTTATTCTATTATTATTATTATTATCATCATCATCACCATCATCATTATTATCATTATTATTATTATTATTATTATTATTATTATTATTATTATTATTATTATTATTATTATTATTATTATTATTATTTGTCAGTAAATATTACTACTCTTTAACTTCATTAATTCCTGCTATTTCACTTGTTTTGTTTTTTCTGTTTAGGAGATTTCTTAAATTGTGTTTTGACTTGCATAGTAGAAACACTTTTTGCTCCCCTTGTTGGACAAAATAAATTCGAAATATCGGCTTTAAATATAACTGAAGGAGTGTAATATGGTGCTCCTTTTATTTTATTTTATTTTAAAAGTTTGATGCTGCATCAAATATTATATATCAAAATTATGGAAACTCCAGGAGACAAGGGATTTCGTCAAAAATTGTTTTGCGATGACTTAATGAGCTGCCAGCTTGGCTTATTCTCATTAGTGATCTGGATCTTATTTTTTAGTTAGCTGAAGCACAGATTGTACCCAAATTCTCCCTGCATCAATAAAGGTTACTCGATTGTGTTTGATTCATCTCTGATTGTGTCCCAATTAAGATTGTGACACAACATAAACGATGACAGATCTTGTAGCCTCAGATCAGAGAATTCCATTTCAATTGGAGAAAATAACAAATTTCTTCAGATAGGGAAAAATTACAAAATTAGTTTAGTGCCCACGAACTTTTGTTGTAACATCTCGAATAGCCACACAGTCTGCACATTCATAAATTAGATGATGACACAAGGAGAATCTCGGTGATTATTCAATGAATTGAATAATGCAACTTGTTTGTAATATTGTTTGCAAGAAGAAGACGAATATGAGAAGCAGCAAAAACATGTGGATATCACATGATTATTAATTAACTCAGGGGGGAAGCGGATAAACAAAATTGCACGCCCACAACCTGTTTGTTGTAAGGTACGAAAGAGGCTCTCTGTAAACACATGCATGCTTAAATAAAACAAACAGTTCGATCGACAAGAAGAATCAATCTCTCTGTTATTGAATAATCATCTTGCTGGTAAGAGTTTGCTGTCAAGGGGAAGTCTCAGTTGGCACCACATGATTACGTTGTTGACTTTGTTTTATCAGATTCTTCTTGATTTGTGAATTTTGTGTATAAGCCGCAATATTATTATTTTTATTTTATGACAGTATGGTAATTACACTTGCACATGTACCATATTTTGTTATTGGCATTGAAAAATACTATATTTGCTTTGCGAAATGAAAATTTTATTAGTTAAAAAACAACAGTTCAAGAAAATTTCTTCTAAAGCACCTCTTATTAATCCAAAAAATTAAGAAACAAAATCAAATTCGAAATTAGATGGAATGATGAAATCAAAGAAGTGTGTCAGCAGCAAAAGGGAGTAGTATTATACAATATTGTTTCTCAGTTGCAAATTAGTCTAATCTCATTCAATACACTTGTGTACAAATTTACAAACTACAAAATATTTACGAGCTACAAATATTCAGAAGACAAACTCGACATTGGATAACATTTCTAAACAAAGATTCCAATCCAATCTCTAGTTTTTCAACATTGACTCTCAAAGAAGCAATATCCAAAATCTCATTCCCTTGCTCTTTTTTGCACAAAATTCTTCTTTTCTGAATGAAACTTGAGACCAGGTGCAACTTGCCAGTTTTAGCACTTACTGCTTGCTTCGACAAACAGGAAAAAACAGAGTGGAGAAGAGAAACGGTGATATCTCTTGTCTCGCTCATAAGAAAAACCATGGCTGACACATCTCCAGACATAGATTCATTCTTTCTAACCACTTGCTTCTTTACATCCTTGTTTGCCTTCTTTACCTGCTGATTGTAGAAGAGCACTCTTCTCTTTATAGTCTCTGATTCACCCCTTCTAATCGCCAATTCCAGATTTTGGATATGATATTTGATTTCATCCAAGTTATCTCTCGATGTACTGCACATGTCAAGCAGTTGGATAGACTCCTCCAGCTCTTGGTCAATCCACCTCCTTTGTTGCTTGTGTGAGAGTCCATCTTGGTAACTTGGCATGCGGAGGAGATCGTTGATGCACTCATAAACACAGCTGACTGCTATGATTGCATCGAGGATTATTTCATAAGTAAGGGAAGTAGATCCAACTGAAGCTTTTAATTTGCTCAGTTCTTCTTCTGCCTTGAGCACAAAGGGATGGGAATTTGTGGGCAAACTAATTGATCGGTTGTGGCATGCCATTTTGATTTGCTTGGCAAGAAAAAAAGTTCTTTTGGTGATTTATGTTGAGCAAATGAGATAGAAGAAAAGATCAGATGGGTTTGATGATCCCTTGTCTTGCATATACTTATATGCCACATCACAAATTATGATGAGGAGACAATAAGAATCTGATGAAAACAGAGGCTTTCTCCTTGCCAGGTGTCAGTTGCAGACAACCTAACCTGTTAATTATTGCATTCATAATTGGATGAATGAGCTAATGTGCTAAAAAGGTGGTTCTCTGAGGCATTAAATCAAACATGTCGTGGGCGTGCAATCTATTTTTTTTAATTTGAATATAAGTGGTTAATCATAGTTGCTATGCCTCACCCACAGCAAGCTAGATGCTTCTGTTAGTTGGGTTGGTAGAATATTAAAAGAGGGAGGAGAGGTAATATAAAACATTGGAAGGAGACATGCTCACAAAATGAATTTTGCACGCCTACAACCTGTTATTCTTGCCTCTTGATATAATTGCACAATAATTAAGCATATAAATAAGCCCAACAATGAGACAAGTAGAATCTTTCTAATTATTCAATATATTTTGATAAATAAATTGTTGCTCAGATCTGTTGTAATACTGACCTGGACAAGAGAGAGCCTTTGTTGGCAGCACATGTGTATTGTGTTGACCTACTTCATGAGATTCTTGTTGTCTGCTCGTCATAATTTGTGAATTTGGTATATAAGCAGATGCAAGCCAAGGGATCTCATAAAACTCATCATACCTTCCTCTTCTCTCTTATTTTTCGAATATCAATCACTAGAAAGAGGCTCTTTCTTTTAACAAACAGCTCCAAAAAATGGCTTGCCACTCCCGATCCAACAGTTTGCCCGCAAGGTCGCATTCTTTTGTGCTCAAGGTGGAAGAAGAGCTCAACAAAGTAAGGGCTTATGTGAGGACTCCTTTCCTTACTTATGAAATTATGCTTGATGCAATCAAAGCAGTCGGGCATGTTTATGAGTGCATTAATGATGTCCTCTGCATGTCTAGCAACCAAGACTGCCTCTCACAATGGCAACAGAGGAGGTGGATCGACCAAGAACTCGAAGAGTCAATCAAGTTGCTGGACATCTGCAGCAATTCAAGAGAGAATTTGGATGCGATGAAATGTTACATCCAAAATCAAGCATCATTAATTAGAAGAGGTGAATCAATGGGTTCAAAAAGCAGTGTGAGAGACTTATGCAACCTGGTAAAGAAGGCATGCAAGGATGTTAAGAAGCATAATTCCAGAAAGAGTGAATCTTTGGATGGAGGAGCGTTGGCTTGTGCTTCCCTTATAATGGAGGCTAGAGAGCTTACCTTTTCTCTTTTGGAAGCTTTGTTTTCCTCTTTCGCTGAACAAACTAGAGAGGAAAAGTGTAGCAAGTGGTCCCTAGCCTCCAAATTGCTTCACAGGCGGAGTGCCGCATGCAAGGGGGAAAAAATTGAGGACGCCCTTGACATTGCTTCTTTGTTATCTAATGTTGAAGGCATGGATAGCGGACTAGAATGCCTATTTCGGCATCTTATCCAATGCAGAGTTTCTCTGTTGAATTTATGCACCTTGTAAATTTTGTACATGATACAAGTGTATAGTAAAAAAATACTAAATTTGAATTATAAAATGATTACCATTTTCGTGGATCCTGGATTGAGTTTTCATCTCTTAGCTGAAACATATGTGAATAGATAAGTCGAGAAGACAATTTTCTTTTCTTTTTTTCCACAGTGAAGATTTTGTCATGGCAAAAAGAATTTTCCATAAAAAATTTAGGATAATTGAACAAAATTTCCGATGGATCTACCATTGAAGATCAATTCATCCTATTTTTATTTGTAGTTGGTTTATTTTGTAATGACTTCTATTGATGGATTGTGCTACAAAACCTCAACTATTGGCTATATGTCATGTAGAACTAATACATATTATATTTTTGCCATGTAGAACTAATACATATTATATATTTGTCGAGTAAAACTAATACATATTGCAAAGCCAAAGCAATTTTTTTATCAAGGAGAATGTTCGTCATTTTAAGTTATAACGCTATTTTATTCAAGACTATCCAAAGATTTATTTTCAAATATGTTTTCAAACATTATCTAAAATGAAGGGATAAAGAGAAATAGAGCTTCTCCTTGGATAAAGTTATCCAGTGCTTATCTCGTTTCCAAATCTGTCTTTCGGTTTCTCTTGTTTTCTTTTTCCTAGATCCCGTAGTCTCTACTCTTTCGTGTAACTAGATAGTGTACGTGCACGATGACAGATTTGTAGCCTCAGGTCAATTATCCAATTTCAGTTCAAGAAAATAACAATATTAGTTTAGTGCCCATGAACTGTTTGTTGTGATGTTTGAATGAGCCACTCGATCTGCATATTCATAAATTAGATGATGAGACAAGCAGAATCTCCGTGATTATTTAATGAATTGAATAAAACAACTTGTTTGTAGAATTGTTTGCAAGAAGAATAAAGCAGCTAAAATGAGTTGGTATCACATGATTGTTCAATTAATTGAAAGGATACAAAAAAAAACAAAATTGCACGCTCACAACCTGTTTGTTGTAAGGCCGGAAAGAGCCACTCTGTAAACAAATTAATGCATGCTTAAAGCCTTAAACAACACAAGCAGTTTGATCGACAAGATAGAAAGAGTAAAAAGGCTGTAAATGCCGTTGTATTAGGATTGTAAATACTTTTTCTTATAATATATTTGTTAGTTTGGCAAATTGCCAACTAACCATCAAAAAAAAAAAAAAAATCTGAAATCTCTCCGTTATTGACTAATCATCTTGCTGGTAAGAGTTAGCTTGCAAGGGAAAGCCTCAGTTGGCACCACATGATTACGTTTTTGACTTTGTTTTATCAGATTCTTTTGTCTCCACGTCATGATTTGTGAATTTTGTATATAAGCAGCAGTTTCATTATAATTTATTTTCTTTTTCTTTTATGAGAGTATGGTAAGTACACTTATGAACATGTACCATATTGTTGGCGTTGAAAAAATGAGAGAGAAATTGGTCCGAAGCTCTTTGAAACATCTCCATCCAAAGTACCTGTTCGGCAACCCTCCTTAGCCCCCCTTAATACTCCTTAATAGCTTAATCTCAATGAACAGGTGTGCCTTAGTAGAGATTATTTACTTCCTTAGCTAAGGAAGCATTTTTGTCTCCTTAACAAATTGGCCTCTTTTGAACCTCCTTAGCACCAAAATTCTGAAATTTTAGACAGAATTGCCCTCAAAAGCAGACACCTTAAGGAGGCCTTCTCTTTCTTTTTCATTTTTTATTGTCTTTCTTCTCTTCTGTAGGGAATGATTCCCTAGACACGGGAAAGAAAAGAGACGCTTCTCTCCGGCGAAGATTGACGGCAATCAAGCGACTAACACTCCAATCCGACAGCTCTATTATGTTCGTAGCGAGATGCTCTCTCCATTGACACCCCTATTGCCCCGTACCTTATCAAGTTTTCTAAGCTCTCTTCTCCCCAGACGTTAGTTTCAGGCACAATCAGGTCAGTGCACACTTCTACCTTCTTACCTTACTTCAATTGATCGAGTGAAGGGTTGATTTGAATAAAGTTCAGTAAATAATTGTTGCCTTACTAAATTTTTGACTTGTGATTTATGCTCTTAAATTTCTGATTGGATTGTTTATTTGAAATGGGAAAGTTTGATAATGATTTAGTATGAAATAAATGTTTGATTTCCTTCTTTTTTAATTTTAATTAGTACTTGAACTAGGCTGTTTTGAATACTTGTTTGTTGATCACTAAAAATTAGCTTGATTTCAGTTTCAGTTCTTACTTTAATACTTTATTTGTGCGTTATGCAATAATGGTGATTTATAGGTGGATAATGAAACATGTTCTTACTGGCATGAGTCGGTAGTAGTTGTTTTCTGCTTACTGGCATGGGTTGTGTATTATTTAGAAAAGTTCTCTTTGACATCCGGTGGAAGCATAGTTTCTAACGCACAGGTGAAACTTTTTTAGTGCTGGAACAATTGAAATTTGATAATGGATGCAATTGGTACGAAATACTACTTTTGATGAAGATTATTGATCTTGTATGTATTCTTATTTTAGTTTCCTGTCCATTATTTATAAGGCAATGGATAGAGTTGGTACGAGACAAATGCTTATGTAGTCTAATTTGTAAAATTTGTAGTTTTCAATTTGTGTACCAGATTGATACAATGATTATTTATACTACTTGAATTTGTATGTACCAAGCGGTACCACATTCAAACTTGCTTATGGAACTAAAACTGAATTCTTTAGCAAGCAGTACAAATTAAAAAAAATGTAAGATATTGAACAATAATAGTGTAAAAAGAAAGAGGGGTATTTAGGTCTTTGCTTGTTAATATATATTTTACTCATGCAAAATCTTCATTCTTAAGTCTACAAGTTACCGAACAAGTGCTCCTTAGCAAAGATTAAAATTTTAATCTTCCACTCCCTAAGGAGGGTTGCCGAACACCCCCAAAGAAATTAGTGAACCGTCCGATTCAGCTTTTGTTTTAATCAATGAAGATGATGCTTGGATCGTCGTTTTTAACTAAAATGGAAATACTTTGACCATATTTATTTGGTGAACCTAATAACCGGAACCTTCCAGTTCCTTGCAGTGTTCATTAAGTATTGAATTTTATGAATGGCTTTTTTCCATTCACTTTTTGAGAATAGTAATTTAGAATAATAAAAGTTTCTAGACAATTCCAAAGCACATCTTTTGATCTCATTTTCATCCGAATTTGTTAAAAAAAAAATTTATGAAGAAGACTCCTTTGATTTTATTTTATTTTATTTTTAATTTCTAACTTCAATGATATGTTAAGTAGGAGAACTAGTATTTGGTCTAGTGGCTAAAGCACATGGTCTCTATGTAAGAGGTTATGAGTTCGAAACTCAGATAGAGAAAATTCAAAAAGTTCAAATCGCAAGTTTTAAAAAGTTCCTTGGACGGAGATGGTCCAAAGAGCTTCGAACCAATATATTTCTCTCCCTGAAAAACTAACTTCGTAAACAACATTTCCAAGATAGAACAAAAAGGTAAACCCCTACATCTCCCTTTCGGCCGCCCCTCCTCCCGTGCCTCCCGCCCCTCTTGATTGTTAGAAATGTTTTACATACGGTCAAATAAGTTTGGGTTAAAATTAATATTTTGTGAAATTTAATATGGATTAACACACTGGGCAATATGGGTTAATTTTGCTTTCTCTGAATAGGTGCGACCTAATGGGTGTGATTTAATAGGTGTGAATAGGCCTATCAGTCTATATCAGTGTTGTAAAAAACGCTGTTAACGGCCGTTTAAACGGAAACGGTGGCCAAACCGTTACACACATTATTAACAGACACATGTTTGCGGTTTCGAACGTTTAATCGGCCGTTTTC
The DNA here is from genome assembly GCA_964058825.1 of Carex arenaria. Lineage (NCBI taxonomy): Eukaryota > Viridiplantae > Streptophyta > Magnoliopsida > Poales > Cyperaceae > Carex > Carex arenaria. The sequence continues at coordinate 66,976 of CAXKVW010000044.1, read as the reverse complement.
CGTTTAATCGGCCATTTATTCCCCTTTTTTCCGTTTATTCCAGTGAAAATTTATTCTTCACATTGTTTTTTTTCTATGATAGTGTGTGATAATAAGGTTTATAAATCATGTACTGTAATTTTATCTGTGCTTGGATATACATCTAATATTTTTTATATATGTTTTTTTTTCTTCTTACTTACTTTGAAATTGATTAATTCTTCTATTATTTATATATCATTTTTTTTTACTTACTGATGTAATTTTTTCAATTAGTACGACATGTTTATTTATGAAATTAAGTTATTTTCATAAATTAAATTTAGTGATTTTATGTTGGAATGTTTTCTTTCTTTCAAGTAAAATGTTATTAGTATTTGAAAAAGCTTAATTCTCAAATTTATTTTTCGTTAAATAAATGTGTTACTTACACATGCAAAATGCTTATGTGTTAAGAAGAAATAAGCATAGTGTCATGATATAATAATAAAACTAACTTAAATTAAGTTTATTTGATAAGTTTAATGAGTTAAATAAATTATTTTTTAATAAATTACAATATATATACATAAATTTAACAAAAACATTAAATTATCCTCATAATTTCGATTAATCGGTCGCATACCGATTAATCGCTTGGCGGCACCCTGTCCGTCCGACGACCGCATACCGTTATTTACAACACTAGTCTATATATATGTGCTCAGTAGCTAAAGTTCATATATGATCATCAAGACGAATATCTGAATACACGCATCCCAAAAACAGAGAGAGAGAAAGAAAGAAAGAGGGGCCTATCAGTTGGTGCTCGCACTGACACTGACACTTGTTTTTCAAATATGTTCATGTGGATACTGATAGTTGTATTGATGTGATTGTTGCGTACGTCCGACATGCAAGAGAATATAAGAAAGGTTACGACTAGCAATTGAATTGACTAATTGAATTTTATACGATTATGATAAACTCTATCTTGAATTTAATTTTATACAGTTATGGTTCGGGTAGTGACTAATTGATCAAATTGCAATTGAATTGTACCTCTGTACTCTACCCAAAACTTACATTGACCTCACCCCCTCTCTCTTGCCTCTTCCCTCCTTGACGATTCAGCATTGTATCATAGCAGAGAGGATCGAGGAGGGTGAGGTGAAGCGGAGGGAGTAGGGGTGATGTGATGCATACCTCGAGCTGAAGTTAGGAGAGAGAGATGTGAGTCATTGCAAGAGAGGGTGGCGGATTGAGGAGGCCAGAGTGAGAGAGGATCAAAGCGATGTACACAACGTTGTCTTGCGGAGGTCAGAGGTGGCAGATCAAAGAGGCATGCTAAATATCAGAGGTTTGCATTGCAGAGATGCAAAGAGAGGAGGGAAGAAGGAGGTCAAATTGTTCGTGGGGATCATTAAAGAAAATTATCCGTTGCAATTTCGCTATTTCGTTTTATAAAATAAAGAATCAAGTTTTTTAACTTTAAAAATCTACAAAATGACCGATTTGAACCTGAGAGTATGACAAGTAAACTTGTCAAATTGCCAATGCACTTTATTTTTATTTTCTTTTTATTTTATGAGAGTATGGCCAGTACATAATCATGTACCATATTTTGTTGTTGGCGATGAAAAAAATATTTTATTTGTTAGTGTACAACATTTCCAAGGGTAACAGGGAATGTTCTTCTAAAGCACCGATTAGTAATCCAAAAGAGGAATTTCGTGTATATCCCTCAAAAACCAATTTGAAATTTTTAGGATTGATGAAATAAAAAAAAAGTATCTGCACCAAAAAGGAGTACAAGTCAGATTATAAAATATTGTTTCTTAATTGCGAATTTGAATAATCTCATTCTGTATGCTTGTGTACAAACCACAAAATATTTATGAGCTACAAATATTCAGAAGACAAACTCGGCACTGGATAATATTTCTAAACAAAGATTCCAACCCAATCTCTAGTTTTTCAACATTAACTCTCAAAGAAGCAATATCCAAAATCTCATTCTCTTTCTCCTTTTTGCACATAATTCTTTTTTTCTGAACAAGACTTGAGACCAAGTGCAACTTGCCAGTTCTACCACTTACTGCTTGCTTTGACAAAGAGGAAAAAACAGAGCGGAGAAGAGAAACGGTGATATCTCTGGTCTCACTCAAGAGCAAAACAATGGCCGAGCCATCTCCAGCCATGGATTAACTATTTCTAGACACTTGCTTATTTACATCCTTGTTCGCCTTCTTTACCAGCTGTTTGTAGAATAGCACTCTGCTCTTTATAGTCTTTGATTCACCCCTTCTAATTGCCAATTCAAGATTTTGGATATGATATTTGATTTCATCCAAGTTATTTCTCGATGTACTGCACATGTCAAGCAGCTTGATAGACTCCTCCAACTCTTGGTCAATCCACCTTCTTAGTTGCATGTGTGAGAGCCCATTTTGGTTGCTAGACATGCGGAGGAGATCGTTAATACACTCATAAACACGGCCAACTGCTTTGATTGCATCGAGAAATATATCATTAGTAAGGGATGTAGATCCAGCAGAAGTTCTTAGTTTGTTAAGTTCTTCTTCTGCCTTCAGCACAAAGGGATGGGAACATGTGGGCAAACTAATAGATCGGTGGTGGCATGCCATTTTAATTTGCTTGGCAAGAGAAAGGTTCTTTTGGTGATTTATATTGAGAATAAGAGAGAAGAAAAGATCTGATGAGTTTGGTCCCTTGTGTTCCAAATGCTTATATACCACATAACAAATTATGATGAGGAGACAATAAGAATCTGGGGACACATAGTCAACACTCAACAACTTACAAATGTGATGCAAACAGAGGCTTTTCTCCTTGCCAGTTGTCATTTAAAATTTTGATGAGCATCTGTGGTAATAAGGTGGTTCTCTTAGGCATTACAACAAACATGTCATGGGCGTGTATCTATTTGTTTAATTCGATTTAAAATGGATAATCATACTTGCTATGCCTCACCCACAGGCAGCAAGATCCGTCTGTTAGTTGTGTTGCTAGAATATTAAACGAGGAGGTAGGATATTTGAGCTGGACTTGCACACGGGAGGAGAGGCAATTTAATACTTTTGAACGAGACATGCTCAAAAAGGAATTTTGCACGCCTACAACCTGTTTGTCTCGTCTCTTGATATAATTGCATAATAATTAAGCATTTAATTAAACCAAACAACGAGACAAGAAGAATATTTCTAACTTTAAAACATAATTTCATTAATAAATTGTTGGTAGATCTGTTGCAAAAGTGACCTGGTTAAGAAAGAGAGCCCTAGCTGGCAGCACATGTGTATTATATTGACCTTAATTCATGAGATTCCTGTTGTCTGCTTGGCATAATTAGTGAATTTGGTATATAAGCAGATGCAGGGCAAGGGATCTCATCAGACTCATCATATCTTCTTCTTCTCTCTTATTTTTCCAATATCAATTACCGGAAGGAAGCTCTTCCAATTAAGAAACAGTTTTAAAAATGGCTTGCCACTCCCGATCCAACAGCTTGCCCTCGAGGACGCATTCATTTGTTCTCAAGGCGGAAGAAGAGCTCAACAAAGTAAGGGCATATGCGGGGTCTGTTTCTCTTACTTATGAAATAATGCTCGATGCAATCAAGGCAGTTGGGGATGTTTATGAGTGCATCAATGACGTTCTCTGCATGTCTAGCAACCAAAACTGCCTCTCCCAATGGCAACAGAGGAGATGGATTGACCAAGAACTGGAAGAGTCTATCAAGTTGCTGGACATCTGCAGCACATCAAGAGAGAACTTGGATGCGATGAAATGTTACATCCAAAATCAAGAATCAGCAATTAGAAGGGGTGAATCAAAGGGTACAAAAGGCAGCGTGAAAGACTTGAGAAGTCTGGTAAAGAAGGCATGCAAGGATGTTAAGAAGCATAATTCCAGAAAGTGTGAATCTTTGGATGCAGGATCACTGGCTTGTGCTTCCCTTATAATGGCGGCGAGAGAGCTTACCTTTTCCCTTTTGCAAGCTGTGTTTTCCTCTTTCGCAGAACAAACTATCGAGCAAAAGTGCAGCAAGTGGTCCCTAGCCTCCAAATTGCTTCATAAGCGAAGTGCCGCATACAAAGGAGAAAAAATTGATGGTGCCCTCGACATTGCTTCTTTATTATCTAATGTTGAAATCTTAGATAGCAGACTAGAATTCCTATTTCGGCATCTTATCCAATGTAGAGTTTCTCTGTTGAATATATGTACCTTGTAAAATTTGTACATGTTACAAGTGTATAGTAAAAAAATACTTAGTTGAATTATAAAAAGATTTGTTTTTCTTCAGCACCATTCTTCTGGATCCTTGATTGTGTTTACTATCTCTTATCTGAAACATATTCTTTAACTGTTTAACCATGTGAAGCTTATGGGAAGGCAAAAAAGAATTCTCTACGAAAATTTTAATTAGGATAACGGGCCAATAATTTCCCATGGATCTCCTGTTGAAGATGGATTCATCCAATTTTTGTTTTTAGTTGGATTTAATTTGAAGTGACTTTTAATTGATGGATTGTTCCACAAAATCTAAACTGTTGTCTATATATTATATTTATGTAGTGTAGAACTAATACATATTGTTTAACCAATACACATTTTGTAACAAGGAGAATTTTTGTTATTTTAATTAAAAATGTTATTTTATTCAAGACCATACGAAGAACTATCTTCAAGAAAATTATGTTGTCACATATATATCTAAAATTAAGGGTTAAAGACAATAGAGTTTGTCCTTTGATAAAATTATTGTCATGCTTATTATCTTGTTTGCAAGTATGTCTCTGTCTCTCTCTCTGATTTGGTTTCCAGACAGAAATAGTGTGCGTGCATGATGACATATCTTTCATCCTCAGGTCTATTGACAATCCAATTTCAGTTGGAAGAAACAACAATATTAGTTTAGTGCCCACGAACTGTTTGTTGTAACGTCTTAAAGAGCCACCCAATCTGCACATTCATAAATTAGATGATGAGACAAGCAGAATATCTTTGATTATTTAATAAATTGAATAATGCAACGTGGTTGTAAAATTGGCTGCAAGAAGAATATCTTAAGCAGACAAAATGTGTATTAACTATTATAACATCACTGTTCATTAATTCAAGGGAAACCAAAAACAAAATTGCATGCCCACGACCTGTTTCTTGCAAAACATGAAAGAGCCACTCTGTAAAGACAATACAAGCAGTTTGATCCACAAGAAGAATCAAATCTCTCTGTTATTGAATAATCATCTTGCTGGTAAGAGTTAGCTGCCAAGAGGAAACCTCAATTGGCACCACATGAGTACGTTTTTGTCTTTGTTTTATCAAATTCTTGTTGTCTCCACGTCATGATTTGTGAATTTGGTATATAAGCAGCAGACGATAAGCAATGCATCAAACTCATCAATTCTGTCTTAACTTTTTTTTGTATCAGTCAGGAAAAAAAAAAACAAATACAAAAAACATGGCATGCCATACCCGGATATGAATTAGCTTACCCACCAGATCCCGTCCTTTTGTTCTAAAGGCAGAAGAAGAACTGAACAAAGGGATGGGTGTCCCAGAATTCGGTACACACCGACATCAAAATAGTTTTATCTTTTCTTTAGTTGTTATGTTAGAGAATTGGGTATTTTGTACGCGTTTTGATTTTTCACATGCTATCATTAGTTATATTTGGGATTGTTTCTTGTTATCCTTCGATTCTATTTTTCCCATACTTATTTTTTTTACTAATTATTGACTAATATTAACAATGCAATCGGGACTTCGTGTGCTTTACAGATGGGTCCTGGAAGGATGGCTGGGTGGGAGGGGCGGGATTCATTTTGGAGTTCAGAGGTGAGCTCAGAGCTTACGGCGCAATAACGGTTGAGGCTTGCTCGCCCTTACAGGTGGAAGCAATCGCTCTTTTAATTGGAAGGATGCCGGTATGTGCAATCGCAAGGAATCACACAATGTTCCTTTTTTCCGACTGTAAAAATCTGGTAAACAGTGTCACTCAGATTCAGCCGCCAATAGATATTGAGTGGACGGCCTTCAGGGAAACATTGGAGATTTGGGAGTTCATGAAGGAAAATGCCAGTTACTCGTGCTCCCACATTGTGAGGAATGAGAACGAAGTAGCAGACTTTCTGGCAAGAAGGGGAAGAGAATATGTTCTGAATACTGTTGGCTTCACGTATCCAACCCTGAAATTCTAGGAATTAGGGATTGGGGGTTTAGTGGGTTGACTACTTATAAGGGTAAAATGGAACTGGTGTTTATGGTTTCTGTTTGTTGCCTACGGGCGCGTGTAACTCGCAAAAAAAAAAAAAAAAAAAAAAAAAAACGATGTAAAACAAACAACATCAAAATTACATTTCAAGTCGGAAATAAATACTCGACACGCAGGTATTATCTGAGCACCCCCAAGATGATGAACGCACGTATTATCTGTGCAGATAAAAATTGATTGCATGCGTAGATAATATATGTATTCCTCCTCTTGAGTAAAAATGAATAAATCTGTGTATTGATTAAAAATGATTTTTTTTTTCAAAAATATATATGTGTTCGCTCTATCTATCTATATATATATATATTTCAAATGGTAACTAAAAAAAATTGGGGAAACCAGTATTTGGTCTGAAGAAGTAGTTAGCACCGAGTTAGAAGATTATCTGCTAAACCTCAAATAACAGTCTTATATATGGGCTACACAAGAAAGATGAAATTGATGAGACAATGGATTTTATAGATGACATGATTTGTAAAATTAGTTAAGAGCCTAATTTGTGACATATACTAATTATATATTGCAAGAAAGGGGAAATTGAGAAGGCACCAGATTTTCTATGTGAAATTTGGTTGCTAAACATGCTCAGGATATCGTTGATGCACTCATAAACACAGCCGATTGCTTTGAGTGCATCGAGAATTAATTCATAGGGGAAGTAGACCCAACAGAAGCTTTTAGTTTTTTTCAGTTCTTTTTCTGCCTTGAGCACAAAACTAACCGATCGGTTGTGGCATGCCATTTTAGTTTTCTTGGCAAAAAAAAGGTTCTTTGGAGATTTATATTGAAAAAACGAGAGAATAAAAAATCTGAAGAGTCTGATGATCCCTTGTCTTCCATATGCTTATATACCACATCACAAATTATGATGAGGAGACAATAAGAATCTGGGACATAGTCAACAACTTACAAATGTGATGCAAACAGAGGCTTTCTCCTTGCCAGGTCTCAGTTGCCGACAACTTAACTTCCTCATCAATGCATTCAATAATTAGAACAATTCTGCTTGTCCAGTTATTGAATGTGCATTATGCTAATAATGTGTTTCTCTGAAGCATTACAACAAACATGTTGCAGGCGTGCAATCTTTCTGCTAATTCGATTGAAAATAGATAATGATAGTTGCTATGCCTCACCCACAGGCAGCAAGATCCTTCTGTCAGTTTGGTTGCAAGAATATTATTAAATGAGGATGTAGGAAATTTGAGCTGGACTTGCACGAGGTAGGAGAGGCAATTTTAAACTTTGGAACTAGACATGCCCACAGAGAATTTTGCACGCCTCCAACCTGTTTGTCTAGTCTCCTGATATAATTGCACAATGATTTAGCATGTAATTAAACCAAACAACGAGACAAGCAGAATATTTCTAACTTTAAAACATATTTTCCATAGGTAATTGTTGGTTAGATCTGTTGCAATAGTGACCTGGACAAGAGAGAGAGCCTCAGTTGGCAGCACATGTGTATTGTGTTGACCTTACTTCATGAGATTCTTGTTGTCTGCTCATCATAATTAGTGAATTTGGTATATAAGAAGATGCAAGGCAAGGGATCAAACTCATCAGTCCTTCCTCTTCTCTCTAAGTTTCAAAGAACGAAGCTCTTCCAATTAAGAAACAGTTTCAAAAATGGCTTGCCACTCCCGATCCAATAGCTTCCCCGCAAGATCACATTCCTTTGTGCTCAAGACAGAAGAAGAGATCCAAAAAGCAAGGGCTTATATGGGTTCTTCTTCCCTCACTTATGAAATAATGCTCGATGCAATCAAGGCAGTCGGGCACGTTTATGAGTACATAAATGACGTCCTCTGCATGTCTAGCAACCAAAGCTGCCTCTCCCAATTGCAACAGAGGAGATGGATCGACCAAGAACTCGACGAGTCTATCAAGTTGCTAGACATCTGCAGCACATCAAGAGAGAATTTGGATGCGATTAAATGTTGCATCCAAAATCAAGAATCATCAATTAGAAGGGGTGAATCGAAGGCTACAAAAAGCAGTGTGAGAGACTTGAGAAACCTGGTAAAGAAGGCATGCAAGAATGTTAAGAACCATAATTCAAGAAAGTCTGAATCTTTGGATGGAGGGTCTTTGGCTTGTGTTTCCCTTATAATGGAGGCTAGAGAGCTTACCCTTTCTCTTTTGCAAGTTGTGTTTTCCTCTTTCGCTGAACAAACTATCGAGCAAAAGTGTAGCAAGTGGTCCCTAGCCTCCAAATTGCTTCACAAGCAGAGTGCTGCAGATAAAGGGCAAAAAATTAATGGTGCCCTCGACATTGCTTCTTTCGTATCTAATTTTGAAGACTTGGATAGCGGACTAGAATGCCTATTTCGGCATCTTATCCAATGTAGAGTTTCTCTGTTGAATTTATGTACCTTGTAAATTTTGTACATGATACAAGTGTATAGTCAAAAAATACTTAAGTTGAATTATAAAACGATTTTTTTCTTCAACACCATGTTTCTAGATCCTTGATTGAGTTTACTATCTCTTATTTGAAACATATTTTTTGTTTGACCATGTGAAGCTTATGCGAAGGCAAAAATGAATTCTCAATGAAAATTTTAATTAGGATAACAGGCCAATAACTACCCATGGATCTCCTGTTGAAGATCAATTCATCCAATTTTTGTTTCTAGATGGATTTAATTTGAAGTGAAAATTTTAATTAGGATAACGGGCCAATAATTTCCCATGGATTCTGCCACAAAATCTGAACTGCTATCTATATTATATTTATGTAGTGTAGAACTAATTCATATTGTTTAGCCAATACACATTTCTTATCAAGGAATTTTTTTTGTCATTTTAGTTAAAAATGCTATTTTATTCAAGACCATACGAAGAACTATCTTCAAAAAAATATGTGGTCAAACATATATCTAAAATTTAGGGTTAAAGACAATAGAGTTTCATCCTTTGATAAAATTATAGTCTTGCTTATTTTCTCGTTTCCAAGTCTGTCTCTGTCTCAAAATCGGTAATCGGTAATCGAACACCATTAATCAGATCACTCATAGTTGGTTGGATTGGCCGCTCAAGTACCAGTACCCAGACCCTATACTGCCAAGCAACAAAGATGGCTTCAAAATTGCACCAGGCAAGACAAAATGGGCAATGGGAACTACAATTGCAACCGTACCGGACACAGCAGGCACATGCAAAAAAGGATAAGGATATGCTCATGCAACAGCTTCAACAAAATTGCACGCCCATGAGCTGTTCTTGTAAGGCATGAAAGAGCCACTCTGTAAAGATATGCATTAAACAACACAAGAAGTTCGATCCCCAAGAAGAATCAAATACCTCTGTTATAATCTTTTTGCTGGTAATTAAGAGTTACCTGGCAAGGGAAACCAGAGTTGGCACCACATGAGTACATTGTTGACTTTGTTTTATCAGAATCTTCTTGTCTCCACGTCTTGATTTGCTAATTTGGTATATAAGCCGCAGTTTCATTATCTTTGTTTTAATTTTATTTTATGAGACTATGGTAAGTACACATGTGAACATGGACCATATTTTGTTTTTGGCATTAAAAAATACTATATTTGCTTTGCCAAATGAAAAATATTATTTGTTAATAAACAACATTTCCAAAGGTAACTCAAAAATTTCTTCCAAAGCACCTATAATTAATCTAAAATATTAAGAAACAAAAACTAATTTTGAAATTCGATGGACTAATGAAATCAAAAAAGTATCAGCACCAAAAGGGAGTACAAGTCATATTATACAATATTGTTCCTCAATTGCAAATTTGATTAATCTCATTCTATACACTTGTGTGTACAAACTACAAACTACAAAAAAATTATGAGCTACAAATATTAAGAAGACAAACTCGACACTGGATAACATTTCTAAACAAAGATTCCAATTAAATCTCTAGTTTTTCAACATTGACTCTCCACGAAGCAATATCCAAAATCTCATTCCCTTGCTCCTTTTTGCACATAATTCTTCTCTTCTGGACAAAACATGAGACCAAGTGCAACTTGCGAGTTTTATCGCTTACTTCTTGCTTCGACAAAAAGGAAAAAACAGACCGGAGAAGAGAAACAGTGATATCTCTCGTCTCGCTCATAAGCGAAACAATGTCCAAGGCATCTCCTGCCATAGATTCACTCTTTCTAGCCACTTGCTTCTTAACATCCTTGTTTGCCTTCATTACCAGCTGATTGTAGAAGAGCACTCTGCTCTTTATAGTCTCTGATCCACCCCTTTCTAATTGCCAATTCTAGATTTTGGATATGATATTTGATTTCATCCAAGTTATCTCTCGATGTACTGCACATGTCAAGCAGCTTGATAGACTCCTCCAGCTCTTGGTCAACCTATCTCCTTTGTTGCAGGTGTGAGAATCCATTTTGGTTGCTAGACATGCTCAGGAGATCATTGATGCACTCATAAACATGGCCGATTGCTTTGAGTGCATCAAGAATTATTTCATAAGTAAGGGAAGTAAACCCAACAGAAGCTTTTATTTCTTTCAGTTCTTCTTCTGCCTTGAGCACAAAGGGATAGGAACTTGTTACTTGTGGGCAAACTAACTGATCGGTTGTGGCATGCCATTTTAATTTGCTTGGCAAAAAAAGGTTCTTTAAAGATTTATATTGAGAAAACAAGAGAAGAAAAGATCTGATGAGTCTGATGATCCCTTGTCTTCCATATGCTTATATACCACATCACAAGTTATGATGAGGAGAAAATAAGAATCTGGGGACATATGGTCAACAGCTTACAAATGTGATGCAAATCAGAGGTTTTCTCGTTTCCAGGTCTCAGTCACCGACAACTTAACTTGGTTCGCTGAAGCTTTACAACAAACATGAATGTGCATATATTCAATAATTAGAACAATTCTGCTTGTCCAGTTATTGAATGTGCATATATTCTAATAAGTTGGTTCGCTGAAGCTTTACAACAAACATGTTGTGGGGCGTGCAATCTTTCTGTTAATTCGATTGAAAAAAAAAAGATAATTAGTTGCTATGCCTCACCCACAGGCAGCAAGATCCTTCTGTTAGTTGGGTTGCCAGAATATTAATTGAGGATGTATGAAATTTGAGCTGGACTTGCACGAGGGAGGAGAAGCAATTTAAAACTTTGGAATGAGATATGCCCACAGAGAATTTTACACGCCTCCAACCTGTTTGTCTTGTCTCCTGATAGAATTGCACAATAATTAAGTATGTAATTAAACAAGACAACGAAACAAACAGAATATTTATAAATTTAAAACATATTTTCATTGGCTAATTGTTGGTTAGATCTGTTGCAATATTGACCTGGATATGAGAGAGCCTCTGGTGCCTGCACATGTGTATAGTGTTGACCTTACTTCATGAGATTCTTGTTGTCTGCTCATCATAAGTCATAACTAGTGGATTTGGTATATAAGCAGATGCAAGGCAAGGGATCAAACTCATCAGTCCTTCCTCTTCTCTCTTAATTTTCAATATTACTCATCAGAAAGAAAGAAGCTCTACTGATTAATAAACAGTTCCAAAAATGGCTTGCCACTCCCGATCTAATAGCTTCCCCACAAGATCACATTCCATTGTGCTCAAGACAGAAGAAGAGATCCAAAAAGCAAGGGCTTATATGGATTCTTCTTCCCTCACTTTTGAAATAATGCTCGATGCAATCAAGGCAGTCGGGCACGTTTATGAGTGCATAAATGACGTCCTCTGCATGTCTAGCAACCAAAGCTGCCTCTCCCAATGGCAACAGAGGAGATGGGTTGACCAAGAACTCGACGAGTCTATCAAGTTGCTAGACATCTTCAGCACATCAAGAGAGAATTTGGATGCGATGAAATGTTGCATCCAAAATCAAGAATCATCAATTAGAAGGGGTGAATCAAAGGCTACAAAAAGCAGTGTGAGAGACTTGAGAAACCTGGTAAAGAAGGCATGCAAGAATGTTAAGAACCATAATTCGAGAAAGTCTGAATCTTTGGCTTGTGCTTCCCTTATAATGGAGGCAAGAGAGCTTACCTTTTCTCTTTTGCAAGCTGTGTTTTCCTCTTTCGCTGAACAAACTATCGAGCAAAAGTGTAGCAAGTTGTCTCTAGCCTCCAAATTGCTTCACAAGCAGAGTGCTGCAGACAAAGGGCAAAAAAATGATGGTGCCCTCGACATTGCTTCTTTGTTATCTAATGTTGAAAGCTTGGATAGCGGACTAGAATGCCTGTTTCGGCATCTTATCCAATGTAGAGTTTCTCTATTGAATTTATGTACCTTGTAAATTTTGTACATGATACAAGTGTATAGTCAAAAAATACTTAAATAGAATTATAAAACGATTTTTTTTTCTTCAACACCAATTTTCTGGATCCTTAATGAAAATTTTAATTTTTTTAGTAAAAATAAGGATCTCGGTCCTTATTTGATTTATTGATGATTAAAAAGGAGTTTTAGTTTTCGAAATGAAACCTAATTAAACAAATTACAAAAAGGTTCAACAATCTGAACCATTTCATCAAAAACTAAAGAAAATAACAAAAGGAAATGTAAAATCAAAGAAAATGAGAGTAAGTAATATAACTTAAAAACTCTTCTGATTGATCAACATTGAAACCAAGCTTGACCAATTCTTGCCATGTCAGTGTAGCCATCTCATTTGATCGTGCACCTCTTGTGTTAATTCCTCTTTCGTCTCATTATCTCCCCTGAATATTCTACAACATCTCTCATGCCAACATACAAACATTGCTATTAAAATTAAATCCTCTGTCTTGCTGCCTCCTCCCTTTCTAATTATCCAATTCTGGGCATGTTCTTCTTGTAATGTCCTTCTCCAATCTCTTGTTGGCGACTCAAAAGTAATCTGATCTTGTTATATACCTCCATAGTAAGTGGACATTTAGAGAACATATGTCTCACACTTTCACTGGAAGCCCTACATAGAAAGCATATACTTGGCAGATGCCACTCTCTTAGCCAGATTGTCTGCAGTAAGAATTTTATTATAGAAAACCAGCCAAGCAAAAACTTTCACTCTTGGTGTTACTTTCATCTTCCACACCTTATGAACATTAACTGACAACCTTGGTTGATCCTTCATTCCCAAATACACTGTTTTAACAGAAAAAACCTTTGATTTTTTCTCCTGCCAAAATACTCTATCATGTGCCTGTGATAGAGGTGGTTGTGACTTGTGAGCACACTATTTGCTGAAACCTACTATATTACAATCTCCCTTGTGTAGATGCCTGAAACATGGAAAAGACTGAAAACAAGTCAGTCAAATTCCGTGTAGTGAGCACCTGCTGGACTGAAATGCCCTTGTCCTTTGCCTCCAAGAACAGAATTAGCAATTTATTTCTCAAAATGCCATGACCCCAATTATGATACCAGAATTTTGTCTTTTCTCCACTTAATTTCTATTTCTCTCATCAACAGACTTTCACAAAAAATCACAATTCTGCTCAGATTTTGATTGAACAATCTGCATTCTGGTAAGTCACTTGGCTGTGAGCACCTGCTGGACTGAAATTCTGGTAAGTCCATAATCGTTGCTCAGGTCTATGCCTACCATTTTGTCAAAAGAGCATCATTGAAGATCTGCATATCAATTACTCCCAGGTCACCAAATTTCTTTGGTTTGCATACTAACTCCCAATTTGCAAGATGCATACCTTTTCTGCCCTCATTGTTTTTCCATAGGAAGTTCCTTCTTGTTTTATTTATTTCATGTATTACCCAAATTGGCAATCTCAAGACTGACATGAAATTTGTGGGGATGGATGATAGAACTGCATTAATCAATATCAATCTACCAGCAATTTGACAATTGACTTGAAGCCCAACCTTCCAACATTCTATTGATTTTTTGCAAGAAAGGAAAACGGACCAATAATTTCCATGATTCAGGCAAGACTTGACAATGAAAATTTTAATTAGGATAACAGGTCAACAATTACCCATGGATGTCCTGTTGAAGATCAATTCATCCAATTTTTGTTTCTAGATGGATTTAATTTGAAGTGAAAATTTTAATTAGGATAACGGGCCAATAATTTCCCATGGATTGTGCCACAAAATCTGAACTGCTGTCTATATTATATTTATGTAGTGTAGAACTAATACATATTGTTTAGCCAATACACATTTCTTATCAAGGAGAATTTTTGTCATTTTAATTGAAAACGCTATTTTATTTAAGACCATACAAAGAACATTCTTGAAAAAAATATGCTGTCAAACATATATCTAAAATTTAGGGTTGAAGACAATAGAGTTTTATCCTTTGATAAAATTATCATCGTGCTTATTTTCTCTGTCTCTCTCTGATTTTGTTTCTAGACAGAGATAGTGTATGTGCACGATGACATATCCAATTTCCGTTGGAGAAAACAACAATATAATTAGCTTAGTGTCCACGAACTGTTTGTTGTAACGTCTTAAAGAGCCTCCCAATCTGCACATTCATAAATTAGATGATGAGACAAGCAGAATCTTCGTGATTATTCAATGAATTGAATAATGTAACTTGTTTGTAAAATTGGTTGCAAGAAGAATATGGGAAGAAGCAAAAAGGTGTGGGTATCACATGATTGTTCATTAATTCATGGGAAATGGAAAACAAAATTGTACGCCCACGACCTGTTCTTGTAAGGCGAAAAAGAGCCGCTCTGTAAAGAACTAAAGATATGCATTAAACAAAACAAGAAGGTCGATCCACAAGAAGAATCAAATATCTCTGTTATTGAATAATCTGCTTGTAATTAAGAGTTACCTGGCAAGGGAAACCACAGTTGGCACCACGAGTACGTTGTTGACTTTGTTTTATCAAATTCTTCTTGTCTCCATGTCTTGATTTGTTAATTTGGAATATAAGCCGCAGTATCATTATTTTTATTTTCATTCTATTTTATGAGACTATGGTAAGTACTAAGTACACTTGTGATTTGTGAACATGGACCGTATTTTGTTGTTGGCGTTGAAAAATACTATATTTGCTTTGCGAAGTGAAAATTTTATTTGTCAATAAACAACATTTCCAAAGGTACCTACAAAATTTCTTCCAAAGCACCTCTTATTAGTTATTAATCCAAAATATTAATAAACAAAACCAAATTTTGAAATTAGATGGACTGATGAAATCAAAGTACCCGCAGCGAAAGGGAGTACGTACAAGTCGATCGTATTATACAATATTGTTTCTCAGTTGCAAATTAGATTAATATCATTCTATACACTTGTGTACAATTTTACAAACTACAAAATATTTACGAGCTATAAATATTCAGAAGACAAACTCGACATTGGAAAACATTTCTAAATAAAGATTCCAATCCAATCTCTAGTTTTTCAACATTGACTCTCAAAGAAGCAATATTAAAAACGTCATTCCCTTGATCCTTTTTGCACACAATTCTTCTCTTCTGAACAAAACTTGAGACCAAGTGCAACTTCCCAGTTTTATCACTTACAGCTTGCTTGCACAAAAAGGAAAAACAGACTGGAGAAGAGAAATGGTGATATATCTTGTCTCGCTCATAAGCAATACGATAGCCAAGGCATCTCCAGCCATAGATTCACTCTTTCTAGCCACTTGCTTCTTAACATCCTTGTTTGCCTTCATTACCAGCTGATTGTAGAAGAGCACTCTGCTCTTTATAGTCTCTGATTCACCCCTTCTAATTGCCAATTCTAGATTTTGGATATGATATTTCATTTCATCCAAGTTATCTCTCGATGTACTGCACATGTCAAGCAGCTTGATAGACTCCTCCAGCTCTTGGTCGACCCACCTCCTTTGTTGCATGTGTGAGAGCCCGTGTTGGGTGCTAGACATGCGGAGGAGATCATTGATGCACTCATAAACACGGCCGACTGCTTTGATTGCATCGAGAATAATTTCATATGTAAGGGAAGTAGATCCAACAGAAGCTTTTAGTTTGTTGAGTTCTTCTTCGGCCTTGAGCACAAAGGGATGGGAACTTGTGGGCAAACTAATAGATCGGTTGTGGCTTGCCATTTTAATTTGCTTGGCAAGAAAAAGTAAAAGGTTCTGTTGGTGATTTATATTGAGAAAATGAGAGAGAAGAAAATTAAGATATGATGAGTTTGAAGATCTCTTGTCTTCCATATGCTTATATACCACATCACAGACTATGATGAGGAGACAATAAGAATCTGATGACACATAGCAACACCATACTTGTAATGCAAACAGAGGCTTAACTTCCTCATCAATATATGCATTCAATAATCAGAACGATTCTGCTTGTCCTGTTATTCAATGTACATATGTTCTAATAAGGTGGTTATTTGAGGCATATTACAACAGACATGTCGTGGGCGTGTGATCTATATGTTTAATTAGATTGAAAATGGGTAATCATAGTTGCTATGCCACACCAACAGGCAGGAAGATACTTCTGTTGGTTGGGTTTGAATATTTTACGATGAGTTTGAAAAAAAATTAACGATGAGGTAAGGGAATTTTAGCTGGACTTGCACGAGGGATGAGAGGCAATTTAAAATTTTGGAACGAGTCATGCAATTAGAGGTGAAAACGGAGCGGATAGGAAGCAGACATTGGTAAAATCATATACATATTCCAATTCCTTATTTTATTTTTTGAATACGGATACAGAGTGCATATCAGACAAATACGAATACGAGTCTGAATCAGATTAGATATTTATTAAAATAATATAAAAAATATTAAAATTCATAATATTTATTTAATTATAATGATGAATAATCTAAATTTTTCATAATATATATTAAAATATATGGTATATATCTACTATTCGAATACGGATAATTGAAACGTAAAATCACATCAGTATTCTTATCCACAGGATATTTGAATATTGTATATTCATATCTAAGTTTTCGAATACGGATCGGATATTATCCATATCATTTTCATTCTGGGTAGAGTTTTTGTCTAAAGGACTTTGGACAAAACCTCATCCAAAGTCAGTTGTAAACCGTCCAATCTGTGTTAAAATTTACACAGATAGTTTAGATTTATGAGACCATTCAGAGTTATTAAGTTTTAAATATATTGACACAAATCTTAAAGCAAATCAAACAGTAAAGCTCAGCTTTGAATGATATTTTGTCCAAAGTCCTTTGGACAAAATCCAATTCCTTTCACTCCTAAATCCCTAACTCATGCTCACAAAAAGAAAAATGAAAAAAAAAAAAATTGGAACGAGGCAAATTGTAGCCAAGCTAATCAGCCCGTTTGAGACCAAAGTTGCAAATTGCCTCTTTAATATTCGTGTGGAGTTTGATCGAACGGTCCAAATCCAAACTCAGAAACTTTAGGTTACTTTAGAGGATCCAAAATCCGTAATGGAGCCGAATCAAATTAGATATTGTTCGTTTCCTTCTTAGGTAGGATGTAGCGCATATAGGCCTTGTTCCTCCTAAAATAAAAACATAAGTGGGCTCTACTACTAGTCCAAGTTCTATTCAGGTTCAATCGATAGCAATTATGGACCATACAATAAACAGCGACTCTGTTCAACAAAACGCTATTTCATTATTTATTCCGTTTTTTTTTTTTTTTTTTTTTTTTTATTAAACTTGGTAGTGACTACCAAGGACATTATTTATTCCGTTACTTATCATTATCAATTATAGAAAGCATCTTACTAAACGGTAAATATATGCAAAGATGTAATCAATTAGCCTTAGCAAATGGCTTTACATGTCAATCACTGGATCGACTTTGTTAATTTTACTCATATCTTAATTGGGATCAACGTATTAAAACCGAAGAAACCAATTCCAAAACCAACTTTGTAATTTGAAAATAAGGATATAGATGAAATCAAACCAGTAAATTTCTAAATATATAATGTGCTATAAGTATTTTCTCTCTGTTTACTTTGATAACTTGAAAGGATTTGTGTGGTCTAGTTTGGTTCTACTCCTGCTGGAATTTGTAATTTATTTTTTTGTATTAAATTTTGGTACAATCTCTAATGAGTGTTTTCTTTTTCCTTTTTTCTCTTTTTTGGTATAGATGACTACATTGTAGTTACATAACTTTTTCCCATCATGTTCAATGTGCTCAAATGAATTTAATTGAATAATGTAATGAGTTCTTTCTTTTTAAGGCCATGTTGGGTGCTTCTACTGTTCACCCACATGAACAGTGAAATGCAGTTCAAATATCATACTCATGTCCATTCCCTAATACACACCGAACAGAGTCTAAGTGTTCACATTATGTTTATTTCTGAATGTGCCCAATATTTCACTTTTGTATAATTACCAGACACATTCTTAGATTTGTGTGTTAAAAAAGATAACTAGAAAATATTAAAAGAAAGAGGAGGATTCCAATACCTTATGTTTTTCACACCTCATTATGCCTGACATTTTATACCTTTGTTTTCACAGTGATTTTGTACCTATAATAAAAAGTATTTTAAAAAATTCATAAGTTATAAAATTTTACCTCCAAACATGTTTTAGTATGGATATCATATTGAGCGATTCGGAACAATATTTTGATTTTTGAAAACAAAGATATATAATATGAGATATGAAAGGCATGAGGTATTAGTGTTTATAAAAAACAAGTTTTTCTAAAAAAAATAAACAATAACACTATTGATATTTTTCATAATTGTATGTTAAAATTAATTAGCTAAGTATTACATATATAAGAAACTAGATATCAAATACATACAAAAATTAACGTAAGATAGGTACTTAAAAATTCAACTCAACAAATTTTCCAAATTAATTTCATCAATTAAGATTAAGATTATAAACGACCAAAGTGAACTTCGAAATAAAGTTCAATATATTAACGAGCTTTGCTATTTAGGGATATAGGTAGATGTATAATTAATATAACAACAAGTGTTGAAGCACGAAATGTGAACCCATATCTTATGTACAAAACATCATGTCATCATGGGAGAGGGGGGTGTACGATGTCCATCAGATCAAACTCGGTTCAATGGGTAGTTTCTACCGTCCGATCCACTTTAAAAATTGTGCACACAGATATTAAAGCAAACAGCACGGATATAAAAGTGATGCTCACAGATCTTGAAGTGGATCGGACAGTAGAAACCACCCATCGAACTGAGTTTGGTCTGATGGGCATCGGACACCCCCCTCTCCCTGTCATCATACCCTTTAAAATTGAGGAATCACATCCTCTACGGAGCTCCGCACCTGCGGTTCTTTTAATCTAGTCCGTTCGTTTTGATCGGACGGACCAAATAAGATTTTGGCACGAATCTCAAAGCAAAATTAATATTGCCTCCTCCATCATCCCGAGCACTCACAAGCTGAGAGTAAATCTGGACCGTCCAATCAGTTCCGCACACCTCTGCACCGCAAAACTCCGCAGAGAATAGTCGCCCTTAAAACTGATCACATAGGTTACAAGTAGGGTTTCTCCATCTAGCAGTCTAAAAACTTGGCAAGGAAATAGCCGCCTAAAGAGTGTTTCCCATTTTGACAGCACAAGTGCCAACTACTTTCACAAAAATTTTATACGAGACGAGATGCATTAAATAGTCTGTTTACTTTTTTGATAAATTATAAATTCAAATAAACTAACTTAAATATTAATTCATTTCTATATTTGAATTTTGTTAATTAGTATTTGTATTTTAAAATTCATATAACTCAATTATTCGACAAATATTCATTTTGTATACGTTTTCGAATTCGTATCCGTAGATTATCCACTATGTGTCCGTATCCGTTTAAGACGGTTTTGATTTTGAATTTTGATATTTGTTTATTATCCATATTTGTATCCGTATCTGTATTCGTTCATTGAAAAATGAATACGGAGTATATATCAGCATTATCCGCTCTGTTTTCCCTCTAACTAGGACTCATTGTTGGTTTATCAGAAAGAAAATCAATCAAATCAACAAAGGAGAAAAAATAGTAGGTATATACGGTCTCTGTCAAATTTGACTAATTCAATAATGGGCGTAGATTTTAACAGCATTGTTTTTTGCTCCAAGCTAAGGGCCTGTTCAGCTGGCCAATAGAAATGGACATGAGCACGGAAATTGAACTAAAAATTACTATTCACGTGAGAAAAAAAAATTTAACTGAATTTTTTTTCCCACAGAAAGAGTGGAGCGGTCCAACAGGACCTAAGAGGTGAGAGAGAATTTGTATTTCGACCATTCTGTCCAAATTTCATAAAGAAATGGAGCAGCCCAACAGGACCTAAGAGGTGAGAGAGAATTTGTATTTCGATCATTATGTCTAAATTTCAGAAAGAAAACAAATAAAACAGTTAACAGCGTCGAAAAGTTAGGAATAATATCCATCCATATATATTAATTGGTCATCACCGTGTATCTTTCTATTATATTTTTGTCATTTTGAAAGAAGTACAAGTTTAAATAGTTGATTCTTTGCGGGGTGACATTGTGTAAAATCTATAGTATAATTATATATACTGGAAATTAATTATTGTACTATGAAGCATGAAACAAATTATAATACTTATTTTACGCAATGATGCCTATAGGCTTATCTCAAAAAACAACACAATAAACAAAAAAAAAAAAAAAAAAGGTCACCAATTGAATTTTATAGCAACAAAAAAGCACGGAAAAAAAAGAAATTAAATATGATCTAAACATGTCACAAATTAATTATAGCCGTTGTAGTCTATATTAATATAGTAGCACAAAAATTTATTCCAAAAGACTTTATTTTAATAATAGAAGTAAAAACCTCAAAAAAATAGAAAATTTATTTAAATAATGCATATAATATTATTCTCAATGATCATACGAAGGTTTTCATTTTCATTGACTACTTCATTGGTTTGAGAGGCTTGTGTGATAGTTGCCGAAGAGAAGGATGATCATAGTTATTGACAGATGCTTTATAGTTGTGTAATAAATTACGTAATTCAATAATGCAATTTTTTCATCATCTTTTCATCCTTAATTTTAAAAGGACAATTGATCTGACATGTCTATGTTGACTTTTATCTTTAATCTAAAGGCACACTCTGTGCATCATGATATTGACCGCCTCTATCACATTGGATACGGGTCGGGTGGAGATATTTTCGTACCCATACTTATTATGATAACAAAAAAATATTTACTCTTACTCATTTTTTCAAATACAGTACGGGTCGGATAAACCGATAAAAAAGTGTCATTAACATCTCGATTTGTATTTTCGATAAAATATTTTTTAAAACAAGAAAAAAAATACAACTAATTTGTATTAAGAAAATTTAATGAACTATATATATTTCTAGAAATTATCTTGTAGGATAAACGGATAACATAACGAAAATAAAATTTTATCCATACTTATTTTTTCATACAATAAGAATAGGATAAAAGAGTATTATTGGCACCCCTAAGTTGGGCCTTTTAATCTCATCCGGGCCGGTAGCTCATGGACGGTTCAGTCTGTTGTTAACGGTTCAAGTTGAGTACATATATTAAAATCAAGCCGATTGGGCTCAGAATGATCTAAGATATTAATTTAGTGAAACTAAACTAGACAAACCGAACTAAATTAGATTTGTTCAATTGAATCGAAATAAAAGATTAATCATGAAATAAACATATTTTGTTATTTTTTGAATTTTTTTAAGATGGATTTAAAAAAATTGTTTGGTTTGGTCTAATTAATTTTAAACCGAACCTAGCAATATACATTATGTCCATAATTTTTGAAATTTTGAATTTTTATTAAATATTAAGCTCGGACGGTGAATGGTTGTAAATATTTCGATTGGTTTGATTTAACCGGTTTAAAAAGTTTCTAAACCGAATCGAACTGAATAATTAAACCAATTTTAAAAATAAACTGAACTAATTCATTTAACCTGAAAAATTAAACCGTTTAATTCAAACTCTCTCGTAGCTAATAAACACCCCTAGAATAGGGATCCGAATCTACTACGATTCTTCACTGTGAACAATATTTCTAAAATCTCTGTTTTTCCAAATCCAACTGTTGAATTGTTTTGAAATTCGTGCACAGAAAAATAAGTTGTTTCGAGATATGTGCATAGAAAACATTGAACGGCTGAATTTGAAAAGACAGAGATTTTAAGAATACTATTTCTTAGCTTTGGATAGCAGCAGATGTGAATTCCTAAAACAGAGATATAAATTGAACACAGCAAATTAAGTCCGGAATATATGCAAATCCAATCCAGCCCGTTGATTCAATAATAACTGGTTTTCTCCTACGGTCACATCCAAAATAAACACCAAGCAGCCTTGGCCCTGGCCCCACACTAGATGAAAGGATGGATAATCAAAGCTCTAATAATTTAATAGTGTACGGAAGAGAGAGGCTTGGAGAGGTAGCAATTCCAATGGCAACTGTCAAAAGATATTCAAGTCTTGAACTGGATCAAGTGTCGCCACATTTTGAGTAATCAAGAAAAGAAAAGAGAGAGGTAGCAATTGCAATCAAGCACCAGAATGCGTATGTCATTATGTTTAAACAATAAATGAAGTAAACGATAATTATGGCTGTTGGTCCCAGACCTAAACCGACTGATTAGGTACGTAACCTGACTGCGTAGAATCAGATTTGAGTCGTCCGTTATAATCTGACTGACACAAATCTTAAAACGGACGCCTATAAATATAATCTAAATAACCAGCTCTCGACACGTCTAGGGGTGTTCATTGGGTCCGGTTTAATCGGTTTTGGACCAAACCAAATTAGATCGGTTCAAACGGTTCGGTTTTTTCAGTTTAATAGTTCGGTTCGGTTCGGTTCGGATTGATTTTTAAAACTGAATTATAACTTCGGTTCAGTTAAGGTTTGAAATTTTCAAAATCGAAATAACTAAACCGACCGAACTTTTACATATTATGTATTTGATCCGGACCGCCCATATTTATTTCTTAATACCTCGGTCTATTTTTTAATCAATTGCTTTAAATACTTTGATTTATTTTTTTAATATCCCGATTTATTTCTTAATATACTTCGGTTTATTACGAAATAATTGCTTTAAATAAAAAAATTAATATATTTCGGTTTGAACCGAACAAACCGAAATAAAACTTTGGTTCGGTTCGGTTCGGTTGCAATGCTAAATCGGTTCGGTTTTGTTCTATTTTTAAAATCAAATTATAACTTTGATTTGTCTAGTTCGATTTGGTTCCAACCAAACCGAACCGATGAACACCCCTAGACACGTCCATGAAAATTGGGATGCAAATTCAGTGGTGATCTAGAGAATCAAACAAGCATAAATTTTAAGATGTATAGTTTTGTCTTCATTTTGAATATTTAAACTTAGATAAATTTAAGAGTAAGATATATGGTAATATGCGGCCTGATTAATGAGCGAGCATGAGCGAGTTAGGATATGCTCATGCTCGGCTTATTTAATTAATGAGCGATAATGAGCGAGTTGTTAATGAGCGGGTTGTTAATGAGCGAGTTATGAGCAACTGAGCAAGTCACGAATTATGAGCAAGCTAAGAAATCAAAAATTAAATTTTAAAAAACTAATTTTTATTTAAAAAATTTAACAAATTGTCATAATTCAATATAATTAAATATTACATAATTTAACATAAAAATATCCATAAGTAAATTTATTAATTTTAATTTAGGTTGGAGTAGTGGAGCACTAGAGCGTCATTTATTAATTTTAATTTTTGGACTGAGTCTGGAGCGTAAGTTTAGGTTAAGAGATTTATTTATTTATTCAATTTTAATTTTAATTCAAGAAATTGGGGTTAAATGTGGCAGGATTAGATGTGGCAGTTCCTTAATGAGCGAGTTGGGGTATGCTCATGCTCGGCTCATTAAGTTAATGAGCGATAATGTGCGAGTTGTTAATGAGCGAGTTGATAATGAGCGAGTTGTTAATGATCGAGTTATAAGCGAGTCACGAATTATGAGCAACTTACGGCTCGGCTTGGCTCGTGCTATGAATTTTTATTTTTATTTTTAAAGTTTAAACAGTTAATTTAAATCGTTAAACATAATTTATATATATAAATGCAGTTGCAAACAAATTTTATATTTATTTCATAACTTTTTTATTATTTTGTATGGTAAAAAATCATTGCTTTTGATGGTCTACAAGTTTCAAATCAAATAATATTTTACCTATTTAAAAAGGTAAAAATAAATAATTTCTAAAATAATATAAAATTTAATTTTTTAGTATATTTTCATATAAAAGTCACGTTAAACGGTTCAAATTAACTATTTGGATTTTAAATACAAAGATACAAGTCTATAGCATAGACCTCTGTGTAATATACATATTACCATATCCTAACTATAAATTTAATTTAATATTATTTAATATTTCGTATTAATTTTTTTAAGAATAAAAGAATTTAAGGAAGCGGTCTGGGCTTGTCCCAAACATAGATCCGCTCCTTTGCAAGTCCAAACTTCAAAGTACTATTTTCTGAATTAAATGAAGGCACAACACAAACCCTCTATTTCTTTTATGGATAATTTCTGGTTATATTCAAAACTTTTGTGGTACATTTAATTAATATTTAATAGCTATTGTTCAAATAATAAAAAAAATTGTAGATCTATTTTCATTTTTTAAATATGTTGTGCATTAAGATTTGAGTCAGTTTAAACTTTATTGCTAATTCATAATATAATAAAGTCGTAAAAAAATTATTTTTAAAATTTTAAATTATTTGATAGAAGATTGAACACCTTTCAAATTGACTTAAATTTGATATACATGCTATTTAAAAAATGAAAACGCATTCTCAATTTTAGTTTTCTAATATAGACAATATATTCGAAGATATTAAATGGATGTACAATTGTACATGAAAGCTTGATGTACTCTACAACTCTCTCTCTCTTTTTAATATAGCTTAAATAACATGATGGAACTATCCTTTTTTGAAATCTGACTGAAAAAATTCAAATAACTAGATAAAACTGCAATCTAAGTATTCTACTACCACCATAAATCATATATAGAATCAAAGATTCACCTAAAATCAAGGTTCTAAATAGCGATTATAGTGATATAGCGGGGAGGCAAAAAAAAAAGCTATAGCGAATAGCGCAGCTATAGCGGAAGCTTTCCTACATAGTATTTTTCTAATTTTCAAAATTTATAGTCTATATTTCTACTAATTATCAACATGATCAATATTGGAGAATTAGGATAATAACTAAATGATAGATAAGTCTATATTTTTTTCAATCATGCAAATCAGAAGGGAAAAAAAAAACAATATACAATGTAACACTATTTAATAGTTCATACTTCATAGTATTACATATTTTAATAGACGAAGAGCAATTAATTTTATAGTGAAATAAAGTTAGCATACCTATTTGAATATTTTATATATTATTATAATCAAAATCAGTTTTCAATGAAACGAACGGCGATAATTTTATAGGTGAATACTAGACGAAAAGAAAACAAAAGGAAGAATTAATATTTGAATATTTTCTGATATAGAATTAGAGACTAAATCACAAATAGGAACAGAGGCATATAGTTTGATTTTAACATGCTTATTATAACAGACCATGTAGGATCATAAATATGAACTGAAGTACAGAAGTCCATCTAAATTGCAAAAAAGACTATGTAGCATAGCGGTAGCGATAGCGCATAGCGCGTAGCGGTAAAAGCGGTCAGCTATTACAGCTATAGCAGCCGTAGCTGAAATAGCGCACTTTTATCTCATAGCGTAGCGTTTATGGTCTGAAAAAGCTATAGCGGAGCTATAGCTAGCTATTTAGAACACTGCCTAAAATAAATCAAGAGTGCATAAATAATAGATAAAAACAAACGCTTAACAACTAATTAATAATGCCTTATCGATTCCATCCATCTGACAACAGGGGCGGAATAGCCAAATAGGGATAATGTAAGCACACACAAGTGAGAATAGAGTTATGGCTATATAATTTATGGGGCCTCTCTGGATGGAATAAGGTATTTCTCGTGCCATGCCTACCCATCTCGTACCATCATCATCAGCATTTATTTATTTATTTTTATTTTTATTGTCACTTTATCATTATCGTGATTAGGGCTGCAAACGAATCAAACCAAATCGAATCTAGCTAGGTTTGAATTCAAGTTCGTTAAAGTTCGAATCGAACTAGTTCGAAATAAAGACCCAGATTCGAATTCAGTTCAGTTCATATGGCCGGAGGAGCAGAGGAGACAGCGCGGAGGAGCGGAGGAGAGACGGCCAAAGATCTAGATCGAGAGCGAGAGCGCATCACGAGCGAGAATTAATCGCGAACCCACGAATCTATTTTGAACGAACCTGCTCAAGTTCGAATTAATTTCGAATCAAACTGGTTTGAATTAATTTCAAACCGTATTCAATTTCAAATCGAATTTTTTTTTAACTTTTCCGAATCAAACTCGAATTGAATTACAAACTACGAATTTTTTGTGTAGCCCTAATCGTGATCGTTATTTCTCATTATTTTTTAAATATTTATAGTTAATTATTATATTATTTTCATTATCATTTTATCATGGACATAATTATCATTATTTATAATAATAATTATTATTATTATTACATATTTACTTTAATTATTTAATTATTATATTAATACTTAATCTTGATTATCAATATTATTATGAACATTGTTATTATATTATTTTTAACCTGATTTTATAAATAATGTTAAAGTTATTTTTATTTTTATTTTTCATTATTATTATTTTTATTATTATTGTTATCATTATTATATCACTATTATTAAGTACTATGATCATCTTCATCATTACTATTATTATTGTTATTATTATTTTTTTCTATATGATGATGGAATATCATTTCTTCGGTTTCGTATTGGTCAACTAAATAAGGAATTCAGAGTAGGTCCGATGCCCATCGGACCTACTTTGGATCGATGGGTGAAATGATCATTCAATTGCATCAAGATCCTGTGCTAAGTGCATTAAAGTTCGTGCAAGTCTGTTTTAATTTCCGTACACACCAATCTTAATGCTAATCGTATGGTTATAGAGCTAATTGAACCTAAAAGTAGGTCCAATGCCCATCGGACCTACTCCTATCTCCTAAATAAGATTAATTTATAGTCATATAATTTTCCATTAAAAATTATGTTAGCATAAATTTGTGCTATACAGAGAGGTCGGCAAGGCAAGAAATAACACATACATCAATACATCATCATCAAGTCAAGGTGGGAGTGTGGGACTGGTTGTGCCTTGAATGCAAAAGTGGAGTAAGCAGCTGTACTAATAACAGCACAGCAGCAGTGTGCACAGAGCATGAGGCTGATGAGGCTGAGGCATGATATTTAAAATTGAAACCCCACCACACGCAAAAGCCCCGGGTTTTGTAACGGACCTGATCGATCACTCCTTTGCCATGATTGCCTCCAGACTCATCATTGCTTTTGCTTATTTCCATCTTCATTTTCTCATCTCTCAAGTCTTCTCTATCTCTATCTATCTTGATAGAAAACAAGAAAACTGAATCTCAGTTCTCAATTTGGACCATTTCCATTTTAGTTTCCTCTCAGCGATCAGGAGGACAGAAATGACAAAATACAAATCACTCTGCACTGCAACGGTGCAGCCCCAATAATGAGTCCAATTCTCACTTTGTGTTAAGTATTTTACATCTGGGTACCAATATTTTTCTTTATTGTCCAAATAAACCAAAAGATCAATTACAAAGCTCCGCTCCTGTTATTTCTATTCAGAGGTCTTCTTCAATAAATTATAAAAATTGATTTTAACTATTTGGTTAATTTAAGAACAGTATACAAATTTTAATATATTTATCTTTGTCTTTTTGACAAAAAAAATATATTATGTTTTCTACTGATTAAGTGTATTAAATATTCAAATCGATATTTTACATATATTGTTTATATGAAACGACTTTATAACATTAGTAATAAACTTTTTTTTTTCTAAACTATAACATATTATATTCTTATTCCATGCTTTAAATTTTCATGCATATATTTTACATATAAAGTGACATTAATATCACTAACTGTAAATTCTCTGATTATATTAAGTCCGTATACGTGCCAAGGAAGTCAAAGAAGCCCTTTGAAAAATGCGCGGATATTTCTTAGATATTGAATCATATGTGATTTTTTTTTATTTTTTAGCAGTTAGAAGGGTCAAAAATTGCGATGCCCATGTTTAAATCGCAATCATAAATAATTGTATTCGCTATGATATTGAAATATTTAGGAATTTCATCACGTGTCTAACTAAGTGGTCTACAGACACGGACATTTTATCTTTCAAACAAGTCTTTATAATACTATTACACTGAATGTCTACCAATATATATAATAAAATAAATCATGCATTGCGGTTGATCTTATTTTATTCTTAATGTAATGCATTTACGAAGTATGTAGTTTGTCTAACTTATTATGTACAACATCAAAATTTTAAAAATAAAATAAAAAAATAACCGTATAAATTAATCAGGATAAACTATTCTGCATAATTTTACAAATAAAACAGTATCAACGATTTCTCTGTTTCTTATTTAGGTTTCAGGTATTAAATTTTTAATAAAAAAAACAGGACAAAAATTATAGAATAAGAGTAGAACTAGGGTGTTCCTAGGAGTATCAAGCCCCTTTGGTATTCTTAACTCTAAAACTTATCGGATTAACTTCGAACGGCGAATCTAAACCTTTGAAATTATTCTACCTTACGAGTGATGTGTCTACATATGAAAATTTTAAAGTTTCGAATTAATTTAGTATAAAGTCAAGTAGTCAAAATTAGAAGGTTTCTAAATTAATTTTAATACATTCATTTTTTGGAACCCTTTTGACCACTTGACTTTATACTAAATTAATTCAAAACTTTAAAATTTTCACATTTAGACGCATCAGTCGTAAGGTAGAAAGATTTCAACAGTTTGAATTTGTCGTTCGAAGTTAATCCAATAGATTTTAGAAATAAGAGTACAAAGAGACTTGATACTCATAGGAGCACCCTAGTTCTACTCATAGAACAAAAGAAAACGTTGCATATGAATTTGTGTTTCATGAAGTTACAACTGCTCTGTTAAAATATAGATGCGTGTGAGGGCACTGAAGTTATACGAATTTAATTAATTTAACACAGCTGTGCATTTCTCATTTAGAACTCGATATTCAAAAAATAATGAAAAAAAATAGTTACAATCATAATCACAAAAATTGTGGTCATATAATAAAAGAGGAGGGATCCACTTATAACATTTTGAATCTTACAATATATTACAACATTCGATTTTACAATTTTCAAAGTTTAACATGATCTCTACATTAAAATGTGTTTTGAGATCCAATTTTACATTTTTTTTTAATATACTATTTATTAAATATTTTACAAAACGGTTATTTTTAGACAATTCTGAACCACCGAAAAACGGCATTTTTGTAAAATACTTAATATATAGTAAAAAAAAAAAATTTAAAAATGTAAAATTTAATCTCAAAGCACATTTTAATGTAGAGATCATGTTTAACGGTTTGGATCGACTGTTTGAATTTTAAAAATTGCAATATCGAATATTATAACATATTGTAAGTTGATCGCTCCTCATAATAAAAATAACACAGCTGTAACACACTTTCCTCGCAGGACCAATAAAAATAGTAAGAGTACCGAAGTCAATACTAGATGTTGAAGCATGAATCATGATACATCCCTATCCAATTGTATAGTTGGCGTGCTAATCATGCTTACATAAAAAAAAATTATATTTGGATCTGACTAAAACTCACTTACTATAAACAACCAGAATATTATATAAATTCCAATTAAAAAAAAAACATTCCAATCATTTGCATGTGTTGTTGTGGCAGTTGTGCACATCGACATGAACCATAATGGCAACCATTACACCGGAGATCTCTGTTTTTTTTTTTTTTTTTCAATATTGTGCTACCTACTTTTTATAGAGCTAGAAAAAAAAAATGAAATAAATAGCAATCACGCCATGTTTATGGAACATCATATTTAATCATGCCATAACTTGTCGGCGTGTCAACGCGTGTTAATTGTAATGTGACAATGATGTTCAACTATTTTTTATTGAATTTTAAATTGTTCATTGAAAAATATAAAAAATTGTGAGAAAATATTATAAAAATATTTTAAATTTGATTTTATCATATTTAAATATTGGAACTTTTTGTTAGGATTTTGAATTGTTGATTGAAAAAATAAAAAAAAGGTTCTAAAATTGTTGAATTGTTTAGGAAAATATTTTAATGTGAACAGAAAATGTTGAAAAAAAAATTAGAATATTTATTTTCTCATATTGAAAAGTATTTAAATTTTTTAAGGGACTTTGAATTGTCGATTGAAAAAATTGATAATCTAAAATTGTTGAAAAGTTAAGAAAATTATCTTAATGTGAACAATTGAACCAGAAAAGTTTTCTATAAAAATATTAAAGTGAAGAAACTTTGCTGAATTTTTTTGTCATGTTCTACATAGTAGAAGTGTCTATAGAATTATTTTTAGGCCGAAAAACAAAATTAAAAAATTTAAATTATGTAATACTATTTCACGTGATAAATTTTTTCATTCCCTCATCACAAACAACCAAGATTACTTTTAGAAAAAAAAAAAAAAAAACCACCAAATCCTTTCTATAATAATTGGATTAGCTTAGTGCTACTACTACATACGTACATTTGAGGGGAAAATAAAGACCCACATTACATTAAAACCACACAAAATTACAAAATATCTACTTCCTAGCCATAGTTTAACTAGTAAGCAGTCCACCAATTTTCCAAGCAAAAGACAAATGAAAATGGGTGATATAATGAAAGGGGGCAAACCAACAAAACACACCAAAATAGACCTTTTTGTTTTGCTGCTAAGTAGCAGTTTCTGCCATTTCTGATTCTAGCTGTTTTTTTTTTTTTTTTTTATGATTTTTTTTTGTTTGCTTACTACTGATTTCGTTATTGTTAGTGAGCAATTTCAACTTGGAGAGAGGAATTATACTCCACCTGTTCCTTCTCCCACCTCAGCTGTGCCACAACATCATCTTGAACCGGTACATACTCCTGTCAGTGGGACCCACCCAAAAAAGATAAAAAGGTTGTCACATGAGAAGGAAACAAAAGAGGCCGGACAAATCACAAATGAATAAACCAATTATAGGCTAAGAAACTTTGATCTGCTCCAACCAATTAACTCTAATTAACCTATTGAAATTTATCTCCCACGGTCCCACCAATCATAATGTGTGTGTGTGTGTGTAATTTATTACTAATGATAATTTCATTGAAAATTTATAAGCGCCATATATACATGCCAAAATAAATTGTTCTTATTTTTGGATCTATTTCTTTTCTTGAGAAAAGAAACACTTTTTTTTTTTTACATCTGGATCGTTCAAAATCCATCGTACGGCCTCAATTACTTTTTATTTTCATATTAATTTAATATATTAAAATAATTCAGATTTAAGTGATCAATTTTAAACGATCCAGATGAAAAAAAAAAAAAGAGAGAGAAAAGGAGCAGATTCTGTTCTCTTATTTTGATGATTTGATCATCGATTCATGATGTTGTCAATTTAAGATCAATATTATATTCAAGTAGCATGATTGGAAACATAGCAGCATTTGATGTAGTATTAATTTATTTGATATTAGCGTACCAAACATTCTCTTCTAACTCAACCACTCAAAGCCAAGAATTAAATATCCACTTAGACAATCTTCTTTCTTTCTTTCTTTCTTATTTTTATCATAGATACACGTGGCTGAATGGTAGAGAAGAGAAGCATGTTGAGTTGCTTCATTAATTTATTTAAATCTCTATATTGGACACAGTCAGCAATTAAGGGAATAAACAAAATAAAACAAGGCCAGTTCATCAG
The DNA here is from genome assembly GCA_964058825.1 of Carex arenaria. Taxonomy (NCBI): domain Eukaryota; kingdom Viridiplantae; phylum Streptophyta; class Magnoliopsida; order Poales; family Cyperaceae; genus Carex; species Carex arenaria. The sequence continues at coordinate 34,874 of CAXKVW010000044.1, read as the reverse complement.
CTCAGAGGAGAAATTAAAAAATGCACCTCAAGCTTTTGAACAAGGTCTTTGGCGTTGGTAGCAGAGACGAAGATGTTGCGCTGGTACGGTTGAATGAACCCATCATCTACTGCTTTGTCTATAAATGCCAGGAGGAAGTTGTAGTACCCATCCACATTCAGCAACCCCACCTGCGTGCATTCCATTTTCATGTAACTGTACTTACACTATTTTATAAGAAAATAATTGAAATTATCTGAGAAGTTAATTGCATTACTGGTTTGCTGTGGATACCAAGTTGAGCCCATGCTATCACTTCTAAAAGCTCCTCTAATGTGCCATAACCACCTACAAATACATTAAATAAACTTGGTTAACCATTAGTTCGACTATGATCGATCTTTCATAGAGTGAGAGAGAAAGAGAGGAGAAGAGAAAGAGACCTGGCAAGGCGATGAAAGCGTCAGAATGGCGAGCCATTTCAGCCTTACGTTGATGCATGCTGGATACTGCCTTCACCTCTCCGACTGTTTCTCCCGTAATCTATAGAAAAACAATAAACAATGTCAAAATTGATCAGAGAAATGGCTGATCAATGTGCTAAGAGAGAGAGAGACTTCTTTACCTCTTTGCCCATGAGAGTCGTCGGGATAATACTAGAATAAAGAAACGAAACATCATGTGAATTAACCAAATTAAAATGCAAAATTTATAATATCTAGAAGTGTGTTTGAAACCAAAACAAAAAAAAGTGTGTGAGAGAAATGCTAGCTAACCCTATTACATGGCCGCCTCCTTTATGAACAGCCTCAGAAACAAGCCCCATAAGCCCCAAACTGCCACCTCCGTACACCAAATCCACTTTTTTCGCCACCTTAAAAAGAGGCAAGATGAAAAAAACAACACATGTTAATATCATACAAATTAACCCTTGATTAGTGCATAAATTAACAATGAGAGCACATATATACTAGCTCTTCTCCGAGTTGGATAGCGGCGTCTTGGTAGCTATTTCTCTTTCCAGAGCTGCTCCCGCAAAAGACACAAACCCTCTTGAATTTTGATTTTTTAACCATGGTGATTTCTGCTTCCATTAACTGGTGTCTTTTGTTTTGTTTTTACTTTCCTCTGTTCTGGTGCCTGGGTTTTGGTTGTAGTAAGGTTGGTTATTTATCTCCCTGCTTTTACGCTTTTACCCTCCTTTTTGGGATTTTGGGAGTATTATGTGTTTGTATGGTTTGGTTGCCTTTTCAAAATGGGGGCTGCGCGTCAAGGTGGGAAAGCTGAGCACTCAGTGTATAAATAATGTGGAGTTGGATTCAAAAGGACAAGATAGAGATATCACAGGTTATCCTCTCTCCCACGTAAATGCTTCTCCTTCTCTCACTTCCTTGTCTTAAACACATTGATTAATTTTTTTTCTCATTTTTTTTATACAATGTGCTCATTATTTTTTTCATTTAATTTCTTGCCAACGTTTTCTTTACTTTATAACAATTTTTTTTATTAACTAGTGAGTAGTAACTACATTGGTTGTCATTTTCAGCATGCATAACGTTGAATATGTATATACAGTGAGATAATATTTAATATATGTGCGTAGTCCTAGATAAGTTGGATTTCCTCAAGAAAGAAAACTTGCACTCAAAAGGAAATAAATGAGGAAGTTGAGAGTTTAGCGTATTAAGTATTAACAGAGTAAAAAAATATATATATATGATGAAGTAGAGTGTTAAAAGTTTGTTATCATGACGGTTTTAGATTAAATCGCTAAGAACTTCTGAGAATGTTGGATCATAATTCAAAGTTGAGCATATATGTAATATAATTATGAATTGTATACTATTATGTGATTGTCACAATTAAATGATATAATATGGAATTAAAATGTTAGACAATATATATATTCAGTTGTTCATAAATGTGTTAAATAATATAGGTAATGATTAAATTATCGATGAACTGATTATCAAATTTACAATTTAGAATATTGTCTTTCTTGATATATAGCCTGTGCAGTCAGGGGAGAAGTCAGATTCTCAAACAATGTGGATGTCAAAGTCAATCATATAAAAAATATTTGCGAATAATGGGAGTTAATTTTATAGTACCGTAACATTTTACTATAAATAATACATAAATTTATACATAAATAAAAAATTAAGAAAAAATGGGGGTCAATTGACCCCATTCACCATTCTTGGAGCCGCCTCTATGTGCGGTCACAGGTGTAGCCCAATGTGGCCCCACAAGTTATGTGCACCCGATAGTGTGGCCACAAAATTCTCTGCGGTCCATCGTGCAACCAGGCATAACTAAATTCTAGAGTTTAATATTCAACCTTACAAGACATTAGTGCGGCTGTTTGTGCGGCCAGGCCTGGCCGCACAAACTGGTGCGTAATATTTTTGGACTTGGAAACATGGACTGGAACAAAGGCGGTTCTGCAGCACAACCGACTTGGTTTTGTGCAACACGGGGTCTGGAAGTGCACTCCTATATAAGAATGGGTCCCTAGTGCACAAGATAATACAGCATAGTTTCTGAACAGCTGCAACTTTACATGTTTGAGTGTTTTTTCTTCTTCCTCCACCATCAAAGAAAAGAAACAGAGATCCATTAGAAAATTGGAAAGGATTTCTCAAGGGCTACATCTTGTTGTCTTCGATTGCACTTGAGGATTTCATGGAAAACATTATGAAATCAGGTATTGTATTCCGCACTTATGATTATGTTTTTTATAAGTCGGCTTTGGTATAGGACATACCACAGGTTAGGTGGGAATTGTTTATTCTCCGCCTGAATATAAGTGTCTAATTCCTAGATGGTATATAATTATTTGATCACTAGAAAAAACGTAATTGTTTAGTCTTTTATAATACCCAACTAGGGGTGTAAACGAATACGGATTATCCGCGGATAATCCGCTCCAAATCTGCTTATTATCGGTATCCGGATTAAACTGATACGGATACTTACGGATACGGATACGGATAATTTTAGCATATGGAAAAATAATGCGGATATGGATACGGATAATTCCACGAGGATATAAATGGAGCGGATATCCGTATATATCCGAATCAGAAATTTAATCTTTCAGCAGCTTTCAATTCATTTTACCCTTGTAAAATTCTCAAAAAACATACATATTCGTTTAAGTCCAAGAATCTTGGTAGAAAAATCATATAATCTATTAGGATAATGGATTGGTTCTCTGAACCAATAAGCAATTAGTCATGCATAATCATCACTGTGCAAATTTAAAAAGTCTATTAAATTTTTGTCAATTTAGGTAATCAAATTAGGTAATTTAAAATTATGAAATTTAGTAGAATTACTCAATATCCGACAATTATCCGCTCCATATTCGTATTCGAATCCGTATCCGTGGATTATCCGTTCCGTATCCGTATCCGTTTAAGACGGATATAGTTTACAATTTTGATATCCGTTTACTATCCGTATCCGTATCCGTATCCGTATCCGCTTGTTGAAAAACGGATGCGGATATGGTATTAGCATTATCCGCTCCGAATCCACTCCGTTTACACCCCTATCCCCAACACATAATTCAATCTGCATTTTAATATTCCATTGATAAAGTTAGATCTGAAATGTTCAAGCTTAGAGAAATCTTTAAAACAATGGATTTGATGAACATTCATAAACATTTGGAACTGGAAAATTTATTTGATGCTTCTTATTATAACCCACATCATGCTTCTTTTAAGAATCATAAAAGAACAGTTAAAAGGTAAGCGGTATGTGTAAAAACTTAATTAGTGATAAGTACAATGTTTAGTCTCTTAGTCATTATATCTGCTACTCGCTGTACGGAATTAGAAAATTGAGATAAAAAAAAACTAGAATTAAAAATGCATGATTGAAACTTGAATCTAAATTTTCACATTAACACCTAATCACTAGACTTAATTAAACATATGATAATTTATAAAGAAGCTGAACTATATAAAAAAAAAAATAGAGAGTTCCAATGCCTCATTTCCTCATACCTCATCCATACCTCATGTTATATATCTCTATTTTTAAAGTCCAAACTATCGATCCGAATCGTTCAACATGATATTCATACTAAAATATGCTTGGGGATAAAATTTTATAATTTTTGCATTTTTTTACTATTTTTTAAGATAGGTACAAAATCACTATATCTGGACTGTTAAAAAAAACAGTAATTTTGTACCTATTTTAAAAAATAGTAAAAAAATTGTGAAAATTATAAAATTTCATCCCTAAGCATATTTTATCATGAATATCATGTTGAACGGTTCGGATCGATAGTTTTGACTTTGAAAATAGAGATATATAACATGAGGTATGAATGAGGCATGAGAAGATGAGGTATTGAAACCCTCCTAAAATATATATATATATATATACACACACACACAGACACACACAAAATAATTTCAATATACATAATTAAATTTTTTGAAATAATGGAAGTGGATAAACGCCCATGAGCTATACGTTGATTTGCCGCTGCATAAAAGAAGCGACAATATAAGATGCGTATAAACAAGTATGGTTATTAAAAAGAAAGAAAAAATAAACTCAAATGTGAAAAAGATCAAGCGTTTAAATTTATTTTTTGTGGACATTTAATATCGAGAGGTTTGATCACATTTCTATCTTAACAAAAATAAAATAAAAATATGTGTTCACAGCCAAGAAGGGACAAAAATTGATAAATTAGGAAGCGACAAATGATAAAATAAAAGTGTCGTGATTAATATTATATGTTATTCAAAACATTCCAATTGTTCACATTCTATATATATATATAGAGAGAGAGAGAGAGGAGGGATTCGCTTGTAATATCTGTAAGGTACAATATTTTATAATAACTTGGTTTTGTAAATTTTAAATTTCAAACAGTCGATTCGTTTAATATGATCTCTATATTAAAATTTGCTTGGAGATCAAATTTTATATTTTTTTAAATTTTTTATTATTTATTAAGTATTTTTCAAAACTGTTATTTTTAGTGGTCCAAATTTGTTTAAAAACAACAATTTTGTAAAATACTAAATAAATAGTAAAAAATTCAAAAAAAATAAATTTAATCTCCAAACATATTTAAATACAGAGGTCATGTTGTACAGATTGGATCGACAATTTGGAATTTGAAAACCATGAAACCAAATTGTTATAAGGTGTTATAACTTACAAATATTGTAAGTTCATCCCTCCTCATATATATATATGAGGAGGGTTCAAATGCACCATGATTTTGTGCTTCAATATGCTCCACATTCTTTATCTCTGTTTTCAAAGTCCGAATAGTTGATCCAAATGGCTCAGCATGATCTTTATAAGAAAAGATGCTTGGAGACCAAATTTTATATAATTTTTTAGATAGGTACAAAATCATTGTTTTACGGAGATTCTGGATCATCTGAAGAAGTGATATGTACCTATCTAAAAAATTCAAAAAAAAGTGATATGTACCTATTTTATTGTGAAGGTTATGTTGAGTTATTCGGACTTAAAAACAGAAATAATGGATGTGAAGCATATTAGAATACAAAATCATGATGTATTTGAACCCTCCTCCTCCTCCTCCTTCTCTCTCTCTCTCTCTCTCTATATATATATATATATACATATATAAAGAGAGAATAGAACTAGGATATTTCTAAGTTCACCAAGTTTCTTTGAAAGACAACGAAACCATATTTTCACCCTTTTAGAAAATATAATATTTTTTTTCTCAAACAATTTTCAAATAAGACAAACTAAAAAATAAAATATTAATTTCCAATTGATTAGCACGGATTGTGCATTTCATCCCATTTGTACTTGCACAAATTTTTTATTGTAAAATTTTACAATTATCTTCCTTTACAATAATCAGAAATTCCATATGTTCAATTTCCCATAAGAAATATTGAAAAAAAAATGTATAATCTCAATAAATAAAGGGAACATTTAAAGAAAAGAACATTTGCATGTCATCCTGGTAGGGATGTAAACGGATACGGATTATCCGCAGATAATCTGCTCCGAATCTGCTTATTATCCTTATCCTGATTAAACGGATACAGATACTTGTGGATACGGATACGGATAATTTTAGCATATGGAAAAATAATACGGATACTGATAATTTCGTAAGGATATAAACAGAGCAGATATCCGTATATATCCGAATCCGAAATTTAATCTTTCAGCAGCTTTCAATTAATTTCACTCTTGCGAAATTTCCAAAAAATATATATATTCGTTTAAGTCCAAGAATCTTGATAGAAAAATTATATAATATATTATAATAATTGATTGGTTCTCTGAACTAATAAGCAATTAGTCATGCATAATCATCATTGTGCAAACTTAAAAAGTCTATTAAATTTTTGTCAATTTAGGTAATCAAATTAGATAATTTAAAATTATGAAATTTAGTAGAAATACTCAATATCCGACAATTATCCGCCCCATATTCGTATTCGAATCCATATCCGTATCCGTTTTAAGATGAATATAGTTTTCAATTTTGATATCTATTTACTATCGATATCCGCTTGTTGAAAAACAAATACGGATATGGTATTAGCATTATCCGCTCTGAATCCGCTCCATTACACCCCTCTATCTTGGTCTTAAAAGTAAAGAGAAATGACAAAAAAGAAAACAAATGTCAATCAATAATTAATTGAGACAGAAAGGCGGTACATGATGAGATACAGTATTATGAGTATGAATAGTGTACAGTGAGTAAGAAGGGACATTACAACGATACATTCTTTTCCAAGGGCCCTCGAGAGTTTGTAATGTAGGCTTTAATATTCCCACCGCTCTCGCTTCTCTATCTCGAATTTTGCAGTGGCAATCATGGCCTCCGGATCCCTTCGCACGTGCGCACCGTCCTTCCAAACTCAACACTGTATGTAGTCCCCACCTTCGCTTCTGAAAGTTTTTTATAAACTATAATTAAAAAAAAATAAGACTGGTGTGCTGCCTGTAGCATAATGATATGTCGTGCTATTTCTTCAGAAAGAAACTTATTGAGTAGACTTCAAACAACAAATTTAAACTGTTGAAACCGATCTACTTCACGAGTTATATAATTACATATAAAATTTACATATTTTTACATTCATTTAGTATAAAATCAAGCGGTCAAAAAAATAATAAAAAATGAATGTATTAGAATTAACTTATAATTCTTATTATTTTGACCGCTTGACTTCATACCAAATGAATTCAAAACATTCTAATTTTGACATGTAAATACATTACTTATGTAGTAGATTGACTTCAACGGTTTGGATTTATCGTTTGAAGTTTACTCAATAAGTTTTTGAAGAGGTAGAACGATATGTCACTATGCTACAGGTAGCACGCTAGCCTTATTCATTAAAAAAATAATTTTATGAAACCAATGTGATTATTTTTTTTTTAAAAACCACAAAAACCATAAGGTCCTGTTTGGCCTACTGATGGAAACGGATATAGGTTTAAGTTTTGAACTAAATTTTACTGTGTGCATGGTCATGCGCACAGTAACAATGCTGAACAAGGCCTAAGAATTGAAATACCATTTCAATCCGTTATTTTTTTTTCCAGGACTGAACTGGCATTTCGGCCTGATGTGAATTTTAGTGGCTGCTGAAATGAAAAACTGTCAAACCGCACCGGACCGAAATGACATTTCAGTTCTTATAGTTTTATAAGAAAAAGTAATCATGTTGGTTTCATAATTTTTTTAATTATAGTTTATAAAAAAATTCTTCGCTTCTCCATTTACAGTTCTCTACTTGAGAAGTTGAGAGTACATCCGATGTCCATCAGACCTACTTTAGTCCGATGAGCTCAATTATTGTCCGATCTACATTAAAATGCTTGCACTTTGGTTTAAGTGTTGTATGTATGCTTTAACTTTCGTACACAGATTTAAAAAGAGATCAGACAGTCTTGAAGCTCAGTGAACCCAAAAGTGAATTCGACTAACTATCCTCCATTTGAGACATACATATTTCCAATAATTTAATGGGACCGACTAACTATCCCACACTTCATTTCCTCTATTCATCTCCGAGTTATTAATTAAGTAGGGATCGCTAATTAAGTGAGAAATCATTAATTGAGTAGAGGACCACTAATATTTGAGTTTCCATTCGCATCACACTACATCCCATATAATCTCATAACATCTGAACATGCTCTTAAAGAGTCAATGCTTTACATATGAGGAATTCAAATCCTCTGCATTAACTCAAATTTTGAGTTAAAGATTTAAAATGTTCAATTTAAATCCGCACTAATATTAAAGAATTCCGCACGTTATAAACGTGGATATGATTTTTATCCGAATATTAATAGCAAAGTCCGAAAATTACCTCAAACCATACGTCAATATATGCAGAGAATTCGGATTCGGATATGAGGGAAGATGCATATGTTGATCCAGGAGTCGTCTGATTAACTGTACAGTTTATTAGTGAACATTCAATTGGAATCTTTACTTCTCTATTTTGATTGGAGGTTCATATCAAATCCAAAACGAACCATCTAGTATTTGCCCATGTCTTCTGAATGTGATAACTGGTAAGAGTAGAAAAAAAAAACGTGACGTGACTTTGATCTCGTATCGTACTGTACGTATTATGGTTAAAATGTCGAGAGATAGTCTTAGTATGAGAATGGTCAGGACACATGAGTTACACTGTGACTCGCGTGCTGTATCTAAACATAACTGATCACGTTTAACTATTTTTTTGATAATTTAGATTAGTTTATTCAAGATTCGTCATTTAATCAAAACCTAACGGTCCTAATTATATGTGAATTGCGTGACCACGTGACGTGCCTTGTCAAATTTTCAAAATATGATCATGGCACGGGACACGCGAGCCACAGCACGAAACAGTCACAAGTGCTGTGTCATTTCGTACCGTAACGGAGTCGGACTCTGCCGTATTATTTTTTCACTCTAATAGTAGACCTATGGCTTTCCTCAAAGAGAGAGAGAGTGTGGATTTTTTTTATATATAATCATATTTTAGTATTTTAACAAAACAGGTAACTAAATTTTGTTTGTATGAAAAACAGCTTCACTGATTATGAGAATCGATGGAGCATTTTAGTATATTTATTGTAGAGCAAAAGTTTTTGCCTCCACTAATTTTGTGAATTAGTGAAGCTTTTTTTCATAAAAATTAAATTTAATATGCTTGTTTAATTAAAATATTTAAACTTGATGTTATTTAAAAAAATTTATCGAGTGTGTGTGTGTGTGTGTGATAGAAGCATACAATACAAAATCTGAATTGTTCCATCAGACCCATGACGAGTACGGAATCATAATCCAAAATAGCACTGTTTAAGTTTACGACTAGCACGAAAAAAGATACAAGCATACAATACAATCCAGATTTTAATAATAAAAAAATTATCAAGTATCCAATCAAATAAAAAAATATATATAATGAAAAAAAAAAGTACAAGACCTGCAAAATTAATTCATTTTACTGTCGTAACATACCACCAAGAAAAGAAAGTACACAACAGAGACAAAGTGGAGACCCGTAGCACATTTTACCAAGCTTTACCTTTCCACGTCTAATTCAATCTTGTCCTTTTGTCACCGCTTCTGTGGGACCCAGAGCCTAAATTGTATAGGCCAGGAGTGTAGAGTAGACAATAGATAGGCTTTAGGCATGCTTTAAGTGACCCCACAAAACAGACAGCCGGAAATTAACAAGCTACTGAGGTGCATGCAAATGCAACGAAGAGGAAATTGAGGAATGAATGATTTTCATACCACCACATTTGTTAACATTTTTAACATGGATTTGGAATCTGAACTGAGATAGCTGCCAGATAGGTGGCATCGAGCGATGCGTACTATCTTTCGTTGATACTGTGAAACTGAAGAAAGACCGCAGTTAATGTGGGAGTCATGTATGCCTGAATTGCCATGGTGTTATGATTACTGGCGCTATGCATTAACTGCGCTTGGACCGTAGCTATTAGCTTCCTCTAGTAGCCTGCTACAAATTACTAGCATGTCAATTAACATTAAATTCGTTTATTCAATTCTGAGATTCGTACTGTATTCACAAAGTTAGATACATTAAGTACGTTTTTTTTTTTTTTGCATAGAAACGTGGATGTAATTTATTATGAGTTATTACTCATAATAATTTTAAATTAAATATAAAATTTGGATATATGAAAATATTTCATTACACCATACACCTATTTATAAATATAAACAATATATATAGAGAGAGAGTTGGGCTACGGCATATGGTATTTCACGAAGTAAAGCCAGTGTTTTACTTCACGTCTATATTTTCAATTTCAAGGTTCAAAATATCGATTCAAACTATTCAAAATGATCTCCGTATTAAATTGTACTTGTAGACCAAATTTTACAACTTTTAGAAACTTTTTACTATTGTTTTGGAATTTTTTTAAAAGCACTAATTTTTTATGGTCCATGATTAAAATCAATGATTTTTAAAATTTCAAAAAATAGTAAAAAAATTCTAAATTTGTAAAATTTGGTCTCCAAGCACAATTTAATAGGCAGATCAACTTAAGCAGTTCGGATCAATATTTTGAACTATGAAATTCAAGATATAAATATGAATTAAAATATTCGTTTCACTTTACGAAGTACCGTAGTCCAACTATATATAGAGAGAGACAGACAGACAGACGGATAGTTTTTTTTTATTTTTTTTATTTCGAATAGTACATGAATCAAATTAGATATTTTGGTCACAGAAGCAATGATAAATACAGAGTCTACGGGAGATAATACCTTATGAAAAAACAAAAAAATAATAATATGTCAACTTAAAAAAATGATAATGTAAGAGTCGGACTACTAGCTTCATGAAGTAAAGATTATACTTTATTTTACGTTTTTATTTGCGTTTTTAAAATCAAAACACAGTTAATACGAGCCCGTTCAACATAATTTTTGAGTTAGAATATGCTTGAACACCAACTGTTATATATTTTTTTTATATTTTTTTAGATAGATAGAAAATCAATTGATTTAGAAGATTCGAAACTTTCAAAAAACAACAATTTTCAACAAACATGAAAAAATAGTAAAATGTTTTCTAAAAAAGGTAAAATTTAGTCTCTAAGTAATTTTAATATGGATATTATGTTGAACGGTTCGGATCAACTGTTTAGATTTTAAAAATAAAAATAAAGACGTGAAGTAAAGCATGATCTTTATATCATGAAGCACAATAACGCAACTCGATAATGAAAATATAAAATTGCTGGTATCTATTTTTTCACATCAATTCAATTATAAAATAGAAATAAAGAAAAAGAAGAATAATTTCTTTTTTGACCTAACAACGAGATTTAACGAAAGTAACAATCAATCAAACTAGAGGCAGACCCAATAAGACTGATCAGGAATAGTTGTCTCCCACTCTAGATTTTGAAATTTTATGAAGAGTTTACAGACTCAGACCAACTTTGCTCACTTGGAATTTGTTTTACCTCCCACTGAAAAACTCAAAACTATTTGTTGAAGCACTGTTAAAAAAAAATTAACGGGCTTAAGCCGAAAACCGTTCACTGAAGTCGCAAGATCTTTGCTCTCTCTCTATATCTCTCTCCCACTCTCTTAGTGTAATTCTCCTCTCTGACTCTCTCAAGTCTAGGGCTGTCAAAAAAGCTCGTAGCTCGTGACTCACTCCTAGCTCGATCGGTAACAGCTCGTTCGATAGTGGACCGTGCTGTTAACGAGCTGGCTCGCTAACAGCTCAGACCAAAATTAACGAGTTTGAGCTGGGGCCTAGCTCGGCTAGGCATCAATTTGTAAATTTGTATGAATTTGTGTGTATTTTATACTATCAAGCTTGGTCCAGCTCGGTTCAACTCGGTCCAAAAAAATTTGTAAAATTTATTTTCTTCTTAAAACAAGATCCAACCAAACCCAGTGAGCCAGCTCGTAGCTCGCGAGCTGGCTTGTCACGAGTTTGAGCTGAGATTTTAGCTCGCGAGCTGTTAACGAGCTGGCTCACTAACAGCTCGATTCAGAATTAACGAGCTGGCTAAGGCCCAGCTCGACCCGAGCCAGCTCATTTACAGCCCTACTCAAGTCCGCTCGACCTCGACAAAAATCGCCTAAACCTAATCTCTCTCTCTCAAGTCAGCTACTTAAATTGCTTAAATTAAGTTCCAAATTATCCAATTGACCTTCTCTCTCAAGTCAGCTACTTTTATCCAATTGTTACATACTTTTCGGTATTTCATATCTAGTTTCAATGTGCTACTTACTTTTCGTTTTTTTTTTCTGTTGTTTATGCAGCCATGTAGGAGCTTTCAAGTTTTTTATTTTTAGAAAATTAAAATTCAAATTATCAGAAGAAAGATTGATTGTTTCTCTTTTTTCTTTCGAGAAATACATATAACCGAACCATCCACTGAAAACAATATATTAGAACCGAAATATTTATTCATTTGATTTCCTTAGAAAAATACTTGGGAACGGCCAAATTTTTTTTTAGTTACCATCTTAATAATTTCAACCACACCATCGAATTCTGGTATGTGGGAACTGACCAGATAACACGTGAGTTTATGGTGCTTTGAAATGTACTTTTATCTAGTGTGCTTCGATACAATTAATAAAAGTTGGATGTGATTTGTGTTAGTTGTATCCAATTTTTTAATTAATTTATTTGACATAATTTGCAAAACACACATTAGTTGAATTTAACCGTTTATATAAACATACATTAGTTGAATTTAACTGTTTATACGATTGAGTGAGTTTATAGGTTCAAAAACTTAATTGCAAAAATTATTACATGAAGAACCAAGGTTCATGAAAATTTTAATTGCAAGACTTATTTGAAGAATCGAAAAAACCAATAAACTTTTCGAAGCTATAGATTTGTAATAATCAAGTAAGTAGGTAAGTAAAATATATTTGAGAATTGTTGATGTCTGGAGCAACTGTTCAGAACGGACCAAATCGTATGGAACATATTAAATCATAAAATTACAGAGAGTTGTAGGTTGGTTCCATCCATGACGGTTGTGATCCATAGGAACGCTTATCAAGTTTTGTGTGATAAATTGTACTAATTGTCCTGAACGGACATAGACGTTATTGCGGAAAGTCTAATTTCAATATTCGTATAAACTGTTCGGAATTGATCACCTCCATCTGATCAGATCTGGCAAATCTAGAGCTCCACTATAAAATGAGTTACCCCACTTTAGATTTTACCAAGCTAGCAGCCTCCCACATTCGAAAAGCATTTTATTGTGTATTATTGAAACCTTCCATTGTTGAGTGAGCTTAAACTTCAATATCCTCTCAACACTCTCAAATTCACTCGACTTATCTTCTTGGATATATAGTTTAGTGTCTATAATTAAGTTCTAGAGCCTTTCCAGCTCGAGCTTCTAGGTTCATATTGTACACGAGTTATGCCGTGACTTTCCACCGTTGTTGGACTCACGTGTCACGAATTGTATCATTTCTTTTTAGATAATAGGAAATGGGCGCTGATGAGGTTGCTCTGTTCCGGAGACGTAGATATTTTACGCCGAACTTCGTTATAATCTTGCTTGCCAAATTTCTCTAGAACTTACGCCGGAGACGTAGATATTTTACGCCAAATTACGCCGAACTTTGTTATATTTACTTTTTTTGTATACGCTTGTTCGTTGTTTGTTTGACTTGTTGGTTTAGAGAGTATATATAACCGAAAAATGTCTAAGAGTTTTTAAGACTCGCTATTCACCTCTCTTTAGATGCTGTTAGAGACTACACTTTGATTTTCATCTAGCCAACGCTCATCTTGACACAACTTCAATGACTGATGTATCAAATCACTCTAGGTATGTGTATATTGTAAAGCACCATAGGCTCACTCTCGCAATATTACGTTAATGCATTGTTTCAAAATTTAAACAACCATAACTATTGTTAGAAAGCTCCGATTTACCGTATGACTCCAATTTGAAAAGTTCGCGAAGAGACAGAGAGCATGGTGTTCTAGACATAGCCTGAAAGCCGACATAATCAAAAGTACTAAAAGAAGTTGTTAGTCTCTCAAAACTTTAATTGAAATTTTTGATTCTCAGCAGTTATGCATTTTTATTTTATTTCAAATAGAAACGGACCGTTATTCATCAGAAAATTTAATTTGACAAAAACTAGCATTGATTGTAACAAAAAAAAAAACTCACAAACGTTATCTTAAAATTTTGACATAGAAACGACCATAACTTTTTGTACCAACTCTTCCTTTCAATTTACCATTTTCAATAAAAAAAAATTCTCCACACAGACATTGTCAACCAAAAAAAAAGAAAAAAACGGTACAGCTAAAATTTTATAATAATGAGATGGTAGATAAAAGTATTTCAGCCAATCGAGATGAGACCAACAAATAATCAGTTCCATCTGTTGAAGAAAAAAAAATCATTTTTTAAAAAATAATAAAATTGGGAGTTTTCAACAGCAACGATTAGACAAGGAAAAAAAGACAGACGACAACATCGAAGAATCAGTACCTTTTTGTTTACTGTAGTAGAGCGTCTGTGCAGCCAGAATCAATCATCTATTCCAATCCAGCAAGGTGTTCGGAGAACAGTTTCGAATTGGCAAAATTGTAAATTCGTAGTACTAGCTCCACTCCCTTTTGCTGTGTGGAATGAAGTACTTCCGTTATTTATTGTGAAGGGTTTAAATGCATCATTATTTTTATGTTCCGACATGTAGGGGTGTTCATTGGGTCCGGTTTAATTGGTTTTGGACTGAACCGAATTAGATCGGTTCAAATGGTTCGGTTTTTTTGGTTTAATTGTTCGGTTTGGTTTGATTTTTAAAACTGAATTATAACTTCGGTTCGGTTCGGTTTGAAATTTTCAAAACTGAAATAACCGAATTGACCGAACTTTTATATATTATGTATTTGATCCGGACTGCCCCGGTTTATTTCTTAATACCTCGGTCTATTTCTTAATCAATTGCTTTAAATACTTTGATTTATTTTTTAATATCCCGGTTTATTTCTTAATATACTTCGGTTCATTACAAAACAATTGCTTTACATAAAAAAATTATATATTTCGGTTTGAACCGAACAAACCGAAATAAAACTTCGGTTCAGTTGCAATGCTAAATCGGTTCGGTTCGGTTCTACTTTTAAAACCGAATTATAACTTTGGTTTGCCTAGTTCGGTTCGGTTCCAACCAAACCGAACCGATGAACACCCCTACCGATATGTTTCATATTTTTTTTTATTTCTGTTTATAAAATCTGAACAGTTGATTTGAACTCCCAATATGATATTCATAATAAAATATGTTTGGAGACCAAATTTCATATTTTTTAGAATTTTTTTTACTATTTTTTTAGATAAGTATAAGATCACTGTTTTAAGGAGATTTTGTACCATCCCATAAAGTGATATTGTAACTATGTAAACAAATAGTAAAAAAATTCTAAAAAATATAAAATTTGGGCTCCAAGTATATTTTATTATGAAGATCATATTGAGCGGTTCAGATCGACTGTTCAGGCTTTGTAAACGGAGATAAAGGATGTGGAACATATTGGAACATAAAAATGATAGTGCATTTGAGCAATCCTTTTTCTTGTAATCCCCATCGCCATCGCATTTTCCAAAAATGTTGGTTGTTACTAGAGTCTGGATAAACCCATAATTTTGTTCGGGATGTAAACCAGATTTTATTTATAAATCATAATTAAAAGAAATAATTTTATGAAACGAATATGATTACTTTTTCCTTTACAAAATCATAAGAACCAAAATGCCATTGGGTTTGCCATTTTTTCTTTTGGGATCATTTCAGTCCAATGTGGTTTTATAGTTTTTTAGAAGAACATATGTGGCGTTTAGTTCGGTGTAAAACCACATCGGACTGAAATGCCATTTCAGTCCCAAAAAAAAAAAAATCAGCGAACCGAAATAAAATTTCAATTCTTATGATTTTTGTAAAAAAAAAAAAGTAATCATGTTGGTTTCATAATTTTTTTTTTTAATTATGGTTTATAAAAAAATTCTGTAAACCAGCAGGCAGCAGCATTAGATCATATGTTTAAACTTTATGATATATGTACATAAAGGAAAGAAAAGGTCAGATCATATGTTGAAAACACGATTGTGAAAAAGCATTGCTACTTACGGTACAGATCTACAGTTAAATTCGATGGTAAAGAGCAACCTTTTTGCACCGTCATGACGAATGTTTGTCCTTGTCTACTCTGTAGAGTATAGATTCATATTGATGGAGCTTCTAATCGTTAGTTTCGACTAGTTGTCAATAAATCAATTTAATTGTGGTACTAATTGTTATTTACAGTGAATTTGATTAAATGCAGATTTTTTTTAGAATAATTTGTCAATAAATTAATTTATTTTAATTATTATTTTTTGAGTATAATTTCAAAATAAAAATAGAAATGTTAGATTTTGAAAACTTAAAGGTGTTGAATTGCAGAAAAATATTCAAAGGAACCGCATATTTGAAAATATTTTTAAGGAAATACAACAAATCTACAATTTCTTAGGTAAGATAGCAGATTGCGTGGTCACCTTTACAACGCTGTGGCACACTTTTTTTTTCTTTTTTTTTTTGAGTTGAAGGCTTGGAGCCCTTAGGCATGGTTTCATTAAAATTGAAATATTCAGAAAATTACATAAACATTACCCCTACTTGAAAACTACTGTACCGTAAGTAAATTAAGAAATTTGACCCCTAAAAAGCATATAAAGAACTACTCTAGAATAAAGAAATTTTCATCTAATCTATGCTCCACATCCAGATGTGCAATCTGGCACTGAATTGGCATACCAGTATCCTCCTTTCCCGGATCTTCTAGTCCAGTTTGCAAGCTCATGGGGCGTCTTCAATGGAGGAATCACATCCTCTGCGGAGCTTTTACTTGCGGAGTTCGTGCGGTTTTTTTAATCTGGTCCGTTCGTTTTGATCGGACATACCAAATAAGATTTTGGCACAAATCTCAAAGCAAAATTAATACTGCCTCCTCCATCATTCCGAGCACTCACCGGTTGAGAGTAAATCTGGACTGTCCAATCAGCTCCGCATCGCAAAACTCCGCAATACTGGTCCCTTCAATGGAACCGTGTCAGATATGCGGTTTCTTATGAGTTTCTAAAGAAACCATCTCCATCTTATTTACTTTTTAAATAAATTGCTAGCAACTGTACAACATTATAGCACGCTAAGAAACCATACCAAATATGCAGTTTCTTAGTAAATTTCAGAAACCAACCATGTCAATAAAAAAAATTCTTCATCATCCAAGTTTTTTAAAAGATATATTTATTTTTAAAATAAAAAAAAAACTGCAATTTCTGTTGGGCTGGTCAATGCACAACGCTGCACACCCGCTACTTCCAGTTCCATTAATTCAATGGAGCTTAATTACACTTTTTGACTTGTAGTTGTATGACTTGGTTAATTTATTGGACTTTGAAAATTAAGGATAACCTAGATAAAAATATAGTTTCGACCACATAGATATCTACATCAAGGAATGTTTTATGTTTATCTGGTTTATTCTAAATTTAGTAATAGTTTATGCAGTTTTAGTCCAACACTCTTTTTATATCTTCCCATCAATTATTATAAAAAAAATTTTGGGTAAAAAGACCGAAACTCAGTTTCATTAGAACTAACGAAACGAATTAATTATTAATAAAAAAAAAATAACTACTACCCATCAATTATTACTTATCAGACATGCACTCTTTGACTGTTTCAACTCAAAAAGTGAGGGTAAGGCTGTGCTCCAGACAGGGGTAGCGGAGGGGAGGGGAAGGGGAGTAGAGTGAAAAATTGAAATTTGTGAGATCTGTACCGTCCGATTTAGACTATGTTCCAGATCTGTACCTCCCGTCTCCTCATTTCCCTTTCTATTTAAATTTGTGGAGCACAGCCTAAAGCTTTTAACAGGACCGTTTTCAAAAAATATTGATGCATTTTTGTCGGGATTAATCATAGTATAAAACATTGACAGGTCATCATTGTTTGTAATAATATTAGAGTGATGCTTCTATGGACATAAGGACCTATTTGTAAAATGAATATATTTTTATTTTCAAAGTTCAAACAGTCGATCCGAACCGTTCATCTTGTTCTCCATATTAATATGTGCTTGGAGACCAAATTTTACATTTTTCTGAATTTTTTTACTATTTATTAAGATGGGTACAAAATTCAATGGTCTGAATTTGATATTTTTTGTACCTATCTTAATAAATAGTAAAAAAATTCAGAAAAATGTAAAATTTGGTATCCAAGCACATATTAATATGGAGAACAAGATGAACGGTTCGGATCGACTGTTTGAACTTTGAAAATAAAAATATGTTCATTTTACATATAGGTCCTTATGTCCATAGAAGCATTTGCCATAATATTAATGTATTGTTTTTAAATTTTAACCAATAAAAACTTTTTGATAAAAAAAAAACTCAATTTCAGGATAGGATCTCAATTCAGAAAGCTCGTGAAGAGACGACGGATGGTGTGGTGTTCATTTCATAGTCCGAAAGCCGATGGAGTCAAGAGTACAAAAAACATCTTTTTGTGCTTCAAAATTTTAGTTTAAGTTTCTAATACTCAACAACTATGTAATTTTCTTTTATTTCACTAATTCATTATTCATATGTAAAATTTAATTTGACGATAACCAACATTGCTTGTATACAAAAAAACTCACTATGTACCATCTGTCTTAGAATTTACCATTAAAAATAAATAAATAAATAAACCTTCATGCATACATATATTGTCTGCGTACTGATGCTCTTTCGGGAGCACTCCCGGCACGGAGCCGATCGTGCCCGCCGTGGTGGCGTTCACCATATATATTGTTTGCGTACATGATAACATTGGAACTTTTCAGAAATTAATTATAAGGTTAAAATTTTAAAATATTAATATGGTAGATAAAAAATATTTAGGCTCACTGGGATAAGAGTGACCGAACTTATTAATTCAGTTCCATCTTATTATTTATTGAAGAAAAATTCAATCTAAAAATAAAAATATTGGAGTTTTCAACAGCAACGATTAGACTAGAAAAAAAGACAGACGACAACATCGAAGAATCAGTGCCTTTATGTTTACTGTAGTAGAGCGTCTGAGCAGCCAGAATCAATCATCTATTCGAATTCGAGTTTGATAATGTGAATTTGAACAGAGGATTCCAATCCACCGAATTGTTTGGATAGGTTCGAGTTGACAAAATTGTAAATCCGTAGTACTAGCTGACGAGCTCCACTCCACTCCCTTTTGAATTCGCATCCTCTGAGGTATCTCAAACTTTGCGTGACTTTTTGGAATATCACAATCGTTCAAATACGTTCTGCACGAATCTCAAATCTCAAATAAAACTGGCCCCCTATGCTGTTCCGAATAGGCACTGGACACGTCGGTCACGCAAAAATTGAGATATCTCAGAGGATACGGACTCCTCCCTTTTGCTGTGTGGAATGAAGTACTTCCGTATTTCTTGTGATCACCAATTCACCATCACATTGCCCCCAAAGTGCTTGTTGTTACTTTGTTACTCTAGTCAAGATAAAGTCTTTAGTACTATACAATTCACCTACATTCTGTTATTTGTCTTTAGCTTTAAAGCAAAGATGACAGGATAGAGAAACAAAATTATTCGTAGAAATTAAAGAAAGAAAGAGAGAGAAAAAGAAAGAGTCCATTATATTTTTAATTGATAAAAAAATCAGTAAGATTTCTATGTTAAATTGACTTTTTTCTTTTAATTCTTTTTAACAAAATATAAAAAAGATTTAAAATAAATAAATAAAGTATCTTAAAATTTAAATAAAATAGAAATATTCTATCTATTTTTTTGAAAAACTTTTTGTATTTAACTAAAGATCTAATATAATAATTATTTCCATCTATACATCAGATTTAAGAAAAAAATAAAAGACTTTAGATATGTAGAATTATTACCGATCCAAACTTTTTTATTTTTTTAGGATCGGTAGAAATCCTACCGATCTTTCTATCGATAAAAATATGATGTACTCTTTTTGTTTTTGTTTTTTTTTATTTTTACAGATAAATTTTTTTCAAAGATAGAGGCAGGTTGATTTTCTGTCAGAGTCATTCGATCAGTATTGGCACATATAATTTTAAAATTCGTACATATCAATTGCGTACAAATTTTAACACTAATTGAACGGTTTTGACTGAACATTAGATCAAATTTGGTCTATTGTCCATCTGACCACTCCAGTCCAAGGATAATTGAAATTACGAAGATGTATACTATCTCTGCTAGAAGCAGTGGCGAAGGGACTCAGAATATATTAGAGTCAATTGATCTTCATTTATTTTCAATTTTTTTTACATTTATATGTGATTTTTGTTAATTTAGAATAAATTATTATGGTTAATATAAGATGGACTCCATTTCGTAGTATAAAAATTATATATGATTAATTTTTATTTATATCTGACACTTATAGTTTAAAAGTCTGATTCCGCCTCTAGCTAGAAGTGAAACTTCATAATACAAAAAATAAATATTTTAGTACATATTTTATATAACTAAAATTTTAACATGTTTTATTATAATAAGAAAAAAAATAAACATCGATCTTAAATTAGAAACACGTACTATCTCTAACTCGCTGCTCAACTGATGAAAACTACGATAGCATCGGAACTTCAGACCAAAAATAAGAAGTCAAAATGAAATACCGTCATATCCTGATATAAACAACAAACATTATGATAAAAGAACAGAAAGGAAAGAAAAGGTCAGATCATATTGAAAGCACTATTGTACGTGAAAAAGCAACGCTACAGTCCTACAGTTAAATTCGATTGTAAAGATCAAACTTTTTGAACTATCAATTATCATAACAAATAATTGTACAAGATTGCATATAGATTCTTATTGATAAAGGTTCTAACGGGGAAGAGCTAGCTTTTATATTTTAAAGTGGAGTAAAATTAAATAAAATTGAAATCAACTTAAAAAAAGAGATTTTGAACTTGAAATTAATTAACGGACAGTTATAACTTGAGATTTTTAATTGTGGTATGAATCTCAAAAGCGGATCCCTATATCTAAATAGGCATTCAATTCCAATCGCTCGACTGGAAGTTAATATCAATTTATTGAGCCGAGTGTTGTTATGTAGAAGTAGTATTGTAAAATACGGTTCATGCGGCCGCTCATGCGTATGCAATCCGATTCTGCATAAAAAATTTCATGCAGTTTCAAATATACGGTTTCCCATATGCAGCCACATATTGGGCCGCATATGTCCGCATATTGATCCGCATATGTGCGAATTTATTGTTTGAATGATTTTAATAGAAATATATTGCATGTTTTGAGTGGAAATAAATTAATATATAGTTTAAAATTCGCATATATAAGTTCGCATGAAATTCCGCATATGCAGCCACATACCGCATATACGGTATGCAGTGGCCTTCTGCATGCATGAACAAAACCGCATTTTACAACATTGTGTAGAAGATACAAACTCACGGGGAGGAAGATAATGATTATAAAACAAAAAACCTAACACGGAAATAAGCCTCAAGTACGTGGGACTCTATTGATTTCCATTCTAATTTTTTTTTTGTAAAAACTTTTTCTTTCTTTTTTGTTGATATCCAGTGCCGATTCCAACTAAAAACCTCACCAATCTGTAACCAATTGCAGTTAATGTTACGATCTCATCGTCAGGCTGGGGATCGCAACAAGAGAGATACCCTCGCATCCATTCATTCATCGTCTTATCAACCTACTTCGCAAACAAAAACACAAAAATATACAATACAGAGTCAGCAATAAAACTTAGTAACTGATTATTTAACGACGCGCTTCTTTATAATTAACTTAATTAAGTAACTATTCAAATAGACTGGATTAATTCACACAAATTCATATCAAATTATGTTTGCATATTTAATAGCGATGACACCTGGATCTGTGTTATCAATTAAACAAATTACTAAGTATTCACATATTCAGAATATCTGTCATTATTAGAACACAATCTAATCAATTAACAATCAATTCGAGCCTCATACTTGTTATACCGTTAAATATGCCCTGGCCAGAAAACCACGTTGGCCTTTTCTCTTTTCTAAGTTTTACCTTTTTATACACGCAACCTTCTAATTCTAAAATTTACAAATATACCGGTGTTACAAATTCTCCCCCCTCCAATAAAATTGTCTGCAAAATTTTAACTGACGATATTCAAATAAAATGAGACACAATTAATTACAATCAAACTTAATTTATTAGGTACAGATCAATCAGCGAATATAATTAACTTGAATCATATCAATTTACACAATTTTCTTTAAAATTTCAGTTTCATTAAGACTCGATAATATTATAGTCATATTAGATGGATAAATTCAGTACCAATAAAATGATATCCCGAATAATAGATATTTCAAAACTAATAATTAAATGGAATTATTCAAACTTTAATATTAATTTCATAAATCTAAAAACTCAAAATTTGACGGAATATTGATAACAAACAAAACTTGGATCCAAACATCTTCAGATGAACAAACGCTCTGATATCAAAATTTTCATGACCCGCCGGACCAGGAGTCGTGACAAGAAAGGGACCATCACATTCATTCATTATTCCGTCAACCTACGTCGCAAACAAAAACACAAGCAGATACAATACGGAGTTAGAATAAAAAATCATATTTTTTCCATCAAAAGTTGCACATATTAAAAATATCCGGATTTTTTTTCTGCTCTCCTACTTTTTTGGGTATAAATTACTGGTTGTTTTGGTTAGTAAGGACTAGTTGTCAACAAATAGATTTAATTGTGGCACTAAATTGTTATTTACAGCAAATTAGATTGGATGCAGATTTTTTTAGAATTATTTGTCAATAATTAATTTATTTTGATTGTTAATTTTCGAATTGAAATATTACATTAAAATAGTATATATAGATCGTCAATAATTAAAGTGTTAAATTGCATAAAATAATTCTAAGGAACCGTATATCTAAAAATAATTTTAAGATAGAACAGCAAACTCTGTTACGAACTGTACAACGTTGTGACACGTTAACTATGCCAAATATGCAGTTTCTTACCTACTTTCGGAAACCATTCACGTCATAAAAAGAAGAAGAGAAAATCGGTTATTTTCCACTCTAAACTCTTTAAATCTGAAAAATGTCATCATAAAACTATAAATCTAAAAAATATCACTCTAAACTTAGTTAATTCTTAAATTTGCCACAAATACATAATTTTTATATTTTTTTTATTAAAAATTAACTGAAAAAATACAATTTTGAGATACGTATTTTTGTATTTCCCTATATACCCTTCATACCTCTCATTATACGTATCTCAAAATTATATTTTTCAGTTAATTTTTAATAAAAAAATGTATAAAAATTGTGTATTTGTGGCAAATTTAAGAATTAACTAAGTTTAGAGTGGCATTTTTCAGATTTATAATTTTGTGATGACATTTTTCATATTTGATGATTTTGGAGTGGCAAATAACCAATTTTTCCTAAAAAAAAATTCGCCATTTTTCAATTTCTTAATTAAAATATTTATTTTCTAAAAATTAAATGAGCTTCAATTAATTAATTTCTGTTGATTTGACCAATGCACAACGTTGCCCACCTGCTACCTCCAGTTCTATTAATTCAGTGGAGCTTAATTACACTTTTTAACTTGTAGTGTAGGACCAGCAGGTTTATTGGACTCTGAAAAGGATTAAGGATAGAACCTAGATAAAAATATAATTTCGACCACACATGAGATTTCTTCATCAAAGAATGTTTTATGTTTATCAGATTCATTCTAAAGGTAGCAATAATGATCTATGCAATTTTAGTCCAACACTCTTTCTATACCTTCCCATTAACTATTTCTTATCAGACATGCCCTCTTGACCGTTTCAGCTATAAAAGTGACCTGTTAAGAGTTATCAAATATAAATTGAACAATAAGCCTACAAGGAACAACGGCCTGGTCTCTCACGACATATACAAGTGTTAGATATTTTTTTGTCCCTATGCAGATTTTCAAATTAAAAATATTTGCTTGTCAGTATTATGTTTCCTGGGAATGAGATAAATTAATATTGCAGTCGGATATATATGACCTGGGAACATTTGACAAATACTTTTAATCAGTGTTGTAAAATATGGTTCATGCATATGCGTATGTAGTCCGATTCCGCATGAAAATTATGCAGTCCCAAATGTGCGGTTCTGCATATACAGCTGCATATTGGTCCGCATATGTTTTATCGCATCTAATCCAAGCAGCCGCATGTTATCGCATGTTAATGCATATTCAGGACTGCATGGAAATTTACACGGAGATTTATATTCGGGACCGCATGTTAATGCATGTTCCGCATATTGATCCTCATATATTCAAATTTATGCGGAGATTTATGTGCGAATTTATTGTTTGAATGATTTTAATGAGAATATATTGCATGTTTTGAGTGGAAATAAATTAATATATAGTTTAAAATCCGCATATATAAGTCCACATATGCAGTACGCAGTGATCTTCTTCATGCATGAACAAAATCGCATTTTACAACATTGCTTTTAATATTGCAGTCGGATATTATATCATTTTAAACAAAAGATGATTTATGTTTAAACAATCATCTACTTTTAATTCATGCTTACAGAAGTGTTCTTACTTGGCGTGCTCCTTTAAAGGAGAAATTTCTGAAAAATTGTCAGCTTAAAAATGATGAGTCATAACGAAAGAATAATATAGAGATGAGAGATATATTAGAGAATAGATAATTTTTTTTTCTCTCTTGTTAAAGAAGAATGTTTATAGAAGGAATAGCATGTTTATTTAATATTCACATTTAGATTACTTACCAAGGTTTTTATATGTCATAACGTTTTATATTGGAAAAGTTGTTGAGAGTTTAAAATTTTATGCACTTGGCTTTCTTGGTGATTCAAATATCTCTTAACAGTTTCAGGTTAAGTTAAAAAATATTAATAAATTGTAAATTGTCTGCCCATCAGTAGTTAAATGTGTTTTTAAAAAAAAATTCGGATAATGAGTATAAGTAAATATCTTTTTTTATCAATAAAAACGTCAATAGACATTTAAAACCACAAATCTTAAAAAAATGTATTAAATATTATAACTTGGTCAAACATATCGTATTACAAGTTTACAACTGCCAACAATTTTTTAAAATAAAATATGAACATCATATAATATTTACATTAATATATCATAATTCAATAAGTAAAATTGCATTCCAATATTATTTGGAAATAACCTTCATCCAGATATATTTACAAGCTGAGTTTGTGAAAATAGTTATTGGCCCATTTGTGGTGACAACATTTGTGTTAATTTTCCAATAAAAAGAGAACTAGAAGGAAGTCGTAGCTCATCACTAACCAAACTCTTCATTCCCTTCATAAATGGGAAATTGAAATGGTAAACGAACAAAAGACTCAATTTTGCAAGATGGTTTTTGAATTTTTGCATGGAGATGACTTCTGGATAAAATTACAAGTCAGATTATTTGCACGATAAATTTCATTAATCACATAGATCAATTTTATCTCATCGACCCAAATAATGAAAATATATAATGTTTCCTCTGTTGTTTCATTTAGCATCTAAATCCTAATAGGAGAAATGTATTCAGTCCAACTTATATGACAATTTAAAAAAAAAAGATCACATTTAACTAGAGTATTACAAACGGGCAGGGCCGGGCAGGGCAGGGCACGGGCATGCGCTGGCACGGGCGGATGCGGGCACGGGCGTCACGGGCACACGGGCACACGGGCGCGGGCACCGCGGGCGTTTTTTTCAAAAAATCTGCCCTGCCCGTTTAATGCCCGTGCCCGCCGCTGGCGCGCGGGCAGGACGGGCCAGACACCGCGGGCACCGCGGGCAGGGCCGGGCAAATTTTTTTTTTTTTTTTTTTTTCTGTTTTTTTATAATAAAATATAAATTAAAAATTTCTTAAATCAATTACTTTAAAAATAATATGTCAAATGAATTTAAATTGGCATGAATTTGGATTTATAATTTATTGGTTTTCAAAGAAAAAAAACAGAAAAAAAAAAAACAGAAAAAAAAACAGAAAAAAAAATAATTTGAATAGGTTAAATCAATTACTTTAAAAATTCAAATCTAATTACTTTAAAAAAATCTAACATATTCAATTACTTTAAAAAAATCTAACATATTCAAAACAATTACTTTAAAATAAGAAAATATAAGAAGTTTTATAAAACTCCATATTAAAGTCGAAGGTTCAAAACTTAATTGGAGATCTCTAATGGATATTAAAAATATTTGAATGGTTTGATCTCAACTTTATTAAAAAAAAAAAAAAAACACCATATTAGAACTGCTTTTATTAAATATGATTTTCCAAGAATTCAGTAAAAGAAATATTATCATGCCTTTCATCAATAAAATAGAATTATTCTAAGATACTAATGACAACATATCATGTGATGTGCTAGTAATTTAAATCAAACTTTTTTTATGTTCAAATGGTATACTCAAGTAGGATTCAAACATCACATCCTTTATCTTAATCTTCGTTTTAAATATTTAAACATTCGATCTGAACTGCTCAATATGATCTCCATATTAAAGTGTTCTTGGAGACCAAATTTTATAAACTTTTTAAATATGATCTCCATATTAAACTTTTTTGATTGATATTAATGTTGTTAATAAAAATTTCGGCAATATTTCAATTTGAGTGTCATTGATATTTCATAAAAATGGTCATTCTATCTCTGTTATTAATTTTTTTTATGTTGATGGCGGCTTCCAATTTTAAGTAATAAAATTAAATTGAAAAATTGTTGATATTGTGCAAAGCAAATTGAAAAAAATATATATTGATTTTAACATTAATAATACTTATGAAATAAAACAAGGTAACTGTGTACTAGCGGCGGAGGGATGGGTCACAGATCGTTACACTGTGTACTAGCTCGAGGTGACCATCGTGGATCGGGCACTTCCAAAGGGTCCACGCCGGGGGCTGGCCTTCGGCTCTAGGTTCGGTATCCATACATTCAGGATGAAAGTGGTACCTGCAGCGGCTACACTGTATCATGTACTTCTTTAAGCCTAGCTTGACGCACAAGCGACAGATTCGCTCGGGATGATCATTGACCGGTGCTCTAGGGGGAGTGCGCGGAGGGTCTAACATCTTCACATATTCAAAAAAATAAATCTAACATCTTTTATTAACCTATTAAAAATAAATCCGAAATTTAAAAAAAAAATCTAACCTATTCAAAACAAATCTAATTACTTCACATATTCAAAAAAATAAATCTAAACCCTTCTATTAACCTATTAAAAATAAATCCGAATTTTTAAAAATAAAATATAACATATTCAAAACAAATCTAATTATTTCATATATTCAAAAAAATAAATCTAAACCCTTTTATTAACCTATTAAAAATAAATCCGAAATTAAAAAAAAATCTAATCTATTCAAAACAAATCTAATTACTTCACATATTCAAAAAAATAAATCTAAACCCTTTTATTAACCTATTAAAAACAAATACGCAAACGCAAACACGCAAACGGAATTTTTAAAAATAAATCTAACCTATTTTTTTGAACCTATTAAAAATAAATCCGAATTTCAAAATAAAATATAACATTTTTTAAAATAAATCTAATTACTTCACATTTCAAAAAAATAAATCTAACGTATTTTTTTGAACTTATTAAAAATAAATCCGAATTTCAAAATAAATTCTAACATATTCTAAAATAAATCTAACTACTTCACATTTCAAAAAAACAAATCTAACCTATTTTTTTTAACCTATTAAAAATAAATCCGAATTTCAAAATAAAATCTAACATATTCTAAAATAAATCTAACTACTTCACATTTCCAAAAAATAAATCTAACCTATTTTTTTAACCTATTAAAAATAAATCCGAATTTCAAAATAAAATCTAACATATTCTAAAATAAATCTAATTACTTTACATTTCCAAAAAATAAATCTAACCTCAAATATAACTACTTAACAAATTTAACAAATCTAATTACTTAACATTCAATAAATCTAACATTCAATTTAAATTCTAAATTTATCTACAAAAAAAAATCTAACATCAAATTTAATTTTTAAATTACTCTACAAAAATAAATCTAACATTCAATATTTCAATCTAACAAAATTTAATCTAGCAAAATTTAATCTAACAAAATGTAATCTAACAAAAATTAATGTTACCTTTTTAATTACGCGGGAAAATCTTCAAGAATAACTTCGTAATTCCGTTTCCGTGTTTGCGTTTGCGTATTTGTTAAACAACTATATTTTTTTTAACAATAAAATTAAAATTGGAGAATAATAAAAATATTGAGATTGAGATTGAGAGAATGAGAGATGAAAATATTGAGAGAGATGTGAAAATATTGAGAGGAATGGGTGTATATTTATAGAATTTTTTTTGGAGGGATTAAAATATGAATTTCAAAAAAAAAAAAAAAAAAAAATTGAGAGGTGGGGCAGTGGGGGTCCGGCTGGGGGGAGAAGGAGGGGGGGGGGGTGGGGGGGAATTCAAATTCAAAAAATTTGAATTTTCGAAAAAAAAAAAAAAAAGGGCACGGGCACGGGCAACGGGCACGGGGGGCCGGGCAACCGCGGGCGGGGTTCCAAAAAATCGTGCCCGGCCCGTTTAACGCCCGCGCCCGCGTGCCCGCGGCGCGGGCACGGACAGGACGGGCACGGGCACGGGCACGGGCAGGGCACGGGCAGGACGCGCCCGCGGGGGCAAAATTAGAACACTACATTTAACTAAAAAAAGAAGGAAATGTCCTTTCTATAGTGTAAATGGAGGTATCCAGTACCTTTTGACCGGAAGAGTTAAAAAACTTGGTTTACCTGATGGAAACGGCAAAAATAGCAACATTAACGTGTTACTACGGGCACTGACGCACTGTCAGTGTCAAGTGTCAATGGAGAATAAATGGATAAAGATATTGACAAAACTGATTTCACTTCATGCAGCAAAACGTCATATATTTTTCTGGAACGAATCTATTTCTCCTACTCTGTACGAAGTCAAATCAATTTTGTTAATAGCTCTACCCGGATAATTTGTTATCCAGCGATCAAATAGGTTAGAGCATCTGTATTCCTGAAACTCTCAGAGTTTCTAAATAACTGTTAACAGAGTTTTAGAAATTCCAGACTCTTTGAATTTCTAAACCTCTACATCCCTAAAATTATAATTAGAGTTTCTTAATTGCCACATTAGCATTTAATTAAAACAATATTAAAAATTGAGCCAATAAGAATTGATTATTTTGCCATGTCAGAGTTTTGAAACAGTTTCATATTTAGAAACTCCTGAACAAAATTGCTAAATATGAAATCCATCTACATCCCTGAAACTGGTTTAGAAACTGCCATGTCAGCTTTGAAACTCCAAGAGTTTCAGGGATGCAGATGTTCTTATCTACCGTGGGGATATAATGAATTCACAAGCTCAGGTACCTGAAAAGAAAATCTTTTACAATTAGTATATCCAGACCGTTCTTTTTAACTCGGAACGAATCTCAAAGTCCAATATTATTGCCTCCTACGATAGTTTGAATCTAAAACCGACTGAGAGTAAATCTCAAACCGTTAAGTGAAGAGAATTTTGTGCAGTATCTGAGAAGATATTTACCCGGATATAATAGACTATCCACTGTACCATTGATACTGTGGAGAGACACCCTCTCTCATCCTGGTATCAATGATGAATCCGACTCCGGTGCTTTTCTTAGAGAAAAGCACCAAGCTGCTTTTCCGATCCTAACCATTCAAATTCGTGGAGATTTGTGCATGGAAAAGTTTCTTTCTCGTGATACGTAAATTTAAAAATTTGAATGGTTTGGATCGGAAAAGCAGCTTGATGCTTTTCTCTGAGAAAAGCACCGGAGTCGGATCCATCAATGATACAGAATTACAGACATACAGTGGAGCGAGCTATTTTCCTCAAACCTCCCCTCCGGTTCTCTTTTCAATTAAATATTTTTGTCTTTAAAAAAAAGAAAAAGAAATCAAGCGACCGGTGTTTTAGGCCCAGTGGAATGATGGCCCATTGGTTCCTATCGCTCCAACCTAATATATACTTTGTACTTATTTTTAGGCCCATATACAAACCTTTATAGGCCTTTTCTTTTGAATTGACAGGAATTGAAACCATCAAATTATACTCCAAAACATTGTTACACAATGGCATATCCCTACCCCAATCTAAGACATAGTCACCAAACAAGTGAGATCAAGTAATTTATTCTTTATTTATTTTTTTTCAAAGAAAAGAAAGAAAAAGTGAAACATTAGAGTGGTGAAGTGGTGATTATAGTGAATAATGTAATATAAAAATTGTTCTGTTGGAGGTCTTGTTGTCCTTGGAAGAGGGATAAAATTAGAAAATTTTGTTTGATTTGAATAAAATCTCAAAAGGGTTTTTAGATAGAACTCAAGACAAAGCGACAGATTAGGTAATTCAATTATGAGGAGGGATCCAATTATACCATTTTATGGTGACACATCTTGACACCATATATTTATAAGTTATTTTTGTCATTTTAAAATTCAAACAGTCGATCTGAACTGTTCAACATGACCTCCATATTAAAATGTTCTTGCATACCAAATTTTACATTTTTTGAAAAAAATTTAATATTTATTTAGAATTTTTGAAAATAGTTGTTTTTTAATGGTCCATAATTGTCAGAAAACAACAATTTTGTACATATCTTAATAAATACTAAAAAAATTCCAAAAATGTAAAATTTGAACTCCAAGCACATTTTAATATGGAGATCATGTTGAACGGTCCAGATCGACTTCTTGGAATTTTAAATTGCAAAAATAACTTTTAAAATATATGGTGTCAAGATGTGTCAAGATGTGTCACCACAAAATGGTGTAATTGGATCCCTCCTCTTCGATTATTTATAGCTATGCATGCCTGTGCATTTTTACATAATTTAAAAAATTAAGCAACATTTCTTGGAGCAATTATGAGAAAACACAATTTGTGCTGACTTTAAGGGCCTGTTCGACGCGTTACTGTATGCGTGGGAAGAAAAAATTTCACTTAGACTGAATTTTTTTTCCCCATGAGCACAGTAAAAATCAATTCAAAAATTTTACAATCTCATTCCCATTTCCTTTCCCCTCCGTTGGCCGAACAGGCCCCTAATATTTTGTTATTTTTTTTCTCCAAATCCGTTGTAAGATTATTCGCATTTTTTTGTGAGTGCACCTACAACTGTAGACAGTTAACACGCTATTAAACTGAAAAACTAGTCTTTTAAAATCAGATTATTCCATATTTTTTTGAGTAAATGTTGGAAATCAAGTCACTCGATTATTCGATAGTCACAAATAATTTTTATTTAATTTTAAATTTGTAACTTTTCACATAAAAAATATTACTTTCCTAGTTTCAAAGAATATATATATTACGTGATAAGCAACCGTGTCGCTTAATGAAAACATTAATTTACTCTGGCAATGTTAAGTGTGGGGTAAAATTTAGGATCTCCTATTGGCACAAATAGAGATAATGAATGAAGATTTCCTCAATTAGAGCAAGAAGGATCACAAGCGTAGAAATCAGGGGCGGTCCGATGAGTATCGAACCAACTTCTATTGGATGTTCGGTCGGAACTTTTTGATTCATATCAAGATTGTGTAGACAGCTTTGAAATTCGTACAGATAAATTGTGCACAAATTTTGGCACCAATTGAACGGTTCTGATAAAACACTGAACCGAATTTGATCCGATGCTCGTTGATCCACCTCCCACTCCACAAGCATAAAAGCTCAAAGGCCGTAAAAACGAGCATTTCAGAAATTGCTCCAAAGAAACAAATCAGCAGGCCCAAAGTAGTAATTGTAGGGTTATAGTTCCTTTATTGTCTTTTCTTAGAATTTTGAGCCAGCCTCTTATTTGTTCCTTGCGGTTTGAAGCCCAGTTGTAAATGAGAGGGAGACGAAATCCAAGTCCACCAAGTGTGTGTTTCAAAATGGAGGACAAAAAGAGAATTCGCATCCTCTGAGATATCTCAAACTTTGCGTGATTTTTTGGAATATCTCAATCGTTCAAATACGTTCTGCACGAATCTCAAAACTCAAATAAAACTGGCCCCCTACATCCCCCGAATAGGCACCAGACACTTTGGTCACGCAAAAATTGAGATATCTCAGAGGATACGCACCCACAAAAAGATGGATTCAGAGTAGATCCAATGCTCGGACCTACTTTGGTTCGATGAGCTCAACCACCGTCCGATTTACATTAAGATACGTGTAATCTGTTTTAAAATATGTAAGCATTTGCTTCAATTTCTGTGCACACAAATTTTAATGCGGTTCAGACAGTGTTGGAGGTAATTGGACTCAAAAGTAGATCTAATGCCCATCGGACCTACTCCATTCTCCAAAAAGATTTGTTTAAAATTGAATACTTTGATAATCGGATAATTTATGACATTAAATTATCATAATATCCAATATCTGAAGGAGACATTAAATCATAGAAGTTCCAGAAAAATCTGATTCTCACTTTGTTTCATCCTCGTGGTATCTTCAATTAAAAAGCTGCAGTTCATATCCCAAATTTGAGGTTCTTTTTGCCGGGAAAAAGAGAACAAAGATCTAGCAGATCTTACTCTCAAAGTACGATCTTTCCTTTAGACAGAAGACATCATTCTAAGAATCCGGCCTTATACTTTCCTGTGTGCATTGTTTAGTCACTGATATATAATATTGTTAATAAATTGGAAAACCATACTTTTATCCAAGGTAAAAGTAAATTTCGGTTGTTGGCTCTTGGCTGTAGTGTTGACCAAACGGTCTGGTTCGGTTCAAATTCGGCAAGTTCACGGTTCTGCACGGGTCAAGGTTCCCACGATTCATAGTTCTACACTCTAGTCCAAAATAGTAACTAAAAATCTTTATAGAACCTTAAATTGATTTGGTCCGGTCCAGTACGGTTTTGAACCTCGGTACGGATGAGGTCCACAACTTCCACAGTCCGGTCCTAGAACTTTCAAAACACTGGTTGGCTGCAAGAAAAAAAAAAAAGGCCGGATTCCAAAAATCCAATCTGAGCCTTAATTTTTTTTTTTTAGTCTTTCTAACTTAATTTTCTGTTTTCTTTGTCCCAACAAAAGGAACCCATTTATGGGAAGTGCTATTTTAAGCGCTTAAATTGTATTAATAAGTGCAAAGGAATTTTTTTGTTTCATTATATCATATTTACCCTTATTTAATACATGTTTCTTATAAAAAAAGAATGTATTTAATTCATTTAATATGAAGGAGCTGCCTTAGTTTTATGAATTTATTTAATGTTACCATGGTTTTTTGAGAAAATTTAAGATACTGTTGGTTGTATCACTTGATGTCATTTCATGAAGTCCAAGTTTTGGTATTTATTTATTATGGTTAAGGTTAGAAAGAAAAATCATAATATGATATTCCTTTCTAACTATAACCATATTTTAATAAATAAATAAATACCAACAAAAAGAAACATCCGTTTTTAACCAAATTATGATTCCAAAACATGCGGATAAACAAATGCGAATACGATGATTATCTGTTTTGAATCCGTGTCTATCAGAATCCACACAAATAGATATCCAAGAAACTAAAAAAAATACAGGTACAGATAGTTATCCGTATCTATATCTGCTTCCTAAACCAAAATCGTATTCATATTTGTATCTGCAAAAATCATATTCATATCTATATCTGTATTTGCAAACTATTTGTATCCAAATATTTGAATTTGCAAAAATTATAATACAAATATGGATACAGATGGATAAATATTTTATTCATCTGCACCCCTGTTTCTATCACATCTTGAGATTCGTGCAATCTATGTTCATGATTCTTTGAAGAGGAGTAAACAGAGAGACTTCCTGATGTGTAACAGTGCAAGTCTTTCATATTTTTATTATTGAGCATATCATGATATATAGAATTCTCTTACAAATGAAATATTCTTTGAAAGATAGAAAAAGAATAATGGCATTTCTCAAAAAATCATGGGAACATTATTTTTTTTTCATAAAAGCTAAATAAGGCAGCTCTTCCATATTAAATACATTAAATATATTCTTTTTTAAACTGTTAAAAAATGCAAGTTTGTATTAAATAAGGGTAAACGTAGTATAATGAAACAAAAATTTCTTTTTGCACTTATTAATACAATTTGAGCGCTTAAAATAGCACTCCCCATTTTTTAAAGTCCATTATATTTGGCATTTATGGTAACCGCTTGCATATTATAACATAACTAGCAGTTGGGCCTAAAAATGTTAATGTTTAAACAGAGTGTAGAAAATAAAAGTTAAGATGCTACACACAACACAATATCCAAAATTAACAGGAACAAAAAGCAGAATATAACAAAACTGACAAGATAAATTGCAGCTGAATTTACAAAGTCAAGCTAATATCCAGAACAAAATTGAATAAAGAAATGTAACAAATAATTACACAGCAGGGGGTTAGATCTAATTCTACAAATTAAATAGTACAACTTTAACAAGGCTTTCCAACTCTGCGGCCTAGCTGTCGAATAATAAATTCCCTTTTACAAGCCTAATTCTACGACCAAAATTCTATGAACAGTATAAGTTTCTGCATTCTCCAAAGGCAGTTTTGCAATTACATTAGCTTTCTCTCATCTATGCTCTCTCTTCTAGAAGGGTCTCATATTGCCGATGAGAGGATGAGAGGAACATTTGCAGATGGCCCCAGCTCTTCTTAAAATATCCAAATGAACTCCTT